>JAWWNH010000047.1:3532500-4161288 GCA_034641385.1 Darevskia mixta
CGCCGCCATGGCGCGGCAAAAAGCCGCACCGGGCCGTTTCGGCCCGAAAAAAAAACCCCTTGCCGGGCTCCCCCGGCATGTCAAAAAAGCTGCGTGGGGCCTCCCCGACGCGGTAAAAAGCCGCACCGGGCGTCCCCGACACGGCAAAAAGCCGTGCTGGGCCAAAACGGCCCCCCAAACCTTGTCGTGCTCCCCCGGCATGTCAGAAAAGCCGCGCGGGGCCTCCCCGACGCGGTAAAAAGCCGCGCTGGGCCGAAACGCCCCCCCAAAAAACCGGGGGGGGGGAAAACAAAGCGCCGCCATCTTTGGAAGGAGGAGAATAAGCAGCCTCCAGCTGCTCCGGGCTCCGCTCGCAACCAAAATGGCTGCTGGAGCGAAGTCCCGCCTTCTCTCCCCTTCCATGTGACCTGTACCAAATAATAATAATAAAAAACAAACAAACAAACAAAAAACCTCGGCTTCTGATTCGGAAGTCGAAGAAATTCGTAATCCCGCGGCCGCTTTGATCATTCGTAACTCGAAAAAAACGTAAGTCGAGTTACTCGTAAGTCGAGGTACCACTGTACTTATCTCCTTGGCTCAGGGATTGCATAACCATACTCTCCAACATTTCTCCAGTGAAAATAGGGAAAGCGGGACATTCCAGGATCAAATCAGAAACTGGGATGGCATCTGTAAATCCAGGACTGTCCCTGGAAAATAGGGACACTTGGAGGGTCTTCATCTAATCCCCCTGCACTAGATGTTAGGAATCAAAGTTCTAGCTGAGCCTTCTCCCTAAAACACTAGTTTTCTCAATGCAGGGTTCCCCCTCCCCGACACAGGAGCATTCAGACATACAACTTACAGTCTGAAGCAGTACAACACAAATTTACCATTTGATCTCCTCCCCGAGTGACTTGCGCAGAGAAAGTGTGGCTGGGCCCCATGGTAGCTATTTTCCATCTGAACCTCACCGTGCTACTACATGGATGCTTGGCTGGTATCACTGAAGGCATCTGTGGGAGGGGGGTGGGATTCAAAAGGCTCCATCACACTGCCACATTGCTGGCACATCCTTGTTTGGGGCCAGCTGCTCTGAGCAGACGGCCCTGTTTGGCCAGGCTGTGAGTGAGTGTGGCAAGAGCCAGATGGGACCCATGCCACAGTGAGCCAGGCTTTACATCAGTGCAAGAGCTTGTTGGCGATGGCTCCGCATCTTCACAAGCTCCTTGCATGGTGATGTCCCTCCCCTCCCCCTGAAGTAAAGACACAGACACGTTGTATAAATTTTAATGGGCGTGAAGGCCACAACTTTATTGGTTACGGATGTAGTAATAATAATATAATAATAATTTATTATTTTTACCCCGCCCATCTGGCCGAATTTCCTCAGCCACTCTGGGCGGTTTCCAGGCAAATGTTAAAACAATACAGCATTAAATATTAAAAACTTCCCTAAACAGGGCTGCCTTCAGATGTCTTTTAAAAATTGGATAGCTGCTTATTTCCTTGACATCCGCTGGAAGGGCGTTCCACAGGGAGGGCGCCACTACCGAGAAGGCCCTCTGTCTGGTTCCCTGTAACCTCACTTCTCGCAATGAGGGAACCGCCAGAAGGCCCTCAGTGCTGGATCTCAGTGTCTCAGTGTAGAGCGGTATTGGCTTAGGCATTGGACCCTAACAGGCTATATCCGACCCCAACCCGTGTGTTGGAAGTCTGGGAAGGGTTAATCCCCAGTAAGGAGCCCCATTGATGTACATCGAATGGAACTCCCCCTGTGATCACTGTTGGGGCGTGCCTTGGGCTCTAACCTCCCTAGGCTTCGGACATGGCCACGCCCCCGGAATCCTTTTACCGGAATACCCTTCAAGATAGGGGCAGGTGATGGCGCTACCTCCCCTCCTCAGCTCTATGACAAATTCTTCCAATGCCTAACCGCCAAACCAAAGTTGTGACGGATTGCTATGAGGTAGGTGAAAAAACCCGAATGGCTAGTCCAAAGGGAAAAAGAACTACCAGGCCCCTTGGCCAACCAAGGCAACCAACTGAAGTCCATAGCAAAGTCAAGAGCTAGGCTTAAGGGCGGGATGGTGGGTGAACCTAAACAGCTGGGGAGCGGGGCAAAAATGGAGGCTTTCCCCACCCGCTTCTTGCTTAAAGGGCAGCAAGACACGCCCCCAGGTCGACCTGATTGGTTGGCCTGAGAGTGATGCGGGTGGGAAATCCCCCAATCGTACTGGGCTGATTCCCAGCCCCAGTACGCGTGGTCGGTCGTGATGCCTGCAATTACACCTCCTGGTTGAAGACGGAAGTGGGCTTTTTGTACAAAGTTACAGATTCCATCAAACTAGAGGCCAGTTCACCTGCACCGAGGTGTCAGGGAGACTGCACCTGTGCAGCAGATGGGCCCTTCCACCCTAACACTCAAATGAGATAATATTGTGGTCATGTGGAGTGCGGAGAGTTTAGAGACCCATTTCTTCCTACGAGCTCTCACCGTAGACCACGGCAACAGGTGGGATCAGCCCCGCTTATTGTACTGAGAGGATAGGTGTGGCCTGATATTTACTGGGCAGCCGACCTAAGGAAAAACGGGTGTTCTCTCTAGCAAAGGCCACCTTCATCTAATATTTTGTAGCCCGTTGCATCCAAACTTCTTCAAAGTAACCTTATTCTCAACAGGTACTTATTCCTTCAATGCAGGGGCATAGCGTGGTGATGGGGACTACCGGGGCGATGGCCCCAGATATATTTTTTTTGGGGGGGCACTGCTCACTGCCAGCCCTGCGCCTCTTTGCCGAGCCAGTGTGGTGTAGTGGTTAAGAGCGGTGGACTCGTAATCTGGTGAACCGGGTTCGCTTCCCCGCTCCTCCACATGCAGCTGCTGGGTGACCTTGGGCTAGTCACACTTCTTTGAAGTCTCTCAGCCCCACTGTCCATCCGGACAAGAGCCAGTGTGGTGTAGTGGTTAAGAGCGGTAAACTCGTAATCTGGTGAACCGGGTTCGCGTCTCCGCTCCTCCACATGCAGCTGCTGGGTGACCTTGGGCTAGTCACACTTCTCTGAAGTCTCTCAGCCCCAATCACCTCACAGAGTGTTTGTTGTGAGGGAGGAAGGGAAAGGAGAATTTTAGCCACTTTGAGACTCCTTCGGGTAGTGAGAAAGCGGGATATCAAATCCAAACTCTTCTTCTTCTTCAGTGGCAAGGGCTGGGCTAGCGTTGTGGGCATGTTCACTCTCCACCCCCAGTGCCTATGTGCCTGCCCCGGGCTCCAGCAAACCACGCTATGTTGCTGCTTCATTGACATTTCCCACACAAGATGATCCTCAGGAACTCTACAGTTCTTTTATTCTATTATTCAAAGACATTACTGGTGGCAACTCAAGAGGAAGCTTTGCAAGAACTGAGCTGCTAGATCAAAGCAGGACTCTTGGAGGTTGAGTCCCAACATTTCTGCAGTTGAATTAACATAAGCTTTAGAGAAAAATGTGCACAACTTGTCATAGATTAATAAGCACAGTGGGGCAAAAATCTATTTTTTGTTGTTGCTGCTGCTTACTGCTTTGTGTGTTGGAAAGCTTTTTCCTTTTCTGGAATCAACATTACAGAATTCTCTTTCTCTCCCCTGCTCCTGTTACCACCCCCTTGCATTCTCGACTTCTGCATATATTTATGGGAAATTTTATTTATTGAGAGTCCTTTAAGGATGTGGACACTGCTGTACAATTCAGATCTGCTGCCCTGAGTGGGATATAAATCAAAACAAACAAACCACTAAATAAAATATGACAACAGGAGAGTGTTTTAGCTTTTAATAGCTCTTCAATGGGATGATACGGATGAACCACATTATTTGACACAGATGTATTGACTCTGCTTTCAGCAGGGATTGGGGAAGGAGTCCAGATAATGAATCTGAAAAGGACATTATGCAGTCCCACAGTAGAAACTGAACTGCTCTGGACCGGAGATATAAAATAACTGAGAAGCATACTCTCATACATGTATTGCTCAGAAGTAAGTCCCACTGAACTCAGTAGGGCCGACTCCCAGAAAAGTGGCTTAGGATCACAGTCAAATCTACTGGTGGTCATCACCTTGTGCCAGGGGTAGGGAACATGAGGCTCTTTGTGAAATCGTAGAATCGGAAGGTTCATCACTAATACATCGTGGTTACATCAAGAAAGGGGAGGTCTGGTGGCAGTAATCTGAGCATCCTGGACCCTGCCCCATGCCTCCGCTTGCCCTCCACCAAACACCCATCAAGTGAAACAAAAGAGATATTTACATTTCCGTGTTTCCCAGCCAAGTCAACCACACCCTTTTGTCTTCGTCTGGGTTTGCTGTTTCTGGAATGGCTACCTGTCTGGCACTCAGGTATCCGGATGCCAGGCATTATCACTTAGGCCGAGGGGCTGTTGGGTAGCTGAGCTCACATGTCTATATGGATTTCTGAAGTTTTCCCAGTGAGCCAGTACATTTGTCAGTGAATTGTTACATTTGGTATTGTGCAGGAGAGGCCTTCTGAATTGATAGGAAGAAACTGTGATGAAGTGTTTTGTGGGGGACAAATCACAAAAGTGATTGTGCAAATCACAAAAGTGATTGTGCTGATTTTGGTAGTGTGCTGCATGTGCATATCTGCTGGAGGGGCAACCCCCCCAACCTATACATAAATTCCTGCAACACTATTCAGAGGCATTGTATTCATTGACAGCCCATAGCTGTCAACCCTCCCCTTTTTTGGCGGGAAACTCCCTTATTTCAATGCCGTTTCCCGCTGCTATCCCGGATTGTTGATATCCCTTAAATTTCCCGGATTTCAAAGGAAGCAGCTCCTTTCCCTCCCTGCCGGCCAGGGAGGCTCCTCAGCTGCGTTGCTCGGCTGCCAATAAGGAGTCTGAGACTGACTGGGGGCGGAGCTTGCATGCCTTGTGCAGCCAGACCCTCATGCCCAACCAGACAGCCAGCCTGCCTGCCGTCTATGCGCTCGCTCTTTCGCTCACCCATTCGCGCGCAGCCTCTGGAGCGCAGGGTGGCGAGGCTACTTGGTGCCATTGCGCCACCCTCACAGCATCCCTGAGCCGTCTGCCTGTTTGAGAAGGGGCCCCGAGCTCGCTCTGCTTCCCCTCCTCACGTCACCATGGGCAGGCTTACTTTGCATAGCTGGCAACATTTCCCTTTTTGGGTGGGAAATTCCCTTATTCCGAATAGGATTCCTCGCGAGAAAAGGGAAAGGTTGACAGCTATGTGCTGATCCCTTATTTTCAAATCGGAAAGTTGACAGCTATGGCCTAGCCACCCTTGTCTTCTGTGAATTTGTCCAACCCTTTTTAAAAGCCACCCAAGATCAGACTTGACAGTTGGTATTCACATTATGACGATATGTCTCATCAATCCGAGAGATGCCTTTATTATTTTGGTGCTCCCTACCAAGAGCACAGAACCGGAGACCTGCGACGTGCAAGCTGAGCCTTCGCCCGCTGCCAGCAATGTGGAACCCAATGCCTTCGCTAGGCTCTGCTTGGGGGATTTTCGTTTCTTGCTAAGAGCCACCTTTCTGGAACCCCCGAGTCCTTCTGTGCCTCCTGGTGCGCCCCATGTTGTTTGGGCAGCCGGTGATTAAGCAAGCCACTGACTGGATAATTGCAGCAGGCGGCACATGGTGGCTGTTGTCTCCGGGATTCGGTGTGTTATTGCAGAGCCGCTCTGGCGGGTAATGGCTCTCCGCTGCAGCTGAACAAGCAACATGGAGTGCGCCACCATGCACAGTCTGCAATTATCCAGTCAGTGGCTTTGCTTAATCACACTGCTCCTCAGCATCCTCTGGAAGGGCAGGGCAGATGCGGAAGTCCAGCTTTTGCCTCCAGGATCTCCTGGGCTGGTATCACAAGAGAGACACAGTTTTTATTTCCTGCGTACTGAGTTCCTGCCGGCCTGCATTGCACATCCTCAAAAGGTTTTCAGGCTCTTAGGTCGCAACCTTAAACACAATTGCCCATGAGTAAGGCTGCAAGCCTAACTCCCTTACCTGGAAGCGAGCCCCATTGAATCCAGTGGGACTTATTTCTGAGTAGAAATGGTTATTTATCATTTTGCCATTACGTCCACATCCCACCTTTCCTCCAAGATGGTGCACAAGGTGGTTCTCCCCTTCTCCATATTTTGCTCACAACAGCCCTGTGAGGTAGGTTAGGCTAAGCACTGGGGACCGGCCCAGGGTCAAACAGGGATTTGAACCCTGGTTTTCCAGGTCCTGGGGACACGGGTGGCGCTGTGGGTTAAACCACAGAGCCTAGGGCTTGCTGATCAGAAGGTCGGCGGTTCGAATCCCTGAGACGGGGTGAGCTCCCGTTGCTCGGTCCCTGCTCCTGCCAACCTAGCAGTTCGAAAGCATGTCAAAGTGCAAGTAGATAAATAGGTACCGCTCCGGCGGGAAGGTAAACGGTGTTTCTGTGCGCTGCTCTGGTTCGCCAGAACTGGCTTAGTCATGCTGGCCATATGACCTGGAAGCTGTACGCCGGCTCTCGGCCAATAATGCGAGATGAGCGCCGCAACCCCAGAGTCGGACACGACTGGACCTAATGGCCAGGGGTCCCTTTGCCTTTGCCTTACCTTTCCAGGTCCTAGTTCCATATTCTAGCCACTACACCAGTGTTTCCCAAACTTGGGCCTCTAGCTGTTTTTGGACTACAATTCCCATCATCCCTGACCACTGGTCCTGCTAGCTAGGGATCATGGGAGTTGTAGTCCAACAACTCCTGGAGACCCAACTCTGGGAAACACCGCACTACACCATTTGTTGAGACATCTCAACTTTTGTCAGACGGATCCCTGATGCCGTTCTCAAACTCCTGTTGTTCCTTTGGCAATCTGACCTGTAGCCTGACCTGTACCATTGCAAACCTTAACTTAAAGGTAAAGGGACCCCTGACCATTAGGTCCAGTCGTGTCCAACTCTGGGGTTGCGGCGCTCATCTCGCTTTACTGGCCGAGGGAGCCGGCGTACAGCTTCCAGGTCATGTGGCCAGCATGACTAAGCCGCTTCTGGCGAACCAGAGCAGCGCACGGAAACGCCGTTTACCTTCCCGCTGAAGTGGTACCTATTTATCTACTTGCACTTTGACGTGCTTTCGAACTGGTAGGTTGGCAGGAGCAGGGACCAAGCAATGGGAGCTCACCCCGTCGCGGGGATTCAAACCGCCGACCTTCTGATCGGCAAGCCCTAGGCTCTGTGGTTTAACCCACAGCACCACCCGTGCCCCATAGCCTTAACTTATTCTCCCATAAAACCATCATCATAGAACTTGTGGGATACTTAGATTTGAATGGCGGCACAACATGGTTGTCTCCACTACCCTGGAGGGCAAGTGGATGGTGGTGTGGGTGATGGGGAAACAAGGGCCACATTCCTTCAAGGGGAACATTTGGGGGCCACATGACAGAGATGGGCAGGGCCAGAGGGAAAAGTGGGAAGAGAGAAGGATGTATAAACATAGCTGTCAACCCTCCCTTTTTTTGGTGGGAAAATCCCTTATTCCAATGCTGTTTCCCGCTGCTATCCCGGATTGTTGATATCCCTTAAATTCCCCGGATTTCAAAGGAAGCAGCTCCTCTCCCTCCCTGCCGGCCAGGGAGGCTCCTCAGCTGCGTTGTTCGGCTGCCAATAAGGAGTCTGAGACCGACTGAGGGCGGAGCTTGCATGCCTTGTGCAGCCAGACCCTCACGCCCAACCAGACAGCCAGCCTGCCTGCCGTCTATATGCTCGCTCTTTTGCTCACCCGTTCGCGCGCAGCCTCTGGAGCGCAGGGTGGCGAGGCTGCTTGGTGCCATTGCACCGCCCTCGTGGCATCCCTTATTTTCAAATCCAAAAGTTGGGAAAAATCCCTTATTTTCAAATCCAAAAGTTGACAGCTATGTGTATAAAATAGGTTGCATTCCAGCCAAGCAAATACAAGATGCACCTCTCTCTCCCCCCTTTCTCCTTTCCCTCTTGCCAAATCCACCCACCCACCCTTCTATCCATGCAAGCAAGAAGCCCTTGCAGTTTACGAACAGATTCCAGCCAGACAAAAGCACTTGAGTGGGTGGAGCAGGCCCAGTGATGGGCAGGGCTTAGGGAGAAGGAACAGCCGTGTCATGGACTGGTTGGATGCAGAGGAATGGTGGGAGGAACCCCCAGGGGAAGAAGGCTCAGAACCCAGGGAGTGGTGGCAGAACAACAATGAGTGATCAGAGGGAGAAGAGGGAAAAGACTGGGAAGAGGAGGTGTCAAAAGCTGAAGGGGTAAACGGCCTTAGTGAGCTGGGAGAGTCAGTGGCAGAGAGAAGCCCAGTGTGCTGGTCCCATAGGGTATCCGAAAGGCGAGGTCCAAGTCCGGTCCGTGATCAAAGGTACAACGTAAAGGCAGTCCGTAATAACTGAAGCTGGGTGCAGGGCAGGGAGTCAGGCGAAGTCAGGAACAGGGAGGCAAGCAGGGAACCAGGGCGGGTCAGGAGCTCAGGCAGGAAAGCAGGACAGGTTTCAAGCAGGAACACCGGCAGGAACTGGTCACCAATGATGTTGCTCCTGTAACTTGGGGCTGGGGCTGGCCGGCTCTTATCTGCCCCGAGGCATAGGGCGGCCCCGATCCTCTGGGGACTCGCCTCTCCTGGCTTGGAGGCGAGCACTCCTCCTGCGGGAACTCAGTTCCATTCGCCTCTCTGCCCTGAGCCTCTGCAGCTCAGGAGAGGCTGGAGGGTTACCGGACCCAGAGGCAACCTCAGCTTCCCCTGGCAGGGCTGGGAGTAGAGCACCTGCAGGCAATGGGTCCTCCATCCCATCAGGAGCCAGAGCAGACTCAGCCGATGCCTGCACCTGAGGATCCAGCACAGGTGAGGACCCTTCAGCCTCAAGCCCTAGCCCCGGCTCTGCTGGTTCTGGAGGCGGGGAAACCTGTGCAGGCTGGGATCCCTCAGGTTTGGCATCTGAGTCTGAATCCCAGGCCATCACACCCAGAATCAGAGGCAGAAGCTGAAACTGGAGAGTGGGAGGAGAGAGGCCAAGAGGCAGAGATGAACCAGGCTGGTAAAGATTCATGAGTGTCTTCCTGCTCCTGTGACAAGCTTCCCTCCCCACTTGTCTCCCAGAACCAGATGAGGCATGAAAAGGGCGGAGGAGAGATTGCCGACCCGTAGATGCAGTCTCTGATTGCTTGGGGAAAATCCTGAAAAAAGGGGGGGGGACTTCAGTCTCAGCACCTGCTTCATAGGGGCAAGACTTACTGGAGATCGGTTGCTGTGCTCATTAGGGCTGACACTCCTGTGCAAATCGGGTTTTTGCAAATAAAGAGCTAACTTCACTGTGCACGGTGTGAGTTACTGTTGGCTCACTCCTGACAATGGAGAGTGCTGAAGGCCAGATTAGAGAGGTCTGGAGGGCTTATTTGGCCCTGGACCCCTGCGGTGTATATGTATCCATAGTCCTTTGCACATCTTAGTTCATGATCTGCCCTGACGGCAGGATCCAAACCCAGCTATGCCCTGTCTACTTGGGGATGGATGGGCGAAGCTCACCTTCTGAGCAAACTTTGCTGAACCTGAGTTTCTACCTTTGATTGAGGGATCTCAGTATCATTTCATGAACAGGATCTCTTTTGTCCGTGCGTGCTTGTGTAGATTCTGGCATGCACTGAAGGGACATTCTGCCGTTCTCCAAAAGGGCCATCCCATCTGTCACGGGAAGGCAAGGGGGCAAAGCATTGGATCTTGGCAGCTCGGATCAGAGGGCAGCTGGGGGAGGAAGATCTTGCCCCAAGAGCAATAAATCTGAGGAAAGGTTGCTGGCTTTGCCCAGTTGGCAGCTCTTTGCCATCTGGAGAAATGAAATCTTGGTGCTTCCTCGGGGTTAATGGCTTCCCCCTCCTCTGGCAAGTAACATGCCAGTCTTGGAAAAGTCTGTCCCATCTGTCAGAGGAAGTCAAGGGGCAAAGTGCCGGATCTTGGCAGCTCGGATTGGGCAGGTCCTGCACCAGCTGAAGCCAGGGACGGAAAGGTTGTTGGCCCTGCCCATCTGGCCCCTCTTTGCCAGCTGGAGGAATTAAATCTTTGCTGCGGAGACCAGAGGGTAAGGCTCCGAGCGAAGCCCTGAGCCATCAACCTGCAATTGTTTTCCTGGAACTGGCTCCATCAATCTGCGAACCGTGTGAAAGTTCTTCCATCAATCTCTGGCTACGTAAGAGGAGAACCAGAAGTTTCTTTGCAAGAGAGTTCTTAAGCAGAAACTCACAGCGTTGCAGTGAAACTTCCTGATCCATGCAGCCGCATGCAACAGGCCAGACCTGAATTTAAGGGCAGGTGCTGCAGGGAACTGTTGTGGCTACAAGACTTGAGGAGGTGCCCTGGCTGTATACTCAGCTTTAGGAACAAGCAGTCGTATACTGGGTCAAACCATCTGTAAAGGTCAAGGTAAAGGGACCCCTGACCATTAGGTCCAGTCATGACCGACTCTGGGGTTGCGGTGCTCATCCCGCTTTATTGGCCGAGGGAGCCGGCGTACAACTTACAGGTCAAGTGGCCAGCATGACTAAGCCGCTTCTGGCGAACCAGAGCAGCGCACGGAAACACCGTTTACCTTCCCGCCGGAGCAGTACCTATTTATCTACTTGCACTTTGACGTGCTTTCGAACTGCTAGGTTGCCAGGAGCAGGGACCAAGCAACGGGAGCTCACCCCATCGCGGGGATTCGAACCGCCGACCTTCTGATCAGCAAGCCCTAGGCTCTGTGGTTTAACCCACAGCACCATCCGCGTCCCAAACCATCTGTATGCATTGCTTACACTGATTGACAGCAGTTCTCCAGGGTTTCAGGCAGGAGTCTTTCCACAGGAGTCTGGAGGTGGTTGGGATCGAACCTGGGACCTTCTGCATGCAAAGCAGATGCCCTACCACTGAGCTACAGCCCTTCCCCAGCTACCTGCCACTCAACAGCTGAAACCAACTGTGCAAACGGTTCAAGTTCACTTGTAAAGCTGGCAACATGGCCGGCAAACTGACGTTCTTTCTTTTGGTTTGTTAAATTGCAGCCTCACTGCCCACTGAACAACCAGTGTGCATGTCTGGGATTATGATCAGATCCATGCATCCATATTTATTGTAGCACAGTGGTACCTTGGTTCTCAAACGCCTTGGTACTCAAACAACATGGAACCAAAACACTGCAAACCTGGAAGTGTTCCGGTTTGTGAACTATTTTCGAAAGCTGAACGTGCTCCGTTTTGAGTGTTACGTTTCTGATTTGAGTGCCACACTTCCATTTTGAGTGTTACGCTGAGTTCTGTCTGTTTTTGCTATTTATTTTGCGTTTTTGTTTTTGCGGCTCTTTTTCTTTTGTTTTTGTGACTGTGTGGAACCCAGTTCAGCTACTGATTGATTGATGGTGTGACTGCAGTACATTGTTTATTGCTTTCATTTTATGTATCAAAGGTCTTGTTAGATAGTAAAATTCATGTTAAATTGCTGTTTTAAGGGTTGTTTTCAAAAGTCTGGAATGGATTAATCCATTTTGCATTACTTTCTATGGGAAAGCGCGCCTTGGTTTTGGAACGGACTTCCGGAACTAATTAAGTTTGAGAACCAAGGTACCAATGTATAGGACAGGGATAAAATCGTGTGTACATGTTGTGCATCCAAGTCGCGAAATAGGCTACAAATAAAGTCCAAAGAGAGGAATCAAATTGTTAAATAAGTGTGTGTAGACATTTGCCCAATCTGCCCCATGGCTCTGACCATCAGCTTGCCCACAGTGGAATAACCTGGTGACCACCCCCACCTTGCCCCTGCCTCGGATCCAGTTGCAATTAAGTTTAGGGATGGGGCTAATATTTAGTTAGGGTTTTAAAACCCTAATTAAACAGAAGAGGGCTGGAGGAAAGTAACCTTGAGCCTAATTCTCAGATGAGACAGAGGCTGGCGCTTTTACATGTTTTCACTTGTTCTTGATGTTCTTAGATCTTTTATAATATGTTGTGTTTTAATTTAAAACGCATTGTTTTATGACGTTGGTGTTTGCTGCCCTGGACTCCTTTGGGGGGGAAGGGTGGGAAAGAAAGAATAAATGGCTCCAAAGGACACGAGCAAGTGAGTCAAGTTATATGCCTCTGGAGAGGGGTAGGAAGGATAAGGTTGGAGCTAGGAAATAGGCATGGTGTGTGAGAGTAGAAGGATAAGGCAAAAGAGAGAAGCCAGTTGGACAGAGAAGGAGAAGAACAGGTTTTCCACACACGGGATGTCAGCAATACTGTATGGGAGAGCAATACTGTTGCACAGAGGTTCCTGCTTCTAAAACTGGGGCCACACAAATTACCGGTATCTTCAGGCCCGGTGCTAGGGCTTTTCGCGCCCTAGGCGAAGGGGGCGGGGCCACGTGATGTCATTGCGCATGACGTACGGTGCCCCGCCCCCTGCCGCCCCGCGCCGCCGCATTTTTAGCGAGTGCCGTGTCGGGAACTCGGGAAGGGCGCAGAGCGGCAGGGCGCACGCGGCTTGAATGACCAGCTCGCGCGCGCCCTGCCTCTCTCCACAGAAGGGGCGGACGTGGAGCGAGCGAGCGCCACGTCGGGAACTCGGGAAGGGCGCAGCAAGCGCCCTTCCCGAGTTCCCGACGCGGCGCTTCCTCGCTCCGCGTCCGCCCCTTCTGTGGAGAGAGGCAGGGCACGCGCGGTCTGGATCGGGTGCGCCCGACCGCCGGCGTGGGGCTGTTTTTGCGCCCCCTCCATTTCGGCGCTCTAGGCAGCTGCCTAGTTGGCCTAAATGGAAGCGCCGGCCCTGGGTATCTTGCCTGGATGTGACCTCTCCAGAACAACACTAAGTAAAGACTTTATTCACATAGTCGACAGACCATAGTAACTAACATACAAAAAACAAAAACAAAACAGAACAAAACAGAACAACATTTGCCAAGAAATCAGACAGAACAGAAAGCTTTGTTTGTTTGTTTTTTACTTCAGCAAACTTTATTGAAACTCAATCACCTGTTACAATCGTACACAAAAGTTGCAATTACAATATTATAATTTCCGTAACAATAAAAAACAAACTAAAGAAAAAACAAAAGCAAAAGCAAACCGTATCAATAACTCCCCATCACCAACAACAAAACCCACCACAAAATTATCCCAAAAACATATAAACATATAACGTGTACAGAACAGAAAGCTTTCTTGCCTTCAACACACCCAGGAATGTGGGGTGGAAAATGTTCCAAAATGGAAACATTTCCAGTGCTTAATTTTTCCCCCCGTGGAAAAAAAAAATCCATTCCGTAAGTTCATTGCGGATGTCAATTGCAAATAAATACTAGGCAAGCTTATCAGTTTCAACGGTTTTAAGGGATGTTTACTAAATACAAGTAAACAACGTGTGCCAAATTGGATCCCTCTCCGTGGTTTCGGAAACTTTCACCGTAATTTGCATCAGAAAATTTCCTGGAAACCCCACGTTACTGATCACCCCCCAAAGTCTTGAGTTTGTAATGAACAGGGAGGGATATGAATCTTGCATATGCTCAGAAAGCATTCTCCCTCTCTTTTTTATAGCATTTTTATTGTTTTTACAAAATTTTATACATTTTAACTTTAACCATTTGGACCTCCTTCCTTCCCTCCATGAGTTCCATATTCAATATAAAGTTTTCTGTATCTTTTCCCTTTATCCTTCTATTAAATATCTTTAAAGTTTTCTGTATCTTTTCCCTTTATCCTATTAAATATCTTTAGTTACCATACTTAATTCCACATTACAAGTGTCATTACATCCCTGCCAATGATTTTTACTGTTTAAATAAATTAAGAATTTACTCCAGTCTTTTAAGAATACTTGATCTTCTTGGTTTCTGATCTTCCCCCATACTCCATCAGTTTAATCTGCCATTCTTCTTTTGTTGGTACTTCTCCTTCCTTCCATCTCTGGGCTAGAAGCATTTATGCATACATTAAAAGTCTTTTATCCTCTTTTGATATCTCTTCACCTATTATACCTAACAATCAAGTCTCTCCCATGTGTGCCTGTGAAAATAAATCAACTGAATCTCTACAGCATGTAATGTTTAATTGCCCTATGTACAGTTCGATCTGTGCCAGTATATTAAATCCGATAATTCAGTCCATTGCTGATAAGCCAACTGACCTACGTCTTGCTTGGATGCTCCAAGATGTGGACCCTTACATAACTCTACAGGTTGCTAGATTCCTAACAGCCGTTATCTTGTATAAGAGACGAAATGGAATGTCAGCTGATTATTGATAGTTATAAATATGTCTTTCAAAACGAATTTAGACATTGATTTTAGTTTTGGTGCCTAAATTTTAACTTTAAAATTTCTCTGAGATATGTTTTTACAGAAATGCTAATCTTGGCCGTTGTGAGTTGTGTTATCTTACTTGCGGCTTGTACGGTGCCGTTGTTTTATTTGATTCTCGTTTGTTTGTTTTATATTGTATGATGGGCGCAAATGCCGAAATAAATAAATGAATATACCTAACAATGACCGCTCCCCACATCAAATGGGGGGCGACTTTTGCATGGTCGCGCGCAGCCCCCTGGATCCCAGTGCGGCTCCCGGTAGTTTGGGCTGGCTTCATCCTCCCCAGGCTGGATACCTGGGGTCTCCGCCTACCTCAGTCAACCACCCAATCCCGCCTGGGGAGGCGTTGCCAGGGGATTGGCCAGGTAAGGGGAGGGACCGCCCTGCCCACACAATAGAAGGTGTAGCTTACCTGGGAAGCGGCAGTCGGCTCCAGAGCTTCTCCCACCCTCCACTCCCTCAATTAAGTCTTCTTTTGCAGGTTAACCTCTTCTCCACAGGCACGCAGGCGCTGCTACGTCATGGTCGCTGTTGAAGGGCCGGAAAGCAATTTCCCTGCATTGGCAGGTTTTGCCTTTCCCGTAGCAAAACGTCACAACTTTGGCGGTTTCAGGCCTTGGGCGGAATCTATCTTCCTAAATTGGGGGGGGGGGTGAAGTGGTGACCCATGCCCCCTTTGTGGCAGTGATCCCAGGGTTCCCCGTTAAAGGGGTCTTGGGGGGAGGCATTGGCCATACGCTGAGAGGTTGTCATTGCTCTCCCCTCCAGCGGCGGCGAACGGGGGGCGGGCTCTCTGCTTGAACATATGTTCTCCAGAGCCAGCACAATCCCCACACATTATGGATAACCCTGAAGGCTCCCAGATCCCCGGCTGGGGACTGGGAAGGATAAACGCCCAATGCCTGAGCCAAGCTCTCCCTACATCTGAATCTTAATAAAGTTGTGGCCAATTTTAACCCCATAGCAAGTTGTCTTGAGTCATTATTCCGCTCGGGGGTCGCTTTGGGTTTGGGGGACTCCACCTGTCCACGCAAAAAAGCTTCTGGTTTTTTAACAAATGTGTTTTTAAACATTTTCTTTAATTCACTATGTATCGTTTCCCAGAAAGCTTTTACCAGTGCGCATGTCTACCACATATGGTAAAAGTACTCTCCTTCCCTTTGCATTCCCAACACAGATTTGAACTAGTTTATACATTTTTGCAATTTTACTCGGTGTTAGATACCAACGATACATCATTTTCATATAATTTTCTTTCAGCGAACAGCATGCAGTAAATTTTATTTCCTCTTTCCATAACTTTTCCCAAGATGAAAGTTGAATATTATATCCAAAATCTCTAGCCCAGTGTATCATCACTGCCTTGACTTCTTCTGCTCAGAAGCATCCTCAATTTGAAATGATTACTTGACACATATCAGGGCTGGGTTTCAACAACAACAACAACCACCACCCATAATAAATAACAAGATGAAAGATGAAAAAACAACAACAGCCACCCATGTCACCAAGAGAGCAGCAAAGCCTTGATGAGTCCTGACTCAAATGATGCCTCCAGTGCTAATACTATTTGTGTCAGTTGCCTTATTCACCCCCTTTGTCTAAATTTGGCCTTCCCCATTCAGTCACAGCTCAACACATGAAGGGCAGTGAGGAGGGCACACCTCATGGCGCTGGCTTGGGGACAAATGTTCCATTTCCCCAAAGGTTAGGATTACAGCTTGATGAACTACAATCCATTCCTGCTGGAATACTAGTGACGCCTTTTCAGTAGTCAAAAGCTGTAGCTTCACCATTATTCTTTTAAATTGTACATATGCTTCTGTTGATCATCCCATTAAAGCCGCTGCCTTCATTGCTTAAGAGCTCTCATGTATGTTGATGTTGTTAAAAACGACATTGCTGGGTGACCTTGCCGTTTCTCCTTGCTGCATCCCTTGTTGTGAAGCTTACAAAAAAATGACTGGGTCTCAAGTGTAAAGGCCAAGCGTGGCCAAGGGTGAGGCGAGCAACGTCACGGGAGAGAAGCAAGCTTGGAGAAAGGACCCGAAGGGGAGATTAAAGAGACAGAAGCAGAGAAGTCCTGATGGAGCATCCTGGCTGATGCTATTGCTGGACCATCAAGAAGGCTGATCGCCAAATAATTGATGCTTTCGAATTATGGTGCTGGAGGAGACTCTTGAGAGTCCCATGGACTGCAAGAAGATCAAACCTATCCATTCTGAAGGAAATCAGCCCTGAGTGCTCACTGGAAGGACAGATCCTGAAGCTGAGGCTCCAATACTTTGGCCACCTCATGAGAAGAGAAGACTCCCTGGAAAACACCCTGATGTTGGGAAAGATTGAGGGCACAAGGAGACGGGGACGGCAGAGGACGAGATGGTTGGACAGTGTTCTCGAAGCTACCAACATGAGTCTGACCAAACTGCGGGAGGCAGTGGAAGACAGGAGTGCCTGGCATGCTCTGGTCCATGGGGTCATGAAGAGTCGGACACGACTAAACGACTAAACAACAATAACAGGACAAGGGGTGGGGAATCTTCACAGATGTTCCTGGACCACAGCATTCATCATCCATTGTTGAACAACCTGAATCTTAGGCCTTTCAGACCTGACAACAAAGAAGGATGCTCAAATCTTCGTTTCCTTTAACCAAGATTTCCTGTGTCCTGTCCTTCCTTTGAAGAGCATACATGGTCCTCACCCCCTGACTGCCACCAACTCCCCATGTTAGTAACAAGTCAACTGATACAATGAAGGGGATGGTGAAGGGGATGGGATGAATCTTTTTTTAATTATTATTATCATGATGACCATTAAAGAAAAGAAAAAAATCCACACAAATTTGAAATTCACTAGAACTTCAGAATTCAGAGGTAACTTTCTAAAATGTGAACATTTTCCAATTTTTACTTTGACCTTTTGAGGAAAGATGGATTATGGAATTGGAAGAGATTCGAGTTATGAAAACAGATTTAATTTTTTGCAAGTAAATTTGATCTAGGGTTCTTTTCCATAAGCATTCTCTGACACCATCTCTGATGCAGTGCCAGTTGCCATGTCTATTGTCTATTGATGCAGCAAACCATCTTGTGAATTGCCCAACATGTCCCATGACTGTAGCTCAACACTTCAAAATCTGCAAAATGTAAATAACAGCTGAAAATGCAACCCAACCATTTCTTTAGCCTAACTGAAATCTAGTTTGCTTCTGTCAGAAGTGAATGGTAAAAGCATCTGAGAAGTCTCCAAGTTCAACTTGATTTTTATTTTTATTTTGCAAAATTTGGTAGTCATTTGCTTTTGTTGAGTTGGGCTTAAATCCCACTCCTCTGGTTTTCCAGTGAATTTTCAGGCTACAAAATGGGGAGCACAATTTTGGGGAGGGGTGTGAGATTCAGGGGAGGCAGATTGTGACCCCCACCAATGCATCCTCTTTTTCTGGCTGCCTTTGTTTCTCTCACCACACTAGGGATGGAAGGATCTGTTAATTTGGTTCTCATTTTTCCAGTATTAAATTCAGTGGCCCACTTTTTGGCAGCAATTTTTATTTTTGTTTTTTAATCCTCGTGACTTACAAACACATTTCTGTCCGTGGTTTGGACTATTCTGATCTAGTGCATTTTCATGTTATTTTCACAAATATATTCACTTTTTCTGCACATTTCTCCCAAATAGATACATTTTTGTAATTGTTGCTTGGTTGGATAATTGTGCCACAAAATTCAGATAAGTGCGAATTTTGTAGGCTGGCTTTGTTTCGTTTCGTGCATTGTTTCAGAAAGTGCGGATTTGAGGAAATTTGGCTGAATCAAATTCCTCCCCTAGCCCTACTCCCTGTTGTCCCCTGGGAACAGGGCATTCTGAGGAGGGAAAAAATAAGCAGTGAGTGGGCCACCATGAAGGATGCACTGAGGTCAGCACCTTAGCTCAGTCAGGGGCTCAAAGAGGGAATGGATAAATATGTGAAAATTAGGCAAACACAAGTAGGTTCTCGGTGAGTCCAGGCTTCCAGGCCCTGTCACTTAACTATTGAGGGCCTAACCCGCCTGCCCCCTCCCTAAGCACACTGATTTGGGCCTGGAGCAAAGTACAGTCGTACCTTGGAAGTTGGACAGAATCCTTTCCGGAAGTCTGTTTGACTTCCAAAACGTTCAGGAACCAAGGCACGGCTTCCAATTGGCCGCAGGACGCTCTTGCAGCCAATTGGAAACCGCGGAAGCTGTGCCGAACATTCGGGTTCCAAAGAACGTTCACAAACCGAAACAATTACGGCGTTCAGGAGCCAAAACGTTAGTCTCGCAAGGCGTTCGACTTCTGAGGCACGACTGTACCTCAAGTCCTTGTGGAAGGTTAGAGCTGTTCCTTCCAGTGCGGTGTATTGGTTAAGAGCGGTAGACTTGTAATCTGGTGAACCGGGTTCGCGTCCCCGCTCCTCCACATGCAGCTGCTGGGTGACCTTGGGCTAGTCACACTTCTCTGAAGTCTCTCAGCCCCACTCACCTCACAGAGTGTTTGTTGTGGGGGAGGAAGGGAAAGGAGAATGTGAGCTGCTTTGAGACTCCTTCGGGTAGTGATAAAGCGGGGTATCAAATCCAAACTCTTCTTCTTCGTCTTCCTTAGCACATGGGCATAAAGCGACCACGTGCCAAATTGCCATGCAAACTGAGCCAAAGAACTTCCTGCTCACAGGGTTCATTCTCTCTCTCTCTCTCTCTCTCTCTCTCTCTCTCTCTCTCTCTCCTCTTGAATTTCTCGCTGCGTTGGCAGAGACACAACAAGTTCAGAGGAGCTGTGTTAAGGCTCTCCTGGGTCCCCCTCCCTCTCTGGTCTTCTTTGCTGTAACTAAATAGACCGCCCTCCTTCCAATTACGACGGAACCAGGCTGTTAAAGGCAGCAGCCAAATGCCCTCTACGGCAGCAGCGCCGAGGCCCTGTGGGCTCATTTCGCGAGTGACCTTACCCAGAATTTGAACCCAGCCTCTCCCGAGGCAAATAGCTGAGCGCATTAGCGCGCAGTGCCACCAGAGCCCAATAAGAAAGCAACGGCAATTTGTAATGGGCACAACATTTTCGCGAAAGCTTTATGCCTGGCAATTATTTTTTACGATTACACCTTTAACGTGACTTATCCTTAAGGACAAATTGAAAAAACAACAACCTTGTAACTAAATGCCCCTTCTTACCCCCCCACCCCCCCAGACAAACAAGGATTTCCCCCAGAGCCTCCTGGGAAGGTGATGCTCAGCCTCCTTCAGACAACCCCTTAACTGAAGAAGGAACAGAAGAAGAAGAAGAAGCAAGGGAGACGAAAAGCCACAGAAATTGTTTAAGATTTTTTTTCCCTTAAAAAAAAAAGCCAAAGGTAAAAAAAAAAAAAAAAAAAGTGAGACAATTAGGAATAATAAAATTCTACATAAAGCCGAGATCTACATGTTCTAACACCCGGTAATTGCTAAATTGCTGAACCATCTGCTGACTTGCTTTACGTAAATTACCAGCTATATATAAGTCTCTGTGCATCGCAGCCTTTCGGCGGCAGAGACCCGATGACTTTGAATGGAGCTCAGGGACCCATCAAAGCTCTTTTACGAAATTTTAATTGTTTTCTTACTCAGGGAAGGTAGAGATTCAGGTGAAGGTTCCCCCCCCCCCAGCTCTTTCCTTTACAGGGGAAAAAATAGCAAGCCAAATATCTTTTCGATTTGTTTGTATTGAAGGAAGAGGTTTGTTTTGTTTTGTTGGGGAGGGAGAAATAAAATTTATTTTTTCTAAATCCTGTCATCCCACCCGCCTGCCTCAGAACACGTCCACACACAGCTATCTTTTCCCATCAGTGGAATTGGTGTGTGTGTGTGTGTGTGTTCCTTGCCAGGTCCGGCAAGAGGGCAGGAATTGTCTTCGTCAGGCTCAACTGACACATGGGCATGAGTGATGAATGTGTGTCTGCTGCGAATCCATGTCTCCACCTGGATCTGCCTGGCAATCTTTCATTAAGGGTGACACAGAATGTGAAGTCATTATCTCAATTCCATTTCATTGGCTCTCATTTTCAGGGGAGGGGACAGGGGAACTATGAGAGCAATGGCATCATTGTTACATACCTCCCTTAACCAAATGTTAACAGGGAGCCACACACATACATGACCATAATGTGTAGTGTGGTAAAACAAGAACTGTGTGCAAAGAGCCTCCTGAAATTGGGGGACCCTTTCACCACATTTCTCCAGGGAATCAAGAAATTCTTCAGCAGGTTCACATCAACAGCTCCCCCCCCCCCCCGCCCCAGGTTAGGTATTTAGTTTTTTCACTGCCGTTGCAGAGGAACAGAAAACACAAAAAAGCTTCCTTATATTGAGCCAGGCCACCTGTCCACCTAGCTAAGTATTGTCTTATACTGAGGGGCAGAGACTGCAGGATATTGTACAGGAGTTTTTCCCAACTCTGTCAGAAGCCCTGTCCTCTATGACCTCACCAACTGTGCTGGCAGCCTGGTCACCATTGCACCACCCACAATGCCCTGGGCCTAGCATCGTTCCAGGGCATTGTGGGTGACAAATGGCGCCCTCCGGGGGGCGGGGGGAGGAATAGTGAGGAATATTCAGAGACGATTCTGAAAAGTGACTTTCTTTTTCAACAGTGGTGGTGGGGGAAATCTACAATAATAAAGTACAAGTGTCTCTGCATCCAGTCCCTGTGTCCGTCCCTGTGTCCTACTGCGCATGTGCCCCACGGACACAGGGATTGGAACGCAGAGACTTCGGGCGGCAGCAGGTGCGGGGTGCTGATTGGCCGGAGGGCGCGCGGGGCGTGCGAGCGAGCGGCGGCCGTTGCTGATTGGGCGTTGGGGGCCGCGAGGAGCAAGGGTGTGTCCGTGGGCGCGAGGCCGGCAGAGGCAGAGGCAGGCGGGCGGGCGCGCGGAGAGGAGGAGGAGGAGGAGGAGGAGGGGGCGCTTTGACGGCGGCCGCGGCGGCACCAACGGACGGGACTACCAGGCAGCAGGCAGGCAGCCAACCGGTGGAGGAGGAGGAGAAGGCGGAGAGGCGGACGCAGCCGGCGGGGATGCTGAGCGAAGCGGAGAGCGGTGGAGGAGGAGGAGGAGGAGCAGCCGTTACCAGCCCGGTGACAGAGGCTATAGGGCTGAACCAAACAGATACATATATACAGCAAGTCTGTTTTTACAAATGTTTGACCACATATGTTCTAGCGCCCGTTAATTTAACGGGCTTAATGTCCACTAGTATCATAAATTCTCTTAAGAAAGAAAGGTCTTCTTGGCTCCAGGTGAAAAAGAACATCAGAATATACGTTAAAAACAAAAGTATGGCAAAGCCAGGGAATCATTTCAAGCACTGTGCAAGCTATAAGAGGGGCAGCCCCCTACCGTTCTGCGACAGCCCCTTAGCTCAGAGGTAGGTAACCTAAGGCCCGTGGGCCAGATGTGGCCCAATCACCTTCTCAATCTGGGCCATGGATGGTCCGGGAATCAGCGGGTTTTTACATGAGTAGAATGTGTCCTTTTATTTAACATGCATCTCTGGGTTATTTGTGGGGCATAGGAATTCGTTCATTATTTTTTTCAAAATATAGTCCCGCCCACCACATGATCTGAGGGACGGTGGACCGGCCCACAGCTGAAAAAGGTTGCTGACCCTTAGCTACATTTTTATAATGTGGGGTTTGTGTGTTTCAAGAAGGGCTCCCATTTACCTTTTCCATCACCATCTGAGTAGTGATTTCAACCCATTTTACCCATTCGTGGCCAGCTCACCCATCACGCTGCCTGTGGCAGGTCACTCAGTTCCCTAAACATACAAAGCAAATGGGGTCTTTCCCCTCCACATAAACCACTTTGAGCTTTCTTACCAAGGTTGCCTTCAGAAAGTACTTTACTCCATTTCTGCAACAGCGGAGCTGTTCCGCCTGGCCTTTGGGTTGGTTTCAGTTTAACCCTGATGTTTCATTCCTTTATGGTTTGATTGGTGGGCTACTTATAAATGAGGCTGCATTTTAAACTTTAAATCGTATTTTAACCTGCATTTTAATTGATTGTTTTGTATGTTCTGTTGTGATTTTATTGGTGTTAGCCGCCCTGAGCCCGGTCTTGGCTGGGAAGGGTGGGGTATAAATAAAAATTATTATTATTATTATTATTATTATTATTATTATTATTATTATTATTATTTCCTTACCTGATAATGTCCACGTCTTACGTGATATTTCACAGGGTGTAAGAGGCACTCCTGGAAATCTAGGGGGAGTTGATTTCTGCCTTAATCACTTCCAGAAAAACCCCCGTTTACAACCCGCAAACCTGGAAGATCATGGGAGTTTTGCACTATAATTTCCCTGCGGTTTTCACAGATCACACCATGTGACAAGCTGAGGAAGGGTGGTGGTATTCTAGCATACAGTTCTTTCATGGGTGAATCATGGGAGAACAGAAGCACACATGCACAGAAGGGGTAATGACATGTCTCATGATGCCTGCTGTTATGTCACACCACGCTCGTTGATGTGAGTGAAATTCAGCGCAACATGGTAGAAAATTGATCCAAAAGCCACAGTTCCATAATGCAACAGGGAATGCATTGTAAAAGGAAACCTCAGGGCAAATGACCTCACAACAACCCTATGAGGCGGGTGCTTCTTCTTCTTCTTCGATCACTCGTAGCCGAGTAAGATTGTCTTCCATAAACACAGTTTTAACAATGAGTCCGTAAGTGACTGTGGAGGCCAATTCTGAATCCACATGTCCTTCCACAGTGGAAGGGGAAGTGAGTTGGTTGCGCAGGAGCTCCAAATCAGCCCGAATTTGCCGACATGCGACTCAGCACAAAATCCCTTTGCCCCATTATTTCTAGGCATGGGTCCAAGAGGTTTCCTTTTGCCCCACCGCTTTCCCCAGGAAAACCCACAGTTTAGTGCTGAATCAGGACAACTGTCTATTGAGTTTTCTGCAGATTGTTGCTTGTTCCGATCTGAAGTTTAGACGACCCCAAAATCCCCCCCCCAAATAGCGACAGTCTGGAAGCACCCAGCATCTCAAGATAGACATGGGGGTCGAAACAGTTTGGTGTCATGATGGCTGCCTTTAACTTCCCCAATTCCCATTGATGATAAACAACATCCTGTGTTCCTCCCCAGCTACCTCGTCCCTTTACTGTTCTGGCACTCTTCCACCATTGATGAATCCTGAAGGTAAAGGTAAAGGGAACCCTGACCATTAGATCCAGTCGTGTCCAACTCTGCGGTTGCGGCGCTCATCTCGCGTTACTGACCGAGGGAGCTGGCGTACAGCTTCCGGGTCATGTGGCCAGCATGACAAAGCCACTTCTAGCGAACGGAAACGCCGTTTACCTTTCCGCCGGAGCGGTACCTATTTATCTATTGGTACTTTGACGTGCTTTCGAACTGCTAGGTTGGCAGGAGCTGGGACCGAGCAACGGGAGCTCACCCCGTCGCAGGGATTCGAACCGCCGACCTTCTGATCAGCAAGCCCTAGGCTCTGTGGTTTAACCCACAGCGCCACCCGCTTCCCTGATGAATCCTAACCTTGCCCAAATACCACCTTTAGGCCTTCCGTCCTCCATTAGGGACAGCTTTTAGGGAAGAAGAGTGAAATTTGGGGGAAGGAGGGAAAGAACGAGGAGGTGATTGTGAGGGGGAAGAACATGTAGCCCTGTCAGAGCAACTCCCCAAAACTGGAGCTGTCACCTGGCTAATTTTTAAACCACCTCGACAGGTTTGTTGTCGTCTTCTGCCACCTGCCTCCATCCTTTCCTTTTCCCTTTAAAAAGCTTCACTGCACATTTTTTTTTTTTATATTTGTCTGCATTTCGGTGACTTCACATATGCTAATGACCCCATGGCTGCTTGAAGTTCCTCTGGGAGGGGGAGGGGGAGGGGGGAGCATTCCCCCCCATTTCTTTGCTCCTCTCCCCATCAGCTCACCCCCTCAAAGTTGGCATCTGAACGCAAGTCGACTTCTGAAGACATCCCCCCCCCCCGAAAAAAAACCTGCCCTCCCCTCCCCTTTTGGCAGAGAGGCACGTGGTCGGCCATTTTCCTGTCTGGCAGTAAAGCTGTGCTGTAATGTAGGCTCTCCAGAGCAGTCATTTAGTATTCATAGAATAGCCGAAAAGCAGGCACATCTGCTTAGCACAGCAAGTCCTGTCATATAACTGTCTCCCTCACTATCTGTCCATAAAGAATGTCCCGGAATTGGTGTAATTCAGAGAAATTAATGATAGCTTTATGTGGGAGTGCACCCCCGAGGCAGCTTAACACTTCATAGTCCATCTGATCAGTTACACGCACGGCACCATAGCAACAATTTGGACCCCAGCCAGCTGCATTAAAGGTTATTACTGAAAACATGACCTGAAAACCGGATCCGCATTACCGTGCCCAACGAAAGGAGAAAGGGGGGCGAGGAGGAGGAGGAGGAGGAGGAGGAAAGTGAGGGGAGGCAGGGTGTGTGGAGGGGAGTGGGAGAGAGAGAGAGAAAGACAAGATGGAAACAAACTGGGAAATAAAGTTCTGGCAGGGGCAGCCTCCCTGTCGCCCGCAGCACCGGCCAAAGGTGGAAATGATGGCGCAGGAAAAGCAAGAAGACACAGAGATGTAAAATCGGGGTCTCTCCCCACTCTCCGCTGTTTTTCAGTTGTGGCAGATATTTTGGCGTTTTGGTGGTGTGCATGAAGAGGTGGATAGAATGACCTTCTATTTTGCAAGTTCACGGGTGGCGCTGTGGGTTAAACCACAGGGCCCTAGGGCTTGCTGATCAAAAGGTCGGCGGTTCGAATCCCCGCGACGGGGTGAGCTCCCGTTGCTCGGTCCCTGCTCCTGCTAACCTAGCAGTTTGAAAGCACGTCAAAGTGCAAGCAGATAAATAGGTACCGCTCTGGCGGGAAGGTGAACGGTGTTTCCATGCGCTGCTCTGGTTCGCCAGTCATGCTGGCCACATGACCTGGAAGCTGTACGCCGGTCCCCTCGGCCAATAATGCGAGATGAGCGCCGCAACCCCAGAGTTGGTCACGCCGTTTACCTTCCCACTGCAGCGGTACCTATTTATCTACTTGCACTTTGATGTGCTTTTGAACTGCTAGGTGGGCAGGAGTTGGGACCGAACAACGGGAGCTCACCCCATCGCAGGGATTCGAACTGCCGACCTTCCGATCGGCAAGCCCTAGGCTCTGTGGTTTAACCCACAGCACCACCCGCTAGCCAACTAATTCTACTTTTGTTTCCTTTCTCTGCCTGCTGAATTTTACAAGGGCAACTCTGAGACTTAGGAGCTGGAAGCCGATCAGCAGTGCCACTGGCTGTGCGGAAGAAGGCAGGCAGGTGGGGGCTGGCTGAGGGCAGGGTAAGGTTGGTGGTACCAGCCTGACTGCCATGATGTTGGGACGTGGTGCCAGCTAAGTGAAATTTCATGGAACTCCTGGAACTCCAACTGCCGTTTTGGGCCCAGCAAAATGCCATACTTGAGAAAGTATTCTCATTGCTGTGCAGAAAATGGTTATGTGAGTCTGATGGATCACTCAGGGGATATTCTTCTGCAGGTTCCTTAGCTAGATGGAATGGTTGCTAATAGAAGCACTACAGATGTAAAGTAGCATAGCATTTACTGTTCCCAACCCTAACCCTGCGGAAAGCCATCTAATTAGACTTTAATTTGATTTTGAACTGTTTTTAGGAGGTAATTTAATTATTGTTTGATTTTATATTAATGTTATATATCTGATGTTAGCTGCCCTGAGCCTGACTTCAGCCAGGGAGGGTGGGATATTATTATTATTATTATTATTATTATTATTATTATTATTCATCCACTCATCCAGGGAATTCTGGGATTTGTAGTGCTGTGATTGTGGGTGATGGGGAAGGCTAGGGATCTCAAAGAGAGTCTCCAGAACCCTCATCACACAGTTCCTTTCTGTTAGAATAATACACATTTTTAAGGTAATGCAATGGGGTCTCTTAAACCTCGCATAGTTTAGGGCCTCTACGTGTCTTAATCCAGCCCTGAAGAGATTGTCTATTTATTTAGAAGATTTAGATCCCAAATTTCGACTACAGGGACCCTGAGGTGGCTTACAACATAAAGTCAACCAAGAAGAATAAAATTGCAATGACAATCACAATAAAATAGAAAAGATTTTAAAAACTAGAGCAGTGTTACTAAGCATTTGCAGCAGCATGCAAAGTTAGAACACGCAAAAGGCCTGGAAAAATAAGAACGTCTTGACCATTTGCCCAAGGCATCGATGAGGATCCTATTAGCATGAAGATGTTGTTGGACTCTATCTTCTATCAGCCCCAGCCAGTGAGGCCAATGATCAGGGTTGATGAGAGTTCAAGAGCTCCAGAAACCTCTGAAGGATCACAGGTTATCCATACTTGGCCTAAAAGATGAAGCCAACCAAAGGCATTCCACAGCCTTGGTGCCACTGCTGAGCAGCCCCTGCAGATGTTGATGGATTCCAGCTCCCATCACTGCTGACCATTGGCCAGGTTGGTTGGGGCTGATGGAAGTTCGAGTATGACAGCACAGAGAGGACTATGGGTTCCTCCACCCCCAATCTACAGCAATCTGGCTAGGGATGGACTTTGGAAATATGGCGCCCTGAGCAAGGACAAAATTTGGCGCCGCCCACTAAATATTTCTTGTTTTCCAAATAATTCCTTTTAGTACAGTTGCTTTTTAGATGGATCTTCTCAATATTATTATTATGGCAGTCAGGCTGATACCAGTGGAGGCTGTCCATTAGAGGGGAATGGGGCATTGCCCCACCAACGTTACCCTGCCCTCGGCCAGCGCCCACCTGCCTGCCTTCTTCCTTACAGCCAGTGGCACTGCTGATGGGCAGTGTAAATTCAGCAGGCAGAGGAAGGGAACAAAAGTGGAATTAGTTGGCTCTTCATGAGAAGAGAAGACTCCCTGGAAAAGACCCTGATGTTGGGAAAGATGGAGGGCACAAGGAGAAGGGGACGGCAGAGGACGAGATGGTTGGACAGTGTTCTCGAAGCTACCAACATGAGTCTGACCAAACTGCGGGAGGCAGTGGAAGACAGGAGTGTCTGGCGTGCTCTGGTCCATGCGGTCACGAAGAGTCGGACACGACGAAACGACTAAACCTTAGAGCAAATTTATACCACCAGGTGCCACAGAAAGGCACTGGACATAGTAGGAGATCCATCACACCCTGGTCACTGTTTGTTCGAGCTCTTGCCATCGGGACAGAGATACAGGACAATGAAGGTGAGAACAAGCCGTTTCAGGAACAGTTTCTTCTCCAGAGCAATTTCGGCCTTGATTGGAAAGTCTGGACTTTGAAGTCATTTTATTTTACTTGTTATATTGTATTGTACTGTTTAATTAGTGTTTTGTAGTTATTTTAAATTTATGTGGAGTGCCTTATCTGAGTGGATAGAGCAACCAAGTAATTTCGTTGTTCCCACAAGGGGACAATGACAAAAAATATTATCTTATCTTATCATCTTATCTTATCTTATCTTAAACAACAACAAACAACAAATTGTGAGCCACCTTGGCTTGGAACTGCCTGCACTGCCCTAAATCCAGCGCTGTTCTGGACTCCGGGGCATGTTTTGTTTCTCCAAGGTAGGAGATCGGTCGCTCATTGACAGAAGGTCTTGAGAAAGCTGTCTTGTGTGAAGAGACTTGGCCACCACAAATGGTCGTGGGAACTTTCTCCTGATATCTCTGTACTTAACTTCATGGTTGAAATGCTGAAAGAATGGAAGTAAAGAATTGATGCGGTAAGTTTTGCCTGTTGCCCCCAACCCCATAGCCCACAGTGTTTCATTTGTTAAGACTCATCTGCAGGTTCAGCCAATTGCAAAATCATGGTCCTTTTTCTTTGCTATCTGCATTTTGTTCTTTGCTGAATGTTACTTCAATAGTAAAAGCAAGCAGGTTGTCAACCACATAGCATATAAATATAGAAATAACAAATTACAAAGAGTGAGTTCACAAACCGTAAATCAATGAATTATTTGACATCTGTTGAAGTCTGTGGAGGTTCTCAAAGGTTCCCAGATTCAAAATGTGGGCATTCATCAAAGGAAATGAATTCTTGAATTTGATTCATGAATATAAAAAGCCTCATGCGTTTCAGTTCTACTCAGCAATTTGATTGCAGACTTCCTCTGGGAAGTGCTTTGCCTCGGAACTGAAGTTTTGAAAAGGATATGGGAAGGTCAGTGAGACCAGGGACTCTCAAGCATCACCACTGCAAAGTCTTCCTAAGGGCACGTCCTGCAGCAGCAATTGCACAGACAGGCAATGGAGAATACTTTCAGGTGAAGGAAGGCAGCAGGGCCGGCCCACCCATGAGACAAGGTGAGGTAACCACCTCAGGGAAGGTGCAGGATCCACAGGGACAGCAAATCCCAATGAAGATCTTCATTTCCCACTTGTTCCTTATGCAGATCTTCACTTACCCTTTCTTCACTGGAGGGTGCCACAATTTTTATTTGATTTTACACACTGGCCCTTACTATTTTATTTTTTTGAAATAATTTTTATTTGATTTTACAAGTAGAAAATTATAACATACAGTCATATACATCCACATTTAAAGATTCCTCCAAATCTCTGGACTTCCCACCTTCCCCTCCATGGGTCCTATTGCATATTTCCCAATCGTCCATATTTTATATAACTCCGTTATCTCCATAATACTTGCTACATTACAAGTGTTATTGCAGTCCTGCTAATGTTGTCATCTGCTGTAAGTAAGTAAGTAAGTAAGTAAGTAAGTAAGTAAGTAAGTAAACAAACACTGGCTCTTATTATTAGCGCAGCAAACTACACACCCATGTACCGGTATATAGCAGTAGTATTCATTTTCTTCACCATAGGGTAAAGGTAAAGGGACCCCTGATCATTATGTCCAGTCGTGTCCGACTCTGGGGTTACGGCGCTCATCTCACTTTACTGGCCGAGGGAGCCGGCATACAGCTTCCAGGTCATGTGGCCAGCATGACTAAGCCGCTTCTGGCGAACCAGAGCAGCGCATGGAAACGCCGTTTACCTTCCCGCCGGAGCGGTACCTATTTATCTACTTGCACTTTGACGTGCTTTCGAACTGCTAGGTTGGCAGGAGCAGGGACCGAACAACGGGAGCTCATCCCGTCGCAGGGATTCGAACCGCCGACCTTCTGATCGGCAAGCCCCACAGCGCCACCCGCGTCCATAGGGACCTACCTTTAATTCAAACATGCCTTTGGAAACCCATTTCTTAAGCATCATTGTTATTTTTACTAGGTATGGTGGCCATGTGGCTTTTGCAACCCACCTTCTCATGCATGCACACTTCTTCAGATACACTGCAACAGAAGTCACCAGACCCTTATATATAGTGAGAGGGTGGGGAGGGGTATTACTCAGAAGGGTGGTGGGAATGGGTGATTGGCTGATAGGTGTGGTAAACATGTTGACGACTGTTAACGACTGCAATTGGTATTACAGGAAAAAGCAAGGGGTGAGATGGCTAAAAATAGCTTTGTCATGTATAATGAGATAAGAATCCAATGTCTCTATTCAGACCAGGTCTCTCCATGGTTTTAAGTTTGGTAATAAGTTGCAAATTTGCAATAGACCTGCTGGAATGTCCCAACCCACCAGCTGAAGACTAGCACAGGACCGTAAAATACTGTGACTTTAATGCTGGGGGAGTGAATGAGGGTAGCAGGAAATGTGGGGGGAGGGGGAACCACCTGCCGCTCCTTGCTACTCCTCGGGGCAATCCCGAACCTTTACCCTTTCTGTAAAGTGGGACCTTCCTCCATGCTCCTGGACCTCCTGCCACAGCTATCAGTGTTTTCGGTTGCCCTTGCTTACCATTAGCATCCTGCGAACCCCCCATGTCCCAGCGAGCCGCGAAAGTCACAAAACGGGCCCATCATATAAGCCTATTCCTATTTCTGTCACACCTGGCTAAATCTGGTAGTGTGTCCTCAGTCACTGGTAATGGGCAATGACTCTTTTTGAGTGTCCTATTAAGTGAATTTGGATCTCGGCAGATAATAGGTTTACCAGATGGTTTTCTTTAATTGTTGCTGCCATGTTTCATGCATACTCTGCCGGCCGGTAACAGAAGGGCTTGGTTGTTGTCGCTCAGATGCATCCTTTAATAAGGTGAGAGAGAGAGAGAGAGAGAGAGAGACGTGTTATTATTATTGCGGCCAATGGCTCTCACTTCTCCGACGTCGCTTTCAAACCTCCCTGCAACTGCTGCTGCTCCCTCCACGTCCCATTAATAATAATAGTTCGCATTTATATAGCATGTTTCAGTCTTTCAAATCACTTCGCATGCATTATCTCGGCGGTCCTTATAACGACCCTGTAAAAGCAAGCCGGTATGATGAGCCTCGCGCCGCAAATGTCGGGCGGGAGCTGGGAGAGAAGCGGCTTGCCATCTCTTGAGGCGTGCAGGGCCGGCGCGTCCATTTAGGCAAACTAGGCAATTGCCTAGGGCGCCAAAATGGAGGGGCGCTGGCCAGCCTGCCCCCCACCCCCGCCGCCGCCCGGTGCCGCCCCAACCAGCGGCGGAGCAAGCAGGTTGGGGCGAAAACCGCGGCGGCGAGGGCGCCAAAATGGAGGGGGCGCTGGCCAGCCTGCCTCCCGCCGCCCACCGCCGCCCCAACCAGCGGCAGAGCAAGCAAACCGCGGCGGTGGGGGGCACCCGGCAGGGCAGGGGGCGGGGCACCGCTCCGCAACATGCGTCATACGTAATGACGTCACGTGGCCCGCCCCCTTGCCTAGGGCGCCAAAATTGCCAGCACCGGTCCTGGAGGCGTGGGCTTCACACTTTTCTCAAGGCACTAGGAGATCCAATTGAACCGATCCATCAACCCCAGTATTGGCTGCTCTGACTGGCAGCAGCTTTGCGGGGTCTCATGCAGAGGAATCTGTCCCTTCGCCTGCTTCTCAACCCTTTTAAACTGGAGATTGTAGGGATGGAACCTGGGACTTTCTGTGTACAAGGCATGTGATCTCTCACCGAGAAGTAGATGATCCATTCATAGATTTGCTACGTTTTCATCAGTTGATCAAAATGATTATACGGCTGAAGTTTGGGCTCATGCAGACTTCCTTTTGTGCTGTGCTTCTAGGCACAGGTCCACAGTTTAAAGTTCTGTGTCCGACCACACCGTTGTTGTTGTTTGCTCTGGTGCTTTCCCCACGAAAAACTGCTCTTTAACATTGAATTGGAGCAAACAGCAATCCTGAATTGCTGTTTGTTCTGATTCAACATTAAAGAGCGGGTTTTCCTGGGGAAAGTGCCAGAGAGGGGTGGGAAAAGTGCTGTGACATGAAGCTTGAAAGCATGGACTTGTGCCTAGAAAGTGTGGAGCAAAAGGTTACATTTGGGTGAGTGGCTATGCCACAGTGGCATAGCTTGGGTTGCCAGCACCCGGGGCCGTGAGGATGGGGTGGGTGGGTGGGAGGAAAGGAAAAGGCTAGAGTACGCATGTGCATTCAACTGCCTAACGGCATCCATGTTATACAGGAGATCGCAGTCACAGAGATAAGAGAATAAAAGTTGTCTGGAGAGGTCGCTGGTTCACACGGAGAAGCCGTTTTCAACAGAGTCCAGCACGCAGCAGTATTGAGGCAGCACCAGGTGTTGAAATTTTGCACCTCCTAGCAATTTTGTACGCAGGGCAACCGCAAGACCAGAAGGTGGAAAATTAGAGAGAAGGCTCCTGGTCCAAACTGAAATGCATATTTTATCATAGTTTACTTCTACAGTCATTCTTTAGCAGGGGTAGGCAACCTAAGGCCCGTGGGCCGGATGCGGCCCAATCGCCTTCTCAATCCGGCCCGCGGACGGTCCAGGAATCAGCGTGTTTTTACATGAGTAGAATGTGTCCTTTTATTTAAAATGCATCTCTGGGTTATTTGTGGGGCATAGGAATTCGTTCCTCCCCCCCCAAAAAAATATAGTCTGCCCCCCCCCCCAAGGTATGAGGGACGGACGGTGAAAAAGGTTGCTGACCCCTGGCCTATGGCTTCAAAATCCCTTCAGTTCATGTTTATGCTTAAATAAACCCAAGACGATCTTGCAAACTGAGTGTGGATTCCTAAGAGGAGGCATTGTGCCTAAAAGCCATATTTAAATATTTTAGGATTTTTTTTAGAACTGTGGCTCAGTGAATTAGGCCATTACACCCCAACTTTCTTTTTTCTCAATCAGGGTGAGTGGAAAAGTTTCCTATGGGTGCATGCCCCCCCCCCCCAGTATGCCGACCCCCTCCTGGTATGTGCACTTTTCACTGAAGTGCAATTCTTAGCATCACGAGGAGAGAGGATGGCTGTGTTTCTCAGTTCATGTATCGTTTCAGAAACTGCAAATTATGTATGTTTGCCATTTGAAGGAAATATGGATTTCTCCCCAGCCCCTAACCCAGTGATGGCTAACCTTGACACTCCAGATGTTTTGGAACTACAACTCCCATCATCCCTAGCTAACAGGACCAGTGGTCAGGGATGATGGAAGTTGTAGTCCCAAAACATCTGGAGTGTCAAGGTTAGCCATCACTGCCCTAACCAAAGGCAGCAACCCTTTCTTGCACTCCCCCCTGCTCCTGCCCCCCAACTTCCACCCACACTCTAATTGCATACAGCCCGAGAAGGCTTGGATACAGATGGGATCCTGCTGGGCCATTTTCCCCTTCTCTGTACTGCCGAAGAAATGGGTCTCGATCTGGGGCTTGAAACCCACACCTCGCTCTCTGCCCCTGGCTTGGCTGTGATGAGTAGGGTTGCCAGGTCTGCTTCCAAAAAGGACAAGCGGGGGGGGGGGGGTGTTAAATTAAATTAAATTATATATTTTCTTACAAACATTTTAACACGTATTAAAATAAAGCTACCCAAAGTTCCCAACAGGGGTTCCTTCTTACCGTTCCTGTATTAGGGGGGCGATCCTTGGGGCAAGGATCTCGCTCCCTCAGGTCGTCGGACAAGTCTCCTCCAAGCCCGCCTCCCCCCCCCCCCCGCGCCTCTACCGGTAGCTGGTTTGCTGCTGCTCCTGCGCGTCAGGAAGAGGAAGAGGCGTCTTTTTCTTTCGCGCCTCTCCCTTTTGTTCTCCCCGCGAGTCAGGATCAGGCGGGGCAGAACTCCAGCAAGAGGCGCTTCCCCCCCCCCCCATTTTTTAAATGTCTTGTGAAACAATTGAGTATGATTAATAATTTTTCCGGAGAATTGAGTTCAATGGATATTCGATCTTTGTCTCATTCTTACTTATGAAAAAAAAAGACAAAACGCGATTCTCCTATCCTTATTCTCTTAGACTGTACAGCTTTAGATTACGTACCATTTCATCATAAAGCTTTTGAATAAAAAAAAATGTCCACTATTTTGTGGGGAAAAATAGTAAACATAATGTGAAAAAAGCGGACTGTCCGCTCAAATAGTGGACACCTGGCAACCCTAGGCTTGAAACCCACTCCTCGCTCTCTGCCCCTGGCTTGGCTGTGATGAGCGTCACGGCCAAGCAATATGCCTCACAGCCCGGAGGGGACGGGGGGGGGAGCGGCCATGTGCATATTTCTGAGTTGATTTAGGGGCGTGCGGGTGGGAGCAGACAGCGTGTTACAGCGGCGTGTAAAAACACGGCAACACTCATCTCGGCGGGCGATGATACAGGCAATCTAGGCCAATTAAGGACAGCGCTTCTTATCAGCTGCGCCGTATATCACAGCCTTATCGGCATGCCGTGGCCTCTCCGTAACCCTGCCTCCTGGAAGAGCGTGCTTTGTGAATAATTGTGGCGCTGGGGGCTTGCCGCATAGTGGGAAGCCTCCCAAGAGGGCTTTAGGCGCACCAGGGTCCCACATGGGACTCCTGCTGCCCATGCCATCTGCCATGGGTAGTTTAGCCGAGATTCCTGCATTGCAGGGGGTTGGACTAGATGACCGTTGGGGTCCCTTCCATCCCAATTCTGTGATTCTATGCTGCAGTAGTCGACTGCTGGGCCATATCCACACAGCTGTCCAAAGCAAGGTTTCCTTTGCTCCATTGCCAGCGTACACCTATTATTATTATTATTATTATTATTATTATTATTATTATTATTACAGTGGTCCCTCGACTTACGAAGATAATGCGTTCCGACGGGACCTTCGTAGGTCGGAAAACATCGTAAGTCGAGTCCCCATAGGAATGCATTGGGGAGAAAAAAATTGTAGGTCGAAAAAACCGCATCTAAACTTCGTAAGTCGAGGAAACCGCATCTAAAACGGCCGCGATTTCCTTTCGGAAGTCGGAAAAATTCATAACTCAAAAACAATGGAGGAGGAGGAGGAGTTTGGATTTGATATCCCGCTTTATCACTACCCAGAGGAGTCTCAAAGCGGCTAACATTCTCCTTTCCCTTCCTCCCCCCACAACAAACACTCTGTGAGGTGAGTGGGGCTGAGAGACTTCAAAGATGTCTGACTAGCCCAAGGTCACCCAGCAGCTGCATGTGGAGGAGCGGAGACGCGAACCCGGTTCACCAGATTACAAGTCTACCGCTCTTAACCACTACACCACACTGGCTCTCTCACACTGGAAAGGAGATTGTTAGCCGCTTTGAGACTCCGCCGGGTAGTGATAAAGCGGGATATCAAATCCAAACTCTTCTTCCTTTTAGCTGGCAAATCTTTCTAACTCCAGAGCCAGCCGCAGGTTTGAGTGAGCCCTCTCTCCTATGTCAGGTTTACCTTGTGGCAAAAGCGATGGAGTCTGCTTAAATTTCCCACAATGCCCTGGAACCATGTAATGTGAAGGGCATTCTGGGAAGCAAAGATGACCACCCATTCTGATGCAGCTAGGTAAGCCCATGGCAGGTATACCCATTGGAGGGCTCTGTTGCTGTGTTGGGACCCTGCCATCTGCCTGAGGGTGTCGAGTGCTGATTCTGGGCGTGTGCAGCTTAATTTCTGCACATCAGGCTATTGTAAGGTTACCAGATTTTTTTCAATGAATCTGGGGACGCTTTTCAACTCCCTACTAAATAGATGGATTTTGTCAGGGGACTGATTTGTAAATCCGGGGACTGTCCCTGGGAAACAAGGACGTCTGGTAACCTTAGGCTATTGCTCAAGGCATTTTCCTGAACTATTCCAGCATGTAGTGTTTCATACCTGGCAAATAGAAGGGGAAGAAATGGAGGCAGTGAGAGATTTCACTTTCTTGGGTTCCATGATTACTGCAGATGGTAACAGCAGTCACGAAATTAGAAGACGCCTGCTTCTTGGGAGAAAAGCAATGACAAACCTAGACAGCATCTTAAAAAGCAAAGACATCACCTTGCCAACAAAGGTCCGTATAGTTAAAGCTATGGTTTTCCCAGTAGTAATGTACGGAAGTGAGAGCTGGACCATAAAGAAGGCTGATCGCCAAAGAATTGATGCTTTTGAATTATGGTGCTGGAGGAGACTCTTGAGAGTCCCATGGACTGCAAGAAGATCAAACCTATCCATTCTTAAAGAAATCAGCCCTGAGTGCTCACTAGAAGGACAGATCCTGAGGTTAAGGCTCCAGTACTTTGGCCACCTCATGAGAAGAGAAGACTCCCTGGAAAAGACCCTGATGTTGGGAAAGATTGAGGGCACAAGGAGAAGGGGACGACAGAGGATGAGATGGTTGGACAGTGTTCTCGAAGCTACCAACATGAGTCTGACCAAACTGCGAGAGGCAGTGAAGGATAGGCGTGCCTGGCGTGCTCTGGTCCATGGGGTCACGAAGAGTCGGACACGACTGAACGACTGAACAACAACAACAAAGTGTTTCATACTAGAATGTAAACATCCCAGAATCTTAGGTTCCTTTCCAGGTGTTGCTTCCAGATGCACTGCTAGCAGGAATTTAGCCTTCAAAACAGGAAACACCTCATTGGAAAGACGTAATTCCAACATTGGTTGTTTGGCGTTCCATTTGGCGAGATGGGAGCTGTAGCTCATACGTTAGTCCTGCTTGCAACGGGAACGGGGATTCTCCTTGGAAAGTGTGGGCTCCTGCTTCTCCGGTTCATAGTGCCAATCACCTGCCATCTCATTCATGTGGAAGAACCCTTAAAAAGGCAGCTGAGTAGGAGCATAAGAGAGATCAGTGTGAATGTGGCTTTCTCATATTCTTATTTGTAAAAAGGTTCACTGCAGCTTTAAATGATGTTTGCAACCCAATAAAGTCGGGAGGTTAGTGGGAAATTGGCATTGAAAAATGCTCCTACAAACAGCAGGGGGGGGGTAGGTAGGTAGCTTCTGGGCTGTTCTCAGTGGAAGCATCAAAATAATTCCAAGGGTAGGTTTTAAATCAGTATTTCGGAGGTGACAAAAATGGGACCACATACTGCCACCTAGTGGGCTCTTTCATGAACTAATCTAAAGTCCCCAAGACGTTGCATTCTGAAATCCCCCGTTAAGTATCAAGCGGATTGGTTGCTGCTTAAGAAGGGCACTTTGTTATGGAGCAGTCGTTTTTTTGGCAGGAGAAGAAGACAGGTGTTTTTAAACAGAGGCTAGGAGTGAATTGGAGTCAGGCGCAGGTGGAGCAGCTCATCAAAGGACAAACACAATCCAAACATTTACCGTAATCATTTCTTTGTTTCTCCTGGAGAGAAACTTGAAGACAGTGCTGGTGAGGCGCTGTGGATTAAACCACAGAGCCCTAGGGCTTGCCGATCAGAAGGTCGGCGGTTCGAATCCCTGAGACGGGGTGAGCTCCCGTTGTTCGGTCCCTGCTCCTGCCCACCTAGCAGTTCGAAAGCACGTCCAAGTGCAAGTAGATAAATAGGTACCGCTCCGGTGGGAAGGTAAACGGCATTTCCATGCGCTGCTCTGGTTCGCCAGAAGCGGCTTTGTCATGACCCGGAAGCTGTACGCCGGCTCTCGGCCAATAAAGCGAGATGAGCACCGCAACCCCAGAGTTGGAAACACCGTTTACCTTCCCGCCGCAGTGGTGCCTATTTATCTACTTGCACTGGCATGCTTTCGAACTGCTAGGTTGGCAGGAGCTGGGACCAAGCAACGGGAGCTCACTCCGCCACACGGATTCGAACCGCCAACCAGTCTAGCTGCCGCATTCTGGATTAATTGCAGTTTCCGGGTCACCTTCAAAGGTAGCCCCACGTAGAGCGCATTGCAGTAGTCCAAGCAGGAGATAACTAGAGCATGCACCACTCTGGCGAGACAGTCTGCGGGCAGGTAGGGTCTTAGCCTGCGCACCAGATTGAAGACAGCTGCCCTGGATACAGAATTGACCTGCACCTCCATGGACAGCTGTGAGTCCAAAATGACTCCCAGGCTGCGCACCTGGTCCTTCAGGGGCACAGTTACCCCATTCCGGACCAGGGAGTCCTCCACACCTGCCCGCCTCCTGTCCCCCCAAAACAGTACTTCTGTCTTGTCAGGATTCAACCTCAATCTGTTAGCCGCCATCTCTGTTGGAGGGTATGGCTTAATCAGCCTCCTTGCACTCATGCCCACTTACTCTGTCCCAGCTCTTTACTTTGGGAGAACCTAACAGACACTGAAAACTTCTAAATCTCTATATAGTGCTTTGTAGAGAAACACTGACTGCAGAACCGTAGGCATTTGAAGCCCCGGCCAGATTGCGTACTCTTCCATTATCATTGTCAGTCTGGAGTGCCTGCCCCAAAATCAATGAAGTGTGTCTGAATCAGCATCGGCATAACTCAGGGAGCCCAGACCTGGCTCTCTGCCTCCACGAGGAGCTATTATAGCCATGTTGACAGTTTAACAATCATATTGAAAACAAAATAAATGCCCTGTCCTGGCTGGAACCTAATCAGCGTTAAGATGCTACAGTAATAAGCACTTTATAAATGCCTGCGAATGGACACAGCGAAAGATCTATGCACCCGACGATGATTAAAACAGAAGGGAGTTTAAAAACTTTCCCCTTCAGACATGGTGTTTTGCTTTGACAATCGACTTGTCAGTTTCAGTTTTGTTCCTAGTCAATTTCGCAGGAGAGATTTCAAGCCCGGCTGAATTGGATATAAATGAGAGAGGCTGTTAGCTTCTCCTGGCAATTTCGAGAGCGCAGGCTCTCTGCCATTCCCAAGTGGTAGGCTAGACGGAAAAGGTCTGAGCCAAAAGGGAAAGGAGCATGGGCCGGGGGGGGGGGCAGCACTTTTGTGAAAACTTTTTTGGTAGTGGAAAAAAGCACTTTTTTTTGGCTATGGAAGGGGATTGCTCCCGGAGACGGGGGTGTCAAAGTGTTCACCTATTCGGAATGGAGCCCGCATGGATTTTACGAAGCATTGTGCAATCATCATGCTCACTATGCGCTCTCCGATAGGCTAAGGCCATTCATGTGACTCATGAGAGCCAGTGTGGTGTAGTGGTTAAGAGCGGTAGACTCGTAATCTGGTGAACTGGGTTCACTTCCCCGCTCCTCCACATGCAGCTGCTGGGTGACCTTGGGCTAGTCACCCTTCTCTGAAGTCTCTCAGCCCCACTCACCTCACAGAGTGTTTGTTGTGGGGGAGGAAGGGAAAGGAGAATGTTAGCCGCTTTGAGACCCCTTCGGGTAGTGATAAAGCGGGATATCAAATCCAAACACTTCTTCTTCTCTTCTTCTTCCCAGGAAGGAGACCAAAAGATTGTGATGACAAAGGGCAGTAGGGAGCAAAAAGGTAGGTTCTCCTGTACATATTCACAGATCTTACCTGTAAGTGCCCCGGGAAAAAAGGACATTCCATTTTTTTTGCATGAGATCATGGCGGGTGCCGTGATCTCTCTCGCTGCACTCTCCTCCCCCCTCAAAAAAGTGGGGTTTTTTGGGGGGGGGCAAGAGTGAGTGACTTGCCTAGGAGCATGTCCCAGAAGACTCTTGCCCCAGTTTTGGGTCTCCAAAAGTTGGACCTTATGACTTATTGGGAGGAATTCAGTATCACCCTCTTCTGATTATTCTGCCAGGGCAAACATTTCCACTTTCCAGATGGAATGATCTCCCTCTCCTTCCCTGTCCAAGGGTTCTTCTGACCCTCCAGAGCAGATTTGGGTGAGGCATAGAGAATATATGTGGGGTACAAATAGCACCCAGTAGCACCATAAACACTAGTAATCATGAATGCACAATACAAAGTGTCAGGGATCTGCCTCCCCCTGCCAGTCCAGCCCTGAGTGTTTATAGAGAGCAGCCACCTATTCTGACGACTGACTCATCGTCGAGTGAAAGCAGCTGCTCCTCGGAAGGGAAAGGGGTGCCAGGGCTCGAGAGATGCAGCGAGAGACCCGGCACCTCCCAGCAAGCAGGTCCGGGGCAGAGATTACGTAGGAGGAAAAGACGTTTCCGTTTCCCTAAGCTACTCTGCTGGCGCCAAAATCGTAGGGCGGCACTTCCGGATTCTGCTAGCGACTGAGTAAATTCTGAGGCACAGGTAAATTCTGTGTCCAGGGCGGCTGTCTACCAGCTCCATCTGGTACGCAGGCTGAGACCCTACCTGCCCGCGGACTGTCTCGCCAGAGTGGTGCATGCTCTGGTTATCTCCCGCTTGGACTACTGCAATGCGCTCTACGTGGGGCTACCTTTGAAGGTGACCCGGAAACTGCAATTAATCCAGAATGCGGCAGCTAGACTGGTGACTGGGAGTGGCCGCTGGGACCACATAACACCGGTCCTGAGAGAACTACATTGGCTCCCAGTACGTTTCTGAGCACAATTCAAAGTGTTGGTGCTGACCTTTAAAGCCCTAAACGGCCTCGGTCCTGTATACCTGAAGGAGCGTCTCCACCCCCAACGTTCAGCCCGGACACTGAGATCCAGTGCCGAGGGCCTTCTGGCGGTTCCCTCGCTGTGAGAAGCAAAGCTACAGGGAACCAGGCAGAGGGCCTTCTCGGTAGTGGCACCCGCCCTGTGGAACGCCCTCCCATCAGAGGTCAAAGCGATTAACAACTATATAACATTTAGGAAATACCTGAAGGCAGCCCTGTTTAGGGAAGTTTTTAATCTGTAACATGTTAATGTTTTGTTTTTTAATATTTGCTGGAAGCCGCCCAAAGTGGCTGGGGAGACCCAACAAGATGGGCGGGGTACAAATAATAAATTATTATTATTATTATTATTATTATTATTATTATTATTATTATTATTAATGTATTTTTATATTTGTTGGAGGCCGCCCAGAGTGGCTGGGGAGACCCGGCCAGATGGGCGGGGTACAAATAAAAGAATTATTATTATTATTATTATTATTATTATTATTATTAGTAGTAGTAGTAGTAGTAGACATGTTATGATTTAGCTCTTCACTGTAATATAATGAGCACTGATAAAAGCTACTGAAAGGCAAATGACTCGGCCTCCTTATTGAACGACCGACGAGGGGGAGGCTGTGACGCAAAGGATATCTCATCACTTGTCTGCCTCCCCCCTCAACCCTGTCTGAGTGTCTTTTGCAACTTCCCAATTCACCCACTTCTGAAGTTCCCACAAGTCCTTGACTTGAAGTATTTTTTTTTTCTTTTCCGATGAGTTTGGATATTGTTTTATCGATGTTTGTGTATAGTTTATGGTGTTGCCTATTTTGTCTTGTACCCCACGCTGGCCTGATCGGTGCTTATGAAGGGCAAGCCATAAATCATTTTAATGAAGTAAATGAATAAAACACCTTGGGGATTCAAAGGATGCCGAAACTTTGCAAAATTTGTGTTTGGCACATTCTTATCTTTGCACCGCTGCCAAGCCACATTGTGTTGTGTCTCTGTGCTTAACAATTCTGCCGAACCATGGCAATGCCAAAATGCCCCTTTTTTGTGCACGAAGTGTGGGGCAACCCGGGCATTACGCAGTTTGTTCCTGTGGCGCTGGGCACCGTGCTCACCTCTGCCACAGGACCCTCCGTGCTGCAGAAAATTAGCCTGCAGAGGAATGAAAGGTTTGAGCTGAGTCGTCGCAGGATTTGGACTGGAATCAGAGCAGAGTGCTGGGGCAGATCAAGCCAGAGGTGGTCCCAGTGTTGACTCTGTGCTGCTGGAATTGCCTTCCACACCCCCAGGGTGGAGGGCAATTCCAGCAGACCCCACCTGGAATACTGTGTCCAATTCTGGGCACCACAGTTCAAGAAGGATACTGACGAGCTGGAACGTGTCCAGAGGAGAGCAACCAAAATGGTCAAAGGCTTGGAAACGATGCCTTATGAGGAACGGCTTAGGGAGCTGGGTATGTTTAGCCTGGAGAAGAGAAGGTTAAGGGGTGATATGATAGCCATGTTCAAATACTGTATATAAAAGGATGTCATATAGAGGAGGGAGAAAGGTTGTTTTCTGCTGCTCCAGAGAAGCGGACACAGAGCAATGGATTCAAACTACTAGAAAGAAGATTCCACCTAAACATTAGGAAGAACTTCCTGACAGTAAGGGCTGTTCGACAGTGGAATTTGCTGCCAAGGAGTGTGGTGGAGTCTCCTTCTTTGGAGGTCTTTAAGCAGAGGCTTGACAGCCACCTGTCAGGAATGCTTGGATAGTGTTTCCTGCTTGGCAGGGGGTTGGACTGGAAGGCCCTTGTGGTCTCTTCCAACTCTATGATTCTATTATTCTAGGGGCGGAGGAAGGAGGGGTGCAGTGGGTGGGGACCACCCCGGGTGTCACCACTGAGGGGGGTGACAAAATGCCGGGCTGCACTCCCCATGGGTGTCTCCTGGGAGAGACGCGGTGGCTTTGGGCACATGCAGGCTCGGCGATGCCCAAACGGTCCGCCCGCTGCCTCCCCCCCAGCTGTAGGGCAGCTGAGTGGGAGGAGGCAGGCAGACTCCAGAGGCCCCGCGGTGTGCCCCGCCCCAATGGGCAGCTCGCCCCACCCTTGCCCGCCCCTGTGGGTGCTGCCCCAGGCGCCTGGGCGGCTTCCTTCGCCGCTGCACACCCCACATAGGGCCAACAGAGGAGGCTTGGGAGGCGCAGTTTGGGGGGGGCACAGGGCACCGTGAGCTGCTGTGTCCTTATCAGGCATCTCCAGCTGGAGGGCAGCTGAAAAGGACACATCAGCTCAGGCGCCCTGTGAGCCCAGCATTGTTTTTGGAAGTCTTGCAAAGCAACACTGGGCTTGTAGGGTGCTGTGAGTGCACCCCTCAAAGCCAGACGGCCAGTGGGTGGGGGTCACTCCGGCAGTGCGCCCAGCCCCGGGCACCGGTGGGGTATGCTCCGCCACTGCGTCCCGATTTCCGTAAGCACAATGTTGCAGAGAATGAGGTTGGTGGGGAAGTGCCCCATTTGCCCTAACAGACCAATCTCCACTGCCTGGGACAACAGCCCCCACCCCCCCATTCCATCACAAGCAGGAAGGTCCACAAGCAGGAATGTAAGAAGGCATCATTTTCCATGCAGCGCTGCTTCTGTTCCCCCGCAGTTTGTCTTCTGCCGTAAGCTGCATGATCAGTTTCGCTGTCCCCTGTGACAAAATCACATCATTCCACCCCGTTCGTTTCAATGTAAAGAAAACGCAATGCAAATATGGAGGGGGCAAACATAATCAATTGTGTAACATTTATGGAATGGAAGCAACTGTGGCGAATACCAATTGCATTTGCTGCTTTGATTTCCGTCCCAGAAATCAAAGAATAAACAAACCCTGGCCATTTCCGATCCCGTCTCTTGCTTTCATCAGAATTCTCCCTACGTACAAGATGGGAAGACCCACTGACAAATGCATCACTCAGGTCTCCTCCACAACCATCCTATCATGCCAAGGCAGAAGCAGCGCCTGCTTTTGTGGGGGTGATGCACTGGTGAAGGAAAGAGGGAACTCTGTGTGCTGCTGCTGCTGGTCGTCGTGGTAGCAAATGAATTTGGCTGGCTTGAAGGGAGAAGTTGAGCTGTCCTTAGCAGAAAGAGGCAGGTGGTGTGTATGTTAGTGTGTAACTGTGTGAAAGATTCAGAAGCAAGCTCGATTTCCGATTCCTGGTGCAGATAGGATTTCAGCCTTTGCGTGTGTATGGCACCCAGTCACTCCCGCCAATAACTCACACCGGAGACATAATTTTTGGTTTGGGTTTTTGGGCATATTTTGGCCACAACTTTATTGAATACAAATCACGTGAGTGGTTGCGTAGGCATTGGTTCACACTGTCCTCCTGGACAGAGCTGACTCCTAGTCAGCAAGACTAGCTGTCCAGCTGGACAGAGCTGACCACTTGTCAGCGCAGGGAAACCATTAGCTGGGGAGAGTTAACGGAGGCTGGTGAAATCGGAACCTCCCCCTCCCCAGGGGTCCACAGGGGCTCCTGCATGGCCCTGCAACCCACCGGGTTCGGACAAGCAATGTGGAGCCCCCGGCTTCCTTTAACGGAATTCCCAACTCCGACATCACTTCTTGGTGGGCACCGCCCACCCATGCCACTGAACCAATGCCTAACCGCCAACCTTACAAGTTGTGACTATTTGCTGCATAGTAGGCAAAAACCAAGAGGCATGTGCCAATTCGCCAATTGGACAAAATTCCTACCAGGCCTCTCTCAAGCGGAGACGACCCCATGACAGGCACAGCAAGGTCAACGCACCATCCTATACCGGGGGGGGGGGGGAGATCCGAAGCTCCAGCCAGAGTGCTCACAGATCCATGTGCGGATCTATATAAAGGACGCTGGGCTGTCCATCAATCTTGCTACATGCAAATTTGCCCAGCAACAGACCAGGTCAGTAATGCTGTGGCCAGCCCTTCCCCCAAACCAGGAAGTGACTTCTTTGCCCACACCGCAATGGCAGCTCTCTGCGAGAACTCACTTTGTGTGGGGAGTAAGAGGTAAAGGTAAAGGTTTAACCCACAGCGCCACTCGCGTCCTGCAATCAGAGGGATGAGAGTATAAATTGAAAGAATTTAAGGAATTGTCAGGGAAATCAACAACATGGTTACAATATCATCATTTGAATGAAGTATTTAAGAAAGATAGGAGATGAGGGTTTGGGGAACAAATATCACAACTGGAGAGAGACCTGTTGGAATGTAATGTGAAAGTGTTGTCTAAAATGTATAAAATAGTGTTGGAATGGGAGACAAAAGGATGATCAAGTAAAACCCTCAATGATACACTGGGCAATAGAGATCGCTTATAATATAGACATGGAAGCGTGGGAACGATTGTGGAATAGGGATATAAAATTTACAGCATGTTATGGTTTAAGAGAAAATTACATGAAAGTGATATATCGTTGGTATCTAACACCGAGTAAACTGGCAAAAATGTATAAATCTAAATCAAACAAGTGTTGGAAATGTAAAGAGAAAGGAGGTTCTTTTTATTATATGTGGTGGTCTCGTAGTAAGGTAAAAGCGTACTGGGAAATGATATATAATGAATTGAAAAGGATGTTCAAAATAACCTTTGTAAAAAAAAACCAGAAGCTTTTCTTTTGCGAATTATAGGGACAGAACTACCTAAATTGTATAGAAATGTATTTATGTATGCTACTACAGCAGCAAGAATGCTACTTGCCCCAAAATGGAAAGAAGCAGACGCCCAAGAAAAGGAAGAATGGATACAAAAACCTATGGAATATGCAGAAATGGCGAAACTTACCAGAAGAATAAGAAATCAAGTTAACATTCTTTTTATAAAAGAATGGAAACGGTTTATTGAGTATTTACAGATAAATTGCAAACAGATAAAAACATTGGCAGGATTCTTGTAACAACCTGCAGGTTCATAAGAGTATATATTTAAAGTAGATAATTAAATGAGCAAATTAAATGAATTTGGATATGCAGAAGATATTAAATAAATTTAAGGAGTCACAAAAAGAGGGGGAAGGAAGTCAAGCTTTGAAATGTTAAAATGATTGTAAAATCTATGAAATGTATAAACCTGAAAAGTATAAATAAAAAATTTAAATAATAATAATACTAAAAAACAATGGTGGAAAGCAGGTCACTTCATGCCGGGTGAACTCTGGGCAGTCAATTGCAGGCTACATCTTGGAGTGAAGATAGACATCCCGTATGTACGACGAGTGAGCAGTTTGCAAATGCCCTCCCTATATTAAATCCAGATACGTTCTCCTCCTCCTCCCCGCACCGCCACCCCACCCCAAAGCTTCCCCCAGGCGAGAGAATGCAAAGCTGTTTGACTGCTTTTCAGAGTGTTTCAATATGAACAGAGAAAAGCTGGCTCTGTACGCTAGCGCAAAGCATCAGATGCCGATGTTCTGTACTTCAAACAGTCGTTGGATATATTAATATCTGGAGAATATTTAGAGAATATTATATTTGCCATCAAAAGCCATAAAGTGAGACCTCTGAAGAGAATTGCGGTGGGAGGGAGCAACCAATTCATTTCCGTTCTCCTTCTAAGGCTATGTTTTATTGAGAGATTTGAGACCCACCCAGCACTTGTTATTCTAGGAAAGGAGCACGGCTGGGCTTTGTAGCAGCTGGTGTAGTGGATTAGAGTCACCCTCCTGACACCAGCCTCACTACAGCTTACCTGCGCAGGTAAGCTGTACCCTCCAACAGAGAGGGTGGTGCTGTGGTCCCAAGCACCGAGCCTTTGGGGCTTGCCAAAAGGTCTACACTTCGAATCCGCACAATGGGGTGAGCTGCTGCTCTGTCCCAGCTCCTGCCAACCTAGCAGTTCGAAAGCATACCAGCATGAGTAGATAAATAGGTACCACTGTGGCGGGAAGGTAAATGGTGTTTCCGTGTGCTGCTCTGGTTTCCATCACGGTGTCCCATTGTGCCAGAAGCTACTGTTAGTTCCATCATGAGATGTCCGCCAGCTTCTAATCACAGATACCAGCAGCCTTCAAGCAAGCAAACCTGCCTTATTGTTGCTCCATAGCATCCCACTGCCAGAGGATTGCCTCCTTCCATTCACCAGTTTGCCTCCTCCAAGTGAAAGAAACCTGGGCAGTGCTGAATGTCACATCCATTGCCAGGTGTGTCCTGCTGGAAATAGAAAAGGGCTTTTCCTTTGGCCTGCCTTTATAGCCACTCAGTTGCCAAGTGCTTTTGTGACATCACAAGAAACCCACAGCCAATGGCAACAGCTGGGGAGGCATCATTTTCATTGCTTTGAGCTTCACAGTGGCGGGTGGATCTATCAGTGATCGTGTGCTTGTTTATTCAGGACACGGGTGGCGCTGTGGTCTAAACCACTGAGCCTCTTGGGCTTGCCGATCAGAAGGTCGGTGGTTCGAATCCCCACGACGGAGTGAGCTCCCATTGCTTTGTCCCAGCTCCTGCCAACCTAGCAGTTCGAAAGCACACCAGTGCAAGTAGATAAATAGGTACTGCTGCGGTGGGAAGGTAAATGGCGTTTCCATGCGCTCTGGCACTTGTCACGGTGTTCCGTGTGCCAGAAGTGGTGGCCACATGACCCGGAAAGCCGGCTCCTTTGGCCTGAAAGCAGAGATGAGTGCCGCAACCTATAGTCAAATTCGACTGGACATAACCATCCAGGGGTCCTTTACCTTCACCTGCGAAGGCTGGGTCAGGGAGGTAATGAGACTGGCATAGCCAGCCAAGCACTCTTGCCAATTAGGGATGGGAGAATGTGGCTATTTTGGTATCCCTCAGTTTCTCATGTTTCCAATCTTAAGTTTGGTCCTCTACATTTCCACATCCGTTTGCATTTTTTCTAAAAAAAAACTGCATGGAAATTCACCAGCATTTTAGTTGAATTTCTTGTATCAGGCACATTTTCATCTGCAAATTTGCCCAATAGACAAACTTTTGCATTATTTTTCCTAATATAAGCATTTAGGGACCCAGGTGGCGCTGTGGGTTAAGCCACAGAGCCTAGGGCTTTCTGATCAGAAGGTCGGCGGTTCGAATCCCCGCGACGAGGTGAGCTCCTGTTGCTCAGTCCCAGCTCCTGCCAACCTAGCAGTTTGAAAGCACGTTAAAGTGCGAGTAGATAAATAGGTACTGCTCTGGCGGGAAGGTAAACGGCGTTTCCGTGAGCTGCTCACCCCATCGCGGGGATTCGAACCGCCGACCTTCTGATCGGCAAGCCCTAGGCTCTGTGGTTTAACCCACAGCCCCACCCGCGTCCCTATAAACTATACACTTCGTAACAAACTTAAGAGGATGTGTTACTGTGATGGGGAGCAGTGAGAACGGCCCCACTCTTTCCCTCACGTTATTGCAAGTGATTGTATTCTGTTATGCTATGTAATGCCCATTTCCAAGCGCATGGGAATGAGTAGCGCTTTTCAAATTAGGAACTTAATCAAAGGGATCCCTGCCTTTCACGAAAGCCCACATTCAAGGTGACGCCTGTCAGTGCCTCCCTATGATCTTCAACTACGTAACTTTGAACATTTGCCAGCTCATAAATGCCCAAGAAGGCAGGTGGCTGCAGCGCTTTGAGTGGGACGGAGGAACCCGCAGGCCATTTAAACGGACACAATTACACATGTGCCAACTGGGTCACTTTGAAACCAACTGCACTAAGGGGGTGGCCCTGTAATGGAGCAGGGATGCCAACTTGAATCAAATATTGGGGGAGCAGGTAAGCCCCATGTCGCATAACCAATCACAAGACATAGCACACACACAGCCCCATTTGATTGGCAATGCTCATAATTTTTTTTGGGGGGGGGCTAGCCCCCTCAAATATTTTATTGGGTGGGTCAAAAGGACCATGGCCTCTAGGAGTTGTCTCCTACATAATGGAGAGAGGCAAGGTTTCACGCAGCCACCAATCACAGGGCCTTATTTAGACACAGCTGGCCCTACCGTTAGGCAGAGTGAGGCAGGAGCCTCAGGTTGCTGATGCTAGATGGAGGAGCAGACAAATCTGCAGGCTGCCTCGCATGCCCTAAACTAGCCTGCTGCCGTCAGATGTGGCGGAGGACGCTGTCCTGTCACCAGTGTTGAAGTAAGAGTCAACTGCCCATCTGATGGGATGCTGGGCATGGGGTTATGGAGCAGGCCCTCATCCGAAGAACTGGAGTGCCAGGGTTGTTTCCCCCCATCTATATATATAAAATCATTCAAGTTGGATGTTTGTTAACAATCGCCTTTCTCCGTAACCCCTTGATCGATTCCGTTCAAATTTGGACACAACGTTCCATGCCCATATGGGAGTGATCATATGTACTTACATCGCACAAATACCACACCTTTCCCAGGTAAAAATGTGATTTTGTGCAAAAAATATAGCGCCCTCCAGTGGACGTTAAACAGCACAGGACAACACACCTGTTTCTGACCCCACCTCCTCCTCCTTTCCTGACGTCACTACCACCACCCAATCAACAGACAGACCGCCCACAAACTCTACTGCTGGCTCCACCGGCGGGTATAGAGCCACGCCGGGAGGAATAGTAGTAATAAACAGTTGTAGAAACGAAGACAAAAACGGGAGGGGCAAACGGAGAACACATAGACTGAACTTCAACGAGATAAGGTGTAAGTAAACATACGCTTTCTCTTTCATACTGTACCTTACTTTTCCATTTCACCAAATTAGCCACAGCAAGGCGTGGTCGGGTCAGCTAGTAGAATGATAGAATCATAGAGTTGGAAGGGGCCCTGAGCATCATCTAGTCCAACCGCCTGCGATGCAGGAATATGCAGCTGTCCCATACGGGGATCAAACCTGCTGGGACTACAGTTCCTATCATCCCCAATCATGGGTCATGCTGACTGGGGGCTCATGGGAGTTGGAGTCCGACAGCACCTGGAAGGCCACAGGTTAAGACCCTGTGTTCTCTACCGATCACGGTTCTGAACCAGCAGGAAACCTCTTCTGGTGGCATCAAGAGAACTTTGCAGAAACTCTCGCCGGTGTTGTCTCCTTGCTTTTTTGTTATTTTATTCCATCCTCGCTTGCCTCCCCTCCCTCCAAGCCTTTTTTCTGATCCCCTCCCTTTTTTTATAATTTAAAACTCTGCTCCATTTGCTGCCACTGACCTTAACGGCTTAAATTAAAAAGCAATGTTCTGTGTATGTCTTGAAATCACGGCATTCAGGACCCTATGAAGCTTGACACAGGAGGAGCGGCAGGCGGGATGGTGGGGTGGGGGGTGGGGAGGGAGAAGCAGGTACAATTACCACCCCCCTCCATTTCTCCCCCTCCATCTCTTTCTGAGCGGATCTCTTCTCCTGCCTTACTATTTCCCCCCTTCCCCTCTCTCTTCTTCACTCTGCAACATTTATGTTTTTAATAACACCCGTAATGACTTTGACCTTGTGGATTTACATTGGAATTTGCAAGGAAGATGCAGCGCAGAAGCGCTCGCTTTGCCATTTGTCTAAATCTTCTTCCTGGGAACGGAAGAGAGAGGGAGGAGAATTCTCTCTCTGTCATGCTGCTTGTCTGGGGACCGGGACTCAGGTGTCAACTTAATTTGTGGGTGTAAAAGAGGGGAAGAGACGGAGAGATAGAAAGGGTGGGGTGGGGGAAGAGAAAAGTGTTTTGCAGGGTGGCAGAGAGAACAGACACACAATTCAAGTCAGCTATGGCTATGCCCTAAACGGCCTTGGCCCAGTATACCTGAAGGAGCGTCTCCACCCCCATCGTTCTGCCTGGACACTGGGGTCCAGCGCCGAGGGCCTTCTGGCGGTTCCCTCACTGCGAGAAGCAAAGCTACAGGGAACCAGGCAGAGGGCCTTCTCGGTAGTGGCGCCCACCCTGTGGAACGCCCTCCCAGCAGAGGTCAAAGAGATAAACAACTACCTGACATTTAGAAGACATCTGAAGGCAGCCCTGTTTAGGGAAGCTTTTAACCTATGACATTTTAATGTATTTTTTATTTTTGTTGGAAGCCGCCCAGAGTGGCTGGGGAGACCCAGCCAGATGGGCGGGGTAAAGGTAAAGGGACCCCTGACCATTAGGTCCAGTCGTGTCCGACTCTGGGGTTGCGGTGCTCATCTCGCTTTATTGGCCGAGGGAGCCGGCATACAGCTTCCGGGTCATGTGGCCAGCATGACAAAGCCGCTTCTGAGCAGCGCACGGAAACGCCGTTTACCTTCCCACCGGAGCAGTACCTATTGATTTACTTGCACTTTGACGTGCTTTCAAACTGCTAGGTGGGCAGGAGCAGGGATCGAGCAACGGGAGCTCACCCCGTCGCGGGGATTCGAACCGCCGACCTTCTGTGGCAAGCCCTAGGCTCTGTGGTTTAACCCGCAGCACCACCTGCGTCCCTTGATGGGTGGGGTACAAATAAATTATTATTATTATTATTATTATTATTATTATTATTATTATTGAACAGGGCTATGCACACGTCACTAAATGGCGGCCCTGAGCCACAAACTAACAATGGCTAAGGCCAGATCCATGCAATATACTTAAATCACATCAAATGCCCACTTAAAGCATACAGCTCCCCCCAAGGAATGTTAAGGGTGCTGGGAATAGTAGCTCCGGGAGGAGGAAAGCCCAGATTTTGAGCTGAAAAAAAGTGAGCAGAGGCGAAAAAGTTAAGCCGCCTCTTTCCATCTTCCCTCCCTCCTCCCCATTTTGCAGCTGATTTTGACACACACAACCCAAAGGAACCTGCAGGGGAAAAGCACACGGGACCATATAACATGAGTTGATCCTCTCTGTCCCAATCATTATTGATGCCCCACATGTGTATGCTGAATCGGTTCCTATGTACAAAATGCAATATATATATATATATATATTTTCTCCCCAGAGAAGCTATATTACTATTCATCCGACCATTGATCATTATTTTCCTGTTCTATGTCTCAGCTGGACACCCATCCCTTCATTTCTAAGGCATCAGCGTGTTATTTACCTCAGTGGTAAAAGCTATGGTAGCAGGTAAGAAGAGTAGAAGAGTTTGGAGTTGATATCCCGCTTTATCACTACCCGAAGGAGTCTCAAAGCGGCTAACATTCTCCTTTCCCTTTCTCCCCCACAACAAACACTCTGTGAGGTGAGTGGGGCTGAGAGACTTCAGAGAAGTGTGACTAGCCCAAGGTCACCCAGCAGCTGCATGTGGAGGAGCGGGGAAGCGAACCCGGTTCACCAGATTACGAGTCCACCGCTCTTAACCACTACACCACACTGAAGAGAACTGGAGGGAGGGCCATGCGTTCAATGGTACCATTTCTCAGGTGCTACTTCTGCCAGCCTCGTAGAACTGCTCTGCCCAAGTGCTGGATGGACTTGCTTCAAGAAGACCAAGGTTTGAATCCCTGCTCAGCCATGACACCATCATGGATATTGTGCTGGTCATTATTTTTCCAGCGTTACCTATCTCAGGGCACATGAGGATTAAACGGGGTAGCCTCCTTGGAGAAAGGCTGGGATAACCACTACTAGTTGTTGTAGGGCAACACGGTCAGATGGGCGTGATACAAATAATAAATTATTTTTACTACTACAGTGGTACCTTGGTTCTCAAACCAAGTTGGAACCCAAACACTGCAAACCCGGAAGGAAGTGTTCCGGTCTGCAAACTTGTGCGGGTGGAAGGGAAAGGAGATTGTGAGCCGCTTTGAGACTTTTTCGGGTAGTGATAAAGCGGGATATCAAATCCAAACTCTTCTTTCTTTCTTTCTTTCTTTCTTTCTTTCTTTCTTTCTTTCTTTCTTTCTTTCTTTTCTTCTCCTTCTCCTTCTCCTTCTCCTTCTCCTTCTCCTTCTCCTTCTCCTTCTTCTCCTTCTTCTTCTTCTTCTTCTTCTTCTTCTTCTTCCTCTTCCTCTTCCTCTTCCCCTCCTCCCCCTCCCCCTCCCCCCTCCTCCTCCTCCTTCTCAGTTCAACTCTTCCTGAAACAAGACTTTATAAAAATGCATCAAAAGTCTGTTTACACTGAAGCAGCAGCAAACATGGCCTGCTTTTCTAGCTGGGTGTTTTTCTGTGGGCTTTTTGCAACAGAACTCTTCGCTGCCACGTTTTGAGTTGCTGGCTGGAAGTTCTGCGTGAACCTGATCCACAGCTCCCAGCAAACCCCCCTGGCTCCTGCTCCCGGGCACTTTGCAGTCTTGCCATGTCTCCTCTTCTGTTTAAAAATAAAAACCGTCGGCATCGATCAGAGGGAGAAGCGAATAAATGAAGCAGGTAACTGAGCCATGGAGAATTGCCTTGGACTTTATGGCTAAGCCTTCTCTCCAGGACTATTAAACAGATCCCTACTCCCTCCCCTGGCAGTAGTCCTATTACCTTCCCCTCGGCTCCGTCAGGTACGCATCTGCCCTGCATCTTCCTGTTGTGAGGGGGAAACGGACTCCCGGTTCGAGGGCGCGTTCCTAAACAAAGAAGTGCTGGAGCTCACGAATGCCAGGAAGTCACACGCTCTCGCTCTCCCACAGTCACAGGTGAGTTCAGATTGACTGTGTGGCCACTTCATGTGGATGGAAAGCTACTTTGCACATGCTCAAAGGCCCACTCCTCTGTCATTGTTATTTCTTAGGTTGACCAACCACCTTTTTATAGAGACGTATCCAAAGGGACCCAGGTGGCGCTGTGGGTTAAACCACAGAGCCTAGGGCTTGCTGATCAGAAGGTCGGCGGTTCGAATCCCCGCGACAGGGTGAGCTCCCATTGCTCGGTCCCTGCTCCTGCCCACCTAGCAGTTTGAAAGCACGTCAAAGTGCAAGTAGATAAATAGGTACCGCTCCGGCGGGAAGGTAAACGGCGTTTCCGTGCGCTGCTCTGGTTCGCCAGAAGCGGCTTAGTCATGCTGGCCACGTGACCCGGAAGCTGTACGCCGGCTCCCTTGGCCAGTAACGCAAGATGAGCTCCGCAACCCCAGAATCGGACACGACTGGACCTAATGGTCAGGGGTCCCTTTACCTTTACCTTTATCCAAAGTATCTGAAGAAGTGTGCATGCACACGAAAGCTCATACCAATAACAAACTTAGTTGGTCTCTAAGGTGCTACTGTAAGGAATTTTTTAAATTTTGTATCCAAAGTGGTGAGGCATATATGCTGAAACTCTCCCGCCGCTTTCTCTCGCACACAATAAATTAGAGGTATCAGTAAAAAGCAATGCCATTGTAAAACCAGCAGTAAATTAATCATTAAAACACCAGCACTAAAACATTCATATGCTAAAAATCTGAGTAAATGTAAAGGTCATTTTCTGCCATCCTGGGTGGGCCCGACAATTGTTGATAGTGAGACAGCAGAATTAACAGGCAGAAGATTGGAAAGCTATCAGAATCAGTGCCGGATTTACGTACAGTGGTCCCTCGACTTACGAAGTACTCGACATCCGAATTTTTCGATTTATGAATGAAAAAAGTGGCCGCACGCCTATGAATTTTTCGACATCCGAATGGAAATCGTTGCCGGTTTTAGATGCGGTTTCCTCGACTTACGAATTTTAGATGCAGTTTTTTCGACTTACGAATTTTTCCGAATATTTTTTCTCCCAATGCATTCCTATGGGAAATTGCTTTTTTCGACTTACAAACTTTTCGACCTACGAGTGTCCATTTGGAACGGATTAAATTCGTAAGTCGAGGGACCACTGTATAAGCTAAACAAACTATAGCTTAGGGTCCCACTTTCTTGGGGGCCCCCATAAAATGTAAAGGAAAAAAAACCTGGATGTTCATTTCCAAAATATAATATTAAAAACAAATAAAATGGCTTTAGATACCTGTTAGGTCCATAAATTACCATATAGCATATATTCAACACAAAAAACAGTGACAATTTGTTGTTGACAAAGGACAGCTGGACATATAAAGGGCCCCATTACTTTCAGTAGCTTAGGGCCTCATCAAACCTAAATCCACCCCTGATCAGAATATGCATTTTACTGTGATGGCAATATTTAGATCTTCCACCTTGGGCATCAAAAGTCAGACAGCTGAACAGTGCACTACTGGGGTTGCCCCCAGGAAGGCTAGCTTCATGTTGTGGCCCCACTACTACCAAAAAAAGTCTTCCCCAAAGAGGAGAGGAGAGGAGAGACCTGATTGCTCATGCTGCTATTGGTAATGGTCACCCAGTGATTTGTTGAGTCTTTTAACGGACTGTGGGTGTTGTTGTTTTTTAAAATGGATTGAATGTCTTCTTATTTACTGGTTTTAATTGTAAACCGCCCTGTGGCTTGTGCAAAGGGCAGCACATCAGTCAGCTCCATGAATAAATAAATGAATACTTTAAAAGAAAGAATCTGAAATGACCACTACCCCATAATAAAAACAGGAACGGAGGAAGCTCACAGAGGCTCTCATTCACTCTTCTCAATACCTGAGGAGGTTAATAGGAGAAAATTGCACCCGCAGATATGAAGAGCTCCTGCCACTTGGGTGTTTATTAACACAGAGGCGTGATTAAAATATTTACTGTATAGCTATAGGTCGCCAACCTTATTTGGGCCAGTAGGCACAGTTGGAATTTTTAGAATGTGCTGTGGGCGCCAGTCACAAAATGACTGCTGTGGGGTGTGGCATACATATTACGGAATGGCTGCCACATCTAAAAGAGAAGAAAAGGGGATGGGGTGGGCAGCCTCCTGCCCCCATAAAGGGTGTGATGGCCTGGGATTCGCGCTTCGACTCGGAACCAGAGGAGTCTCAGTCTGTATAGGATCCTCTGCCCCAGATATCATCTGGGGCCTGGTCCTGAGGAGCCCCAGTCTGCACAGATTCCCCTGCAACAAGCACCAGCTGAGCCGAGTCAGGGGCCTGACCCTGTCCTGGCTCCAGGTGTGGAGAATACCTCATTGCTGTCAGCTGGGCCATCACTGTCAGCTACTCTACTACCAGCTGGGTCAGGAGAGGCTGAAGCGGCCCCTGGGTCTAGTAACCCACCGGCGTCTCCCGAGCTGCAGAAACTCAGGTCTGAAAGAAGGTGCATTGACTTATGATGTACCTTGCTGGGCCCTTGTCTCCCTCTCTGCTTACAATTATGGATGCACCTACTACAGTCACCTGTTATAATGGATGATGATAGTTATTGCTATTGTTTTTTTATGACATATGCAATACCCAACCCCTTATTCTCCTCATCTACCCCTTTGTCATTTTTTTTTAAAGCTGCATGGTAAGTCAAAACTTGTTGAATCCAACAAAAATAAAATAAAATAAAATAATAAAATAAAATAAAATACTGAACTAGTTAGTCACCAACATGAATATAAAAAAGCCTTTATGGTGTTAAATGTTGTGTGATGAAGCTGTCATTTACAAGAACAGGTTTCCATTAGCTGGCTGAGCTGATTTTTCCCTGTTTCTACATCCCCAAATGACTTGGTCCGAGAGTTATCACTCCTATTTTTATCAGGCAAATGTTTTTAAATGGCAGCCATTTTGTTAAAGGAACAAAACTATAGACCTGCTTCCTTTCTCTTCCAAAAAGCAGAAAGTAGTGAATCAACCAGAAGATCATGATTCTTAGACCCATTCCCGTGATTATATGCTAAGGTCTCTCTCTCTCTCTCTCTCTCTCTCTCTCTCTCTCTCTCTCTCTCTCTCTGTGTGTGTGTGTGTTGCCCTCTCAATACTGGCCTGTACAACTCACTTGGATACTTGAACACAGCTACTGTATTCTTTTCTAATTGTATTCCTTTTCTCCACCTCTCTCTCTCCCCCTTATTTTCTCCTCCAGCTTCTTAAAATTCTGACTCTTTCGTTCGTTTCATGGGAGATAATGCTAAACAGAGCTGAACTGTCTCACTTCCCTGTGATGAGAAAAAAGTGTGTGTGTGTGTGTGTGTGTGTGTGTGTGCTGAACAATAGGTCTCTTGTCAGAATGCGTTTCCAGCCAGTTCACCCCTAATGCCCAACAAGCTCCATCCTTTGAGTCACAAAATCATTGCGGCCGTAAATCTGCAGCTGCCACATTATCTGCAACCTGCCATCACCGAGTAAATCAGGGGCTCATCCCGAATGCCTCCCTGGACGGAGTGGGCTTTTGCATCTGCAGAAAGAAAACAACGGGCAGGGGGAGGGATGGTTGTGGTAAAACAACCGCCTTGGATTTGAATAGATCCAGCCTGGATTTGATGGCCCCGCAGCTTCTCAGGCTGTAGCCAGAACGAGTCCAAGGAGAACAAACCCACGGCTCCAGGGTTGTTCTAATTAACGCACAAGGCCACTTTTGATTCCTCCATCCTCCCGCCATTCCCCCAATCCATCTAGCAATGGCATCATTCCTACCATCCTGCATTGCTATAATATTCCTATAGGAGGCCAACCTGCCTTGAAAGCTGCTGTGATCATTCCAGTTTTCCCCCATCGCTGCTAACTTAATTTCTGGTGGCCCAGGGTTTGGCTGTAATTCATTGCACGCAAGTGACGGAAATTGCTTTCCCCACTGGCCCTTGGCTGGCTTTGCTACATGGGAGCGCCTGCCAATTCCTCCGGCGACATCATCAAGGGAAGGCCGGAGTTAATTTTTTGTCTATTTACGATGAGCTTTACTCGCCGCCATTTCCCTTGCCCGCTTCATGAATGGGTGGGTAGGAGCAACAAAGGAGAAAGAGAGAGTGAGAGAGAGAAAGAGGGAAAGAAAGGAGAGAGAGAGAGAGAGATGGGGGTGGCGGGAGGCCATCAATGGATGCTTTTGTTGTTCAGTCGTTCAGTCGTGTCCGACTCTTCGTGACCCCATGGACCAGAGCACGCCAGGCACGCCTATCCTTCACTGTCTCTCGCAATTTGGCCAAACTCATGTTCGTAGCTTCGAGAACACTGTCCAACCATCTCGTCCTCTGCCGTCCCCTTCTCCTTGTGCCCTCCATCTTTCCCAACATCAGGCGCGCGCGGTCTGGGTCGGGCGTGCCCGACCGCCGGCGTGGGGCTGTTTATGCGCCCCCTCCATTTCGGCGCTCTAGGCAGCTGCCTAGTTCGCCTAAATGGACGCACCGGCCCTGGGTCTGGGTGCCGGATCCGGCCCAATTGCCATCTAAATCCGGCTTGTGGATGATGCCGGAATCAGCATGTTTTTACATGAGAAGAATGTGTGCTTTTATTTGAAATGCCTCTCTGGGTTATTTGTGGGGCATAGGAATTCGTTCATTTTCCTTTTCTAAAATATAGTCTGGCCCCCCACGAGGTCTGAGGGACAGTGGACCGGCCCCCTGCTGAAAAAGTTTGCTGACCCCTGTTGTAGTCCAACAACATCTCGGGACCAAAGTTGAGAAAGGCTGCTGCAGACAATCCTATGCTAGGAACAGTGCTCTGATTCAGCATAAGGCAGCTTCCTATGTTTCGAGCAGGAAAACGCCTGTATTAATAGTGATTGACCTTCCTTCACCCGCCTTTTCTTTCTCTCTCTTGCCGTTCTCCATGATACTGTTGCTCTTGCTCACCATCCCAGGCCACCATCTTTTCTTTCAGCACTATTTTCCCTGCTGCACATGCTCTAAATTAAAAACATGGCAGTTCCCGTCGTTGGAGGCCTGATGGGCGCGAGCATGTTTAAGCGTCAGCGGTGTCCTCCAGAGAGCAGCCGATGTGGAAGCAATTGCAGTCAGGGAAGATTAAAGACTGTGACCTTGGTGAGAGCTAAATCTCCATCGTTTGTAAAATATTAGCCGAGGTTGCAGATCACCCGCATATCTACCACCACAAGCAGTTTGGGGTGTGGCCATTGCCAAAAGGCAAGACAAAAGGGGACATTGCACACATACACACACCCATTTAGAAACAATAACTGTAATCAGGGCTGTCTTTAGCATATGCGCCACAGGGGTGCAAAGATCCACCCAGCGACCCCAAATTAAGTTTTGCCGTTCCCCAATTTTTTTTTGGGGGGGGGCGAACTCAAAGTTGTTGAGCTTTTTTTAAGGGGGTCGAACTCAAAATTGTTCAGCTTCTTTTGGGGAGGAAAATCACTCGCCTGTAACAATGACGCAGCGGAAATAACTGCTTTTGTTTCCTGACTCTTTGGGAATATTGGACACTAAGGAGTAACAGAGCAAGGGGGCAGGGACTTTTGCTCCATTGCTTTCCACTCCCACCGATTGAGAGGATCTAGGAGTCTTGGTAGACCACAAACTTGACATGAGTCAACAGTGTGATGCAGCAGCTAAAAAAGCCAATGCAATTCTGGGCTGCATCAATAGGAGTATAGCATCTAGATCAAGGGTAGTAATAGTACCACTGTATTCCACTCTGGTCAGATCTCACCTGGAATACTGTGTCCAGTTCTGGGCACCACAGTTCAAGAAGGATACTGACAAGCTGGAACGTGTCCAGAGGAGGGCAACCAAAATGTTCAAATGCCTGGAAACGATGCCTTATAAGGAACGGCTTAGGGAGCTGGGTATGTTTAGCCTGGAGAAGAGAAGGTTGAGGGGTGATATGATAGCCATGTTCAAATACATAAAAGGATGTCATATAGAGGAGGGAGAAAGGTTGTTTTCTGCTGCTCCAGAGAAGCGGACACGGAGCAATGGATTCAAACTACAAGAAAGAAGATTCCACCTAAACATTAGAAAGAACTTCCTGACAGTAAGAGCTGTTTGACAGTGGAATTTGCTGTCAAGGAGTGTGGTGGAGTCTCCTTCTTTGGAGGTCTTTAAGCAGAGGCTTGACAGCCACCTGTCAGGAATGCTTGGATGGTGTTTCCTGCTTGGCAGGGGGTTGGACTGGGTGGCCCTTGGGGTCTCTTCCAACTCTATGATTCTATGAGAGGGACTGGTATACGGTAGGTATACATTTGGTGCCCCCAAGAATTAGGCGCCCAGGTGCCCCGCACCCCCTATACCCCCGGGTAAATACGGCCCTGACTGTAATTGTCATAGAAATCCAGTCTTTTTTTTTTTTTAAATAATTTTATTAATATTAACAACAAAATATAACAATACACCGAAACAAAAAAGAAACAATTCCAGATCTTACAGATTAAAACACAAAACACAGAATGAAAGAAAAGAAAAAGAAAAAAAGACAAGAATTGAAGATAAAAGATAAAGAAAAAAGGAGAAGAAAGACAGACATATTCCCAACACTGTATTCATCGTTACATATCCAAAGTTAATAAAACAAAGACTTCCATCGACCTCACACTTCATTTCAATCTCATTATATCTTTCTGTATTTCCTTATTATCTTAATCCTAATTTGTTTATGTATATATATGTCAATATTACTTTCCCTTTCTATTCACGAGGTCATTCTAAACCCAACCAGATTTTAACCCTTGAATCTTGTTTTTTTTTAAGTATTCATTCAAACAGTCTCATTCGTTCTTCACTAATTTTTTTGGTTTTTGTCTTATTATGTCCAGCAGTTTGGCTAACTTTGTATTCACAAAGTTTAAATAGCCATTCTTCCCTGGTAGGTATTTGTTTCCCTTTCCAGTACTTAGCTACCAGGATTCTTGCAGCTGATGTCACATATAAAAATATTTTAACTTTATCTTTTCGAATGTCATCGTTTAATATTCTTAATAGGAATGCCTCTGGACTTTTACTAAGAGTTCTTCTTAGTATTTTCTTTTATCTCTTCATGGATCATGCCCCAAAATTTCCCAATCTCCGGGCATTTCCACCACATATGGTAGAAGGTTCTGTTTGGTTTCATACACCTCCAGCACTTATTTTTGTGCGTTTTGTTCATTTTAGCCAGCCTTTCCGGGGCCAGGTACCACCTATGATACATTTTCATATAATTCTCTCTCATGAAATAACATGCTGTGAAATTTATGGTTTTTGTCCATAATTTTCCCCACTCTTTATATACTATTGTATGGCCTAGATCTTGTTCCCACTTTTTAATGGCATTTCCCTTTCCTTCTTTTTCTGATTGTCCATTCTGTAACAATTTGTAATTTTTTTAGATAGTCTTTTGATTATTGTATAATATTTCCTTTTCTCATACCGAAATTTCTTTATCAAAACCCTTTGATCTTTTCTCCTTCTCAAACGTTGCTGTTAGCTGGTAATATTCAAGCCAATTCACTCTGTTTTAATTCTTCAGGTTTTTTTTCGCTTTCGGGCAATAATTTATCTCCTCCACGAGTTCCCTATATGTTAGCCAATTGTCTTTCATGTTATTTCTATGAATAGCCGATGATTCTATGGGCGATAGCCACCAGGGGGTCTTAGTTGTTACTACTGCTTTATTCATTTCCCAGACTTCAAATAGGGCCTTCCTCACCAAATGGTTAGTGAAACCTGTCTATTTTGCCCCATAATGGGGAAGGCTGTGACCAGGTGGTCCTGTGCGTTTGCTCATTTGGCTGCTAACTGTTGATGGGCACCTTCAAGTCCCTCCTGCTCTCCTCCCTTCATAGGCTTCTGGATCTTTAAACTCAACTTGGTCCACTTTTTGAATGGAGGACCCCCTTCAAACAGAGGGCTGTTGCCTCTGTTTGAGGACACATGGCCACCTTGGCTGTTTGACACCATCCCAGGAACTCACAATGGTGCAACTTCATCAATAGTCCAGAAGCAGACACTTTCATGAAGGTTTGTTCAGGCCTTCAACCCTTGAACAGGACCCAGGCATTGGTGGTGAACATGCCCCAAGAGGGAAGGAGGAACTCTGGCTGTTCTCGCTCTTGTAAAACCATTCTAGGTACTTAGCGCAAGATGGTGGCACTGGCAGGTCAGATATGGTGGCCACTTATGCATTCCCCCATGAAAGGTAAAGGGACCCCTGACCATTAGGTCCAGTCATGACCGACTCTGGGGTTGCGGCGCTCATCTCGCCTTATTGGCCGAGGGAGCCGGCGTACAGCTTCCAGGTCATGTGGCCAGCATGACTAAGCCGCTTCTGGCAAACCAGAGCGGTGCACGGAAACGCCGTTTACCTTCCCGCTGCAGCGGTACCTATTTATCTACTTGCACTTTGGCGTGCTTTTGAACTGCTAGGTTGGCAGGAGCTGGGACCGAACAACGGGAGCTCACCCTGTCGCAGGGATTCGAACCGCCGACCTTCTGATCAGCAAGCCCTAGGCTCTGTGGTTTAACCCACAGCGCCACCCCCCAAAAAAAGAGATCAAAAAAGGTCAGAGATCTGCATATAGTTGGTTTACATGAATGTATAGATGCAAACTTAGAAATAATTACTCGCATTTAAATAGAATAGAAATGCAATGCATTTCACCACAGTGGGGATGATGGTGACCTGTGTCCTTGCTCAGTCTGCTGCCCAGGTGCTGATGGCAACTTAAAGGCTGTTGCAAATTTTCATACTTAGGGTTGTTTGCCTTTGAACCAGATTTGGACCCGCCAGCCCTTCAGACAGAGGACTATTCTCCGTAAAGCAGGACACCTGGCCTCTTTACTGGCAGGCCCCTTAATGGGCCTTGGCCCCTGTCACAGTCTGATGTCACTGACATCTGGTGCTGGCCATGGATATCACTATCTGGTCAGTAGGGATGGTGATGAAGTTTATTAAAAGTGAGCAGAAGAACAAGCTTTGATGGAGCTTGCCCACTTGCACAAACCAGTCTTCTGCCTTACACGTAAGAGCTTGCAAGCAGTCTTTGATACTGATCTTTTGATCAACTTTTCACCCCGAAATCCTCATCACTATTCTCGATCTCCAAGCTTAAGCTCATAACTCTGCTCGGCTCATTGTCATTGGTTTTGTGGTTCCCGTCTGATCTGACGTGATTAAATGTGTATTGGAACTGTCTGTGTGTTTTGTCTGTTATATTTAGGCAATGATTTCTTCTTATCCTGTGCCCTACAGAAAACACACAGACAGACAGACAGACAGACAGACAGACAGACAGACAGACACACACACACACACACACACACACACACACACACAGACTCTCTCCACTCCTGATGGGACTGTCAGTGATCAGCAGAAAAGAAAAGGAATATTTTATTTCTTTTGTGAATACAGTCATACCTCGGGTTACAGACGCTTCAGGTTGCACGTTTTCGGGTTGCGCACCGCGCCAAACCCAGAAGTACCGGAACGGGTTACTTCCAGGTTTCGGTGCTCGCACATGCGCAGAAACTCTAGATCGTGTTCTGAGCATGTGCAGAAGCGCCAAATTGCAACCTGCGCGTGCGGAGACGCAGCGCTGCGGGTTGCGAATGCTGTGGGTTGCAAACATGCCTCCCGCACGGATCAGGTTCACAACCTGAGCGTCCACTGTATGTCCTGATGTCATGCATTTACAGTATTTCATTTACCCTTTCCTGCTTGGAAAGTCAGCCACTCACCAGCCACAGGTACAGGGTCAGACAATAGAGTTAATGACTTCCAATTTGAATCTTGAATGATCCTTTTCAAAGCCCCTCTTTCTGTCAATCTTAAATCTCTCAAATATCTGATAGTCCTGAAGTGTTTTGAAGTCTTTAGACATCAAGTCTCCCTGCATGCGAATACAGGCTCCAGTTGATCGAGCGGATGAGATCAATAGTGCGTCCAATGGTCAAGAAGCTTTGCACATATGATCTCAGTAAGGCTTCCAGCAATCAGGTGAGCCTGGGAGGGAGGCCAGTGTCCCTATTCTTTCCAGATTGCTAGATGGGAAGGAAGAATGAGAAGTTGGGTGGAAAGCCACTTTCACAGCTGCACCCTGCACACAAATGCACCCACCCAATTCTTAGGGGCTGTGGAGGCTTCAGCCCCCCAAATAAAATATTGAGGGGGCCGGGGCTCCACAAAGCTGATGGGCATTTCCATTCAAATGGTGTGTGTAGACTGTACCATGTGATTGATTATGTGGGGTGGGGCTTATCTTGGCCCCCACAATATTTTATTCAAGTTGGCACCCCTGCACCCCACCTCCTCCTGGGACGATGTGGCTGGTCTGGTAGGTTCCTCCTACTCTCCTAGGTCCTTTTGCTGCTTCTCCTTCTTCCCACCTGACCTCTGCTTCTTCCTTCCCAACTGGAAGACTTGGAACCACATGATGGGCCAGGGATTGGACCTGGGACCATTTGTCAGCAGATGTGATCCGCTGCTCTTCAACTGGTGAGTGGGTTGCAGCCTGATCCAATGTGGGTTGCAATAGAAGCACTACCGCCATGCTAACCTACGGTAAAAAGGTTAAGAAAAGGGACCCAAATGCATGTTTGGGTTAAAAGTGAGTGGGTCCTGGGTTTGAAAAAGATGCCTGATCTAGCCAATGACTCTTCCTCAGATCAGAGATGGAAATTATATCTGGAATTGTTATAGAAAAAATCTGCCCTTATTCCCTTATGGGATACACAAGAGCCCTTGCAAAGTTCTCTGCAGGTTCTCCATCGGTAGGAGTAAAAAACAGAGGCCAACCAGAGAAAAATTGAGAAGCAAAGCCTTTATTTCACTGTTGCAACAGGGTGCTTTCCTCACACACACAGGTGAGTAGGAAAGAGACCCAGAACAATGGTGTGCCAGCTCCTATATACTTTGAAATTCCCCCCCTTCCCCTCAAGACCAACCCCCTATACATCATACATACATCACAAAAAGGGGTGTAACCCAGGACCACCCCCCAGATACATCACAGCTACATCACAGAAAAAGGCGGTCTCCAGCAGAAATATGAGTGCGCTGTTTACCTCCTGTCTGCCACTTCATATGATAATGTCTTATCTGATTGCCTTTCCTGGGCAGACTGGCCATTCCTTTGAGATGGTGATTATTTAATTTCTGAGACAATGGAAAGGTTCTCCCACCCCCCTTCCTCCTTGCAGAGAAACACCTGGTCAGATTTTGAGAGTCAAAATGGTGTCAGGAGTCAAAATGGTGTCAGGACTGTCTTTCTGTGCTGTTTTCAGACATTCTGGGTTCAGTCACCCCTCTCTGTTCATGTCTCAAATAGTGTACTGGGGTGCTTTGAAAGGAGGCTCCCCCCGCCCGAAATTCCTACAACAGAATCTTGGATGGGTGACTTCATGGTATCATTGGTAATCCTAGAAAAGGAGAACACGAGAACAGCCTGCTAGTATCAGGCGAGTGGCCCATCTAGTCCAGCATCCTGTCTTCAGAGTGGCCAGCCCGATGCCTATGGGAATCCTGCAAGCAGGACATGAGCAAAGTGGATTTGACCTCCCCAACAAAACAAAATCCAGAAGGACTGTGGTGCAACTCTCCCTGCTATTGCCGTAACTGCTCCCAGCAGCCAATTCAGTTCTCCTGGGTACTCCTGTCCTTCTTTTCCCTTGGGCTCTTCCTCCTCAGTGCCCTTCACATCATCTCTTTCTCATTGCCTGCGGGGGAGTCCTTGCAGCCAATTCATTGCCTTGCCTTGCTATTTTCTTTTTTAGTACTCTGAATTCTCCACTGCTGGTTGCACAACCTTGTCCCTCCAATCCTCGGAGTGCCTCGGACACCTTGTCTCTCTCTCTCTCTCTGCCTCTCTTCCTCCCTCCCTCCCTCCGCAGCCCCCAGGCCCAGTGCAGCTCCACTGTTTTAATGTCTCACGCAATATGGTTTTCAGAGATGCTGGAAGGCAGCTTGCAGCCCCATTGGGGAGCCATTCCGGAAGATTCAGCCTAAATTTCCCCTTCCTTGATTCCACCTCATTGCTTCTGCCCCCAGGATCCTGCGACATTCCTTGCCGCAGTGGCAAAAGGGCAAAGGCAGAATTCATGGGGCCCATGGGAGAGGCTGCCTTCGATGCCCAGCTGCAGGGGCACAGCCAGCGCAGGAGAATGCAGCTCTTCTGCCCCACATCCATCGGTGTGCATTTTAGTTTTGTGCTGTCTGTCAGATGGGTGATTTGTATAGAATGAAAAATAACCCATGACTAACTGTGGTTAACTGTGGATGTGGGTGGCGCTGTGGGTTAAACCACAGAGCCTAGGGCTTGCTGATCAGGTGGTTGGCGGTTCGAATCCCTGCGACGGGGTGAGCTCCCGTTGCTCGGTCCCTGCTCCTGCCCACCTAGCAGTTCGAAAGCACATCAAAGTGCAAGTAGATACTGGTAAATAGGTACCGCTCCAGCGGGAAGGTAAACGGTGTTTCCGTGCGCTGCTCTGGTTCGCCAGAAGCGGCTTTGTCATGCTGGCCACATGACCTGGAAGCTGTATGACAGCTCTCGGCCAGTAAAGCGAGATGAGTGCCGCAACCCCAGAGTCGGACACGACTGGACCTAATGGTCAGGGGTCCCTTTACCTTTAACTGTGGTTAACTGTGGATGTGGGTGGTGCTGTGGGTTAAACCATAGAGCCTAGGGCTTGCTGATCAGAAGGTCGGCAGTTCGAATCCCCGCGATGGGGTGAGCTCCCGTTGCTTGGTCCCTGCTCCTGCCAACCTAGCAGTTCAAAAGCACGGCAAAGTGCAAGTAGATAAATAGGTACTGCTACAGTGGGAAGGTAAACAGCATTTCCATGCACTGCTCTAGTTCGCCAGAAGCGGCTTTGTCATGCTGGCCACATGACCTGGAAGTTGTACGCCGGCTCCCTCGGCCAATAATGCGAGATGAGTGCCACAACCCCAGAGTCGGTCACAACTGGACCTAATGGTTAGGGGTCCCTTTACCTAACTGTGGTGCTGGGCAGCAGGAGGAATGTGTTAGGGTCCGCCTGTACACCAAGGGAGATTGCGCCCTGCACTCTCATAATGTGGGGTGTAAGCAACTCCAGCAAATGCAAACAGAGGGAATGACAATGTATGCCAGTGCTCTTGCACCAGGAATAGTCACACGGTGGTGTTGGCATAGGAACCAACTCCTAGAGGCCGAGGTCCCTTCAATGGGCATTGCCATTGAAATGGTTCACATGTGCCATGTCTTGTGATAGGTTATGCAGCACAGGCCTTGCCTGCCCCTCAATATTTTATTCAACACTTTACAGCTAGACTAAAATCTTGGAAGGTGCTTATTTTTTCTTTAAAATGTCATAAAATAGCACAGGGTCTTCCCATATCTTCTATCGGTGTATCTGGGGTTGTACAAGTAATGATTCCAATTATAGTCCTGGGTGGTGGTGGTTTTGATCAAAAACAAAGAAAAACACAGCATAATTATAGGGTTGCCAGAGCAAAAAAGTTGACAGCCTGAGCCGCTGCCAGCCCAAGTTGAAGAAAGAGGTGCACAGGCACACTGCTGCACCCATGCGCCTCTTTCCCTGACTCAGACTGGCAGTGGCAGTGGCGTGCAGAGCAGCTTGAGCCCCAGCTGCCTGAGCCCAAACCCGAAAAACCTGGACATTTCCTTTAAAATGTAAAAATCTGTCTGGATGGGCATGTGGGCCCCGCAAAAGAGGACATGTCCAGGTTTTCCTAGACGTATAAAGGTAAAGGGACCCCTGACCAGTAGGTCCAGTCGCGGACGACTCTTGGGTTGCGGAGCTCATCTCGCATTATTGGCCGAGGGAGCCGGCGTGCAGCTTCCGGGTCATGTGGCCAGCAGGACTAAGTCGCTTCTGGCGAACCAGAGCAGCGCACAGAAACGCCATTTACCTTCCCGCCAGAGCGGTACCTATTTATCTACTTGCACTTTGACGTGCTTTCGAACTGCTAGGTTGGCAGGAGCAGGGACCGAGCAACGGGAGCTCACCCCGTCGCGGGGATTCGAACCGCCGACCTTCTGATCGGCAAGCCCTAGGCTCTGTGGTTTAACCCACAGCGCCACCCGCATCCTTTGCTAGACTTCTGGCAACCCTAATTTTGCAGCAAGGCTATCCAGATTCTGAAATCTGTAATTTTCACAACAGTATTACAGTCGTACCTTGGTTGATGAACGCCTTGCGAATTGAACGTTTTGGCTCCTGAACGCCACAAACCCAGAAGTGTTTCCGGTTTGCAAACATTCTTTGGAACTTGAACGTCTGGCGCAGCTTCCGATTGGCTGCAGGAACTTCCTGCAGCCAATCGGAAGCCGTGCCTTGGTTTCCGAACGTTTTGGAAGTCGAACGGACTTCCGGAACGGCTTCCATTCGGCTTCCAAGGTACAACTGCATGTCCTATGCAGTTGCTGATCTCCAAGCTTTGGCGATGATTTTTACAGCCATATTGGCTAGAAACTTAGAACAAAAATTGCTCCCAGTTAAAATGTCACATTTTTTAGAATGTTAAAGGAAACAGGAGACACTTCATGAGGGCAGAGTGTGGGATCTAAGTCCATGCCCTGGCAACTTGTGTACAGAAACCTGAACACCAAGCCCTTAAAATTGGGCACACTTGAGATCTTTCCCCACCCCTTCCAATGTAAAACAAAAACAAATTATCTTTATACACGAGGACTTCATCACCCAACAATACTGAGAAAAAATATAGCACTTGTGAAATGTGTTAAATGCATTATTTGAATCAATAAATATGCACATATCCTAGATCTACACAAGAAGGCCAGAATATAGTCTTCACAGGGGACAGCTCCAATTTTAAAAATTACATTATTAATCTGTACTAAAATTAATTGGTTCACCATCATGCTGATGAATTACTTGGGAACCTTCTGAAGAACTAGCTAGCGCTCTCAGCTGGGGGTTGAGTATGAACAGGGCTGCATAAGTAGCAGAGCACAATTTATCTTTTGATGCCCATGTGTGTGTCCATTGCATGAAGCGATCTCATGGGTTGGGCGTGTGTTTTGCATGGTACAAAGACCAGGAGATATTTATAGACACGTCAGTCTGAGTGGCATATTCTGATACATGCAGCAATGCATGGCCACAGACTCTGTGTTCATCATCTGAGGCCCTTCTTTGTGTGTATCCTCTATGTGAGGGTGGCAACACAAGAACGGGGCCTTTTCTGTGGTGGCTCCCTGTTTGTGGGATGCTCTCCCCAGAGACGTTCGGCTAGCGTCTTCATTATACACCTTTAGGCACCAAGCCTTGGGGTGATTAATATTCTGCAGTATTTTAAATGTGTTTTTGGGGGGCTGTTTTGTTGCTTTTGTTTTAACTATTTGTGTTTTTAGCTTGTGAACCACCCCGATATATTTTCATGAAGGGTGGCATATAAATCGAATAAATAATTTATATTATATGTGTGCTTTTTCCTGGAGGGAGTGTCCGCACAATAAGCGTGCTCTTTTGTGCTGTGCACTTACACCAGGGGAGGACTGATGCCCCCATCATGCAGCCCTCCTCATGTTGCTGTGGTACAACTCACAGCATGCCTGACCATTGGGCCTGCTTGCTGGGACCGATGAGACTTTGAGCCAACAGTATCTGGGCGGCCACGGGTTCCCTAGCCCAGGTCTACAGCATCCAGGAGAATTTCTCCGTTCCAGTACTCCAACAACACTAAGCAAACCATAAATTGTTTGTTCATTCCGCAGGCTTCCTCAACCTCAGCCCTCCAGATGTTTTGAGACTACAATTCCCAGCATCCCTGACCACTGGTCCTACTAGCTAGGGATCATGGGAGTTGTAGGCCAAAAACATCTGGAGGGCCGAGGTTGAGGAAGCCTTCCTTAAAGTCTGGCCACTCTAAAACCTTCCCTTCCCACACAATAAAGGTAAAGGTAAAGAGACCCCTGAACATTAGGTCCAGTCGTGACCGACTCTGGGGTTGCGGCGCTCATCTCGCTTTATTGGCCGAGGGAGCCGGCGTACAGCTTCCAGGTCATGTGGCCAGCATGACTAAGCCGCTTCTGGCGAACCAGAGCAGCGCACAGAAACGCCGTTTAACTTCCCGCTGCAGCGGTACCTATTTATCTACTTGCACTTTGACGTGCTTTCAAACTGCTAGGTTGGCAGGAGCAGGGACCGAGCAATGGGACGAGCAATGGGAGCTCACCCCGTCGCGGGGATTCGAACCGCCAACCTTCTGATCGGCAAGCCCTAGGCTCTGTGGTTTAACCAGCGTCCAATGCTCCATTATAATTTCAAAGTTACACAATAACAGGGCTGCAGAGGTGGGTTTGTTCAGCTTTTTTAGTTGTTCTGCAATGCTTCCCCAATAATGCTGCCACATTATTGCCATCCAGAGAGACCATAGCACAACAAAAGCAGGAGAAAACGCAGAATCAAGATTTCAGAAGGGAGTTACTGGATGTCCATTGATTGTAAATGAAACAGTGAGACCAGCCTGGAACTTTTGTTGGAGCAAACAGCCAGCGCTGCATAGCGGTTAAGAGTGTCCGACTAGGACCTGGGTTCAAATCCCCACTCAGCCATGAAGTTCGGTGGGTGGCCTTGGCCAGGGCCGTCTTGAGCATAGCCGGCGCCATGGTGCAAAGATCCCTCCGGCGCCCCCCCTTTCCCAGAGTTGTAGGGCTGGAGGAGGCAGGCAGTGGCTGGAGGGCGGCTCCTCCAACGGGCAAGAGGCGGAGGCTGGACGCGGTGCCTCCTGGCTCAGCTGGCCGCTTCGTGCCTCGGTGGCCATGGCAGGCAGCACACCGAGAGAGCGGGCCTGCGCCCAGCGAGCGAGGGTGCATGCGCTGCTCCCGCCGAGAGCCGACTTGGTTTTTCCCCTTTTAGCCTTCTGGTGCCTCGCAGAATTCGGCGCCTGCAGGCTAAAAGGGAAAAAACTGAGCCGACGTTCGGCGGGAGCAGCGCACACACCCTCGCTCACTCAGCGCGCTCGTTCAGTGTTCCCTGGACTCTCGCCTGGTGCCCTCCAGAAATTGGCGCTCTGGTGCCCGGCGCCACTAGCCTCTATGGGTAAGACGGGCCTGGCCTTGGCCCAGCCAGTGACTCTCAGCCTGACCTACCTCAAAGAGTTGTTGTGGGGATTAACTGAGGAGGGGGAGAAAGAAAGAAAGAAAGAAAGAAAGAAAGAAAGAAAGAAAGAAAGAAAGGAAGGAAGGAAGGAAGGAAGGAAGGAAGGAAGGAAGGAAGAAAGAAAGAAAGAAAGAAAGAGGAAGGAAGGAAGGAAGGAAGGAAGGAAGGGGAAGGAAAGAAGGAAGGAAGGAAGGAAGGAAGAAGGAAAGAAGGAAGGAAAGAGAAAGGAAGAAAGAAAGAAAGAAAGAAAGAAAGAAAGAAAGGAAGAAGAAAGAAAGGGGAAGGAAGGAAGGAAGGAAGGAAGGAAGGAAGGAAGGAAGGAAGGAAGGGAAAGGAAGGAAGGAAGGAAGGAAGGAAGGAAGAAGGAAAGAAGGAAGGAAGGAAGGAAAGAGAAAGGAAGGAAGGAAGGAAGGAAGGAAGGAAGGAAGGGAAAGAAAGAAAGAAAGGAAGGAAGGAAGGAAGGAAGGAAGGAAGGAAGGAAGGAAGGAAGGAAGGAAATGTAAAGCAGAATCATGTATGACCACCCCAATAGCATTATGGGCTTAAATCTCTGTGAATGTGTGATAAAAAGGACATTTGAAGGGGCCCTTTGGATAGAAGTGAATGGCTGCCTCTGGGATCATTAGGTCAGTGAAGCAAAATCTGTATGCCACCCCTGTTAGTGGGGTGCTTTGCCCTCCATGTGGACGGGGGGCACGCCCCCTTCTTTTTTCTCCTTTGAAAGCACCTGCATGTTAGTGGAGCTGCAGGTAGTAAACATGTGCTGGGAATGGATGGTGGAGAGAAAATCCCATCTTGCAGCTGAACAACCGGAAAGGCGGTGAGGATTTGCCGGGTGCTAAAAAACGGGAGAAGAAGCCCTGACATAACGGAAGGGGCCCTTCTCACATTGTTTCGATTTTCCGCCTTCCTTTGTTGTTCGAAAGGGCAGCCGGTGCCATGGGTTGGCGAGCAATTCTCGTTCCCCCATCAAACCAGTGCGGCTTCCCAGTTGGCCTCCCGAGCAGCCCTTTCCCCACAGCCCTCTTCCCTCCCCCCTCCTCTTCCTCTACCTTGCCCCCTCCCCACCTCTTTCCCTACAAGTCAACACCTGCGCTGGCAAGCGGGAGGAACATTAGCAGTCGGTTTGGATCGCCAGCAATAAAGCGGTTAAGGGGGGTGGTAAATCTGGGCCTGTAAAACCGGGGAGATGTCAGACGAGTCATCTCCCATCAATCTGGGTGTCATCTGATAGAGGAGAAATGGGTGATAAAAAGAAGCATTTTCGGAAATTATGTAGAATATTCCATTTGTGGAGTGCTGCAGTCGGGGCCGGCGCAGAATTTTAATCAGGGGGACTGCAGTGATGGACTGCAGTGTGTCTGCCGTTATAGTGTCAGCATCAATCATCCCGGCACAAAGGCGTGCTCCACACACACACACACACACACACACACACACACACGCAGCTGCAGGAAGATTTCAAGGAGGAAACTGGAAAGCGATTGGGGGGAGGCAGAGAAAGAAAGAGGCATGGAGGGAGGGGAAAGAAGAGAGGAAAAAGAAAGGGGTTGTACATGTGGAGAGAAAGAAATGCGCACCTATTGGAAATAACCCACATGTTCCATCTGCCTTGGCAGGTAGCCAGGAGGAGCAAAAGCGGCCAGGGCTCCTGTATCTTTAATATCTGTGCACCAGAGAGGGAGGGACTGTGTTGTGCAGGGGTTAGAGTTTCAGGCTAGGACTGGGGTGGCGTGGGGGAACCCAGTTCAATTCTTTGCTCAGCCATGAAGCTTACTACCGTGTTTCTCCTAAAATAAGACACAGTCTTACATTTCCCCCCCCCCCAAAAAACACACAGTATGGCTTATTTTTGGGGGATGTCTTATTTTAACCGCTCCACGTCGGTGCGCTGCATAGCCACGCCTATCCAGGCCGTCTTAAGGGAGAGGCGCTGCGTCACTATGTCTTATTTTTGGGGTATGTCTTATTTTCGGGGTATGGCTTATATTTCACAAATGCATAGAAATCCTGCTACGGGTTATTTTATGGCTACGTCTTATTTTAGGAGAAACAGGGTAGATCATATTGGGCCAATATAGGAGAAAAGAGGGTCGTAGCCAGTGCTACGCGGGTGGCGCTGTGGGTTAAACCACAGAGCCTAGGGCTTGCCGATCAGAAGGTCGGCGGTTCGAATCCCTGCGACGGGGTGAGTTCCCATTGCTCGGTCCCTGCCAACCTAGCAGTTCGAAAGCACGTCAAAGTGCAAGTAGATAAATAGGTACCGCTGCAGCGGGAAGGTAAACGGCGTTTCCGTGTGCTGCTCTGGTTCGCCAGAAGCGGCTTAGTCCTGCTGGCCACATGACCCGGAAGCTGTACGCCGGCTCCCTCGGCCAGTAAAGCGAGATGAGCGCCGCAACCCCAGAGTCAGTCACGACCGGACCTAATGGTCAGGGGTCCCTTTACCCCCACTTTAGCCAGTGCTAGTCCTAGGAGAGCAGACCTGCCTGGAGATGCCGGGAATTGAACCCAGCACTTTCCGCATGCAAAACTTGGGCTCTGCCCCTGAACTGCAACTCTGGCCCTTCCCTGCCTGGGGATGGAGGAAGAGGCGGACCAGCTGCCACAGTGGTAGCATACCCTCCAAGCACCCCAATTTTCCAGGGACAGTCGTGGAATTGCAGAAGGCGTCCTGGTTTCTGATTTGATCCCGGAACGTCCCAGTTTTCCTCCTCCCCCCGCCCCACGTCTCGGAGAGCAATTAAAAGTGGTGTGTGTGTGTATGTGTGTGTGTGTTGGTGCAAAAACAGAGTCCCATTTATGCCGAAAATAAAATACCTGCACCAAATGAAGGAAACGATGAAGCTGTCCTTCCCATGATTTCTAAGGAAAATGTCACCCACTTTAAATTCTTCAATTGCAATGCTTCCGCAGCCAGCCATTTTTAAAGGAAATGTGTGGAGGGTTTATTCCTTTATTGTAAATTAAGCCTTACACTGCAAGCCTTCACATGTCTACTCAGAAGTAACTCCAACTGTATTCAATGGAGTTTACACAGGGTGTACAATGACAATAAAGGTATTATTATTATTTACTTCCACGTAACTGGAGTAAAGACTGTGCAGCCTTACACTGCAATTTTAAGCATTTTTACACAGAACTAAGTTCCACTAATAGGATTTACTCTCTGGTATGTTCCTGATCATTCTTTCAGTTTCTATTATTATTATTATTATTATTATTATTATTATTATTATTATTATTTACTGTTTTGTGAACCGCCCTGAGATCTCTGGGCTTAGGGCGGTATATACATTCAATAAAGAATAACAACAACAACAATAATAATCCTGTCTTTTTCCCTGTCAGGGTCTTAAGGCATCTTAAAGCCAAAATTTTATTTCATTCCATTTATCAGCTGTGCCACTTACGGCCTTTTAAAATGTGTCAGGGAGGGAGGGATTATTGGGTTGTTTTCATTTTATTATGTATTTTGTGTTTTTGTATTGTGATTTAAAGGGACCCAGGTGGCGCTGTGGGTTAAACCACAGAGCCTAGGGCTTGCTGATCAGAAGGTCGGCGGTTCGAATCCCTGCGACGGGGTGAGCTCCCATTGCTCGGTCCCTGTTCCTGAAAACCTAGCAGTTCGAAAGCATGTCAAAGTGCAAGTAGATAAATAGGTACCACTCCGGCAGGAAGGTAAACGGCGTTTCCGTGCACTGCTCTGGTTCGCCAGAAGCGGCTTTGTCATGCTGGCCGCATGACCCGGAAGCTGTACGCCGGCTCTCGGCCAATAAAGCGAGATGAGTGCCGCAACCCCAGAGTCGGACATGACTGGACCTAATGGTCAGGGGTCCCTTTACCTTTACCTATTGTGATTTTATGTTGTAACCACCCAGAGACCTGTGAGTATAGGGTGGTATACAAGTAAGAATAATAATAATAATAATAATAATAATAATAATAATAATAATAATAATAAAAAATGTTGTGTTGTTGCCTGGAATGCTGGTAGGGGGAAGTGTGAATGAGTGTTCTACAATTCTTAATAAGTGGTGCACAGGAACCGCAATGCAGAAAGAGTGGGTGAGAGTGAGGGAAATCAAATTAAGGGGTATGATACAGTGCTGGATTTACGTATAAGCTAAAGAAGCTATAGCTTAGGGCCCCACTCTCTTGAGGGCCCCCCAAAAAATTTAAAGGGGAAAAACCCTGGATGTACATTTCCAAAATATAAGAGAGAAAAGCAAATAAAATAAAACCTACATACAACAACAGTGTTTTGTGCTGTGTAGGCTCCTACGATGCAAGTAATAATCCTGCTAGCCTGCTCCCTAAAATATCACTGGTTCGCTCATTTCTATATATAGGGTGCCTACATTTTGCATGGCAACATGTGCAAATGGATTTAGATACCGATTAGATCCATAAATTACCATATACAGTGACAATTTGTTGTTGACAAAGGACAGCTGGACATATAAAGGGTCCCATTATCTTCAGTAGCCCTGGGTATGAAAGAAGCTTGTATATATATGTAACAGCCAGTAGCCACCAGCCTTCAAAGCAGGGTTCTTCAGCTAGCAACAATATTCATGAAGATATTTCCTTCAAGTCCTGCTCCTTCGACAAAGCCTCCCCTGAACCACTCTGCTCACAATGCCACTGCAATATGACTTTCCCCACACCTCCTGCATTGCTGGATCATGGCCACTGGTCCCATCACCTCCTGGCAAATATAAGGGGAAGAAATGGAGGCAGTGAGAGATTTTACTTTATTGGGCTCCATGATCACTGCAGATGGTGACAGCAGTCACAAAATTAAAAGACGCCTGCTTCTTGGGAGGAAAGCAATGACAAACCTAGACAGCATCTTAAAAAGCAGAGACATCACCTTGCCGACAAAGGTCCATATAGTTAAAGCTATGGTTTTCCCAGTAGTGATGTATGGAAGTGAGAGCTGGACCATAAAGAAGGCTGATTGCCGAAGAATTGATGCTTTTGAATTCTGGTGCTGGAGGAGACTCTTGAGAGTCCCATGGACTGCAAGAAGATCAAACCTATCCATTCTCAAGGAAATCAGCCCTGAGTGCTCACTGGAAGGACAGATCCTGAAGCTGAGGCTCCAATATTTTGGCCACCTCATGAGAAGAGAAGACTCACTGGAAAAGACCCTGATGTTGGGAAAGATGGAGGGCACAAGGAGAAGGACGACAGAGGACGAGATGGTTGGGCAGTGTTCTCGAAGCTACCAACATGAGTCTGACCAAACTGCAGGAGGCAGTGGAAGACAGGAGTGCCTGGCGTGCTCTGGTCCATGGGGTCACGAAGAGTCTTTTTTATATATATATATAGGTTTTATTGGGTTTTCTTCCACACAAATAAACAAAACTTAACATATCAAAACATAAAACACATAAAGAATACAAATACAAAATACAACAAAAACAAGCATCATATTTCCCCCTTCCTTTTTCCAAATCATCTTGGGGCGACTTTCTCCAATCTCCCCTGCTGCATTTCAATGTCAATCATCTTGAGCAATTTCCTCTCATCTTTCGTTATTTTTTTGTTAACTACTGATATTCTTGTCTTATAACATCTTAATCATACATCATACATTTACTTATTTAATTCTAATTCCACTCTGTAGACTGTCACTTCTTCCAAATTTTTCCTAATTTTCAATCTTACAAAAGTTCTTTATATATACTTTAAATTTCTTCCAGTCTTTTTCCACCGCCTCCTCCCTCTAGTCGTGGAGTTGGGGGTCACAAAGAGTCGGACACGACTAAATGACTAAACAACAATAATCCCCAGGCTGGCCCAAGACATTTTGGCACCTGAGGTGAACCACAAAATGATGCCCCCCCCCCCCGGCCAGGGAAGACGGGGTGAGTGAAGATCTACATTGGGAACGAGGCTGGGAGGAGACCAGCAGCACCTCTTATTTTCCAAGAGGCCACTGTGGAGGTGGCATGGGCGGGGGACTGCTAAGGAGGTGGTCGATCCTGCCTCCAAGGAGTGCGCCGCAGCTGTTGTTGCCACTATGGCACTGGCGGCGGCAGCAAGTGATGCATTTCTTGGAGACTGGATCTGCTGCCGCTGTGGATCTTGCCACCAGAAGCAGACACCCCATCTTGCTTCATGGGTGGGCTGGCCCTGCTAATAATCCCATGTTTATTTCAAGACTCTTGAATTCACCAGTCAATGTAGACTGTATGCCTTCTGGTCAGGAAATATAGAAGTTCTCTGCTTATTATTATTATTATTATTATTATTATTATTATTATTATTATTCTTCCTAACATTCTTAAAGAAATCAGCCCTGCGTGCTCACTAGAAGGACAGATCCTGAAGCTGAGGCTCCAGTACTTTGGCCACCTCATGAGAAGAGAAGACTCCCTAGAAAAGACCCTGATGTTGGGAAAGGTTGAGGGCACAAGGAGAAGGGGACGGCAGAGGATGAGATGGTTGGACAGTGTTCTCGAAGCTACTAACATGAGTCTGACCAAACTGCGGGAGGCAGTAGAAGACAGGAGTGCCTGGCGTGCTCTGGTCCATGGGGTCACGAAGGGTCGGACACGACTGAACGACTGAACAACAACAACATTCCTAACAACATGTTACCTTACTCTTCCTCTAAGAGCTTTCTTCCCATTTATCCTAACATCAACCCTGAGAAGTTGGCTAGCCAGCCAAAGGTTTTTTATTGATTATAGATTAGTAATTAATAAGTGTAAACTGTTTAATTATTACTTGCTGATATTTAATTTTACTGTTTACTATTATATTCTAATGGATGATCGAAGATGGCTTTATATGATATAAGTTATTTATTTTAAAGTTATTGTGACTTTTGTTGTTGTTGTATTGGATCAGACTGTTATTACGTGTGTGATCTTTGCTGTCTCTTTTGCTGTTTCTTCAGCTTGCAAGCCGCCTTGCGTATAGTGGTATCGAATGGCGGTATACAAATTACAGTGGGACCTCGACTTACGAGCGATTCAACTTACGTGTTTTTCGACTTACGACTGACTTCCGGGAGAAACAAAATGGCCGCCGCCACCGAATTTTTCGACTTACGAATGGAAGTCGCGGCCGCTTTAATAGGATTTTTTCGACTTACGAATTTTTGACTTACGATTTTTTTTCGCTCAATGCATTCCTATGGGGATTCGACTTACGAATGTTTTCGACTTACGAAAATTGCGTCGGAACGCATTATCGCCGTAAGTCGAGGTCCCACTGTAAAAGTGAAAAATGAAACGAAATGGAAGGTTGCCCAGTGAGGACATAGACTTGGGTCTTCCAGAGACTGTGGTATTTGTTTGTTTGTTTATCTGATTGCCCATCTCTCCTCCAGAGAGCTCAGGGTGGAAAACATGGATCTTTCCTATTCCTCCATATTTTATCCTTACAACAATCCTGTGAAGTGGGTTAGACTTGCCCAAGGTCAGCCACTGAGCTTCATGGCTAAAGTGGGGACTTGAACCCATGTCTCCCAGGACCTAGGACTCAGCTATACAGCTGCAAATATAATGTTTTAAGGGCGTTTTAAGTGCATTATTCAAATGTGACACTAGATGGGTATGGTGAGCTTATGGCAAATTCAATATATTTTTCAAAACATTTTTTTAAAGCATTTTCACAGCGTGTTTTTTTTTATATGTGTCTTGATTCCACCCTGGTTCGACACTCTAACCACAGCAACTTGGCTCATGCTGTATTAGCAAACCAGCTTATGCCGTATCAAGAATACTGAATTTATCTGCAGGAGAGTTTGGCAGAGCATCAGATCCTTCAGTCTCAAATAATCTCCACTATCTGCTACTACACTGCTTAATATTTATCCACACCCTTCAAGGGTTCTGTTGACCCACTGGTACTACAGAAAGAAATCCATTTTCTCTGAATGCTCCTGCTGAAATGTTTTTGTTCTACAGTAAAAAGTTGGGGCCTGATTTCGCAGAGAGGTATATAACCTGATGCCTCTATCAAGGCCAGGCAGAAGGCTAAGAGCCAAGCTATATACCCTGCGGCATATTCTTGTGTGTAATAGCTTTTTATCAGCTGTACCACTTCTGGCTGAAGGGGGAGTCTCCCATATTTGTTTCTCCCCACGTAAAAAAAAAAAACCCTATGAAGCAACACACACACACACACACACACACACACACACACACACACAATATGCAAACAGAAAACTAGAAGGCTAGAGAAAACTCTAGCTTAGCACTCTTCTCTGGGTGTAACCTTCGACGCCTCCCTTTCCATGGAGGCGCAGGTTGCAGCCACAGCAAAGGTGGCATTTTTCCATCTCCGCCGTATTAGGCAGTTGGTCCCCTACCTCTCTCGCCCAGATCTGGCCACTGTGATCCATGCGACGGTCACCTCCAGACTTGATTATTGTAACACGCTCTACACGGGGCTGCCCTTGAAGCTGACCCAGAAACTCCAGCGGGTGCAGAATGCCGCGGCGAGGCTCCTTACGGGGTCTTTGCCATGGGACCACATTCATCCAGTGCTCTACCAACTGCACTGGCTCCCGGTGGAGTACAGGGTCAGGTTTAAGGTGCTGGTTTTGACCTTTAAAGCCCTATGCGGCCTAGGACCCTCGTACCTAAGGGACCGCCTCTCCTGGTATGCCCCGTGTAGGACCTTAAGATCCTCAAATAATAACATCTTAGAGGTCCCGAGCCATAAGGATGCTAAGCTGGCAGCAACTAGGGCCAGGGCCTTCTCAGTACTGGCCTCGACTTGGTGGAACGGTCTGTCACAAGAGACCAGGGCCCTGCGGGATTTGGCATCTTTCCTCAGGGCCTGCAAGACAGGGCTGTTCCGCCTGGCCTTTGGGTTGGTTTTAGTTTAACCGTGATGTTTGATTCCTTTATGGTTTTATTGGTGGGCTACTTAAAAATGAGGCTGCATTTTAAACTTTAAATTGTATTTTAACTTGCATTTTAATTGATTGTTTGGTATGTTTTGTTGTGGTTTTTATGGTTGTTAGCTGCTCTGAGCCCGGTCTTGGCTGGGAAGGGCGGGGTATAAATAAAAATTTATTATTTATTATTATTATTATTATTTTAATATACCAATTTTCTGTTTTCAGAGGGTTGCTGCATTGGTTTCCTTTTCCTTTTCCTTTTGGTGGGGGACCATTCAAACACTTTTCTGCCTGTCCTGTGCCTCCTGCCTGTATTCTGAATGGTACATTCCAGGGAAACCTAAACCAGGAGATTCAGCTGCATGTGTAGATCAGGTCTAACCTGTTGCTCTAGTAACAGGGTTTGGCTACAATGATTCACAAATTGGGCTCACACAATTAAGGATGGATGAATTAGTCAGTTATTATTTCTCCCAGCTTCTCATTTTGCCAACCTTTAATTCAGTTCACCACATTTCCACAGTAAGGTAAAGGTACCCCTGGCCATTAAGTCCAGTCATGGATGATTCTGGGGTTGCAGCGCTCATCTCGCTCTATAGGCCGAGGGAGCCAGTGTTTGTCCGCAGACAGCTACCGGGTCATGTGGCCAGCATGACTCATCCGCTTCTGGTGAACCAGAGCAGCGCACGGAAACGCCGTTTACCATCCTGCTGGAGCGGTACCTATTCATCTACTTGGACTTCGATGTGCTTTTGAACTGCTAGGTGGACAGGAGCTGGGACCGAGCAACGGGAGCTCACCCCGTCGCGGGAATTCGAACCGCCGACCTTCTGATCGGCAAGCCCTAGGCCCTGTGGTTTAGACCACAGCGCCACCCGCATCCCCACATTTCCGCAGTAATTTGTATTAAATAAATAAATCCTCATGATAATTCATCAGAATTGTCAGGGATCTGCCTCCCCCTTCCAGCCTGTGCTGGTCCCAAGGGATATCCGATAGGCGAGGTCTAGTCCAGTCCAAGGTCAGTCCAAGCCAGAAGTCACGAAGCCGAGGTCAGGAAGCCGAGGTCAGGAAGCTGAGGTCAGGAAGCCGAAATAACAAAGCTGAGGTCAGGAAGCCGAGGTCAGGAACGCAGGAACCAGGAACAGGAACTAGGCAGCACCGATGTTGCTCCTGCAACTTGGGTCTGGGACTGGCTGGCTTTTATCTGCCCCGAGGCAAAGGGCGGCTCCGATCCTCAGGTGCCTCGCCTCTCCTGGCTTGGAGGCGAGCACTCCTCCTGCGGGAACTTAGTTCCCTTCGCCTCTCTGCCCTTAGCCTTTGCAGCTCAGGAGAAGCTGGAGGGTTACTGGACCCAGAGGCAACCTCAGCTTCCCCTGACTGGGTGGGGAGTGGAGCACCTGCAGGCAATAAGTCCTCCATCCCATTAGAAGCCAGATCAACCTCAGCCGATGCCTGCACCTGAGGATCCAGCACAGGTGAGTCCCCTTGAGACTCAGGCCCCAGCCCTGGCTCTGCTGGTTCTGGAGGCAGTGAATCCTGTGCAGGCTGGGATCCCTCAGGTTCAGCGTCTGAGTCTGACTCCCAGGTCATCACACAGCCCAGCGTTGACTGTTTATAGAGAACAGCTGCCGATTTTAACAACAGACTCCTCCTCTGCAAGTGGGAGCGGCAGTAGCACATAAGGGAAGGGAGTGCCAGGGCTCGTGTTAAGCAGGGAGAGACCTGGGGCCTTCCAGAGAGGACGTCCGGGGGAGAGATGGAGGAAAAGGAAACGACGCTTTTGTTTCCCCCGGTGGGGTTGCTGGCGGGAAAAGCGTAGCTCCGCACTTCCGGATTCTGCTAGTGATTGATAAGACAGGTTTATGACCTGCTCTGCACTGTAAGATAATGAGCACAGATTAAAGGCTTCAAAGCCAGATGACTCGGACTCTTGATTGAACGACCGGCGAAAGGGGGGCAGCCCTGACAAGAAACTTAGGAAAACTTTCTCCGAATAGAACACATTTTTGTAGTTATGCAGTTTGGATTCCTATACACATTTCTGGAAGCAGTTTTCCTGAATATGGTGCGGCACTTTCACGAATTTATGCATTTACAGTATATACAGACTTTCTGCTAAAAAGTGCATTCTTGTACGTCTTGTTCAGGTGGCGAACTGCATCGCAAAATTCAGAGGAGTGTGAATTTTGAAGGGCAATTTTGTGTCGGTTCTCATGTTGGGTTTGAGAAGTATGAATAAGGTAGTTTCTCATTTAATGAAAATAAAATAAACTTTCTCCCCAATCCTTAGTGCAATAATACTCTTATAATCTGCACAGCCAGCATCTTGACAACTGCTCGACGCAGTGGTGTTTTTTGATCACTTTCAAATTACACTCCAGAGCGGCTTATGTTAACAATAAATTGAAGCCAGTCCCTGCCCACAGGCTTGCCATCTAAAGAAAACAGTGGCACAATAGGGAAGGGGAGGGAAGAGGAAATGAAGAAGAAAAAGTGTTGGGTTTGGGCCCTTGCATCTTCCATAGAGCAGTTGAGAGAGTTGGTCCTTGAAGCTAAATATAGTGGAGATGACTTTAATATGTAATCCAGTTAAAAGTTCCGTATTTCCTCTTCGGTCAGAGCTTTTGAAGTTGCCGTCTGTATGCCCATGCTGCAAATGATTTAAAATAAAACGAGTGTATATATATATATATATATATATATATATATATATATATATATATATTGGGACACAGGTGGCACTGTGGGTTAAACCGCAGAGCCTAGGGCTTGCTGATCGGAAGGTCGGCGGTTCGAATCCCTGCAACGGGGTGAGCTCCCGTTGCTCGGTCCCAGCTCCTGCCAACCTAGCAGTTCAAAAGCACGTCAAAGTGCAAGTAGATAAATAGGCGGGAAGGTAAATGGCATTTCCGTGCACTGCTCTGGTTCGCCAGAAGCGGCTTTGTCATGTATATATAGTTAAAGCTATGGTTTTCCTGGAGGAGACTCTTGAGAGTCCATGGACTGCAAGAAGACCAAACCTATCCATTCTGAGGGAAATCAACCCTGAGTGCTCACTGGAAGGACAGATCCTGAAGCTGAGGCTCCAATACTTTGGCCACCTCATGAGAAGAGAAGACTCCCTGGGAAAGACCCTGACGTTGGGAAAGATGGAGGGCACAAGGAGAAGGGGACGACAGAGGACGAGATGGTTGGACAGTGTTCTCGAAGCTACCAACATGAGTCTGACCAAACTGCGGGAGGCAGTGGAAGACAGGAGTGCCTGGCGTGCTCTGGTCCATGGGGCCATGAAGAGTTAGACATGACTAAACGACTAAACCACACACACACACACACACACACACACACACACGGGGTATTCATTCATGTGACCCTGTAGCCGCCTGTTTAAGAGTCCAGATACAGGTTTTTACAATTTCAGTCGGAATCTAGGCCAGAGGTGTATGTAATGTAGTCTGAGTGATATGGCTTTCTGGGTGCTCCCTCCCTCTCTCTCTCTCTCTCTCTCTCTCTCTCTCTCTCTCTCTCTCTCCTTCTTTTTGGCATATCATATTTCTACTATGCAGATGTAGTTTTCAAATGCAATCAGGGCACTACTTGGGGGAGAATGTCTGGTTGAGAGTTATCTCCCCTTCGGAGGCTGGGTTTTTTATGCCAGTTTCTTATGCCAGCTACACTGCAGCGCAGAGGCCCCGCCAAATAGCAGCCTTTGCTGTGGCAAAATTACCCAAGAGCCCTTTGGGGGGGGAGGGTGTATTCATATCACTTTTTTTAAAAAAAAAGATGATAAAAGATAAAGCACCCACATATCAGAAAATAGTAATTGTTCCCTCAGTGTATAACACAGATGAACAGGCTCCATTTCCCTTGGAAGTGTTGAAATGTAAGATGCCAAAGAAACTTGATGTCTGCCTCTGTTGCTACAAATCTACATGAGTTTTAAGGCACTTTAATTGCAGCAACGTTCCCCCAAAGAAATACATGTATTTTCTCTCCATGGGGGAGGAAATGATAAAGCTGAGCTCAGACCCCCCCTCCCCACATGTCCCTATTTTCCAGGGACAGACACAGATTTACAGAAGCCACCCTGGTTTCTGATTTGACCCTGGAATGTCTCACTTTTCCTTTGTTGTTTAGTCGTTAATCGTGTCTGACTCTTCGTGACCCCATGGACCAGAGCATGCCAGGCACCCCTGTCTTCCACTGCCTCCCGCAGTTTGGTCAGACTCATGTTGGTAGCTTCGAGAACACGGTCCAACCATCTCGTCCTCTGTCGTCCTTCTCCTTTCCCAACATCAGGGTCTTTTCCAGGGAGTCTTCTCTTCTCATGACGTGGCCAAAGTATTGGAGCCTCAGCTTCAGGATCTGTCCTTCCAGTGAGCACTCAGGGCTGATTTCCTTAAGAATTGATAAGTTTGATCTTCTTGCAGTCCATGGGTCTCTCAAGAGTCTCCTCCAGCACCATAATTCAAAAGCATCAATTCTTCGGCGATCAGCCTTCTTTATGGTCCAGCTCTCATTTCCATACATCACTACTGGGAATACCATAGCTTTAACTATACAGACCTTTGTTGGCAAGGTGATGTCTTTGTTTTTTCTTAGGGTGTCCCTATTTTCATTGGAGAAGGGTTGGAGGGTATCATAGGAGCCAAGGGGTCTTCACCCCCCCAATCAAATATTTGAGGGGGCACCCCCCAAAGTTGATGGGCATTGCCGTTTAAATGGTGTGTGTGCACCATGTCATGTGATTGATTATGCGGGATCGGGCTTACCTGCCCCCCAATAATTTATTCAAGCTGGCACCCCTGGAGGATGTGGTAAAGGTAAAGGGACCCCTGACCATTAGGTCCAGTCTGGGGTTACGGCGCTCATCTCGCTTTACTGGCCGAGGGAGCTGGCGTACAGCCTCCGGGTCATGTGGCCAGCATGACTAAGCCGCTTCTGGCGAATTAGAGCAGCGCACGGAAATGCCGTTTACCTTCCCGCCAGAGCGGTACCTATTTATCTACTTGCACTTTGATGTGCTTTTGAACTGCTAGGTTGGCAGGAGCAGGGACCGATTTGAACCACCCACCTTCTGATCAGCAAGCCCTAGGCTCTGTGGTTTAGACCACAGCGCCACCTGCGTCCCTAGGAAGATGTTGTAGGATGTCCCTGTTTTCATTGGAGAAATGTTGGCGGGTATGTGAGCTTCAGCAGGTACTAAAATCACAGAAACACAGTAAGCTGCCTGTTACTGAGGACTCAGCAACATTAGTCCAAAAACTGTGTTTAAATGCATGCTGTAGAGAGAGAAAAAACCTTTGTATGAGATTTTACCTAGCTTTTTTCTCTTTTGTTATAAAGATTTTATTTATGATTTATTTATAGCGTTTTCCCCCCTGTGTGTAGATCCACTCTGAGTCAGACCAATAGTCCCATCTAGCTCATAATAGTCTACACTGAGTAGCAGCAGATCCCCAAGGTTTCGGGACAGGGGCCTCTATCAACCCAACATGGAGATGTAGGGTTGAGTCTGAATCTTTCTTCACACAAACTGGATGTTTTTTACCACTGAGCTAGAGCTAGAGCTATTGGCTACCTATCCCAGCAAAGATCTGTGGGTTGCTCCTTTTACTTTATTTATTTAAAAGTGTTTCCATCTCACTTAATATTTAAATAAATCTCCAAGCGGGTTACAAAAGTACAGTATACCGCATAATAAAAACAGATACAGCATAAAAACCAGCAGTACTATAAACACACATAAAAGCAGGAATTCAGTAATAACAGGGTCCAATTTTATGGGTCAGGGAAAGCTTGAGCAAAAGAACATGTATTTGCAAGACATCTGAAGCAACAGATGGATAATGCTTCACTTAATGCACACAGGGCAATGGTGAAAAACGCTCATTTTCAGGCCACCACCCTGTGATATATTCCATAGGGTGTGGTGCCATGAGTAAAGTTTTCCCAGGTGATCTAAGTGTCCATAGAGGTCTGTACAAGGGCAAGTTTTTAATGGCAATCTGGCCCAAGCTATTCAGGTCTTCCTATATTAGTAACATGGGACCCAGGTGGTGCTGTGGGTTAAACCACAGAGCCTAGGGCTTGTTGATCAGAAGGTCAGCAGTTCGAATCCCTGTGACGGGGTGAACTCCCCTTGCTTGGTCCCTGCTCCTGCCAACCTAGTAGTTCGAAAGCACGTCAAAGTGCAAGTAGATAAATAGGAACCGCTCTGGCGGGAAGGTAAACGGTGTTTCCGTGCGCTGCTCTGGTTTGCCAGAAGTGGCTTTGTCATGCTGGCCACATGACCCGGAAGCTGTACACCGGCTCTCGGCCAATAAAGCGAGATGAGCGCCGCAACCCCAGAGTTGGACACGACTGGACCTAATGGTCAGGGGTCCCGTTACCTTTACCTTTTTATATTAGTAACAAGACCTTGAATATGGCCCTGAAGCCAATCAGTAGTTGGTACGGCTTCCTGCAGCACACATGTCCATTTAGCAACATGTAGCAATTCTGATCCAGCTGCCGTTTCCAACCTAGTCGCAGGCGAAGCCCCACACAGATGCTTAGGGATCCCAGATTAAGTGACAGTTGTTCTCATTTCACAGTTATTTGCTGGATTCATCCTCCAGTCGTCTTTTATAGTTGTCCAGGCCACCGGCCACCACTGCCTCTAGTGACAGTGAAGTCCCCAAGTTAATTACACAGCCTCCAACATTTCTCCAATGAAAATAAGGTAAAGGTACCCCTGACCATTAGGTCCAGTCGCGGACGACTCTGGGGTTGCGGCGCCCATCTCGCTCTATAGGCCGAGGGAGCCGGCGTACAGCTCGTGTCATCCACTTGCACTTTGATGTGCTTTCAAACTGCTAGGTGGGCAGGAGCAGGGACCGAGCAACGGGAGCTCACCCTGTCATGGGGATTCAAACCGCCCACCTGCTGATCAGCAAGCCCTAGGCTCAGTGGTTTAACCCACAGCGCCACCTGCGTCCCTCCAATTAAAATAGGGACATCCTAAGGAAAAGCGGGACGTTCCGGATCAAATCAGAAACCAGGAGGGCTTCCGTAAATCTGGGATTGTCTCTGGAAAACAGGGACTGCATATTCCTAACTTGGGCCTGTGAGTGTCAGTGACACCTGGTGGATCACAACCCTCTCATAGGTTTTTGGATGGAGTTGGTTGCCTAGCAGCACACACAGATTGAAGGCTGCTTTCAGCATGTGGTGATGACCGCACAGCCTGATCAAATCCAGGCTCATGGAGAAAATTATTCATGGGCACCGTCAGCTCTACGCTTGGACGAAGTCGAAGCGAGACCCACGCCTTTTGTGCCAGCGCAGCGTGCAGCTGATGGGGCCACCCGTCCCCTTCTAATGCTGTTCCCCTCGCTTTGGTTCTTTTGACTGCATGTCCACCCAAACAAGCAGCCTTCCCTAAGGCCCCCCTTCTTCCTAGCACCATATGCTGCCTCCATATGGACCTGGTATGGGGAACCGGGGGTGGGTGGGGAGGGGGGACAGGCATGTGCTTTGATGGCTGAAAGCTCTCTCTCTCTCTCTCCCTCTCTTTAATGGCCAAACCTCTCTTGATGTGTGTGGTTTTTTTAATCTGCATTGGGGGGAAAAAATTCCCACCCACCTCCAAAAGCTGCAGTTATGACTTCAATTATCATAAAATGGATTGCAATGTATTTATGGCAGCGGCACCGCGGGCAGCCTCCCGATTGCTCCGGGAGGTAATTCTGATCCAAGTATCTAATGCTTATCTTGTATAATTGCTGTTTCATTCTTCCTTTTCGACGCCGCCAACCCCCTCCCCAAACTGCTCCCTCCCCCCCCACTCCCGACCCGTCCGCTTCTGCCGAGCCGTTTTATTAAAATTGCTCCGAGTCGGCGGTGAATTCATTAGCTGGGAATAAGATGTAAAAGGCAGGATAGTGTAACATTTTAATTAGGCCTGAACAATAAACAAGCTAAATGAGGAGAGCATGGCTCCCTGGTGGACGGCCACCCGCCTTGAGGTTGTGAAGAATCATTACGTCTTCAGCCAATTTCATGCTGTCTCCGCGGAGAAGCCTCATTATTAAAAGGCAAGGGAGGGAGAAAAATAAAGAATCCCTTGCTAGACATTTCCTCTCCCCCATATTTCTCAGCCTACTTACAGCGGCGGCAGGGCTGCGGGGCCTGGCAGGGCTGCGCTGCGCAAGGTGGCTGTGTGCGTCACCTTCGGGGACCGGGAGTCTCCTTGTTTATTTATTTTTATTTAATTGTTAAATTTCGATACCGCCCATCTTGGGGTGGTTTACCATAGAGAAGCACAAAAATAAATATCATGGCAACAAACAAAAGCCATAGGCCTCCTGCACCATTCCAACGGCCACAGACTGTTTAATTTCCCAAAGGCCTGAAAGAAGGGGAATGTTTTTGCCTGGCACCTAAAGATATGTAATGAAGGCGCCTGGCAAGTCTCCCTGGGAAGAGCATTCCACAAGTGGGGAGCCACCACGGAAAAGGCCCATTCTCGTGTTGCTGCCCTCCGGACCTCATGCGGAGGAGGCACATGAAGAAGGGCCTTGGAGGATGATCACAGAGTCTGGGTTGGTTCATACTCTTTGCTGAAAAATAAAAAGTACAAAATGACAAAGGCACAGAGTAAGACACACAAAAAAGAAGGAACAAGAAATAGCTCCCATGTAGAAAACAAAGCAGAAAAAAGATACCGTGTACATTATAAAAAAAGGGGGGACTTGTTGTAGTTAACCAGACCTTAATCAAATACGGTATTTATTTTTTTTAAATGGTTGGTTCATATGGAGAAAGTCAGTCCTTGAGGGATTGTGGTCCTGAGCCATTTAAGGCTTTATGGGTCAAAACCAGCATTTTGAATTGGTCCTGGAAATAGATTGGCAGCTTGTGCAGTCAGGTGAGGATTGACGTTGTATGCTCAAACCACCTCACCCCAGTGAGCAACCTGGCCACTGAATTCTGCACCAGCTGAAGTTTCCAAACTGTCTCCAGAAATTGCAGAAATTGCCCACCTCATTGGAGGCAAAGCTCTCCTCAGGGCTTAGCCCTGGGAGCTGCCCTCAAGAGCCAAGGCCAGCAGCCATTACAAACTACAGCTCCTGGGATTCTTTGGAGGGAAATGATGTGCTTTAAATGTATGGTGTGTTGTTGTTGTTGTTGTTGTTTAGTCTGACTCTTCATGGCCCCATGGACCAGAGCACGCCAGGCACTCCTGTCTTCCACTGCCTCCCGCAGTTTGGTCAGACTCATGTTGGTGGCTTCGAGAACACTGTCCAACCATCTCGTCCTCTGTCGTCCCCTTCTCCTTGTGCCCTCCATCTTTCCCAACACCAGGGTCTTTTCCAGGGAGTCTTCTCTTCTCGTGAGGTGGCCAAAGTATTGGAGCCTCAGCTTCAGGACCTGTCCTTCCAGTGAGCACTCAGGGCTGATTTCCTTCAGAATGGATAGGTTTGATCTTCTTGCAGTCCATGGGACTCTCAAGAGTCTCCTCCAGCATCATAATTCAAAAGCATCAATTCTTCGGCGATCAGCCTTCTTTATGGTCCAGCTCTCACTTCCATACATCACTACTGGGAAAACCATAGCTTTAGCTATACGGACCTTTGTTGGCAAGGTGATGTCTATGTATGGTGTACATGCAGTCAATTTCATTAAATTTTCAATTTATTTTCTCCTTAACCGATGCAAAACAGTTGATATAAATGCAGAAGTATTGTTCAGCATGATAAACTGCTGTGGCCCTGGAGGGGATGGAAAAAAGTGAATATTCACATGATTGAAGTGTTTATCAGGAAGCTTTTCTACTCTGCTAAAATATCACTATTGTTGACCACAGAATCAAAACTGGAGGTTATTTGATGGAGCTTTCATTCTAAAATGTAAATGCCAATAAGAGCAGTACTGGAGAAAGACCTTTAGGGAGTGCATCTTCATGCCAATTTCCTCAATTCCCTGTTCCAGACTTCAATGTGGGTGTTGTGGAGATAGCAAGCGCTGATCTGATCCTTCCCCAAAAGCTCAGGGCAAACGTGTTGCGAGAACCTCAGCCTGTTTAGCGTCTGGAAATGAATGTTGCCAGGTGCCATGTTTATCTTTCAGAAGTATCACTATGGGAGAGAGCGTTAGGCACTAAAAGACTTTTAATCAAGCAGACGGAGGACAGAGCAAGACGCAGGAACAGGCTGTTAAATCTGGACTAATTCAGATGAGAAGCAAAACACAAATATTTTCTGAACAGCTGATTGTGCACCAGAGTAGCTTGCCAAGAAGGCATTGTCCTATTCTTCTTATGCCCGTTCATTAAATCAAGATTTTGTTATAGCCAAGAATTCAGGAGACCTAGTCCTTCAAATCCTGTGTCAACTGTAATTGTATTTTCTGCCAAGAAAATATTTATTTAACAACTGCTATACATTTATGCCAGGGACCCAGGTGGCACTATGGGTTAAACCACAGAGCCTAGGGCTTGCTGATAAGAACGTCGGCGGTTCGAATCCCTGCGACGGGGTGAGCTCCCGTTGCTCGGTCCCAGCTCCTGCCAACCTAGCAGTTCGAAAGCACGTCAAAGTGCAAGTAGATATATAGGAAGCGCTCTGGCAGGAAGGTAAACGGCGTTTCCGTGTGTTGCTCTGGTTCGCCAGAAGCGGCTTAGTCATGCTGGCCACATGACCCGGAAGCTGTACGCCGGCTCCCTCGGCCAATAAAGCGAGATGAGTGTGCAACCCCAGAGTCGGTCACGACTGGACCTAATGGTCAGGGGTCCCTTTACCTTTAAGAACCTATGATAAGCCAGAAGAATCAAGGCACTTGAGCAGATGTGTTTATGTGAAGCCCACAAGCAGGATCTGAGTGCAACGACACTCTCCCCACCTGTGATTCCCAGTACCTGGTATTCAGAGGAATACTGCCTCTGATAAGCCGAGGGAGGACATAGTAGGACAATAACGTATGTAATAAAAAGCGTAATATCACTGCTGCAGAGAACACAAAAATAATCAGCAGTCAACAGTTCATTTAACATGCATAAAAATTTAAGTGAGCATAAAGTTCACCTATAGGTCAAGTGAAAATATCCAACAACTTTACATCCCAAAATAGACCCAAAGCTATATTAGTCCCTCATAACTCACCACCTCCTCCTTTAATGGCTCAATCCAAAAGCCCCCTCAAAATTCCAAAGACGGGACAAGGCAGGTGAAACCCTGGTGGCAAACGCAGAGTTTCCCTCATCTCACTCTCTAGAGGAGCAGCTATTGTGTGTCATGAGCAGGCCGCAGGTTATTAGTTGTTATTGTTGCATTTTCACTGCCAGTGAGGAGGGGGGAAAGTGGTTTTGGGATTTTTCTGCCTCAGGCGACACAATAGCTTGGTGGGTCTTGAGTACTACATACCCTGAGCTGGGGAAAGGGCGCCATATGCTCAGGCAGCAAAGTAAAAATGGTTAGCCCTGATTGGCCCAGCCTGGTGCCCTCCAGATGTTGATGGACTACAACTCCCATAACCCCCCACCATTGGCTGTGCCAGCTGGGCATAGAGATGTTAGGAGAGTTGTAGTCCAAAGCATCTGGAAGGCACCAGGTTGGGGAAGATTGTCTATTGGCCCATCGAGATCTCAGAGACAGAGGTTTTCTCTAGCTGTGATATGTTTACTGAAGATGCTAGAAGTTGAGCTTGATATCTTTTTCTTACAGGGCATGTGGGCACCCACTGAGCTACAGTGTCTTTCAAGCCAAAGACTTGCAGCCTTCAATAATAATAATAATAATAATAATAATAATAATAATAATAAGTAAAGGTAAAGGGACCCCTGACCATTAGGGCCAGTCGCGGATGACTCTGCGGTTGCGGCGCTCATCTCGCTTTATTGGCTGAGGGAGCTGGCGTACAGCTTCTGGTTCATGTGGCCAGCATGACTAAGCCGCTTCTGGCAAACCAGAGCAGCGCACGGAAACACAGTTTACCTTCCTGCCGGAGCGGTACCTATTTATCTACTTGCACTTCTCGTGCTTTCAAACTGCTAGGTTGGCAGGAGCTGGGACCGAGCAACAGGAGCTCACCCCGTCGCGGGGATTCGAACCGCCAACCTTCTGATCGGCAAGCCCTAGGCTCTGTGGTTTAGACCACAGCACCACCTGCGTCCCTTCCAATAATAATAATAATAATAATAATAATAATAATAATAATAATACATTATTTCTATACTACCCATCTGACAGGGTTGCCCCAGCCACTCTGGGCGGCTCCCAACAGAATATTAAAAACACAACAAATCATCAGGAGTTAAAACAACAACAAACCAACCCAAAACAGATTTTCAGAAAGATGCAAAGTCCTGCACACTGTGCATATTTTGTGCTTGAGAAGTGAAATTGTACAAATTATGGTAGAATGCACAGCCCACAGAATCCATGACATTTGTTGCCCTGCCTTCTACTCCCAGCCACAAAGATGAGCCCATGGCTTGATCAGCTAAACAAGCTACACTGGTTTCCACAACAGGGCTGAGGGCCTACTCGGTGGTAGTGCCCACCCTGTGGAACTCCCTCCCATCAGATGTCAAGGAAATAAACAACTCTCTGACTTTTAGAAGACATCTGAAGACAGCCCTGTATAGGGAAGTTTTTAATGTTTGATGTTTTATTCTGTTTTTAATCTGTTGGGAGCCACCCAGAGTGGCTGGGGAAACCCAGCCAGATGGGCGGGGTATAAATATTATTATTATTATTAGGCAAAAGGGGGCAGCTGCCTCAGACAGCAGATGTGGTGAAGGTGAGGGCAGGATGTGGCGACAAGGTATTAGAGAATGGAGCTGTGTGGGCCTTGTGGCCTGCCCTGTGCCCCCTAAACGGCCTCGGTCCTGTATACCTGAAGGAGCATCTCCACTCCCATCGTTCAGCCCGGACACTGAGGTCCAGCGCCGAGGGCCTTCTGGCGGTTCCCTCACTGCGAGAAGCAAAGCTACAGGGAACCAGGCAGAGGGCCTTCTCGGTAGTGGCGCCCGCCCTGTGGAACGCCCTCCCATCAGAGGTTAAAGGGATCAACAACTACATGACATTTAGAAAATACCTGAAGGCAGCCCTGTTTAGGGAAGTTTTTAATCTGTGACATTTTAATGTATTTTAATGTTTGCTGGAAGCCGCCCAGAGTGGCTGGGGAGACCCAGCCAGATGGGTGGGGTACAAATAATAAATTATTATTATTATTATTATTATTATTATTATTATTATTAGAACATAATGTGCAAGTTGGTATAACCGCACATAAGGAGAAGAAGAACCCATCTGGTCAACATCCTGTTCTCACATGTTCTCAGATGAGTGCAGAAAACCTGCAACTAGGACCCAAGCGCAAGAGCACCCCGCTTTGGTTTCTAGCAACTAGTAGTCAGAAGCATTACTGCCTCTGACTATGGAGACAGAGCATAACCATCATGATTAGTGGCCATTGAGAGCCTTATCGTCCATGAATATGGTCCAGTCCTCTTTCAAAGTCATCCAAGTTGGTGGCCACCACTGCCCCCCATGGGAGAGCCACTTCCCGCCCTTAGCGGGGGGGGGGGTGGAGTTGCGGGTGTCACGACCCGACCATGCGTGCAGGGGCTGAGAGCTCAGCCCCTGTACGATTGGTGGGCTTACCACCCGCAACGCTCGCGGGCCGACCAACCCGGTCGGCCGGGAGGCATGCCCCCCTCCCTCTTTCGACCCGCTCCCCAGCTGCACCGGATCACCCGCCCACCCACCCTTTAGGTTTATCTCTTGACCTTGCTATGGACCTCGGTTGGTCGCCTTGGTTGGTCTAAGGGGCCTGGTAGGACTTTTTCCACTTGGGCAACCCAAGGAGGTTTTTCTGCCTACCTTGTAGCGATCCGTCACAACTCTTGGTTTTGGCGGTTAGGCATTGGGAAATTTCTATAGAGGTGAGGAGGGGAGGTAGCGCCATCACCTGCCCCTCATTTCAAAGGGTACTCCGTTAAAGGATTCCGGGGGCGTGGCCCTGTCTGAAGCCTAGGGAGGATAGGGCCTAAGGCACGCCCCTAACAGTGATCACAGGGGGAGTACCAGTCGATGTGCATCACTGGGCTCCTTACTGGTGGTTAACCCTTCCCGGACTTCCAACACACGGGTTGGGGTCGGATATAGTCGGTTAGGGTCCAATGCCTAAGCCAATACCGCTCAACATCCGTAACCAATAAAGTTGTGGCCTTTTCGCCCATTAAACTATATGATGTGTCAAGTGTCATTATTTCCCACGGGAGGGAGGGACATTGTCACGCAACAAGTCCCATGTTTTACCTATGTGATGCATGAAAAAGTTACTTTCTTCTATCTGTTTCCAATCTTCCAACATTCATCTTCATTGGGTATCCATGAGGTCCAGGTGTTATTATAAGAGGGAGAAATGGGTGACACCTGGCTTGAGAGCAGTACATGTGAAAAGGATCTAGGAGTCTTGGTAGACCACAAACTTGACATGAGTCAACAGTGAGATGCAGCAGCCAAAAAAGCCAATGCAATTTTGGGCTTCATCAATAGGAGTATAGCATCTAGATCAAGGGAAGTAATAGTACCACTGTATTCCGCTCTGGTCAGACCTCACCTGGAATACTGTGTCCAGTTCTGCTGTGTCCAGTTCTGGGCACCACAGTTCAAGAAGGATACTGACAAGCTGGAACATGTCCAGAGGAGAGCAACCAAAATGGTCAAAGGCCTGGAAATGATGCCTTATGAGGAACGGCTTAGGGAGCTGGGTATGTTTAGCCTGGAGAAGAGAAGGTTAAGGGGTGATATGATAGCCATGTTCTAATATATAAAAGGATGTCATATAGAGGAGGGAGAAAGGTTGTTTTCTGCTGCTCCAGAGAAGCGGACACGGAGCAATGGATTCAAACTACAAGAAAGAAGATTCCACCTAAACATTAGAAAGAACTTCCTGACAGTAAGAGCTGTTTGACAGTGGAATTTGCTGCCAAGGAGTGTGGTGGAGTCTCCTTCTTTGGAGGTCTTTAAGCAGAGGCTTGACAGCCACCTGTCAGGAATGCTTTGATGGTGTTTCCTGCTTGGCAGGGGGTTGGACTGGATGGCCCTTGTGGTCTCTTCCAACTCTATGATTCTATGATTCTATGAAATACTTTTCTGTATCCACTTTCTCCTTGCCATCCATAATCTTGCCTGCTGTCTTCAGTTGTGGCAGAGGATGCTGTCCCATCGCCGGTGCTGAAGTAAGATTCAGCTACTGGTGTCTTCAGCTTCTGTGATGCTATGGAATGGGATAGGGTGGGATTGGGCAGGCTGACCTTCAGGCAGCAAAATGTTCCTGGCCAGCTGTGTTCAGCAGCCACGGATCAACACCGAAAACTTCTCCCTGTCAAAACTGTTGTGTTGAACCAGCTTTGGACTTGCCCTGAGCCTATAATTAAATTTTTTATCACAAAACCACACTGACACGGATTTACTTTTTACAGTTCTATGGATCAACAGAAGAACCACTAATAACAGATGTGATTTTGTAAAAAGGTTAAGACAGAAAGAATCCCAATTCATTTTTATGTTTAGGGCGCTTCATCCAGAAGGGTTGAATTCGGAAATGGATCTTGGTTGCTTTATTTAACTTTGCTGTAGGAGTGATGTCGCTTTAACTGTGTTCATTCTTGATTATAATGTAATTCACCTGGTGCCATGAGTGGGTTTATAAGCTTCTGTACTTCTGATAACCAACAGCAGTGGTTACATATTTATATGACCACTGCTCCTTGAAAATTTACATTGTATGGTGAGGTATGTTATGATTTCTCATTATTATATTGGTGCATTGTGTTGTGTATATTTGCATTACATGTATTGTTTTCATGGATTGCTGTAACGCATGTCCATTCAGGTTTTTAGTTGTCTATCTGTTTATATTTTACAGTTATTATATGCTGAAGAAGACGCTAACGAAACAGTGGCTATACCGGAACACTGTCCGTTTTCTGTTATTTTACAAGAAGAAAATATATACATTACTTTCATTGGCCGTTGGGTTGCTCATTTTTGGTTTCTGTTTGAAGAGTGCAACACACAGGTTTTTTTGTCTTGCTATAATTAAATGTAAAGCAAGTGGTGACAAAAATTGCCTGTCTCACTTTAAGAAACTACCAGTAGATCTGCATTTGTATCCTGCTTTAATCACACTCTGGAGTCCAGGGAATAACAGTAATAATAAGTAACATTTATTTATTGTAATTAAGCTAGGTTCTATACAATTACAGTTACTATACACATAAATATTGAATGCATTCGCCCTAAGAATATAAATTAATCATTTTATGTGTGTACTCTAAACTCTATAGCCCAGGATAAATGTATTTTGAGGCATAAAGCTGGCGGATTTCATGACGCCGGTAGGAAGCAGGCAATGAAATAGCAGATGCAATTCATTGTTGATAAGGGCAAAGCAATACGAGTTGTGTGGGTGTGTAATATATGTGTGGGCCTCTGTGTGCATGGGTGTGGGTGGAATAATCCACAACTATATTTAACATACATTTTGGGACCTATATTAACTGTTGATGGTCAAGAGGTGTGGAGCTGATGTAAACTGGTCCCTGGAAACATTGGTGTAAAGGAAACATTTGGTACGATTAAGAAAGGGGTAGGGGGAAAAATAAAGAAAAGCTCTTGCTACCAATATGTGAATCAATAGTGTGTCCACACCTTGAGTGCTGATCCGCTACAACCTGGTTCATAAAGCAAAGTCTTGCTGATTAAGTTAGCTGGGAATTAAACTTTGAAGATAACATTTCTCCCCACCCGCAATCCCAGATCAAAGACAGATAATTTAAAGCACACTGAATGCACATTTAAAGCACATGGCTTCCTCCAAAGAATCTAGTAACTGTGGTTTGTTAAGGGTTCCTTTGTTCTCCACTTCCACCTATTTATCCATGAGTTCCACAGGTCCATAGGGCTTTGCTAGCTGGACTCCACAGACAGTCCCACAGAGAGCCCCTCAGCTCATCCTCCTCCCCGCTGAGTTCTACAAGGGGCACCCCTGAGACTAAGGAGCAGGAGAGAAGTAATAGTACTGCTCTATTTTGCCTTGGTGAGACCACACCAGGAGTACCATATCCAGTTCTGGCCACCACAACTTAAGAAGGATATTGCGTGGACAGTAAGATGATACATGGTATTATGTAAACAATTTTGTACGATTCATGCATAATGTTTCATTGTAATTTGGGTATTGTCTATATTGTACAGAACTGATGAAGCTATGTAGTGAAACCTGTGAGTAATCCGGAGGACAGGTCTTCTTTGTCCTTCTCATGTGCCACTTGTGTTGATTTCGGCTGGATGGTGATGTTGCAAGACTCATATAAATACGCTTCATCTATTACATCCATGAGATTTTTGCTTTCAACCGTTGAAGAATTCTACTATCTACTCACCATCAACCAATTGTGAACGTTTTGTTGGCACCAAGATTTTGTTGCTATACCCAACCTGTTGCTGAATGGTTCAGTCACATGAACATTATACATTCTGTTATATCATGCATATATGGCTTGTGAATCATGTGGTTTTATTGAAAGACTATTAGTTTTTCAGAAGAGGATTCCAGTAAACCTTTTAGTATAGTTTCAGCCATTGTGTGATGGTTCTGGTTGTTTATGGGATTAAAATTGGCCACAACTTTATTAAGATTCAGTTGTAGGGAGACCTTGGCTCAGGCATTGGGCGTTTATCCTTCCCAGCCCCCCAGCCAGGGATCTGGGAGACTTCAAGGTTATCCAGAATGTGAGGGGGTTGGGCTGGCTCTGGAGAACATATGTTCAAGCAGAGAGCCCCCCCCCCCGTACGCCGCCGCTGGAGAAATGACAACTTCTCGGCGTATGGCCAATGCCTCCCCCAAGACCCCTTTAACGGGGAACCCTGGTATTGCCGCCACAAAGTGGGCGTGGGTCACTGCCTCATGCCCCCCCCCCCATTTAGGAAGGTGACTAAAGGATTCTGCTCAAGGCCTGAAACTGCCAAAGTTGTGACGTATTGCTACGGGAAAGGCGAAACCTGCCAATGAAGGGAAATTCCTTTACGGCCCTTCAACAGCAACCTTGACATAGCAGCGCCTGCGTACCTGTGGAGAAGAGGTTAACCTGGAAAAGAAGACTTCATTGAGGGAGTGGAGGGTGGGAGAAGCTCTGGAGCCTGACTGACACCTACAGATGAGCCACGCCTTCTATTGTGCGGGCAGGGTGGTCCCTCCCCTTACCTGGCCAATCCCCCTGGCAATGCCCTCCCCCTGGCAATGGGCGGTTGACTGAGGTAGGTGGATACCCCAGGTATCCAGTCTGGGGAGGATGAAGCCAGCCCAAACTACCAGGAGCCACTCTGGTATCCAGGGGGCTGCGCGCGACCACGCAAAAGGCGCCCCCCCATTTGATGTGGGGAGCGGTCATTGACAAACTGGAATGTGTGCAGAGGAGGGCGACTAATATGATCAAGGATCGAGAAACCAAGCTTTATGAGGAATGGTTGAGGGAGTTGCATATGCTTAGCCTGGATAAGAGGAGACTGAGAGCAGATATGATAGCCATCTTCAAATATCTAAAGAGCTGTCACATGGAAGATGAAGCAGTTTGGGAGAGTAGGACCCAAACCAGTGGCTTCAAGTTACAAGAAAGGCTAAACATCAGGAATAACTTTCTGACAGTAAAAGCTATTCAACACTGGAATGGACGACCTAATCACAGATACCAGCAGCCTTCAAGCAAGCAAACTTGCCTTATTATTGCTCCATAGCATCCCACTGCCAGAGGATTGCCTCCTTCCATTCACCAGTTTGCCTCCTCCAAGTGAAAGAAACCTGGGCAGTGCTGAATGTCACATCCATTGCCAGGTGTGTCCTGCTGGAAATAGAAAAGGGCTTTTCCTTTGGCCTGCCTTTATAGCCACTCAGTTGCCAAGTGCTTTTGTGACATCACAAGAAAGCCACAGCCAATGGCAAGAGCTGGGGAGGCATCATTTTCATTGCTTTGAGCTTCACAGTGGCGGGTGGACCTATCAGTGATTGTGTGCTTGTTTATTCAGGACATGGGTGGAGCTGTGGTCTAAACCACTGAGCCTCTTGGGCTTGCCGATCAGAAGGTCGGCGGTTCGAATCCCCGCGACGGAGTGAGCTCCCATTGCTTTGTCCCAGCTCCTGCCAACCTAGCAGTTCGAAAGCACACCAGGGCAAGTAGATAAATAGGTGGCGGGAAGGTAAACGGCGTTTCCGTGTGCTCTGGCTTCTGTCATAGTGATCCGTTGTGCCAAAAGCGGTTTAGTCATGCTGGCCACATGACCCAGAAAGCTGTCTGTGGACAAACGCCGGCTCCCTCGGCCTGAAAACGAGATGAGCACCGCAACCCTATAGTCGCCTTTGACTGGACTTAACTGTCCAGGGGTCCTTTAGCTTTACCTTAGTGGTCAGAGTGCTGGACTCAGCCATGAAGCTCAGAATGACCATGTGCCAGTCACTGTCCCTCAGCCTAACCTACCTACAGGGTTGTTGTGAGGATAAAATGGAGAAGGGGCAAATAATAATAATAATAATAATAATAATAATAATAATAATAATTTTTATTTGTACCCCGCCCATCTGGCTGGGTCTCCCCAGCCACTTTGGGTGGCTTCCAACAGACACAAAATACATTAAAATATAAAATCACCTCGAGCTCCTTGGAAGAAAGATGGCAGAGCAATGTAACAGTAGTGGCAAGGGTAGTAATATCATCATCTCAACACATACATTGTCATGAAAGTGGGGGGTGGGTGTGTGTGGAGTCAACCCTTTTGCCAGTCTTTAAACAACTAGATTGTGCATACACAAGAAGAAAGGGGTTAAAGTGCACTGAGTGGCTGATTACTATTCTGAGTGGATTTATTTGGCTGGCTTCTGAAAACCAAACACCCTACTACATACTAAACTCATTTCCCCAGCCATTGATTTCAATGTGATTTCCTTCCAAGCTAGGGTTGCCAGGTCTGCTTCCAAAAAATAGCGGACAAGCAGGGGGGGGGGGTTGTGGTGGTTTAAATTAAATTAAATTATATATTTTCTTACAAACATTTTAAAATAAAGCTACCCAAAGTTCCCAACAGGGGTTCCTTCTTACCGTTCCTGTATTAGGGGGGCGATCCTTGGGGCAAAGATCTCGCTCCCTCAGGTCGTGGGGCAAGTCTCCAAGCCCGCCTCCCCCCCCCCCCCCGCGCCTCTACTGGTAGCTGGTTTGCTGCTGCTCCTGCGCGTCAGGAAGAGGAAGAGGCGTCTTTTTGTTTCGCGCCTCTCCCTTTTGTTCTCCCCGTGAGTCAGGAACAGGCAGGGCAGAACTCCGGCAAGAGGCGCCTCCCCCCCCCCCCATTTTTTAAATGTCTTGTGAAACAATTGAGTATGATTAATACTTTTTTCGGAGAATCGAGTTCAATGGATATTCGATCTTTGTCTCATTCTTACTTATGAAAAAAATGACAAAACGCGATTCTCCTATCCTTACTCTCTTAGACTGTACAGGTTTAGATTACGTACCATTTCATCATAAAGCTTTTGAATAAAAAAAATGTCCACTATTTTGTGAAAAAAAATAGTGAACATAATGTGAAAAAAGCGGACTGTCCGCTCAAATAGTGGACACCTGGCAACCCTATTCCAAGCCCATATGCTTCAGCAAAAGAATGGCTTTGGATGAGCCGGTCACATGAAAGGAACCAGGAATCATGGTTTCATTGTGTGCTTCCCATTTTTCCAAATGATTCAGTCTGGTGTGAAACATTTGCGGCTCCCATGCTGGGCAAGACACAAACTCCCAATGATGGGATGGGACAGCTTGTATGTTACATCTTCCTGCTTGGGGATATGCAAAGCATCTCTTTTTGCAAGAGAAATCGAGAGCAATGTGGATCATCATGAGACATCAGCCCAAAAGCCATCTCTGGCAAAGCTGGGGATTTGGGATCCCCAAATAATTATGCTTGCAGTTACTGGACACTTGGCTTTAAAGTTTCTGCCGCTGCGAGCCTTTTCCTAGCCGGCAGCTTGGTTCCCAGGATCTAACCCCCCCCTCTCCCCCCTCAACATGTTCCATAAACTGCACGTTAAGGCTTATTTGATATTAAATTGGAAACAGAGACCCAAGCCATTCTCCCTCGGTTGCCATGGCAACCAACGGGCCTTGCTCACACACCAGGACTGGAGTCCAGGGCGAAGGAGGCGGCTGCGTGGATGGAATCTGCAATTTCCTGAGGGGTAGCAGTGGGTGTGGAGACTGTTTCATTTCCTTTGTTGTTGTGTGCTCGTGTGGGTGGGGAGCGAAAAGTGATGGGCTAGGAACTCCACTGCCGCAATGCCATTCCCCCCCTCCTTTTTAAGCAAAGGCTAGATTACAGTCAATGGATGTAGGCCCATCAGCTTCCATAGCCTGAAGTTCTGGACGGAAGGACACGACGGAAGGAACCCTATGCTAAGACTTATTTTGCGACCAAGCTACATTTTTGTCAACTTGGTTTTTACACCCTGATGAGATTCAACTTGAACCACTTTCGTATTTCCAAGCTGAGCCTGCTCTGCATTAACAGTTTTGCATTGTGGGATTGTGTGTGTGTGTGTGTGTGTGTGTGTGTGTGTGTGTTAGGGTTGCCAGGTGTCCACTATTTGAGCGGACAGTCTGCTTTTTTCACATTATGTTCACTATTTCCCCCCACAAAATAGTGGACATATTTTTTATTCAAAAGCTTTATGATGAAATGATACGTAATCTAAAGCTGTACAGTCTAAGAGAATAAGGATAGGAGAATCGCGTTTTGTGGTTTTTTTTTCATAAGTAAGAATGAGACAAAGATCGAATAGCCATTGAACTCGATTCTCCGAAAAAATTATTAATCATACTCAATTGTTTCACAAGACATTTAAAAAATGGGGGGGGAGGCGCCTCTTGCCGGAGTTCTGCCCCGCCTGTTCCTGTCTCGCGGGGAGAACAAAAGGGAGAGGCGCGAAAGAAAAAGACGCCTCTTCGTGTTCCTGACGCGCAGGAGCAGCAGCAAACCAGCTACCGGTAGAGGCGCGGGGGAAAGAGGCGGGCTTGGAGACTTGCCCAATGACCTGAGGGAGCGAGATCCTTGCCCCAAGGATCGCCTCCCTAATACAGGAACGGTAAGAAGGAACCCCTGTGGGGAACTTGGGTAGCTTTGCCCCAAGGATCCCTAAGAAGCAAGCATAGAAACATAGAATTGAAGAGTTGTTGGAAGGGACCACGAGGATCATCTAGTCCAACCCCCCTGCAATGCAGGAATCGAACCCATGATTATTTTAATACGTGTTAAAATGTTTGTAAGAAAATATATAATTTAATTTACCCCCCCCCCGATTGTCCGCTATTTTTTGGAAGCAGACCTGGCAACCCTAGTGTGTGTGTGTGTAATATTTGAACATTGGTTTCTTATTTGGCCTACACTTGCCCCCCCCCCCCCCGGATGTCCTTTTTTGTGCTTTCATGACGATTTGTGCTCATGATGATACTGGGGTGCTTATATGTGATTCTACCATTTCAGCTTGCAACCGTTTTTTTGTGGGGACTACTGCATTGTTTCCAGTTAGTGCATGTCCCGTAGCTTCCTTCTGAAATCCCAAAACTCTTCTACAAACGTTCTGGTTCATTTTTTGGGTGGCCTCTTTGGGGTGGCAATATCATCCAGGAAGCCCCACAGAACTTACAAAATGGAATGATGCGCAGCTGGTCCAGTATACAGCGGTACCTCCGGTTACAGACGCTTCAGGTTACAGACTCCGCTAACCCAAAAATAGTACCTTGGGTTAAGAACTTTGTTTCAGGATGAGAACAGAAATCATGCAGCGGCAGTGGGAGGCCCCATTAGCTAAAGTGGTACCTCAGGTTAAGAACAGTTTCAGGTTCAGAACGGACCTCCGCAACAAATTAAGTTCTTAACCTGAGGTACCACTGTAAATTCACCATTAAAAGTAAAGGGACCCCTGACCAGTCGTGACCGACTCTGGGGTTGCAGCGCTCATCTCGCTTTACTGGCCGAGGGAGCCGGCGTACAGCTTCCAGGTCATGTGGCCATCATGACTAAGCCACTTCTGGCGAACCAGAGCAGCGCACGGAAACGCCGTTTACCTTCCCACTGCAGCGGTACCTATTTATCTACTTGCACTTTGACGTGCTTTCGAACTGCTAGGTGGGCAGGAGCAGGGACCGAGCAACAGGAGCTCACCCCGTCGCAGGGATTCGAACCGCCCACCTTCTGATCGGCAAGCCCTAGGCTCTGTGGTTTAACCCACAGTGCCACCCATGTCCCAATTCACCATTAAGGCACTATTATTGCATCAATGGCAGGTTGCAGAACACACACACGTCTGAAAGGACTTTTTCTTTCAAGGTAGCAGAAAGGCAACATTCCCCTCCTTTTCCTCCTAAATACTGAAAGCATAATAATTGAAACAAGATGGGACTTTCCTCAAGATTATTGCATTCAAAATTTGCTCTGTTGAATGTGGCCGTGTGATTGCCCACAGGTACGATTTGGATATTGTTTGGGATAGAAAGAGCGATGAGTGAAACAAACACCTTGTCCTGTTCCAAATGTCTGTATTATTTTCATTCAACAAGCAAGATTGCCAACCTTTTTTTTTTTTTTTTACTGCCCCAATACCTCTAAGCTCAATATAACAAAATTGAAGCTACAATCCTGTACTTGGTTACTTGGGAGAAATGCCCAAGGAATCCAATGAAACTTACTGCTGATATAGATTTGACTGTGGTGGAGAGTTGCCAATTGGCAAAAAAAACCCTCATTACTTAATAATAATAATAATAATAATAATAATAATAATAATAATAATAAAATAAATAAATAATAGCACACACCAAGCCTGTCTCCTTTTTGTTCATTTATCAGAAGTCTGGTATGTAGGAATGTTTTTGAAGCCAAGTGAAATGTTTCTTGAAGCCAAAATTTATATAAGGATATGCATAAAATAATGTCTTGCTTGCTAGGGGTGTGCATTTGGTTTGAATTCATGCTGGTGGGGTGCTTCAGAGCAGTGGCGTCGTGAGGGGGGACGGTGGGGGCAGGCCGCCCCGGGTTCCAGGGGAGGGGGTGACACTTGGGCTGGCCCCGCCCCGCCCCGCTGGCGGGCCCCGAGCAAGCCACGGAGCGAGGCTGCTCTGCCCCGCGGTCCGCCCGGGGCCCGCCTGCCGGCACTGCTATGGGGCTGCCGCGCTCGATCGGCGGCTCGTGGGGCTGCCCCGCCCCTGCTGCTTTTCACGCGGCGGCAGCACGGCGGCGGAGTGCGCATGCGTGGTATTTCACGCATGCGCAGTCCGTCGTGACGTAACGACGCAACATCACAATGCCCCACCCCCAGGGGGTGCCTCCGTTCGCCGCCCCGGGTAGCGAGGAGGCCTCCTCCGCCCCTGCTTCAGAGGTTTTCTGGGCTCATCCAAGGCAAATAGAGATCAATAGAGGTGTCTACTAAAAGCAAAAGTAATGCCTCTAAGCTTGCCAGGTAAGGCGATGTGAGTGGGGAAGATGGAGCAAAATGTCAGGATGGGGAGATGGAGGAGGGAGTGCTCTATTGCAGCTGACAGTCAAGCTTGTAATCAGACAGAAAAAAAGACCAGGCTTCTTAAATCCTAGTGCTTTGGGGGATGGATTTGAAGAAGGGTGGGGTGGGGGAGAAAGAAGAAGAAGAAGATCGCAGTAGCATCTTGGGCCCCCATAACACTATTTAATCAGTGCTCAAGATCCAAAAACAAAAGTTACCTACTGGAGAAAAGTAAATTCCTTATACTCCCCTGCAACTATCAACTGTAAGGTAAGGTAAAAGGTAAAGGACCCCTGGATGGTTAAGTGCAGTCAAAGGCGACTATGGGGTTGTGGCGCTCATCTCGCTTTCAGGCTGAGGGAGTCGGCATTTGTCCACAGACAGCTTTCCGGGTCATGTGGCCAGCATGGCTAAACCACTTCTGGTGCAACAGAACACCGTGATGGAAACCAGAGCGCATGGAAACGTCATTTACCTTCCCGCCGCAGCGGTACCTATTTATCTACTTGCACTGGCGTGCTTTCGAACTGCTAGGTTGGCAAGAGCTGGGACAGAGCAACAGGAGCTCACCCCGTCACGGGGATTCGAACCACCAACCTTCTGATTGGCAAGCCCAAGAGGCTCAGTGGTTTAGACCACAGCGCCACCCGTGTCCTGAATAAACAAGCACACGATCACTGATAGGTCCACCCGCCACTGTGAAGCTCAAAGCAATGAAAATGATGCCTCCCCAACTGTTGCCATTGGCTGTGGGTTTCTTGTGATGTCACAAAAGCACTTGGCAACTGAGTGGATAGAAAGGCAGGCCAAAGGAAAAGCCCTTTTCTACTTGCACTGACGTGCTTTCTAACTGCTAGGTTGACAGAAGCTGGGACAGAGCAATGGGAACTCACCCCGTCAAGGCGTCTCTATATCCAGGAAGGACTCTCTTGCCAAGCCCCTCACTGGCCCTGCTCCATGCCCTCTTTGAGTGCTTTTGCCAGGCTGCTTGTGTCCTTCAATTGTGATCCTGCCTCTTGTTTGCATGGATGGAAGATGAACAGATGTGTGGACGTGTAGAAACCTCTGACTTTGGCCTAGATGGATGTAGTCTATAGCCTCTTATACAAAGGTGAGAGCCACATTCTTTTTTTTTTTTTAATATCATTTTTATTTATTTTCAAAACATTTTTGCAATTTACAATACACATACCTTCTCACAACTTATACCTTTTGGCTTTTTACAGCCTTGACTTCCTTCAGTCCATTCCAAACGACTTTATAATTTTTACTATTTAACTTATATTTCTTATATCTACCATTGCTTCACCTCACACTCAAAACTTGTCACGATACGTTTACACTTAGCAACGATATTTCTTCTTAACTCTACAATGCCTCTTGTAGTCCTACCAGCGTATTCAGTTCAGTAGTTTCTTTTAAGTATTCTGTAAATTTAGTCCAGTCTTTGACGAACTTCTGGTCCCGCTGTTCTCGGATTCTCCCCGTCATTTTGTCCAGGTGAGAGCCACATTCATTGCTCCACCTACCGGTACGTTTTGCCTCTGGCCCCACCTGCTACTGCCATGCTGTCCCCCGAAGGTTGTCCATGGGCAACCTGGGGATGAAAAGGTTCCTCCCTGCTCCAAAGCTAAGGACCCAAGCCATTGGGGTCAGAATTACAAGAAAAGGTCCTTAGGCTAAGCATTAGGAAGGGCGTTGGGACAGTGCAAGCTGTTGGACAATGTGATATACTGTTTCAAAAGGTGGGTAGTTCATTCAAGGTTTTTAAGCAGAGGTTGGATGACCCACCTAGGAGGAATGTTGCAGCAGTGGGCTTTTTGCACAAGGAGTTAGATAACATTTGAAGTCCCTTCCAACCCTAGGATTTTGTTGTGGCCTGTGTACCTGAGGGACGCGGGTGGCGCTGTGAGTTAAACCACAGAGCCTAGGGCTTGCTGATCAGAAGGTCGGCGGTTCGAATCCCTGTGACGGGGTGAGCTCCCGTTGCTCGGTCCCTGCTCCTGCCAACCTAGCAGTTCGAAAGCATGTCAAAGTGCAAGTAGATAAATAGGTACCACTCTGGTGGGAAGGTAAACGGCGTTTCCGTGCACTGCTCTGGTTCGCCAGAAGCGGCTTAGTCATGCTGGCCACATGACCCGGAAGCTGTATGCCGGCTCCCTCGGTCAATAAAGCAAGATGAGCGCCGCAACCCCAGAGTCGTCCACGACTGGACCTAATGGTCAGGGGTCCCTTTACCTTTTAAGTGTACCTGAGGAAGCAACAGGTACAAAATAGCTATTTTTTTAAAAAAAAGAAATCCCCAAGTTGCTGTGGAAATGTGGGGAACTCAAGCCAAGATTGGAAAAAGGAGAAACTGAAATGGACAGATTCAGTTGTTGCTAGTGCCCACCTTTTGAACGATGCTGTCCGAGATAGCTGCCTGCTTTGTCTGCTCTGCGGGTCAATGTGGCAAGAGCTTGCAAAATGCCAAACTGTGCAGAGTTTTGTGTACGTGATGTGACATTGGCCTCCATATAACCTTCATAGAACGCGTGCCTGGAATTCATTCCCATCACAGTCAGAAGAAATAGGGTTGCTATTCTTATACCCTGCCTTGATCCTGCGCATCTTAAACAGCAGACTGAGACTCGGAAACAAAACAGAGCAAAGCTCTTTCCACCACTTGGATCCATGCCAGGAAAAGCTTCATACCTGCTGAATTTTTGCATGCTAAAGGCCCAGAAAGTGGGGGGACGGACACAACTCTACTCAGAAGCGGGGCTGCCAATGATTTTACCAGCCACTGCTTCTGTGTTCTTCACATTAGCTAGATCGACAAACATTAGCTGGTGAGAAAGCTCATCTTCTATATATCTGAAGATCAAGCTGCTGTTAGAGAAAAGGAGCAAGACAGTTGTTTTCCAGGCATTTGGCAAAATTAGCTAGAAGCAGGTGGCAAGGAAAGCTCCACAGAGCATCTTTGAATCTTAAGTAAATAGTGTGGCACTTGTGGATTTTTGCTTCGTGCTAGAAATAAAGGAATGGCAGCATTGCAAATGCTTTTAAACAAATATATGCACAATTTATCCCTTATCCTTTGGCAAATGTGGGGCTCGCTTGTCCTGAAAAATCTTCTACCTCTGCTCCACTTACCTCTCTCCCACACTTTTCATGCTATTGCACATCTGGTTGCTGTGGCAACCCTTGTCAGATCCGTCTAGCCCATAAAGAAGACAAACCCTTGCCAATTCCAACAACGGCGTGGCTGGTTAACTTGCAGTCGGCACCTCCCTGTGGAAGACAGTGGTAATTTTTTTTATTTTTTTGCTTTTAGGCAGAGATGAAAATTGGTCTTTTTTCTTACATACAGGTACGAGCGAGACTATGGTTGAACAGAAAGAAGACAAGCAGCAGATGTCTCCATCGGGGCCTTGCCCACCCATAATAAAATGTTTGCAGATGGGGATTTGTGGTTGCTTATATTCTTACTTTTATGCCACACATTTCTTCCAGCAGGGAAGTCAAATCAGCATGCGGTCTCCAGGCAGTCACCCACCCATTCACTGACCAGACCAATACATGCCAAGCTTTAGGAACATGGTTGTTGCTGGGCATTTTAGTAATTTTGTTAGGGAATAAAATGAGACTTCCCTGGATGCCTAGGGTCCAGGTTTGGGGCAAGTACTCTTTGATGAGAAACCCCCTGCAGAGATTTAAAATCACAAAACATGCAGTAAAGTAAAGTGAAATTATAGGCTGTTGTACCTTTAAAATGAGTGAGAGCTGGACCATAAAGAAGGCTGATGGCCGAAGAATTAATGCTTTTGAATTATGGTGCTGGAGGAGACTCTTGAGAGTCCCATGGACTGCAAGAAGATCAAACCTATCCATTCTGAAGGAAATCAGCCCTGAGTGCTCACTGGAAGGACAGATCCTGAAGCTGAGGCTCCAATACTTTGGCCACCTCATGAGAAGAGAAGACTCCCTGGGAAAGACCCTGATGTTGGGAAAGATGGAGGGCACAAGGAGAAGGGGACGACAGAGGACGAGATGGTTGGACAGTGTTCTCGAAGCTACCAACATGAGTCTGACCAAACTGCGGCAATGCGCCATGTAGTGGAAGACAGGAGTGACTGGCATGCTCTGGTCCATGGGGTCACAAAGAGTCTAAATGACTAAATGACTAAACAACAACAACCTTTAAAATATCCCCTTCCAAGTCGCTTCTGAAGCTCCCACTTCCCTTAGCATTGAAATAGCTGACATGTTTGGTAAGTTTAAAAGGGTTTACTTAAAAGCTCTTCAAAGGTCAGATTCATACGCTTTTTCATACAGCAGCAAGGAAAGACACGCAGTGTAACTTAAGTTTCAAAATTGGTAAATGTTTCTAAATTGTTTGCATAGAAACACAAAGATGGCTTGCTAAAGCCACACAATTTAAGCTTGGAGCATTCAGCCCAGACGGCTTCACATGGTAGAAAAAATGGTGGAAAGTGAGAGAACAAAGAGTTTGGTAACCCTTCTTCCCAATGTGAGGGGAAGCGACCTAGCTAAGTCTGACAGGACAGCTTACTCTATGGTCTTAACCCCTTCATGCATTAGAGTTCAGCATGTTGGTTATATGTTTTCCTGGCTAGTCAAATATGTGGAGTATGGAAAGCTGTGAGTAGAGAAATGAATCCACGCATTGATATTCAAGTGATATCCAGTTGCCCAGACTGCTTTCATTGCCTACCTGCTTGCTGTCTAAAGAGGAGCTTTTTCAAAAGTGGTGCACATATAGTAGTTAAGTTCCGCAGATATGGGTCACCTGTTGCCCTCCAGATGTACCAGGTCCTGTGGGCAAACAACAGAACATGGTTATTAAAACAGAAAGGGCTTACTCAGAGAGTAGCCAACGCAGCCCTCAAATCATCCCAAACCTGAGACTGAGCAATGGATTCAAACTACAAGAAAGAAGATTCCACCTAAACATTAGGAAGAACTTCCTGACAGTAACAGCTGTTCGACAGTGGAATTTGCTGCAAGGAGTGTGGTGGAGTCTCCTTCTTTGGAGGTCTTTAAGCAGAGGCTTGACAGCCACCTGTCAGGAATGTTTTGATGGTGTTTCCTGCTTGGCAGGGGGTTGGACTGGATGGCCCTTGTGGTCTCTTCCAACTCTATGATTCTATGATTCTATGAGTCCCTGCCAGATCAGAAGCCCTTCTGTGAACCGAAGGAGTCCTTCTGTTCATGGAAGGACACATCTGGATCCCACCAGAGATCCCACCCTCCCCCACAACTCCCCATCTAGCAAATACAGGAGTGAAATTAAGGGCATAGGTTTAATGCAGAGAAGTACCAGACAGCAGCAGCAACTCTCATTGGACTCAGTTAGTGCATATGCAACCGTGGTTTCTCAGGTTCCCCTGCTTTGCCAGTTCTAGCTGCTGCTGTGCTCAGCCAAGCACAGGAGTTTAAACATCTGCCTCTGTCTCCAGTCGCAGTCTTTCCTCCCAGATGCTGCAGAGTGGCTACCTTTGAGAGGTTGGGAGAGCATTTGGGAGTAAGAAAGAGAGGAAGGAGCAATCTCAAGAGATTTGCTCCCATCTGCTTGCTCATTGTTGTGACTTTAGTAGCCTAGGCTGGACAACCATAGAAGGAACTACTCTCCCTAATATACCAGAAAGATTAGTCAATGGATGGATGGATGGATGTATCCATTTGGGTTCTCTAAGTTTCTCATTTTTCCAATCTTAAATTTAGTTCTCCACATTCCCAAAGAAACTTGTGAACTTTTTTTTTTTTTTTAAAAAATCCTCATGAAATCATTGTAATGTGATTTCTTTATGGTAATTATGGTTATATAATAGATAGATAAGGGTAAAAGATGCAGTAAATTTAATCTTAAAGATGGAACCCATGGAGGGAGGGAAGGAGGTCTAAGAGTTCGAAAGAACTCTGTATTTTACTGTTTGAAATGGTTTTGTTTTATATGTATAATTTTTTTCAAAAACTTAATAAAAAATTATTTTAAAAAGAAAATTCACCAGCATTTCAGTGCAAATTTCACTTAATAAACACATTTTCATGTGTGATCTTCACTAATATGCACATCTTTGCACTCAGTTTTCCCATATCTAATGCATGTTTGTATGTTATTTTCACTAACACATATGGCTCTTACGCACATTTCCCCCTTCATATATGCACTTTTGTACATATTGGACTGTACTGGGGAGAAAGCTGCTTTCAACTGGATAATTGGAGCTGGGGGGTGGTGGCTCCCTCCCCTTGCCACTTCTCTGTTAACAAACAGCATCAACATTTTCCAAAGATCCTTTTCTTTTCTCAAAAAATAAAATAAAACAAAAAATGTTGGGATTTCACTACTTGCATTTATGTGTAATGTGTAGTTTGCCCCTCATTGTCACTGTACACTTTCCACCCACATTCATTCTTAAAACTCAAGAGTCCCCCACCCAGAATTCCTTTCCTTTTGACCCCCCCTCCCCAAAGTACCTTTCCCCCATAGCCTATAATATGCCAACACACTCTGCTGTGATTGCAAAGGAATATTATATTACAAACACTGGGCTTGGGTGACAGCGAGAACGGAGGTGACATTTATAAATACTTTATTAAGAATTAAATGATTAATTGAGATTGCTCTTTTCTTAATAGACTGGGGCTACAATGCACGATCATTATGGGAATGCCATGTGTGCTTATTGCAAAGAAAAGGCCTTTATTCACCAGCTACAACTCAGACGCTCAGCTCTGCACCCAGACTTATCAATGAATAAAAGTTAAAGAGGGGATTAGTGGTAATTTCCAGTTTTGAGAGCAGAGCCCCATTTAGGAGGGAGTTTCCACCCATGGTTCTATTGCCACATTTCGCTTTCCCCATGGCCATAGTCCTATAGCAGGGGCAGGGAACCTGTGGTCCTCCAGATGTTGGACTCCAACTCCCATCAGCCAAACCAACATGGCCAATGATTAGGGTTGATGGGAGATGGACTTTCACAAGGCCTGGAGGTTCCCCATCCCCTCTCTAAAGTAACTATTTCCTTGTGTGATGTTTAAAACAGTTTTTTTCAACCCGATTTCATTTGAAATATAAAACTTGGATTGGGCAGAAGCTAATTTGTGCAACAAATGCTCTTCATTTTCAGCTCTTTCCCATATGCAAAAAAGTGATCAGTTATTGCATGGTCAGGCGGAGTCCCCCCGAACCCCGTGCAGCCCCTGAGGGAAATAACGACACGTGACAGCGTTCTATGGGATTAAATTGGCCACAACTTTATTAATATTCAGATGTAGGGAGACCTTGGCTCAGGCATTGGGCGTTTATCCTTCCCAGCCCCCCAGCCGGGGTTCTGGGTAATTTCAGGGTTATCCAGCATGTGTGGGGAGTGGGCTAGCTCTGGAGAACATATGTTCAAGCAGATAGCCCGCCCCCCCCCCGTTCGCCGCCACTGGAGGGGGAGGGCAACGACGATCTCTGGGCGTATGGTCAATGCCTCCTCCTAAGACCCCTTTAACGGGAACCCTGGTATCGCCGCCGCAATGGGGGCGGGGGTCACCGCCCCCCATCCCCCCCATTTTAGGTAGATGACTAGAGGATTCCGCCCAAGGCCTGCAACCGCCAAAGTTGTGATGAATTGCTACGGGAAAGGCGAAACCTGCCAATGCAGGGAAAGTCCTTTCCGGCCCTTCAACAGCGACCTTGTCATAGCAGTGTCTGCGTGCCTGTGTGGCTGTGGAAAATAAAAGGTTAATCTGCATAGTAAGCGTTAATTGAGGGAGTGGAGGGTGGGGAAGCTTTGAATCCAATGGCCGCTTCCCAGGTATCGCTCAGCTTCTATTGTGTGTACTGTATGTTCCCTCCTTCTACCTGGCAACACCTCCCCAGCCGGGATTGGGCGGCTGCTGGAGTAGGTTGAGACCACAGGTATCCAGCCTGGGAAGGCGGTGCCAGACCCAACTGCCAGGAGCTGCACTGTGATCCCAGGAGGCTACTCTTGACCACGCAAAATGTGCACCCCATTTGATGTGGGGAATGGTCATTAACAAATATCAGGGACATTGGTACAAATGTTCACAAATATCAGGGGTGTGGTACACTCCGGATATTGTTAGACTATTCCCAATGAAGGAAGATTGGCTTTTGAAAGCAATGGACTATGCAGAAATGGTGAAGTTGAGAGTGAAATTAAGAGATTGAAATGATGAACTTTCTAAAGAAGAATGGAGGCCTTTCGTGGAATATTTTTTAAAAATACTATAGTCAAATGAAACCAGGGGCAGGATTCAAGATAAAAGCAGTGGGCAAAAAATGATACCATAACTGCAGATAAAGATATAATGCAGTAGAAAAGCTTTGAGTAAAAACATTGCGGAAGTTGGGGTGGGAAGTGAATTTATAAATCTATGCAACTATTTGATATGAAGATTATTGTAAAAATGTTTGAAAAATTTAGTAAAAAATAATACTAAAGATATCATTGGACTATAATAATAATAATAATAATAATAATAATAATAATAATAATAATAATTATTATTTATACCCCGCCCATCTGGCTGGGTTTCCCCAGCCACTCTGGGCAGCTTTCAACAGAGCATTAAAATACAATAATCTATAAAACATTAAAAGCCTCCCTAAACAGGGCTGCCTTCAGATGTCTTCTAAAGGTCTGGTAATTGTTGTTCTCTTTGACATCTGATGGAAGGGCGTTCCACAGGGCAGGTGCCACTACCGAGAAGACTACCACTCCCATCAGTCCTCCGGACCGTTGGCTATGTGTTTTGGGATGATGGAAGCCTGCAGCACTGGAGAGCACCATGTTGGCGACCACAACATATATAATCTGAAACAGGCTCAAATGCGCTTCAAGCCTCACGTGCGAAAACACCCATGCAGCTGAATTTTATGGCTGTTTCCTCAGAAGTAAGCCCTGCTCTGTTCAATGGAGTCCCCACTAGGACCACCAAGGAACTGTAAAAAGGAATTTTAGCTTTAGTGCATGGGAATGCAAATATGTGTTAGGGAAATAGGGTTATAGCATGAAGGATCATGTCTTAGGCATGGAGTGACTTCCTTGGAAAGCATTGTGTCTGCGGCAACATCAAGGTTCCCTACTGCAGCATTGTACCTGTTGGAGCTCATTCACACATGAAAGCCATCACTTCTGACTGCAGGCATCGTGCAGTACAAATGCATGCATGAACCAGGACATCAAGGGGGTTGTCAGCATTGGGAGCCAGCATGGTGTAGTGGTTAAGAGCGGTGGACTCGTAATCTGGTGAACCGGGTTCGCTTCCCCGCTCCTCCACATGCAGCTGCTGGGTGACCTTGGGCTAGTCACGCTTCTCTGAAGTCTCTCAGCCCCACTCACCTCACAGAGTGTTTGTTGTGGTGGAGGAAGGGAAAGGAGATTGTTAGCCGCTTTGAGACTCTTTAGGGGAGTGAAAGGCTGGATATCAAGTCCTCCTCCTCCTCCTCCGCTAACCCAGAAATAGTACCTCGGGTTAAGAACTTTGCTTCAGGATGAGAACAGAAATCGGGCAGTGGTGGTGCAGCGGCAGCGGGAGGCCCCATTAGCTAAAGTGGTGTCTCAGGTTAAAAACAGTTTCAGGTTAAGAACGGACCTCCGGAACGAATTAAGTACTTAACCCAAGGTTAACACAACCTAAGCAACAAGAAAGAGAGAGGTGGATCGGTGCATTCCAGTTTGCCAGTCTTAATCAACTGCTTGTTGGACAGTGGACTGGAGATGTATGACATCTGAGATGTATTATTTTGGGATTGTAAATCGCTTTGATGCAATTCTATATCATTGTTTATATTGCTGTAACCTGCCCTGGGACCTTATGGTAAAGGAGCTTTAAATAATAGCAACTGATTCCACTGGTGGATTACCATGGGAGGCAAATTTGAGGTGGACAACACAAGGGAGAAAATAAAAAACAAAGGAACACAACGTGTCAGGAATCACATGGGTTGTGTAATCTAACCTCGTGGGATGGCAGGATTCTTCAGATGCTATCTCCAAGGCCCGAGAAGCATAAAGGTAAAGGGACCCCTGACCGTTAGGTCCAGTTGAGGACGACTCTGGGGTTGCGGAGCTCATCTCGCTTTACTGGCCGAGGGACAGCTTCCGGGTCATGTGGCCAGCATATGGGTGCCCAAACTTTAGATCTTTCTCCCCCAAGGATTCTCCACTAAGTATTCCAGGATAGGGCCTTTGACTCACACAAATATTTCTGATCCCACCCAGCAGGGGGTAGTGCTGGCTCATCTCCCACACGGCAGCTCCCCCTTCACCCCTCTATAGCATCATACGCCATGCCTTGTCGGTGGGGTGGAGAGGACAGTTAGAATGCTTAAAATCCCTGGAAAAGATATTTCCACTGTATCCAATTTTTACCATCCCTGTTGGGATAATAGAAGCTTTTTTTAAAAAAATCAGTTTATTATGCAGTAATTTTCAGCCATTGGCTTTAAGGCCTTGCCCTCCTGGTGTCTGCTAGGTGGCAGGTCAGGAGTGAAGGGACCATTAATATCACCCGCATTTATTGAGACACTTGTCCTGGACTGTCAGAATTTTCAATGCAGGGTCAAAGACTTCACCTGCTGGGCACGATGCCCAGGGGGAGAATTCTTCACTGCCGTTCCAAGCTGATTTCTGGCCTCACAGCAGCTCTTCAGCAGACAGTGGGAGAGTGAATAGTTGGTGGGGGGGGGGGAGGAGGAGGAAGAGAGATTAATTAGCAATTAATGGACTCCAAGGCAGAACTTTCAGTGCATTCATTTGCATAAAGAGAAGGGTAATGAACAGCTCTTACGCGCATTAAGCAGGACTGGGCCTTTCGTTTTATTTGGATGAGAAGAATGTGGCGGCAGGAAGGGGAGGAGGGAAAAAGTGGCTTGTATCTGAAATGTAAGTAAGCTTCAATGCTCAGAGGCAAAATGTCATCAGAACAGGGGCGGAGGAAGCCTCCTCGCTACCCGGGGCGGCGACCGGAGGAGGCACCCCTGGGGGCGGGGCATCGTGACATCACGCCGTGACGTTATGATGCAACGTCACTGCGGCTCCGCCCCGGCAGTGGGGAGAAAAGCGCTTTAGGGCGACTGGTAATGATCTTTCTGTTCCCCCAGCCTTCCTTCCAAAAAAACTTAAGGATTGTCTGGAGCAGTGTTCCCCAACCTCGGGTCTCCAGCTGTTTCGGACTACAATTCCCATCATCCTTGACCACTGGTCTTGCTAGCGAGGGCTGATGGGAGTTGTAGTCCAAAAACAGCTGGAGACCCAAGGTTGGGGAACACTGGTCTGGAGAATGTCTATTAAGCCAGTTTAAGTTTGCCGTGTAAACATGCCTTGGAACTTTGAAAGAAACAGAAATAATCTCTGGACCAAAAAGGGGTAATCTTAGCTTGTTTGGTGGTTATGCTTTAAGTCATTCCAGGTACCTGACTCTTTCTTTTGTCTCTCTAGAGGTTATATCACCCTGCAATCCATATATTCAAAGCTCAAGCACCCAGCCAGATTTACCACTTTGATTTCCTTTCTGTGGTCACATTAACAGTTAATGAGAAATTAGGCATTTAACACACCTGTGAATTATTTAGCACAAAGGATAGTGGAAATGGGTCTTCAATCTTAAAGGAACCTCTCTGAAAATGAAGGGGGGGGGTTGGTTGCAATAGTAAAACACACAGCCCATACAGATTTATTAGCTGGGAAGAGAAAAAATTGGACTATTCTTGCCACAGTTCAGGACATTATTTGGGGAATAGCCTAGAAGAGCAGGAAGATGAAAACAGAATAATGGGGTGTATTCTTGTGACAATGTTTGAAGAATTGAAGTTACAGGTAGATAGCCGTGTTGGTCTGTCATAGTCAAAACAAAATAAAAAAAATCCTTCCAGTAGCACCTTAGAGACCAACTAGGTTTGTTCTTGGTATGAGCTTTCGTGTGCATGCACACTTCTTCAGATACACTGAAACAGAAGTCACCAGACCCTTATATATAGTGAGAGGGTGGGGAGGGGTATTACTCAGAGGGGTGGTGGGAATGGGTGAAAGGCTGATAGCTGTGGTAAACCTGTTGACGACTGTTAACGACTGCAATTAGTCTTACAGGAAAAAGCAAGGGGTGAGAAGGTTAAAAAAGCTTTGTCATGTATAATGAGATAAGAATCCAATGTCTTTGACCTGGTCTGAACAACAGCCCTCCCAACAGATATCAAGGAAATAAACAACTATCTGACTTTTAGAAGACATCTGAAGGCAGCCCTGTATTGAGAAGTTTTTAATGTTTGATTTTTTATCGCCATTATTATTATTATTATTATTATTATTATTAAAAAATCCTTCCAGTAGGACCTTAGAGACCAACTAAGTTTGTTCTTGGTATGAGCTTTCGTGTGCATGCACACTTCTTCAGATACGGCAGACCAACATGGCTACCTATCTGTAACTATTATTATTATCCCAGAGTGGCTGGATTTCCCCAGCCAGATGGGCGGGTTATAAATATTATTATTATTATTATTATTATTATTATTATTATTATTATTCCTAGCATAGTATCCAGCACTTTATTATTAGTAGTAGAGATGGTGGCATGTGGAAGGGGCTTCGGTAGGCAAACCTTTAGGAGTCACCAGCCACTTTTATACCTCAAGCTATTCCGCCTCTCTTAGGGACTAGTAGACAATTGTTACAAATTGCTATCTAAAGCAAAGATGTGTTGCTGGATGACAAATCCCACCAGCTCCAATTGGCACAGCCAGTGCTCAGCTCCGATGGGAGTTGTAGTCCATCAACATCTGGAGGGTATCTTTGTCCTTTTTTAATTTATTTTGGCACTATATAAATTATGGACCCAAGAATGAATTTTGACTTGGTGGCTTGCTGGGCCAGAGTTGGGAGGTGTATCATTGTTTCACGGCCCGGACATGTCTACATCTTTCAACTCATTCACATGGGCGCATGGCTACTCTTGGGATTTCCATGGCCCCATTTTATTCCTTTGTCTCAGGTTTGGGCATGCTGACAGATGAGTGTTCTCCTCCTTTCAACAGGTTCTCATTTAAGTTAGTAAATAAATAGACCTCTGCATGTTTGCTTCTGCTGTTCTTGCCATCACCAGCCAGGAGGGGCCTTTCTCCCCCTACCTCCCCATCAAGGAAAATAAAGATTTATGACCCATCTTCTAGCTCCAAGGACTCAGAGGCACCCTTCCACAAGCATTCCAGCTCCTGCCTGTGTCAGGTTGGAAGCATTGGGTCCCTCCTCCTCCTGCCTCTGTGGGAATTTTACACCAGAGCCCTAACTGGGAAAACACCCAGGCCTGAGAGACGTGCTTGCATTTTGTACATTTTCGTCCGGCTTAATGCCCCTCTTGCTTCATCCCACATTTCTCAGGGTGCCGCGAGAGGAGGATTGAAGTAAACATTTATGCACTGGAGCACTTTCCCTAAGTGATCCAATTGCACTATTCATATTCATTATCACAACAGTCCTCATTGCCTGGGTGGGAATAGAAAGATGCTGGGTCTAAAAGATAGAGTGGCCAGGGGTTCCTGCTGCACAGAGTTCTCAATCTGCAGCACTATCCAGGCCACATCCAGTATAACAATACATTCAAAAGGAGTGCTTGGAGAGAAGAAGTTGCCCATCAATAATTAGCAGCACTCTGATGGCAGACTGAGCAGGCACACTGTTATGTACTGAGCTGAATCCTAGAACAATAGGATCCAAAGTGCAGCAGTCTGATTGGTCTTAGAACAATAGGATCCAGAATGCAGCAGTCTGATTGGTCCACAGGAGCCACCCAATCCAGCTCCAGCGACCTTATTGGCCTGCAAGAGCAGCCAATCAGGCTCCTGGATGAAGTGAATCCGCAACCTGATTGGCCTACAGGAGTAGCCTGGAATTAGCCAATCACGTGGGGCCCATTGTGTAAATAATGTATATATAGCAGACGTTTTGGGGAAAGATTCATTCCTTGCTACTATGCGCTGAATAAAGAGCATGAAATTCACACTTGACTCTGAGTATATTTCACACACTCAGGTCACCTGTTCACAAATTTTCACTGGCTATGGCAAGATGTACTGCATTTCTATTTAGGTAAAGGTAAAGGGACCCCTGCTAGGTGGGCAGAAGCTGGGACCGAGCAATGGGAGCTCACCCCATTGCAGGGATTCGAACCGCCGACCTTCTGATCAGCAAGCCCTAGGCTCTGTGGTTTAACCCACAGTGCCACCTGGGTCCCCAGCGCCACCTGGGTCCCGCATTTCTATTTACATTATAGTAATTATTTCTAGATTTGCCTCTGTGCATTTAAATGAGCACATGCAATCCAGTGTTCACTCCCCTCCCCTTTTTCAGTAATGCATTCCCTCTCTCTTTTTTTGGGGGGGGGGTGATGAGGAAGTAATCACCTAATAAGTGATACTAAGGCGCTGTGGGTGGCGCTGTGGGTTAAACCACAGAGCCTAGGGCGTGTCGATCAGAAGGTCGGCGGTTCGAATCCCCGCGACGGGGTGAGCTCCTGTTGCTCGGTCCCAGCTCCTGCCCACCTAGCAGTTCGAAAGCACGTCAAAGTGCAAGTAGATAAATAGGTACCGCTGCAGCGGGAAGGTAAACTGAGTTTCCGTGCTCTGCTCTGGTTCGCCAGAAGCGGCTTAGTCATGCTGGCCACATGACCTGGAAGCTGTACGCCGGCTCCCTCGGCCAATAAAGCGAGATGAGCGCCGCAACCCCAGAGTCGGACACGACTGGACCTAATGATCAGGGGTCCCTTTACCTTTACCCTTTAAGGCCTCTTTGGGGGTTTATGGCTAAGCTGTGTGATTTGTTCCAGGCACTTCCCTGCTCTTCAGCATCTTCACCCTGGACACAGAGGATGGAGTCGTCTGGCTCCTTCCAAGCAACACGAAGTGCTGCCCCTGGGCAAGCCAGCCAGGCACCCTTCTAAGAGGAGCTTGGCAGTGGCAGCAACAAGTGCAGAGCAGCTGTGGGGAGGTGCAAGCAGCAGAAGCAGCAGGGGAAGAAAGCTCCACTGCTTACTGGGAGGGAGAAGGGTGAGGTGGCAAAGAGGACAGAGTGGTGCAAGTGCAATGGCAGAGCAAATCCAGTGTTCCTGCCAGTACGTTTGTGTGGGAATGTTTGGAATGTGGATGAGGATATATTGCTTAAGATATCCTTATCCTAACTTGTGTTTACAAGTTCCAACTAAGTCAGCAGAGTTACATTCCCCTTTTAAATCACACACAGCAGAAGGTTGCTCAGGTTTGTTTAAACCTCTGTAAAATAGTTTCCTGGTATTACCCCTTTATCCCTCTTCAAAATAAGACACTACACAAGTCTTCTATAAAAGCATGTAAAAACGTTTACTCACAGACATCAAATGGTCACAATAAGATCCCAGATGAAGGCAGATTTAGGCTTAGAAAATATATATACATGTGGAGACTCTCCATGTGGGAGAAGACTCCATTTGGGCCCTCTTGGCTGCCAAGAGCCCATCTCTTCTCTAAGATGTTGCTTGATTGAAGTCCCGATCCAAGAGAGGGAAAATGGCCACTGACCTGTGGTTTTGTCCTAACTTGCCCAGGTGAAGCCACTCCCACTTTCAGTTACTTAGAGGAAGTTGTCTCAGTCCAGGTAAACAGGAAGTTACGGCTGGAGGACTGAGACACCTTCATGTCCACTCTAGCAATGTTATATTTGACTGCTCTGTGTGTTTATATCCCACAGTTTGCACCACAATGACCTTTCTGCTGCTTGCCCCTCTCCCTGCTGGTAAACGACAATGACCCATGGTGGCAGGCTGCTTCTGATTCCCCCCATCTCTCCACTGCCACTCATACCTGGGAAAAACTTGTGCTACTGCCACTGTTAATTCTTCACCTGGAAAAATTGGGTGAATGTGGCCCCTACCTATTTCTGTGCCCACAAATAGGAGAATTTTGATGGGCTTTCCACACACCACCATGCAAAATAACTTAGGGAAGTCTGCATTTCCCTGGCTGGTACAACACTGACACCATTTCCAAATCCTTTTAAGAGGTAAACCACATGTGCTTTTTTTTTTCATGAACGGTGTCCTTAATAGATCCCACATCTGGCCTCAGCTTGGCAAATGTGAACATGATCAAAGGTGCGAGGCAGCAAAGTGAGTTTTAAAGATTGTCATTTAGCCCCTGGGCCCCATAGGCACAACCTCTGGCTGTTACAGTAACGGATTGTCTTCCCAGCCGACCTGTCCTCTGGAGAATTGATCCCACATTCTTCACACAGGTGATCGATTTGGCTCAAGGTGGCTGCGTGTCTCAGCAAGGCATTTGTGAGCTCTGCAGCAGACATCCCAGCCGCAGCTTCAGAGACTCGGCTTCAGAGCCTTTTGTTCTGCAAGCAAAGGACATATGCTCCGCACGGCACAGAGTCCTTGGCAGCCAAATTAGATGCCGAGAGACGGATGTGACCCCCGGCAGCTCCGAACGGCCGAGTGATGGGCGTGCACAGCTGCAGTACAAGGTTTCCGTTGCTGCTGGAGCACAGCTGGAGCACTGAGGTGCTGTCAGCGGCTACACGTGGCCAGAATGCAGGATGCCTGGCGGTGCAGCTGCGGGAGAGCTGGGCTTGCATGCGCACACATGTGTAGCCGGAGGACAAAAGAACCTCACAGCATGCAGCTGGACTGCAACAGCCACATCACACAGTGTGTCCATGTGCAGCTGAGACATCAACCTTTGCTATACATGTGCACAGCCAGAAGGCAAGAACACTGCTCTGGGTTTATAGAGAGACCCTAGACATGTGCCGTTGTTTTTCTGGACAAGGCCGTAACTTCTTACGAGACGATTGCCGGCTGCACAATGTCCTTGGTTCTCCGACTGGTGTAGGCAGACAATTAATAGAATCTACTTAACATTCTGCATCACAAAAGCCACCAGTATTTCCAGAATCGGCAATGGATCTGTGTGTTGCGTGTCGAGGTCCCCCAACCACCCCTCAAATAACTCACACCACAGACATAAATTTAGGTTTGGTTTTTGGCATAATTTTGGCCACAGCTTTATTAAAATACAATGTATGTGAGTGGTTGCTTAGGCATTGGTTCAGACTATCTGCCCCACAGAGGACAGAACTGACGACAGAAGCGGCTTTGTCATGCTGGCCACATGACCCAGAAGCTGTCTGCGGACAAACGCCGGCTCCCTTGGCCTATAGAGCAAGATGAGCGCTGCAACCCCAGAGTCATCCGCAACTGGACCTAACGGTCAGGAGTCCCTTTACCTTTATCCCACAGACAAATGCATTCCTCCAGGCTTCTCTGTCTAGTCCCCAGGTGTGTTTTTGCCTGGCTGGGATGTGTCCTTAAATGCTGATAAAGCCACTTCTTTGCTTGTTTGTTTGCTTGCTTGCTTGGATGGATGCAGTACAGAGAGCATGCATGTGTGAAGGTGTGTAGAAGCAGGCCTACTGTACAAAGGTACAATTCACGTTCAGTGTTCCACCCACTTTTGACTCTGGCCCTGCCCACCCCTGACAAGTGGCCTCTGGGAGGTTGCCCAGAAGGGAACGAGACCCTTGAGCTGAAAAGGGTCCCTTACCTTTTCATGACTTATGGCTAAGATTAATGATGTGGTTCTTTCTCATATGGCTGTTGCCCAGCAATTGAGTCTCAGAAAGCTACGCTCTTCTCCGTTAATCTCAGATCTGTTTGACTGGCTAAGGACAAAAACCACCACCACAAAAACAGCCAGGAGAAACTTCTAAGTTTGCTCTGAGATATAAAATGTGGGTGATGGAAGGGCATGACCCGCCAGTGTGGTGTAGTGGTTAAGAGTGGTAGACTCGTAATCTGGTGAACCAGGTTCGCGTCTCCGCTCCTCCACATGCAGCTGCTGGGTGACCTTGGGCTAGTCACACTTCTTTGAAGTCTCTCAGCCCCACTCACCTCACAGAGTGTTTGTTGTGGGGGAGGAAGGGAAAGGAGGTTGTTAGCCTTCGGGTAGTGATAAAGCGGGATATCAAATCCAAACTCTTCTTCTTATGGTCAGATGTGCTGGCTGCAGCAGGAGACCATCTGGGTTGGGACTTAGCTCTCTGAATTGCCCATTCCTTCTAGGAAAACCAAACACCTTCTGGGCTTCATCAGCCTCTTGCAAGCAGCTTCCGTACCTGCCTGCTCTGCTTCCCTACCTGATTAATCACGGGGCCCTCCTTGCTCTTATATAAGCTTCCTTTCTAGGAAAAGACTCTGGACATAAGTAGCAGTTGTGCAAGAGATGCTCAGCTGCCCCTGCTTCACGTGTCACTTTCCCTCAGCACCTGGTTTCAGGCAGCACATGGCATGACCTCACGTTGCTGTACATCACCCCACCCTTGCCTTGCAACATTTGTCCTCAGACATGGGAGTCTCCATAGTTCAGTGGCAGGGCACATGTTTTGCAACCGCCTGGGTTTTTGTTCAGGCATCTCTCATTTTAAAAAAACCAAGAGGATGATGATGATGATGATTATTATTATTTCAATTTATACACCGCCCTATAGCCGGAGGTCTCAGGGCGGTTCACAAACAAGACCACAACATATAAAATCAAACCAAAAACAATAACCCAATAAAAAAGAAAAAAACCCAAAGAACCACATTCTAAAATAATAATAATAATAAACTTTTATTTGTACCCCGCCCTTCCCAGCCGAGACCGGGCTCAGAGCGGCTAACAGTCATAAAAACCACAACAAACCACAAAACAATCAGTTAAAAATGCAAATTAAAATACAGTTTAAAATTTTAAATTTTAAAATGCCACCTCATTTTAAGCAGCCCACCAACAAACCAACGGAGTAAAACGTCAGGGTTAAACTCCACCCTGCCCAAAAGCCAGGCAAAACAGCTCCGTCTTGCAGGCCCTGCAGAAGGATGCCAAATCCTGCAGGGCCCTCGTCTCTTGCGGCAGACCATTCCACCATGTCGGGGCCAGAACCGAGAAAGCCCTGGCCCTGGTAGCTGCCAGCCTGATATCCTTATGGCCCGGGATCTCCAGGATGTTATTATTTGAGGATCTCAAGGTCCTACCTGGGGCATACCAGGAGAGGCGGTCCCTTAAGTACGAGGGTCCTAGGCCGTGTAGGGCTTTAAAGGTCAAAACCAGCACCTTAAACCTGATCCTGTACTCCGCCGGGAGCCAGTGCAGCTGGTAGAGCACTGGATGAATGTGATCTCGCGGCAAAGACCCCGTAAGGAGCCTTGCCGCGGCATTCTGCACCCGCTGGAGTTTCTGGGTCAGCCTCAAGGGCAGCCCCGCGTAGAGCGAGTTACAATAATCTAGTCTGGAGGTGACTGTCGCATGGATCACTGTGGCCAGGTCAGGGTGAGAGAGGTAGGGGACCAACTGCCAAAAGGGTGTTGGATGTCAATAAGATCAACCAAAGGCCTGGTTAAAAAGGAACAGAGGATGGTGCAAGTACCCAGAATTGGAACACACCTCTGAATAAGTCTTTGAAGAACCTCTGTTGACAAGGGTAGGCAATGGTTTGACACAGCATAAATCAGATTAGAATCCTTATGCGTAGGTTGTCATGAGCAGGGGCAGTGCGGTGACATCACAGAGGGGCTGGGCAATGACATCACGTCTCCCATTGTGACATTATAAGAAAGACCCGTGGGGAGATAGCAGCTCCTTCTTTCTTGTAGCATCAAACGCCATCCTTGTCTGTGCAAACTGATCCCTAGTCCCAGGAAGGTTGTGGGAATATGTTTCATACCAGCGACACCTGCTGAAATGTTCTTTTCTACCATCAGAGGTGCTGGAGATCTGTTCCCCTTTGCATCTGACCATCCTACCCATCACCCTCTGCCTGCAGCCCCTGCTTTATTCTCACAAGGAGCCTATGAAGTAAATTAGGTAGGTTATATCCCCTCGGTAGGCTTTGTGCCTGAGATCTGAAGAAACAAAAGGTTGTTTTGAAAAGGTGCATTTGAAAAAGAAAGAAAAAAAAGAATGAAAAGGAAGACTGGACTCCTGGACCATTTATGGGTCAGCCAATTTCAGCAGCCAAAGGAGCTTTGTTAACTTTTTCACATAAAGCGTGGAAATTCGTTGTCCTGTACAACATTTAAAGGTCCAGAAGCCCAGCTCCCCTGATCCACCTACTGGGGTTCCTTACCTGTCAGGGTGGTCCAGCAGCAAGGATGTCCCAGACATCCTCTAAGACCTTGTGAGTGGACACAGGATCACGCCTAGGACTGGTGCTGCAATATACTGGAATGCATTTGCTTGAAAGACGCCTGGATGGCTTCTTTCAGCCCCTCCCTTAAAGCATAGCTGTCAACCCTCCCTTTTTTTGGCAGGAAACTCCCTTATTCCAATGCCGTTTCCTGCTGCTATCCCAGATTGTTGATATCCCTTAAATTTCCCGGATTTCAAAGGAAGCAGCTCCTCTCCCTCCCTGCCGGTCAGGGAGGCTCCTCAGCTGCGTTGCTCGGCTGCCAATAAGGAGTCTGAGACCGACTGGGGGCAGAGCTTGCATGCCTTGTGCAGCCAGACCCTCATGCCCAACCAGACAGATAGCCTGCCTGCCATCTATGCGCTCGCTCTTTTGCTCACCTGTTCGTGCGCAGCCTCTGGAGCGCACGGTGGCGAGGCTACTTGGTGCCATTGCACCGCCCTTGCGGCATCCCTTATTTTCAAATCCGAAAGTTGACAGCTATGCCTTGAAGCTGCTTGCCCCCTAAGTGTCAAGTAAGCAAGTGGCATTTGGGCACAATAAATTAGCCTGGAGAATGTAGCAGGAGTAGCCAGCGGGGAGAGACATTATCATGCACCAGGCCTCCCATCAGCCGTGTCTCTATGCTTACTGGGAGCAAGAGGGTGAGGTTGTAGGGAGGTCAGCATTGTGCAGGTGCGCTGGCAGAGTCAATGTGGTGCTCCTGCTGGTCTGCACAGCGCTGACCTCTTCGTCTCCTCTCTGCTGCTTCACAGCACCCCTCCCTGCCTCGAAGGTAAGAGTGGCTTGGTGGCTGTAAATCCTGCTTTATAGAGGGCAGTCCTCTATTTGAAGACCTGTCTGGTCCAAGTCTGCTTAGAACATTGAAGAACCCAGAGAGGAAGGGCAGAGAGGGGACCTTGAAGTTGCCCATCAACATCCGGCAGTACCTGGGCAGCAGGCGGTCACAGCCCTCCCAACTATGGTGAGATGCATTGTGCTTCTATTTAAACCACACGGCTTATTTCTAAATCTGCATCTCCACATACAGATTTTGCAGGTGTGCATTTTATGCAGACGTGTGTCCTCTTTTGGGGGAAGAGGCGTTTTTTGGCGCTGCGTTAGCATCTGTCCTGGAGGGGGTGGGAAGCCTGTGAGCATTGGAGGAAGGGTGTCATTTTGCAGAAGGAACGTAGAGGGCACTAGTGCTTCAGTTATGCTTTCTGCACAGAGCCGTGCTCCTTCTCCGGGAAGTCCGGGCGTTGAATCAGATGGCAGGCTTTGGATCGCCGGGAGACGACAGTGAGTGTGCATCTACAGGAAAGGACAGAGTGTGATTGATTTCCCAGCACAGAGTACCATGTGTTGCTTTCTGGGAGCTTCTTGAGGTCTCTTAGAGGAGGCAAGCATGGCCCCCAGCTGTTGGGCAAAACAAAACAAAATCTTTAAAATGGGAATGTCAATTCCTGGATACAGCTGCAGTGGAGGGTGTGTGTGCAGTGTAGGGGAGGGTTAGCACCAAACCTGCCACTGCCCCTCTCCCCCCCTTCTTTTTTGTGTTAACATTTATATCAACAACCTCAGATATGCAGATGACACAACTCTGATGGCAGAAAGTGAGGGGGAATTAAAGAACCTCTTAATGAGGGTGAAAGAGGAGAGCGCAAAATATGGTCTGAAGCTCAACATAAAAAAACTAAGATCATGGCCACTGGTCCCATCACCTCCTGGCAAATAGAAGGGGAATAAATGGAGGTAGAGATTTTACTTTCTTGGGCTCCATGATCACTGCAGATGGTGACAGCAGTCATGAAATTAAAAGACACCTGCTTCTTGGGAGAAAAGCGATGACAAACCTAGACAGCATTTTAAAAAGCAGAGAGATCACCTTGCCGACAAAGGTCCGTATAGTTAAAGCTATGGTTTTCCCAGTAATGATGTATGGAAGTGAGAGCTGGACCATAAAGAAGGCTGATCGCTGAAGAATTGATGCATTTGAATTATGGTGCTGGAGGAGACTTCTTGAGAGTCCCATGGACTGCAAGAAGATCAAACCTATCAATTCTTAAGGAAATCAGCCCTGAGTGCTCACTGGAAGGACAGATCCTGAAGCTGAGGCTCCAATACTTTGGCCACCTCATGAGAAGAGAAGACTCCCTGCAAAAAAAACCCCTGATGTTGGGAAAGATGGAGGGCACAAGGAGAAGGGGACAACAGAGGACGAGGTGGTTGGACAGTGTTCTCGAAGCTACCAACATGAGTCTGACCAAACTGCGGGAGGCAGTGGAAGACAGGAGTGCCTGGCGTGCTCTGGTCCATGGGGTCATGATGAGTTGGACACGACTAAACGACTAAACGACAACATTTAGTCCTGTTCTAAAAGCTCAGGAGGACATACACACACACCTCCAAAATATTGTGCAACACTTTTGATGAGAGCTGTTTATGGTTGTTAGTGGTCTGCATTCCTGCTGTAACAGCCTATAATCTTATGATAGCTTCTAAGATTGTTGTTTGCATCCAGACAATATCTGCTTCCAAGCCAAACGATGCTGGCCTGCATCCTTCTTTGCAGTGAATAAAGTGGAAGACGCCATGCTTAAGGATAATCCAGATTGGTAGTTTACTGCCTATGCCTGGGGTTGGGAAAAAGTTAACTGTCTGAATACTGGAAACGTCATAGAATCGCAGAACTGTAGAGTTGGAAGTGATCCCAAGGGTCATCTAGCCCAACCCGCTGCAATGCTTCCTCTTCATGTTGTTCCCTGAGAGTAGGGGTAGACAACATGGTTCCCTCTAGATATTGTGGGCTCAAACTCCAATCACCCTGGTCATTGGCCATGCTAGCTAGGGCTGGTGGGAGTTGGAGTCCAACAACATCTGGAGGACACCATATTGACTATGCGGGTGGCGCTGTGGGTTAAACCACAGAGCCTAGGGCTTGCCGATCAGAAGGTCGGCGGTTCGAATCACCGCGACGGGGTGAGCTCCCGTTGCTCGGTCCCAGCTCCTGCCAACCTAGCAGTTCGAAAGCACGTCAAGTGCAAGTAGATAAATAGGTACTGCTCTGGCGGGAAGGTAAACGGCATTTCCGTTTGCTGCTCTGGTTCACCAGAAGCGGCTTAGTCATGCTGGCCACATAACCCGGAAGCTGTACGCCGCCTCCCTTGGCCAGTAAAGCGAGATGAGCGCCGCAACCCCAGAGTCGTCCACGACTGGACCTAATGGTCAGGGGTCCCTTTACCTTTTACCTTTACCCTAGATGGCTCAAGACTACTGCTGGGTTTTTCTGGCAGTAAAGCAAACTAACACATGTAATTTCTACCAGGGTACAGTAGATTGACTTTTTTACACATGGTACAGTCAAGTAGACTCCACTCCTAAAACTGTATTCTCCTGAGCTGTTGTTCAGGGCACAGTTGGTCTGATTCAGTATAATCTAACAACACTTGGAAGATTTGGTGGGTCGCTCCTGAATGTGTTAAATCTGTGCTGATGTGATTTGTGTGTGTAGTTTGCATGCCGTCCTCAGCTCCTTGGAGGAAAGGTGCTATAGAAAGGTCCTAAATAAATAAGGATGGCTGTAGTGTACATGCTTCATCTCTGGGATTCCAGATGTGGAACTGGCCCAAAATGTTTCCTCCTCGCTTGCTCCCAAGCAGTGACTACTCCATTTGATACAAGGCACAATAGGTAACTGAGACTTGTCAAGTGGGTAGCTGAGGATCCTCTCAGAAAGAGCTTTGAGGCTGAGTCCATTTTGGGGGAGGACCTTGTTCTGTCTTATGGCTAGATACCGAAGGTCCACGCTCCCTTTCACTGTTACACTGTAGCCATGAAGTAACTTGCAAGCATCTTCCCAACACCCTACCCCAACTTTCAGGATGCCACCATCTGCCAGAATGTCCAGCAAAGTCTTTGGAAGAACCTGTCCACCTCTGGTCAGCTGGGGCAAGCGAAGAATAGTGCAAAAACCACTGTAAACAGCCAGTTGCAAGAGCGACACAGGCGGATCCTTCTTCCCTCTGACTGAGACCCACTCACAGTCAATTCCAAGGACTGGACAACACACCAACATTTTCTGAATAAAGGGTTCCACTTCATTCCACTGCTCTGCCTCAGAAATTACCACTACTTCTGCCCCAAGAATCTTCTCCACCCAGGGGATTGTGGCGGAAGAATGGAGCGAGAGAAAATTATCTTCCAAGGGGGTCTTCCTTTTCTCCTTCTTGGACTGCTCTTCCTAGGTTAAGTGCAATGCAAGATTTGTGTTTCTGACGGCGGATGACTTTCCAGAAAATCAGGCCTCCTGCTGCAATGCCCAACAGGGAGGCCACAGTAACAGCAATGGTTGTTTGTCTTGGCATCTTTCATTCCCCATACATCTTCACCTGCTTCTGTTGCGTGGGGGCAGGAACTCTTTGGACTGTTCAGGGTTAGCACCACCAGGAAGGACACACCCAGGCCGGCGAGAGGACACCAAGCATCAGAATCACAGGCTGGGCAACAATGAAGTATCTATTACATCACGCCCGTGTTTCCGATCAGTAGAGAACAACTGTTGTGTGGTGGTGCCAGCCTGTCTGCCCATTTCGGAGGGAGACACACAATTTCCTTCCCTCAACCCCTCTTCCTGGCCTTTGAGTTCTGAGTCACTGCCGGATGAAGTGATTAACCTCTTGGCCAAGAGAGGCCAGCTTTGAAATAGACAAGCCTCAGCAAAGGCTTGGGACTCATTCATGCAGTGGCGCAGTTTGGCCCAAAGCCCAGGGCCCCACAATCCAAGGGTCCCTGAATTGATAACCCAGGGCCGGCTCTATTAACTGGTAGATATCTTCAGATCCCGGTAGAACAGAGACTATGCCCTTGTGCTAATAATGAAATCGAATCTATTGGGCATGTCCTCCTGTATTGCACACTGTATCGAGATACGAGGAAGGAGTTAATTGAACCCCTCTTAAAGAATTTACCGGGGCGATCAACTGAAACATTTACTAGATACTTATTAGCGGACTCTAATTCAGAGATTACTAAGAATGTAGCTAAATTCTGCTACTTCGCGTCAAGATTAAGACAGGCCGTGACGTCAGCCAACAACAGAGATAAAGTCGCCAGTTAATCCCTTAGGAATGATATTAAAATGAAAATATTTGGCGAAATTTCTCACCAAATTTTAAAGATAAAACATGATTATGAATTTTAAATGTGATTTTAGCACATAGATGATATTTAAGATCCGAACTGTTTTATTGCTGTATTGTTCTTTTTCTGGTCTATGACCGCAATAAAGATTGATTGATTGATAACCCAGGGAGTGGCCAGTGATGTGGGGTGGGACTCTGTATTGGCACCTGGACCAACATGGGTATGCTGGAAATAAGGACATGCAAATCCGTCAATTTCATTTTCTTCATTTCTCCTTTTTTCTAATCTTCCAGTTCTCCGCTTCTACAACAATTTGTGGATAGGAGAGAAAAAAACCATATGAAAATTTACAAATTTCTCCTAATGAACATATCGTATGGCATTGTGACCAATACACACATTTTTGTGAGTGGTTTTCATGGTGTTAGCTAACTTCACAAGTAAAAGAATTCTGGTTGAAAATAGACCAAATGATGTCTTTCCCCTCCAGCCAAGATTGGGCTCCCTGAAGCAGTTCAAAGTTATAAGCCACCAAAATGGTTCAACATATTCGGGGTATATAAAGCTGTTTAGGGCAGAGTCTCTTCTGATCTTGGTAGCTGATGGCATAAGTTCCAGGCTCTTCTCTCCAGAGAGAGGGGATAGAGGGCACTGTTGGCGGTCTTGGATGTTGGCTGGTAGTCTTGGAAGTTGGCTGTCCAAGAAAGCAGCATCTTCTAGACACTGGCAGTTCAAGGCTCTACTCTCCAAAAGGGCTGTTCTTGACTATCACAATGGAGGAGCAACCAAAGAACTTAGAAGCAGCCATTGTAACCTAGGTCAGAGGTGGATAACCTGTAGCTCTCTTGATGTTGCTGGATACAACTCTCATTCTATCATTCCAACTCTCATCATCCTTGACAATTGGCCCATGCTGGATATAGCCAACAGGACTTGGAGTCCAACAACATCTGGAAAGTCACAGGTTCCCCACTCCTGTCCTAGGTGTCAATGTTTGAAGTGGGTGGGCATGTATAGAAGGAATGATGGTAGACCTGGTTCAAATGATGCAGCTGTGTCTATGGAGACCACCCAGAGAGGACTCTGCTAGACTGCATCAGCATGAATCAATGATATTAGCCATGAAAGGTTGCTCATAGGCAGAATCTCCCAATTCCAGTTCTGACACTCCCAATAATTATATGATTATCTGGCAAACATTTACACAACTTTCCAGAATTCTGATTATTCTGTTTCTGCTTGCAGCTGAAAATTCCATACTTTGACAAAAGTATGTGGCAATTGCACTTGTGTGTCAGGCTTCGGGGAATCAGATCCCTCCCCCGGTGGCAGTAATTAAGAAGATCAAACAAAAGGCCAAACTTATTCTTACCAGATAAGTTTCTTTAATAATCACAGCAAGAGACAAAGGAATGCATATCTCTCTAAAAATGACATTGCTCCCAGTTAAGGTTCACACCCTCCGTCCCCATTAATCTACGCCATTCCTACATTGGGTAATCTGAGCTTGTTGCCTCTGCGCTTTCTGTTCTATCACTCTCAGAGCCCGTCTAGTCCTAGGCGAAGGGGGGTCAGGAATGCTGTCCAAAGACACTGAATCTGCCAGCTGTCTCTCTCCTGGCGTTTCCTCTTCTAGCTGTTCCTCACCCAGTATTTCCCAGCTTTCCCCCTCTGGACTATGCCCCTCTGCAAACTACTGTTCTAATTCAATACTGTCCTCCTGGCCTTGGGAAATTTCAGGAGAAGGTGGGGGTGGTTCCCACCATTCCTCCTCAGTCCAGCCCCTGACATTGTGCTTTGCAGATCTCAAGCATTTGGTTAATCTGTGCATAGCATTTTAGACAATAATTGAATGTCCTTGTGTTTATAGAAGAAGAAGAGAAGGGTTTGGATTTGATATCCTGCTTTATCACTACCCGAAGGAGTCTCAAAGCGGCTCACATTCTCCTTTCCCTCCCTCCCCCACAACAAACACTCTGTGAGGTGAGTGGGGCTGAGAGACTTCCAAGAAGTGTGACTAGCCCAAGGTCACCCAGCAGCTGCATGTGGAGGAGCGGAGACGTGAACCCGGTTCACCAGATTACGAGTCTACCGCTCTTAACCACTATACCACACTATAGCTACAGTATAACTCAAGAGTTGCCAGTGTTGCGCCCTCCAGAGATTGTTGGACTACAAACTCACATGGTGTCTGACCATGGGCCACATAAATTGGAAATGATGGGAGTTGCAATAGGAGGCGTGTATTTGTGTGGAACCTTTATAACAAACTGTTCCTCTGGTGCTACTGCAGATTTTCTAAGTGTGCTGCTGCCACAAAACAAAAGCAAAGCCTGTAAGTCACCCCTGAAAACTCTGGAAAAACCAGACATTGGTCAAACTAGGTCCCCTTGTCTTTCCTGGATGGCAGTCACTAATAGCAGCCACTCACGATTTCAGCAACACCCCAAAAATATTTAATAATAATAATAATAATAATAATAATAATAATAATTATTATTTGTACCCCGCCCATCTGGCCGGGTCCCCCCAGCCACTCTGGGCGGCTTCCAATAAACACTAAAATACATTAAAATATCACACATTAAAAACTTCCCTAAACAGGGCTGCCTTCAGGTGTTTTCTAAATGTCAGGTAGTTATTTATCTCTTTGACATGGGATGGGAGGGTGTTCCACAGGGCGGGCGCCACTACCGAGAAGGCCCTCTGCCTGGTTCCCTGTAGCTTTGCTTCTCGCATTAAGGGAACCACCAGAAGGCCCTCGGCGCTAGATCTCAGTGTCCGGGCTGAACAGTGGGGGTGGAGACGCTCCTTCAGGTATACAGGACCGAGGCCGTTTAGGGCTTTAAAGGTCAGCACCAACACTTTGAATTGTGCTCGGAAATGTACTGGGAGCCAATGTGGCTCTCTCAGGACCGGTGTTATGTGGTCCCGGCGGCCACTCCCAGTCACCAGTCTAGCTGCCGCATTCTGGATTAATTGCAGTTTCTGGGTCACCTTCAAAGGTAGCCCCACGTAGAGCGCATTGCAGTAGTCCAAGCGGGAGATAACTAGAGCATGCACCACTCTGGCGAGACAATCTGCAGACAGGTAGGGTCTCAGCCTGCGCACCAGCCTGCTTCCCTCCTCAAAAAGCAGTAACACTTCCCACTGTTTAGCTCCACTGCTTAATGCTTGGAAGATGGAGTCAACAATGCTATCTCTGGCATGCCAGGAGTACTCTCAGCCCTCTGGGCTACCCAAATCCATAAGCAGAGAAGCATTTGGTTCTTGCCAGTGCCTGACTCTGCCTTGCTTGGGGTTTGTGTGTGTGCTTTTCCACTACTTTAATGAAAGCAGGAGGGAAGAACATTACCACATTTTTAATGGTGTGACTCCACAGGCCTCTAAGATCTAATGATGGCCTATTAGAGGGTCTCTGTAGCTTTTAACGAGGCACTGACATTTTTTAATTTTTGCCTCAGCCACTGGAGACTCCTTACAGGAGGTCAAAGCTGGTTGATTTATGCCCATCCTGCCGTCTTGGCTTATCCCTCTGCCTCCCCCTTATGCAAAGGCCTGGTGACTCACAAAGGCTGGCTGGCTTTGATTTCTGCATGGTTTGAGCCTATGTTTGGGAAGGGTTTCCCACTGAATGCCCCGAGCTGCCACATTCTCAAAGGGCAAGCGCTCTCTGACCACTGTTTATAGGTTCCGCATAATGCAAACCTTCCGGGCTGCATTCTAAAGCATCAAGCCCAGATTTGTCTCTACTTTGATGCTTTCTTGTGGGGGTGGAGATATTTGGCATCACAGTTCAGATCAGGTCGCCATCAACCAACCTCCATGTGTATTCTGAACTTGGATGCTCCCTGGTTTTGTCACCCTGAGTGAGGACCAGACAATAGATCCTTGCTTCATTTATTTTTAACATTTCTATACTGCCCGTCATCAAAAGGCCACAGGGCAGTTTGCAACTCAGAACATAAATAAACAGCACATCAACACATAATGTTGCAAAAAAAAATTAAAATGGCTATATAAATACAATTCATAATAATAAACAATAAGGTAAAGGTACCCCTGACCATTAGGTCCAGTTGCGGACAACTCTAGGGTTGCAGCGCTCATCTCGCTTTACTGGCCGAGGGAGCCGGCGTTTGTCCGCAGACAGCTTCTGGGTCATGTGGCCAGCATGACTAAGCTGCTTCTGGTGAACCAGAGCAGCGCGCGGAAATGCAGTTTACCTTCCCGCCGGAGCGGTACCTATTTATCTACTTGCACTTTGACATGCTTTCGAACTGCTAGGTTGGCAGGAGCTGGGACCGAGCAACGGGAGCTCACCCCGTCGTGGGGATTCGAACCACCGACCTTCTGATCGGAAAGCCCTCGGATCTGTGGTTTAGACCAATACATAGCAGTAAATAATACATAATAGTACATAATACAGTCCCTCCAAGTGTCCCTGTTTTCTTGGGACAGTCCCGGATTTACAGAAGACATCCCGGTTTCTGATTTGATCCTGGAATGTTGCATGCAATTGTGAATTTTTAATGGTGTCTGCTCTTTGGTCCTCATATTGTTTAAGAAACGGTGTGTTTTGTAGGGTCATCTTTAAATGTAAACTGAATCAAATTCCCCACCCCCATCCTTAGTCTTAACACACACCAGTTTGTAGGGTAACTGGGAGGAAATGGAAAGAATTCTGCCCCTTTGAGTTCTGTGCTCAGTCCAGACTGCTCATCACCCAGGTCTCCGCTCTTCTAGCCAGCTAGTGGCTCCCTCCGCTCCTGGTTCTGTTTTCACTTGCCAAGTTATGGGGTGATGGACCATGTTGGACCAGAAGGCAAGAAAGGAAAGACATAAAAACAAAGGAAAGCCATCCAAGTGGCAAAATTACGACTTGGCTATGACAGTAAATCTTGTGCTGCAGAGGTCCTTGCCAGCTCCTCTCTCCCACAACGAGTCAATTGGTGAAGAACATATTGTTTTTTAGGAAAGGCATCTACAACTTTCGTTGATTTTGTTGACATTTTCAAAGGACATTTTGAAACTTGGTTTAACGGCCCATGTCAGGAAGATTTCAGTGAGGATTAGACAAGGGAATCGGAGCTTATAAAACACACACACACAGACAACCTCCCAAAGCAGTGAAGAAAAGTATTGAGTTCAAATTACTAATCAGGGAAAGGTGATTACTTGCTTCTTTTTTTAGGATGGGGGAGGGCACAATCACACATTTGCAGATTGTTTTTGCAATGGAAATATAACGATGGGCAACCATTGCACAAAATCTACAGTATACAGTCAGGGAAGGGGTGTAAAAGGTAAAAGGTAAAGGGCCCCTGGATGGTTAAGTCCAGTCAAAGGCGACTATGGGGTTGCGGTGCTCATTTCACTTTCAGGCCGAAGGAGATGGTGTTTGTCCGCAGACAGCTTTCTGGGTCATGTGGCCAGCATGACTAAACTGCTTCTGGCTCAATGGGACACCGTAACGGAAGCCAGAGCACACGGAAATGCAGTTTACCTTCCTGCCGCAGCGGTACCTATTTATCTACTTGCACTGGTGTGCTTTCGAACTGCTAGGTTGGCAGGAGATGGGACAGAGCAACGGGAGCTCACTCTGTTGCAGGGATTTGAAACGCCGACCTTCCGATTGGCAAGCCCAAGAGGCTCAGTGGTTTAGACCAGTAGGAGAACATCAGCCTTTGTATGCAGACGATCTCAAGTTCTAGCCCTGGCATTTCCAGGTAAGCCTTGGGAAAGGCTCCCTGGAGAGCCATTGCCACTCATTGTAGATTAATGGTGGAGACCCTCTGGCCTGTGGGCCTGGATAGGCCCACCAGATCTCCCCAATTGGCCCACGAGGCCATTTTGGCCAAAATGCACCCACCTGCCTTATACCCTATGTCCTGTGATGTCAGGTGTGGGGCACGGCTGAACCAAAGGAAATGTGCAGAAACCACCAATCAGCTGATCGGCAGCACTTGCAAAACCCTGAGCACAGCACTTTGCAAACTGGCCCTACCATTAGGCAGAATGAGGTAACTGTCTCAAGTCACAAATGCTAGAGGGCAGCAGGGCCAGTACTCTGGCTGGTCCTCACCAGACTCCTGGCTGTATCCTTCTGCTGGAGGACAGAGCTGTGCCCAGAAGCCTCAGTGACGAGCCTTGGTGCCAATTTCTCTGTGTGGTTTCACTCTTGTGATGAGCTGTCAGAGCTGCAGCTTGAGCCAGTCTCTTGATAATGAAATGTCCCTAGGCTCTGGGCTGGCCCCACCCCCTCAGGCCATGGATTTTACTGGGAGACTTACCTCTGGCTAGCACATAGACTAATGCCTAACCCAGTCTGAGCAGTAAAGGTAAAGGGACCCCTGACCATTAGGTCCAGTCGCGGAGGACTCTGGGGTTGCGGCGCTCATCTCGCATTATTGGCCGAGGGAGCCGGCATACAGCTTCCAGGTCATGTGGCCAGCATGACAAAGCCGCTTCTGGCGAACCAGAGCAGCGCACGGAAATGCTGTTTACCTTCCCGACAGAGCGGTACCTATTTATCTACTTGCACTTTGACGTGCTTTCGAACTGCTAGGTGGGCAGGAGCAGGGACCGAGCAACGGGCGCTCACCCCGTCGCGGGGATTCGAACCGCCGACCTTCTGATCGGCAAGCCCTAGGCTCTGTGGTTTAGACCACAGCGCCACCCGCGAATCTGAGCGGTACAACACCTTCATTCCATACATAGAAAGTGGCTGGACTGGTAGTGGGGAATCCTGCTGCAGCACTGGCAACAGGATAGCGCCCACTGCACTTGACAGCAGCAGGCTAGTTGTGGGGGCATAGGCCAAGTTGTGTGTCACACACAGCTCTGTCTCCCAACAGGAGGATACAGCCAGGAGGAACAAGTGGGGGACAACCCCTGCGGCCTTCCAGCATTTCCTGCCTGAGGTGGTTGCCTCATTCTACCTAATGGTAGGGCCGGCCTTGGTTAGTCCACCTGTTTCTGTATTGTCTACACTGCCTGGCAGTAAATTACCATGTTTTTCAATAGGAGTTTTGTGTCATACCAGCCCTTCCTGGAAGTTCTAGGGATTGAACCTGGAACTTTCTGCATGCACCGCCTACATTCTCCCTCCATTGTTGGAGGCAGATGAGAGATCCATTTTGTTGTTCCTTCTTTCCCTTCAGAACACAATAACTTGAACAATGAAACTATATCACGCATGAATTTTCAATTGGCAGAAACTGGTCTTCATGGGGATATTTAGCACTTGCCAAACTGGATGTTGCAGAATCCATATAGCCAAGTATAATGCCAGCTGCTTCTGATATGGCAGGCAGCTGTGGGCTTATCAGCCCCAGAGGTGTATGTAGGTAGCAATTTAAAGTGCTTCTTAAAATGTGTAAGGACAGCTCCATAGTTACGAGGCTAACTCGACATAATCTTGTTATCTGCATCCTGTTTAATTATTGCTAACTGATAGGAATCGATGACATTATGCAACAATGAATTACAATGTTCTAATTACAGCCTGGGTTGTTTCTCTACCCTTTGAAGAAGAAAAAGGTGGAGGCAAGTGGAAGGACATTTCTATTCATCGGTCCCAATTCTACGGTTTAAGATTATGCTTTAATCTTATAGCAACATTCTGGCAATATATCGGCATTAACTTTTGTTATGTACTGAGCTGAATCCTAGAACAATAGGATCCAGAATGCAGCCGTCTGATTGGTCCGCAGGAGCCACCAAATCCAGCTCCACGTGGAAGTGAATCAGCGACCTGATTGGCCTGCAAGAACAGCCAATCAGGCTCCTGGATGAAGTGAATCCGCAACCTGATTGGCCTACAGGAGTAGCCCGGAATTAGCCAATCATGTGGGGTCCATTGTGTAAATAATGTATATATAGCAGACGTTTTGGGGAAAGATTCATTCCTTGCTACTATGAGCTGAATAAAGAGCATGAAATTCACACTTGACTCCGAGTATATTTCAACTTTAGAGTCACATTTTCCAAAATGGCAGATGAACTGTGAATATTAGAGTTTCTGAGACCACCAAGAGGAGGTTTCTTTACAAAGCAGGGCAAAATAAAAGTGCTGATTTTACCTAATACTGTATATGGTTAGAAACATGTGCTTCCTTTGCCTGCTCCAATGACCTAGGATTCAGGTATGTGGGTGGTAATTATGGAAGCTGCAATGTTAGCCAACAGGACACTAGAACACCTGAAGCAATTCTTATCTGGGAAAAGGGTTGCTTCTCTTATTTAAAAAAAGATAACTTAAAAATTATTTTACACACCATGTGGATTTCAATCAGAGTATTTTGCTTGACATTTTCTGGTTATCAGTTATCAACCCACATGCAAATGAAACAGGAAGGAAATCAAAACATTAGATGAAACCAGACTCCTCCTGATATTTATTTGACTTCCTCCTGAAGGAGCTCTTGGTGTCCATACAACTTCATAGTTAAAACAATATAAAATTCAAAAGAACTAAAACACACATTTCAGATTATATATAAGGAGTAAAGGTAAAGGTAACGGGACCCCCTGACCGTTAGGTCCAGTTGCGGACAACTCTAGGGTTGCGGCGCTCATCTCACTTTACTGGCCGAGGGAGCCGGCGTTTGTCTGCAGACAGCTTCCGGGTCATGTGTCCAGCATGATTAAGCCACTTCTGGCGAACCAGAGCAGCGCACGGAAACGCTGTTACCCTTCCTGCCGAAGCGGTACCTATTTATCTACTTGCATTTTGGCGTGCTTTCGAACTGCTAGGTAGGCAGGAGCTGGGACCGAGCAACGGGAGCTCACCCCGTCGCGGGGATTTGAACTGCTGACCTTCTGATTGGCAAGCCCTAGGCTCTGTGGTTTAACCCATAGCGCCACCCACATAAATCCAGCTAAATAATTGTGCATGCGCAACGACTTCCATGAGTGCAATTGAACATCCTCTCTCTCTCCTCCCCCATCCTCCCCCCTACACCATCCCCAAACCTGGCCCAGGGGTTTGGGGAGAAGATCTGGTGTGTGTGTGTGTCTGTGTGTGTGTGTGTGTGTGTGTGTGTGTGTGTGTGTGTGTGGAGGAGAGGAAAAGGGAGTCCTGTTGCTTTTGCAGAAGTCATTTGGCACATGCAATTATGTAGTTGGATACAACCTCATAATTTTCACACTGCTGAAATCTTCCATTCCGTGCCATCAGGACAGAACAGCTTAATGAAAATTGAAACAACAGAATGAGTTTTAGTACCTCTAATAAATACCTCTTAGATCAGCCAAGTCTGGAACTTCCAATTCTTGAAAAGGTTTAGGATTGACGAGCAAATGTTTTCAAAAGAATGTTCGAGATGGCTGTAGCTGGGGAGAGTTAACGGAGGCTGGTGAAATCAGAGCCTCCCCCTCCCCAGGGGTCCACAGGGGCTCTTGCGTGGCCCTGCAACCCACCGGGTTCGGACAAGCATGTTGAGCCCCTGGATTCCTTTAATGGAATTCCCATCACCAACATCACTTCTTGGAGGGCACCGCCCTTCCACACCACAGAACCAATGCCTAACCGCCAACCTTACAAGTTGTGACTAATTGCTATATAGTAGGCGAAAACCAAGTGGCACAGCCAATCAGCCAAATGGAAAAATTCCTACTAGGCCTCTCCTCAAGTGGAGACGACCCCATGACAGGCACAGCAAGGTCAAGCACAAGCCTATACCAGGGTGGGGGGGGGCGGGAGATCTGAAGCTCCAGACAAGATTGACCAATGGGTCACATGGAGCTCTATTTAAAGGACGCTGGGCTGTCCGTCAACTTGCAACAAGCAATTCTGCCCAGCAACAAGCTAGGTCAGTAAATGCTGTGGCCATAAGCCCTTCCCCCAAACCAATGGCGAAATGACTTTTTGCCCACCCCGCAATGGAAGCTCTCTCCGTGAACTCTCTTTCTGTAAGAATCAGCTCTAATTTCTCAAATTGACCAGAGGCAGCGCAGATCTGGAGGGCCACTTGCAGAGACAGATGCAGCAGAAGCTGCAGATACATTCCAGTTTTTTTATTCTGCCTGCATCTGCCTCTGTCTTTCTTTTGAGCCCTTAAAAAAATAGGGTATGCCTGGGCACACCCAGAATACTTCTTGTACATGCCTATGTGGTTTGCTGTATTGACTTGATTTTACATCTCCTTCCAGCTCTCACATTCATTCCCTGTGCCCCACAATTTCAGACGCAAATTCCCAGCTGCCCTTTGAAAACTACAGTTCCCAGCAGTCCTTAGAGTAGCTGCAATTCAACAAAGGGCCTTGTTCTGTCGTATCCCTTTGATGCCTAGGGAGTTGCTGAGTTCTCAGGCAGGTTCGTCAATCTGCTAACACCCACAAAGGCCCCTGTGTGCCTAATAAAGCCTGACAGCTCTACCAAAGATACTAGCCAACTTGTTAAATTTTCAGTCAAGTTCTAGCTTGGTTTCTTTCCTCTCGCCTCTTAAGGATTGGGAAAACTGCTATGCAGACATCCTTAGGGGTGCTTCGTTCTCCTCTTCCTTCAAGTCGGGTTTTTATAGCTCTTTTTGCTGTGTTATGTGCAAAGATGATTGGCTGCTGTTTTTCACGTTGGCCAGAGCTATCTGATTAATTTGCCTTACATGAGAGCTTGGTTGTTGTTGTTTAGTTGTTTAGTCGTGTCCGACTCTTCGTGACCCCATGGACCAGAGCAGGCCAGGCACGCCTATCCTTCACTGCCTCTCGCAGTTTGGCCAAACTCATGTTAGTAGCTTCGAGAACACTGTCCAACCATCTCATCCTCTGTCGTCCCCTTCTCCTTGTGCCCTCCATCTTTCCCAACATCAGGGTCTTTTCCAGGGAGTCTTCTCTTCTCATGAGGTGGCCAAAGTATTGGAGCCTCAGCTTCAGGATCTGTCCTTCCAGTGAGCACTCAGGGCTGATTTCCTTCAGAATGCATAGGTTTGATCTTCTTGCAGTCCATGGGACTCTCAAGAGTCTTCTCCAGCACCATAATTCAAAAGCATCAATTCTTCGGCGATCAGCCTTCTAGGTGTGTCATTGCTTTTCTCCCAAGAAGCAGGCGTCTTTTAATTTTACAGATGTACAGGCAGTGAATAATGGAAGCAAGCTGGCAATCATAAGAGTAGGCAGCACAGCTGAGGGTTATTCAAACACACACACACACACACACACACACGCAGGCATGCGCGCGCGCGCGCGCGCGCACACACACACACACACCATGCATGATTCTTTTTGTGCCATATATTTAAAAAAAGAGGGTTGCAGCAATCATTAGTCCTACTCAGAGTAGACCCACTGAAATTAATGGACCCAAGTTAGTCCTGTCCATTTGAGAATAACTTATTTGCTTGCACCTCTAAATCTCCTTGAGCACTGAAGATGGAGAAGATCAGCAGTTTAAATAAATGATATGTATAGAGTTGCATGCAATCCCATTGAAGTGCAGAGAATTGCAGTGTCTCCCTTACTGCTCCTCAGTTGGCCTTGGAGCAACAGTAACCTACACTGCACCCCTAGTAAGGAGCGGCTTAGGCCTCTCCTGCTGCTCTCCCTGGTGTCTTGTTTCTTCACCTCAACTCTGCTCCAGGCTTCTCAGAACAATGAGCCACCAGTCCCTTGTGTAGCTGTCCTCTCTGTGGATTGATCTTTACCCAACGATGGTTTCATGCCATGGGTAATTCATGAGTCTCCTTTGCTTATCCCCGACATTCAGGAGTCGGTGACGCTTGAATATCTGAGTCAGAGAAAGAATGTGGGGTTGAATGGGGGCAAAGAGAGAGACTCATCAAGCTGTCTCCCGAGTCTCTTATGCCATCAACATAGCAGACGTCCATGGAGGCCTCTGTCATCCAAGAATTTGGCTTGCAGCCCAGCCCAACCAAGTACGTACACACACACACACACACACACACACACACACACACACACACTGCGCTGAGTCAAATGCCACTTGGAAGAACAGAATCAGGGCAGGGCAGGAAGGATGATAACATATCCTGGCTGATACTTTCAAACTCAAAGGAAGAAATATAATATTGGTGTAGCCAACGGGAACTTGTGCAAAACAGATGCTCATGCGAATTGAATGCATTTCAAAAGTGCCAATTTTCCAGCATCGGGATCCATTTAGGTGCCCATATGGAGTTAAGGAGCTGTCTTGTGCTGAATCAGACCATTGGTCCAACTAGCTCACTATTGCCTGACACTGACTGGCAGCAGTGCTCCAAGATTTCAGACATGGTTCTCTCTCAGATTTACCTGGAGTCGCTTGCATTGAACCCTGGGAATGTCAGCGTGCCAAACAGATGCTCTCCCACTGAGCTATGGTGCTTCCCTGAAAGCAAAAAGGAGCCAGGACACAAAATAGTCCGAGAAATCTATTGGTATTTGTTGCTGAAGTTCTTGTTTTTGGTCTGAGCCCATGGAAAACATTGGAGTAAAACAATATACTATGAGTCCCACCACAAAAAACCCCTAAAACTGATCTATGGAAGCAAACATGCTGCACTCATATCACTTTCCTGGGTGTAAGCAGCACTGAATTCAACAGGTCTTACTTCATAGTAGCATTGTGCTAGCTATAAGGAGAGCCAGTGTGGTGTAGTGGTTAAGAGCAATAGACTCGTAATCTGGTGAACCGGGTTCGCTCCCCCGCTCCTCCACATGCAGCTGCTGGGTGACCTTGGGCTAGTCACACTTCTCTGAAGTCTCTCAGCCCCACTCACCTCACAAAGTGTTTGTTGGGGGGGAGGAAGGGAAAGGAGAATGTTAGCCGCTTTGAGACTCCTTCGGGTAATGATAAAGCGGGATATCAAATCCAAACTCTTCTTCTTCTCTTCTTTTCTGGATGGATTTGTTCTGGAACATTCTAATACCCTGTTAAAATGTCCTCAGAATGTATTTGTATACTCTTTCTTGTGGCTGTTTATGAGGGTTAACAGCGGCGGAAATTTCAGCAGTGCCCCGTGTGACGCCAAAATTCGCCCCCTTCCAGCAAACCAGTTGCGCTCCCCTAAATCCACGTCAACACAGGGATCCCAATAGTGAATTGCCTTTCTTATGTATTTCTAATCCTTACTTCCATTTTTTCCCCATTTCTAATCCTCGATATCTCCAATGTTCATAAACAATGCACTGGACAAGACACCAGTTATGAATTGCTCACCGACTAGGACATGGAAGAGGAACTGCGGCCCTCCAGGTTTCCTTGGACCCTCTACATGTTATAGGACTCCAACTCCCATCATCCCCAATCAGCACAGCTAATGATCAGGGATGATGGGAGTTGTAGTCCAACAACATCAGAGGGCCACAGGTTTCCCACCCCTGAGCTACAGAGTTCCTCCATTATATGATGAAAGGAAATTATCCACATCCATAAACCCAATTTATAGTTCAAATGGTCACAGATGCCAAAACTTGTGAGCTCTCTGATAATTGTAGCATTCCTAACATCTGGAGACAGATGCTCTGTTATACTGAATGTAACCATAAAAGTGTAATCTCTTTGCCATGAGAGCCATCTACCTCTCTTTCAAATCAGAACCAGTGAAGGCGGTGAAGGTCCTGTGTGAGTGCCTGGAGGCGGTTGGAGGATGGATGGCGGCTAACAGATTGAGGTTGAATCCTGACAAGACAGAAGTACTGTTTTTGGGGGACAGGGTGCGAGCGGGTGTGGGGGATTTCCTGGTCCTGAATGGGGTAACTGTGCCCCTGAAGGACCAGGTGTGCAGCCTGGGAGTCATTTTGGACTCACAGCTGTCCATGGAGGCGCAGGTCAATTCTGTATCCAGGGCAGCTGTCTACCAGCTCCATCTGGTGCGCAGGCTAAGGCCCTACCTGCCCGCAGACTGTCTCGCCAGAGTGGTGCATGCTCTAGTTATCTCCCGCTTGGACTACTGCAATGCGCTCTACGTGGGGCTACCTTTTGAAGGTGACCCGGAAACTGCAATTAATCCAGAATGCGGCAGCTAGACTGGTGACTGGGAGTGGCCGCCGGGACCACATAACACCGGTCCTGTGAGATCTACATTGGCTCCCAGTACGTTTCCGAGCACAATTCAAAGTGTTGGTGCTGACTTTTAAAGCCCTAAACGGCCTCGGTCCTGTATACCTGAAGGAGCGTCTCCACCCCCACCGTTCAGCCCGGACACTGAGGTCCAGCGCCGAGGGCCTTCTGGCGGTTCCCTCACAGCGAGAAGCAAAGCTACAGGGAACCAGGCAGAGGGCCTTCTCGGTAGTGGTGCCTGCCCTGTGGAACGCCCTCCCATCAGAGGTCAAAGCAATCAACAACTACATAACATTTAGGAAATACCTGAAGGCAGCCCTGTTCAGGGAAGTTTTTAATCTGTAATATGTTAATGTATTGTTTTTTAATATTTGCTGGAAGCCACCCAGAGTGGCTGGGGAGACCCAGCCAGATGGGCGGGGTACAAATAATAAATTATTATTATTATTATTATTATTATTATTATTATTATTATTATTATTATTATCTTGTCTGGTCTGGACTGCATTGTTTTCAGTGCTTTGGGAAGGAAAAGTGAGCATTTGCTTTTTATGTTACTTTCAGCAAAAATGGTTTTTTTTAAAAGGTCCTGCAGCCCATCCCTGGACCCCCAAACTAAATATTTTTCAAAAAATCGATATTGTCTTTAAAATTGCAACCTGAGCCTTTTGATGCTTAAATTGTTGTGTAATCACTCACACCCAAGTAGAGTGAAAATACACCTTGGCATAAAATATTACGCAATGAACCCATGCCCTGTTGTGTCTTATTGCTTAATTAGCCCATGTAACGACATGATTCGAAACAACCAAAATGGGATTGCGTCATGTGACTCGTTAAAGCGAAGGCGGATTAGTAGCTGCTAAGCGAACTGCAAAGAGAAAACTATTTTGCCACCTTGTTTCAGGGACCAATAATGGTCAAGAGATTTGATGGGAGAAGGTGGAAAACTCCGAGAGTCAGTGGAGCAGCAACAACGAAAATTGCAGGCTGAACCATATAATTTGCTTTTATTTGATGCCTTGTCCTGACCCAGTTTGAGACAAGAATAGCAAATGGCATTAAGGAGCCATAGTTGTATTTAAGGGAGAAAGAAAGCTGGGAATGGAGCTTGGCTTGGAGTTGTGTCTAAACATGAGAAAATCATGTAAGTCTTGGTTTCCGAGTTGGAGACAGAAACTTGGAATACAGCAATTTGGTGGGCGGAAAACCCAGAGATACAACTACCGTATTTTTCACTCCATAAGACGCACTTTTTTCCTCCTAAAAATTAAGGGGAAATGTCTGTGCGTCTTATGGAGCGAATGTGTGGTCCCTGGAGCTGAACTGCCCAGGGGCAAAAGCAGATCATGCTTTTTTAAAAAAACAGAGAGAGAAGGGGGTGTTGAAATGAAGCCCGCCGAGCAGCTGCTCAGCAAACGATCGGGGAGAGAGATAAGGGAGAGATATTCCAGCCCCGCCCCCTTGCAGAGGGAGGCTGTTTCCCCAGCGACATGTGACTGGCTGATTAGATTATCTGTCTGGAAACTGTAGAAATGGTTTCCTGAAGCTGCAGAACTGAGTTAAACCCGATAAAACAGGGTTTTTTCCCTTTGCAAAGTAAGCTCAACAACTTTGAGCTGATCCTCAAAAAATGGGGTTTTTCTCCTTTGCAAAAGAAGCTGCAGAAATTTGAGCTGATCCTCAAAAAAAATCCCCTCTAAAAACTAGGTGCTTCCTATGGCCAGGTGCGCCTTATAGAGCGAAAAAATACGGTACATAGTATTATGACCTTGCAAAGCAAGGCAGACCTGGGCCTTGGTCTGGTTAATAGCTAGATATGGTTCTTTAGTGAGTATTGGTGGCTAGGAAAAAATTGCTTAAATGAGCATTGTTGGCTTGTGTTGGGTGGTGGATACCAGCTGTTGACAAAGCAAAGGCAGGATCACACCATCAAACTGCAGGAAATGAGAGGGACTGGCTGGAAGCTGCTATTAAATTGTCTTTTAATCAAATCACTTCCAGTCATCCCACTCGATCCGTAGTTTATCTACTTCACAGATTCTCATTCATAGCTGTGTGAAGTCCCTTCTATATTAATGCTTATTGTGCCAAAAGGAATTTAATGTGGTGTGTGCGGTTATGGGATGCTCATGAATATGGCTGTGTGAAATGGGTAATCTGACATGTACAAGATACCATGAAAGTTGAATTGCTTGTTCCTGCTCTAAAGGAGATGGTGTATTGCACAGAAATGGCACTGTATCATACTTTTTGAAACATAATATTTTCCCATGAGCCTAGAAAGATCCTAATCCCCTACCCCTGATGACTCTGGGTCGCTCTGGGTGGCTTGGCCTGCACCAATCTAGCCCCAAACCATCAAATCAGCCCGATCTAATTCAGGCTTTGGGTGAATCTGCTATACAGAGTCCTAGTTCAAATCACACGCAGCTACAACACTAAGCAAGTGATCTAACGCCTGTCAGGGGTTCTAAACCCTAATACACTTTCATACCCTCTGACATTTCTCTGATGAAAATTGTTGTTGTTTAGTCATTTAGTCATGTCCGACTCTTCGTGACCCCATGGACCAGAGCACGCCAGGCACTCCTGTCTTCCACTGCCTTCCGCAGTTTGGTCAGATTCATGTTGGTAGCTTCGAGAACACTGTCTAACTATCTTGTCCTTTGTCGTCCCCATCTCCTTGTGCCTTCAGTCTTTCCCAACATCAGGGTCTCTTCCAGAGAGTCTTCTCTTCTCATGAGGTGGCCAAAGTATTGGAGCCTCAGCTTCAGGATCTGTCCTTCCAGTGAGCACTCCAGGCTGATTTCCTTAAGAATTGATAGGTTTGATCTTCTTGCAGTCCATGGGACTCTCGAAAATAGGGAAGTCCTATTCCATAATAATAATAATAATAATAATAATAATAATATTTATACCCTGCCCATCTGACTGGGTTACCCCAGCCACTCTTGGCAACTTCCAACGCTGAGGTCCAACGCCGAGGGCCTTCTGGCGGTTCCCTAACTGTGAGAAGTGAGGTTACAGGGAACCAGGCAGAGGGTCTTCCTGGTAGTGGCCCCTTCCCTGTGGAACGCCCTCCCATCAGATGTCAAGGAAATAAACAACTATCTGACTTTTAGAAGACATCTGAAGGCAGCCCTGTTTAGGGAAGCTTTTAATGTTGGAAGCTGCCCAGAGTGGCTGGGGAGGCCTGGCCAGATGTGTGGGGTATAGGTAAATAATAATAATAATAATAACAACAATAATAATAATAATAATAATAATACACAATAAAACATTAAACACTAAAAAAACTTCCCTATACAGTGGTACCTCGGGTTAAGAACTTAATTTGTTTTGGAGGTCCGTTCTTAACCTGAAACTGTTCTTAACCTGAGGTACTACTTTAGCTAATGGGGCCTCCCACTGCCGCCGCGCGATTTCTGTTCTCATCCTGAAGCAAAGTTCTTAACCCGAGGTACGATTTCTGGGTTAGTGGAGTGTAACCTGAAGCATCTGTAACCTGAAGTGTCTGTAACCCGAGGTACCACTGTACAGGGCTACCTTCAGATATCTTCTAAAGGTTGTATGGTTGCTTATCTCCTTGGCTCAGTGGCCACATAACTCCATACCCTTCAACATTTCTCCAATGAAAACAGGGACATCCCAAGGAAAAGCGGGACATTCTGGGATCACATAAAAAACTGGGATGGCTTCTGTAAATCCGGGACTGTCTCTGGAAAATAGGGACACTTGGAGGGTCTGAACTTTACATGATTTTCACGAGGATAAAGAGGGCAACCATATATGCTGCCGTAAAGTCCTTGGATGAATTGCAGGATTAAACAACAACAACAACAACAACAACAAACCCAACAGCCCTGATAAGACAGCTAATTAGACTGGAAAACCATGACATGAAGTCCATCTTCTCTCCTCATGTTATTCTGAATTGCATTTCACTCATGCCCGACGGGCCTGTGTAATTGGGCTGCACATCACAACTGTCAGCAAGCAGACGGCACCTGCTGGGCTAGACCTGCAGCATGGGCAAGTCAGATGCATATCACAGCATATGTGCTGTGGGTCTGACTGTACATAGGCACAGGATTTATGCAGCTCTATATTTATTCTGATTAATTCCTCCCACCCTGTCCCACATAAGTTGGATGGGTCACCGTGTCTGCTCATCTCTTTATAAGAACCTTGCAAGATAGGTGGAAGGGTGGCTTGCATGACTATCTTATGGGTTCAGCAGGGGGCATTGAATAAGTACCAACACAACCGTATCTCTTTGCATAAGCTTATGCAAAACCTGTAGCCACCATGGCAAAGCAGCAGTGGCGCAGATCCTATCCTGGCTACCTTGCCCAGAATGTCTCAGGCTGAGAAAGGACATCCACAGCCCTTCTCCAGAGCAAGGCAGAGAGGTAAAGAGCTAGATGCTGCCAACTTGGAAGCAAAATGGGGAGAAAGAATAAGCAGGTTGATGGTGAGGAAGGGAGAGGGCAGTGGTGGGAGAGAAGGAGACAGAGTAATGCTGGGCAGGGCCATATTTAGCATATGCGCCGCTGGGGTGCAAAGATCAGCCCAGTGCCCCCAAATTTAGTTTAGCCCACAAATTAACTTTTATTATGCTTATGTCACTATTAGCATTTGATAAATAGTGCTCACACCTGCACAGCTCCAAAATGAGTTTTTTTTTTTCTGTTGTTGTTGTTCAGTCGTTCAGTCGTGTCCGACTCTTCGTGACCCCATGGACCAGAGCACGCCAGGCACGCCTATCCTTCACTGCCTCTCGCAGTTCAGCCTAACTCATGTTAGTAGCTTCAAGAACACTGTCCAACCATCTCATCCTCTGCCGTCCCCTTCTCCTTGTGCCCTCAATCTTTCCCAACATCAGGGTCTTTTCTAGGGAGTCTTCTCTTCTCATGAGGTGGCCAAAGTACTGGAGCGTCAACTTCAGGATCTGTCCTTCTAGTGAGCACTCAGGGCTGATTTCTTTAAGAATGGATAGGTTTGATCTTCCTGCAGTTCATGGGACTCTCAAGAGTCTCCTCCAGCACCATAATTCAAAAGCATCAATTCTTCAGCGATCTGCCTTCTTGATAGTCCAGCTCTCACTTCCATACATCACCACTGGGAAAACCATAGCTTTAACTATACGGACCTTTGTTGGCAAGGTGATGTCTTTGCTTTCTCTTTTTTTCTGTGCTTTTGTTTTAAACCGGGACACAGGTGGCGCTGTGGTCTAAACCACAGAGCCTAGGGCTTGCAGATCGGAAGGTCGGCGGTTCGAATCCCCGTGACGGGGTGAGCTCCTGTTGCTCGGTCCCTGCTCCTGCCAACCTAGTAGTTCGAAAGCACGTCAAATTGCAAGTAGATAAATAGGTACCCGCTCCGACGGGAAGGCAAACAGCGTTTCCGTGCGCTGCTGTGGTTTGCCAGAAGTGGCTGAGTCATGCTGGCCACATGACCCGGAAGCTGTCTGTGGACAAACGCCAGCTCCCTTGGCCTATAGAGCGAGATGAGCGCCGCAAGCCTAGAGTCGTCCGTGACTGGACCTAACGGTCAGGGGTACCTTTACCTTTTTGTTTTAAACTAGCTTTTCTAAAGAAGACAACGAACACATTGGGAGTCAGTGTAAAGACTCCAGGTATGCGCTTACGGTCCTAGGGAGGTGTCTGAAAGATCAGATCGGCAGGCATTGTGCGCATGCATGGGAGAGCCATCTCGGGCAGCCTTTCATTGTGGGAGCAACCTTCTTCCCAGAGGAGCTGGGAGGGCCCTTGCGAGTTCTTCTCCCGGAGCCTGTGCGCGCTCCCGTCGCTAGATAGGCGTGTTCTCTTTCTGTCTGTCACTCCCTCTTTCCTGTCACTCCCCCCTCCTCTCGGCTTTGGTGAGCCAGACTTTCCAGAGAGTTCTCCCTGCAGGTGGCGCGAGATCAGTTGTGTCAAAGGTGCCACTGATCTCGCTGCCGCATAGCAGCTCAATACAATACGCTTAGGCGGCTTCAGCGGCGGGGGCCTGGCGCCTCCCAGAATTTAGCGCCCGGGTGCCCCGCACCCCTTGCACCCCCTGGGTAAAGATGGCCCTGATGCTGGGTGACACCTCCTGGCACCCATTTTGGACAGTAAAGTCTAGTCTTTTGAACTGCTCCTGCACCTATTTCTTTCCCACCCCTTTCGGCTGTTGCATCTTCCTCCGAGCAAAATTAAGAGGTTTGGTGGCTGGGTCTCAGCAGCACTGGACAGAACAAAACAACTGGGTTGGGGGGGGGCTGGACTACCCATTAGCAACGTCCCTACTGAGAAGAGGTCTGACACTGGCTTCCAAACCCATCCAAGACTTGTCAGTTGCACCGCCACCTGAATTCTATGACTACTGAGGTAAGTCGTTCTCTGTGTGCATGGAATTCCCTTCACAACCAGCATTCTTGCTTAATTGATAGTCCTGCAGATCTCGTAGGCCAATAGAACCCCACAAATGGGCATAAGCTGCCTATACGGAGCTGCTCAGCTGAGTGCCTACCCTTTGTAAATCACGTTAGAATCATTATTCTAAATCCCTTCCAAACAGTGAACGCTCTATAACTTTGTTTTATGATTTTAACAGGAAGGGTGAATTACCACTGGAACAAGGTGCCAAAATAAAAGGGTAGATTATTCATCATTTGCTTTCTGCAAGCTTGGATCAGGTGCCCTTCGGGAAGGGGGTGGGGAGTCCGCTTGTACATTCTTGGGATTTGTCTGCCTTTTGTTACAGATCATATAATCAACGGTGAATGGCACCCACCTGATTTCAATTATTAAGGGCAAAGTGATGCCCCCACACCTTTATGTGCCCCACATCTGACGTCATATATATCAGTGGTCCTCAACCCCCGGTCCGCGGCCCGGTACCGGTCCGTGAATCAAATGGTAGCGGGCCGCCCAAGGAACATTAAATTATTTCCATTTTATTTACTGTGGTGTTAAAATGTTAAATCACTTTATATTCATTTTTTGGTGTAACTGTATTTTATTTTGAAGGCATGTTTAAATACAATTAAATTAAAATTATTACATCAAAACAATCTAAAATATAAACAATCAATGTCCCCCCCTCAGCAGGCCGCGGTAAAATTATCAAACGTTGACCGGTCCGCGGCGATAAAAAGGTTGGGGAGCACTGACATATGATGTCAGGTGTAGGGCAGGGGTGTGTGGCTTGGCTGAAATGGACTCATAGGAAAAATGGGGAGGCCTGGCCCATCTAATTAGGCCCTCAGCCTGGAGATTCCCTTTTGGTGCAATATGGTATGGCTATAAGTTTATGCATAGTAATGGTGCTGAGTAGAGGCGGATGGATCAGTCTGTTTCTGGACTCAGCTCCGTTTGTTGTTGTTGTTGTTGTTTTTAATGCATTTTCAATGTGTTATAATACTGTGACACCAGGTGGCGCTGTAGAGTTCTGTCTTTCGACAACGTGATTTCCCATTATGAGGTTTACAACGCGTTTTGCTGAAACATTTTTTTGATGTGTCTAGACCCAGCCTGGATGAATCCCAAACCGGAATTAAGATTGCCGGAAGAAATATCAACAACCTCAGATATGCTGATGATACAACCTTGATGGCAGAAAGTGAGGAGGACTTAAAGGACCTTTTAATGAGGGTGAAAGAGGAGAGCGCAAAATATGGTCTGAAGCTCAACATAAAAAAAAACTAAGATCATGGCCACTGGTCCCATCACCTCCTGGCAAATAGAAGGGGAAGAAATGGAGGCAGTGAGAGATTTCACTTTCTTGGGAACCAGGAAGGGGTTCCTAGATGACGCAGCGAAGGCCCCCTCATCGCTCTCCTAATCTGCTGATATATTTTCTTTCCTGCACTGCGGGCTGGCTTTCTTGGTCTTGTTTTGTTCTGTTTGCTTTGCGGAGTTAGCGGGAAATGCGTTTTTAACCCAGTTTAACAATTATATTGTTATTCTTTTAATAATGTTGGATGGTTTTTGTGTAAAGGCATGGTCCTCACAAGTCTAATAAATCTTATTCTTATCTTATCTTGGGTTCCATGATCACTTCAGATGGTGACAGCAGTCAGGAAATTAGAAGACGCCTGCTTCTTGAGAGAAAAGCAATGACAAACCTAGACAGCATCTTAAAATGCAAAGACATCACCTTGCCGGCAAAGGTCCGTATAGTTAAAGCTATGGTTTTCCCAGTAGTAATGTACGGAAGTGAGAGCTGGACCATAAAGAAGGCTGATCGCCAAAGAATTGATGCTTTTGAATTATGGTGCTGGAGGAGACTCTTGAGAGTCCCATGGACTGCAAGAAGATCAAACCTATCCATTCTTAAAGAAATCAGCCCTGAATGCTCACTAGAAGGACAGATCCTGAAGTTGAGGCTCCAGTACTGAACGACTGAACGACTGAACAACAACAAGGACAGCATTGCAAAATTTGGAATGCAAAAAGACTACCTTCCAGGCTACAGGGAGTGTGTGCGGAACCTGTCAGTTCATACCAGATTTAACAGAGATAAAATTCCCTATGTGTCCTTAGAGGTTGCAAAAGTAGCTGAAGACGTCGGATTACAACAGGAAAAGAAAAGATGAATGTAAAATGAGCATTTCACACAGAAATTCGCAGGATGAAAGCCCTCTTGCAAAATTAATAGATATGGAATATTTAAATACGAATGAAAGTCACCAGATCAGTGGTTGTTAAAATATAATAAAGGATCAATATCGGAACAGATGCATTTGGACTAAGTAAGAGTTTTGGAGCAGAACGAAAGAAGAAGAACCTCCGAAGGCACAGGAAGTCAAATAAAATTGTTTAATTTGGTATTGAATAATTGGCTCTTTTAATTGTATTGTAATTTGGTGTTGTATTAATGTGCCTTTTATTGGATTGTTATAAATGAAAATTAATAAAAAATATTATACTGCAAAAGTATATACCTTGCATATTGGCATGTTTGGAAAGGGACAATTTGCAAACGGTGCTTGGAAAATCCCCCTGTTTCTGCCCTAAGCCTTATATTTATCTGCATTCACCTTGGAATCAGGGTTCCCAAGGCCGCCGTGAAGCATCTTTTCCAGAAGTTTATGAATGAGGATGTGAAAGAGCATTTTTCATCCAATATTAATCTGTCGCAGGTTGGGTGAGGCTTGTGGAAGGCAATGAGATGTTTAACACAAGCTGCTCACTAAAACACAGACGTAGCTGCAGAGATCCCCCCTTCCCTTTGCTACACGCCTGCCATGCAGCAGAGCTGTAGATTTCAAGGCCAAACTGTGTCACATAAGATTACATAGGCTTATCTCCTTTAATAAAATGCAGGGAGACGGAATCTTCCACGTTTTAAAGTTATCTACGGCCGTGTTTGGCTTAGAGAGGAAGTCATGATATCATTTAAGAAAGTGAGTGGGGAAAAGGAGGGTGGAATCTCAAAAAAGGGGATGATGGAGAAGATCCAGCTTTGAGAAGTCCGGCAAGGGCTGGGCCATTGTTGTTGTTTAGTCGTTTAGTCGTGTCCGACTCTTCGTGACCCCATGGACCAGAGCACGCCAGGCACTCCTGTCTTCCACTGCCTCCCGTCTTCCACTGCAACCATCTCGTCCTCTGTCGTCCCCTTCTCCTTGTGCCCTCCATCTTTCCCAACATCAGGGTCTTTTCCAGGGAGTCTTCTCTTCTCATGAGGTGGCCAAAGTATTGGAGCCTCAGCTTCAGGATCTGTCCTTCCAGTGAGCACTCCGGGCTGATTTCCTTCAGAATGGATCGGTTTTGTGATGACCTGGGAGTCAGACTCAGACGCTGAACCTGAGGGATCCCAGCCTGCACAGGATTCACTGCCTCCAGAACCAGCAGAGCCAGGGCTGGGGCCTGAGTCTCAAGGGGACTCACCTGTGCTGGATCCTCAGGTGCAGGCATCGGCTGAGGTTGATCTGGCTTCTAATGGGATGGAGGACTTATTGCCTGCAGGTGCTCCACTCCCCACCCAGTCAGGGGAAGCTGAGGTTGCCTCTGGGTCCGGTAACCCTCCAACTTCTCCTGAGCTGCAAAGGCTAAGGGCAGAGAGGCGAAGGGAACTAAGTTCCCGCAGGAGGAGTGCTCGCCTCCAAGCCAGGAGAGGCGAGGCACCTGAGGATCGGAGCCGCCCTTTGCCTCGGGGCAGATAAAAGCCAGCCAGTCCCAGACCCAAGTTGCAGGAGCAACATCGGTGCTGCCTAGTTCCTGTTCCTGGTTCCTGCGTTCCTGACCTCAGCTTGATTACTTCGGCTTCCTGACCTCGGCTTCCTGACCTCAGCTTCCTGACCTCAGCTTTGTTACTTCGGCTTCCTGACCTCGGCTTCCTGACCTCGGCTTCCTGACCTCGGCTTCATGACTTCGGCTTTGTGACTTCTGGCTTGGACTGACCTTGGACTGGACTAGACCTCGCCTATCGGATATCCCTTGGGACCAGCACAGGTTTGACCTTCTTGCAGTCCATGGGACTCTCAAGAGTCTCCTCCAGCACCATAATTCAAAAGCATCAATTCTTCGGCGATCAGCCTTCTTTATGGTCCAGCTCTCACTTCCATACATTACTACTGGGAAAACTACTGGGAAAATCATCAACTGATGCAAACAAGACAAATGATTCCCTCCATTCGTAAGCAAATACAGCACTAAATTAAGTAACTGACACCACGGCTGCTTTCTCACAAGCACTTTTCCCTGGACGCTCCATCCTTTGAGCACACACATTTCCCAGAAGGTGTTGCTATCAAAATGTTACAGTCCTACATCATCTGCGTTTTCCTCCCATCCCGTGGCCTGGGTTCAACCCCACACGCTAGTGGAAACCAGCACAGGAGATCCCACTTGCTTCCCCCATTTGCACCCCCCATGCCTCCTCCAACTCTGCTCTAGAGCATCAGGAGAACTCCCAGAACAATATGGGCAAGAGGAGAAAGGAGCTTGTTCCATCTGGCAAGCAGGAATGCTGAAGTGCTCACACCCTGAAGAGCAGCCAATGAACTGGAGCGGAGACAAGGAAATGCATGGTGTTGTCCCATTTCTTTTACTAGGTGTGACTCAGCGGGAGATGTGTGGAGGAGACATGCCCCTCATAATGTTTATTTAGGCCTTCAGGGAGGACAAATGAAATGAAATTATATTGAGACATTCTGCTATGCGTCCAAAATATCAGGCTGCAACCACCCCAGGAAATTATAAATGTAGTCTTGACAGCTTCATACGACAGTCAATATTTGTCCAGCTGTTCAGTCTCAGCCCTGTCCTCATCGGGGTGTGCGCATGGGTCATCCTGTTCAAGCAAGCTGCTTCTGTTGGAACCCTACACATGAACAGCAGAAGTGGGAATGAACACACTATCAGTTCATAGAATCATAGAATTGTGGGGTTGGAAGGGATCTCAAGGATCATCCAGTCCAGCCTTGTATTGCAATTCAGGAATCATGTCTAAAGAATCATGACAAATGACCATCCAACCATGGAAGGAGAGTCCACCACCTCTCAAAGGAGTCCATTCCACTGTCAGACTGCTCTTACTGCCAGAAAAAAAATTCCTTCCAGTAGCACCTTAGAGACCAACTAAGTTTGTTCTTCGTATGAGCTTTCGTGTGCATGCACACTTCTTCAGATACACTGAAACAGAAGTCACCAGACCCTTATATATAGTGAGAGGGTGGAAGGGGTATTACTCAGAAGGGTGGTGGGAATGGGTGATAGGCTGATAACAGGTAAACCTGTTGACGACTGTTAACGACTGCAATTAGTCTTACAGGAAAAAGCAATGGGTGAGAAGGTTCAAAAAGGTTAAAAATAGCTTTGTCATGTGTAATGAGATAAGAATCCAATGTCTTTGTTCAGACCAGGTCTCTCCATGGTTTTAAGCTTGGTAATGAGTTGCAATTCAGCAACTTCTCTTTCCAGTCTATTTCTGAAATTCCTTTGCAATAAGACAGCTACTTTGAGATCTTGTATAGAGTGTCCTGGGAGATGGGAGTGTTCTCCTACTGGTTTCTCTGTCTTGTGATTCCTGATGTCAGATTTATGTCCATTTATCCTTTGGCATAGGGATTGGCCTGTTTGTCCAATATAGAGAGCTGAAGGGCACTGTTGGCATTTGATGGCATACACAATGTTAGACGATGAACAATTAAATAGTCCTGAGATGGTATGTTTGATGTTGTTGGGGCCAGTAATGGTGTTGTCCGGGTGTATGTGGCAGCAAAGTTGGCATCTGGGTTTATTGCAGGCTCTGGTGCCAGTGTCCGTGTTAAGAGCTTGAGAAAGTGAACTGTCATTGTCTAGGAGGAAGACCTTTCATCGCCTACAGACAGCCACCCAATCTTAAACAACTCACCCACAATAATATTACAACCAGACTTAACATGACAGACCAACACGGCAGTACCTACCTGTTACTGCCAGAAAGTCCTTCCTAATGTTAAGCCACAATCTCCTTTCTCGTAACTTGAATCCATTACCCTCTGCTCCTCTTCTTCCCCATCCATGTTGCCTATCATTCTTCAACTTGTCTGAAGTTAAGGAGCCACCTCTACTTGTGGAGTGCCCCTTGCAGCCGCCACCCAAATTAGAACCCTGCTTATACACCCCAATATTGCCTGATCAAAGCCATGTGTGCAAAATACACATGGTTAGGATGAAAGAAAAGAGTGCCTCTGAGCACATTCTGAGCCTAGGAATGGGTTTTCAGCACCACAACTGAACAGAGCAGATAGCTCCACCCATGCAAGCATTTCTGCTTTCCTGGTGGAACAATCTGCCCTCTTCTCCCCCCGTTTGCTGTTCTAGGATTTTTTTGCCACCCTGAGCCAATTTGGGGGTTCTGGGGAGGGGAGGAAGAGGGGAAGCCCTGTTGTGGTAGTGCAGGGGTAGGCAACCTAAGGCCTGTGGGCCGGATGCGGCCCAATCACCTTCTCAATCCGGCCCACGGATGGTCTGGGAATCAGCGTGTTTTTACATGAGTAGAATGTGTCCTTTTATTTAACATGCATCTCTGGGTTATTTGTGGGGCATAGGAATTCGTTCATTATTTTTTTCAAAATATAGTCCGACCCACCACATGGTCTGAGGGACGGTGGACCGGCCCACAGCTGAAAAAGGTTACTGACCCCTGTGTTAGTGGAAGCCCTTGTGTGTACCTTGTGTGTACTTCTGTTGATGAGACTAGTTGGTTGAATTACAGTCGAGAATTTCCCAGACATAGCCACAATATTTCAGTCGGAAGCAGCGTCTGGGCAGTAATCACTGAAATGTCCAGGAAAATCCGGACCTATGGCAAGCAGTGTTGGAAGTCTAGATTTTGTCGAATTTCATTTTTATTTTTAGATTGGGTGTGTGTGTGAAGCTCAACAATTTTTAAATATGGCATCCCTAGTTGAATCCAACCCAAAGTTTTTTTCCACAAAAGTCCATTCACGGTTAGCTTTCCTTCATTTCTCCTGACAGGTGGGAAAAATCATTTTGTTGTTGCTACTATTAAACAATAGGGAGTCAGAAATTCTTGCAGATCTACTAATGGCTTGCCAGAAATACATGTGAAAAGGATCTATGGGTTTTAGTAGACCACAAATATAACACTGGTCAACAGTATGAAGCAGCAGCAATGAAAGCTAATATTATTCTAGGCTGCATCAACAGAAGTATAGTGTCCAGATCAAGGGAAGTAATAGTATCACTCTATTCTGCCTTAGTCAGACCGCACATGGAACACAGTGTCCAATTCTGGGCACCACAGTTTAAGAAGGATATTGTCAAGCTGGAACATATGCAGAGGAGAGCAAGCAAGATTTTTAAAATTCTATTTCATAACATTTATACATTGCTTGATTGTAAAAACAAGCAAGCAAGCAAACCAACCAACCAACCTCAAAGTGGTTTGCAAAAAGATAAAACAAGAAAACCAAGGGGGGAAATTACAATATTTTAAAACATCCAAAAAGTTAAAATACTAAATCAGTTTAAAATTCACACCAGCATTTCTGGTCATGCGGATAAGCTTGTCTAAAGAAGAATGTTTCTTGCAGGTGCCTCAAAGAATACAGCGAAGGTTCCTTCTTTATATCAATAGGCAGGGAGTTCCAAAGCTTAGGTGCTGCCACACGAAATGATCGAGTTCTTACAAATGCAGAACAGGTAGTACGTGGCACCTATAGTAGAACCCATTCTGCCAATCAAAGCAGTTAAGTGGACAGATGTGGGGTAAGGACATATTTTAGGTAAGCAGGTGCCAAGTTTTAAGAGCTTTGTATACTAACCTGGGGGACCCAGGTGGCGCTGTGGGTTAAACCACAGAGCCTAGGGCTTGCTGATCAGAAGGTCGGTGGTTCGAATCCCTGCGACGGGGTGAGCTCTCGTTGCTCGGTCCCAGCTCCTGCCCACCTAGCAGTTCGAAAGCACGTCAAAGTGCAAGTAGATAAATAGGAACCGCTCTGGCGGGAAGGTAAACGGCGTTTCCGTGCGCTGCTCTGGTTCGCCAGAAGCGGCTTTGTCATGCTGGCCACATGACCTGGAAGCTGTATGCCGGCTCTCGGCCAATAAAGCGAGATGAGCACTGCAACCCCAGAGTCGGACACAACTGGACCTAATGGTCAGGGGTCCCTTTACCTTTACCTATACTAACCTGAATGACCTTGGCTCGGTATCAGATTAGCAACCAGTGATATCTCTGAGCACAGATGTTAAATGCTGACAAGGCATTGTCATACCTGTCAACAGTTGCGCTGCAGGTTCCAGTTCAAGTGTGAGAGAAGCCCCACGTAGAGCATATAGTGTCCCGATGAGGAACAGTTGATGGAATTGGGTATGTTTAGCCTGGAATAGAAGTGAATGAGAGGAGATATGGTAGCCACCTTCAGATATCTGAAGGGCTGTCATTTGGAAGATGGAGCAGCTTCTTTTCCGCTGCTCTAGAGGGTAGGACCCAATGAAATGGATTCAAATTACAGTGGTCCCTTGACTTACGAATTTAATCCATTCCGAATGGACATTCATAGATCGAAAAGTTTGTAAGTCTAAAAAAGCGATTTCCCATAGGAATGCATTGGGAGAAAAATATTCGGAAAAAATCGTAAGTCGAGGAAACCGCATCTAAAACCGGCAACGATTTCCATTCGGATGTCGAAAAATTCGTAGGCATGTGGCCACTTTTTTCATTCGTAAATTGAAAAATACGGATGTCGAGTATTTCGTAAGTCGAGGGACCACTGTACAGGAAAGAAGATTCTGGCTAAACATTAGGAAGAACTTTCTGGCAGCAAGAGCTGCTCGACAGTGGAACGGTCTCCCTCGGGAGGTTGTGGGTTCTCCTTCCTTGGAGGTTTTTAAGCAGAGGTTGGATGGCCATCTGTCCATGGATGCTTTAGCTGAGATTCCTGCATTGCAGGGGGTTGGACTAGATGACCCTCAGGGTCCTTCCCAACTCTACGATTCTATGATTGTATGGTACTGCAAATCATCCAGAGATCTATCAGTAGAACCTGATCAACTGTCTGCCCATCTGTGCAGTGGCTCTGCAATGGCCTGCAGTGAGATGTGGGGAGAACCTGAAGTCCAGGGGCTGAATAGAATCATCCAGATCTCTCTGTCTTGCCCTTGGAACTGCCTTCACTGGCCCTTGCTTTGCACCTCAAGTGTTTTTGCCTGGCTGGAACATGTCCAGCTCTGATGATGCTAGTCTTCATGGAGGGTAGAGAGGAGGTGTTAAGTGTGTGTAGAAGCTAGCCTATTGCATAAAGCCAAAAAAATACATTTGCTGCTCCCCCTCTTTTTCTTTTGGTCCAGCTCACCAAGGGCAAGTGGCCCTTGGAAGGTTGCCTAGAAGAGAAAGTGGCCCGTAGGGTGAAACAGTTTCCCCAATCTTTGCCCACAACATGTGTCTAAGCACCCTAGCAGGTCTCCACTGAGAGCCAGTGTGGTGTAGTGGTTAAGAGCGGTGGACTTGTAATCTGGTGAACCGGGTTCACGTCTCCGCTCCTCCACATGCAGCTGCTTGGTGACCTTGGCTAGTCACACTTCTTTGAAGTCTCTCAGCCTCACTCACCTCACAGAGTGTTTGTTGTTGTGGGGGAGGAAGGGAAAGGAGAATGTTAGCCGCTTTGAGACTCCTTCGGGTAGTGAGAAAGCGGGATATCAAATCCAAACTCCTCCTCCTCCTCCTCCTCCTCCTCCTCTTCTTCTTCTTCTTCTTCTTCTTCTTCTTCCTCTTCCTCTTCCTCTTTCACTCTTCCCCATGACCTGCATCTGAAAGGGGTGAAGGGATGGGGAGAAATCCCAATGCAGTTTGCATTTACAGGAGAAGCAATTTCTGCAAGAATGTGAACTGAAACGCAGATGGCCTTTGAAATTCCCACTTCTCTGAATTTTGCAATGCAGTTCTCTTAATGCATTCAAAAATGCACATTATTAGGGTAAGGCAGACATTTAAAAACCATATATTAGTGAAAGCAAAGTATGAAATGCATTATATTGGGGAAACTGTTTTGCAAAGAGGTGTATATTGAACAAAACTGCATACAAAAGATGGGCTTATTCGCACTAAAATGCTGGCGATTTTTTCACGAGGGTTTAGCAACAGCAACACACATATGCAAATTTCAGGGGCAATGTGGAGAACTGAATTTAAGCTTGGGAGGATGAGAAACTAAAGAAACCAAAACCGACAGCTCCATCCCTCCATCCTTAATCGTAGGCATCCTGAGTTCCTTGGGGGGGCATGTCTTGCTGTCTGCTTCCACCATCACCCCCCCCCCCTGGCAGTGCAGAGAAAGGAGAGGGGCCAGATCAGGAAGTGTGCAGACTGCATGTGTGTCTGGGAGGAGGCAAGCATGTTAAATGCGCTGCATGGCAGGCTGCACACCTTCAGTGCAGACATGTGCTTAAAATGTCTTCACATGCAACCCTAATAAACCCCACCCAAGCGGCAACTGCATGTGTATCCAGTGTGGGGGCATGTTTTGTGCGTGCATTTTTATGTGCTTCTAAAGCCCTGTAATAGTTTTGAAGGATTAGCCGGGAACGCTGTCGCCTTTATGTTGTTTGCAAGGCTATAAACCACATTTATGACTTGGTTAAAATAACAGAAAGCGGAGCACCTCTGCACACTAATGGTGTATTTACGTTTCCTGCTTTCTCGTCCCACCTGCTTTCCTTTCCCTTGCACTTCCAATCCCCCCCTCCCCTGCCCTCCCCCCGCACGCACTCAGAAGACCCGTAACCAGATCCCATCTCAGATCTTCCTTAAAAGCTGTCATGTTCAATTGCTTTATTAGATGATAATATATCACTTTCGCCTCCCTTTGCCAGGACTGCTTTCAAGAGCTTGTATCATAAAAAAGCACAAATAAAATATTATTGCTGTCTCTTTATGCGCGAGCTGGTATTTTCCAGGGATAATTGGGGAGCGTTCCAGGCCTTACATGAACCTAGAAGCAGGGAGCCAGGCCACCAGTCAAACAGCTGAGCAGCAGGGAGGGCATGGAAGCCGAGAGGCCGAGCTGCGCCACAGCCTTGTTGCTAAAAAACCTCCCTGGCGTCCTGCCACCTGCATCTAACCACTGGACCAGGGCCGAAATGGGGAGGGGCGCACATCTGGTGGATACCTCTCTGCCTCCTCTCCCTTCCTGCTCCAGCTATTCTGTACTACCTTCATTGAGGCACCTCTAGGAATGGAAGTGCTTAGCTGATGCACAGGGACAGAAGATGCTACTGGGTTCATCTAGCCCTGTATTGTCTGCAGTGGCCGGCAGTGGTTCTGCAGTGGTGACCAGCTCAGCTGGTTACAGCCAGTGGCGTAGCAAGGGTGGGGCGTTGGGGGCGGAGCGCCCCGGGTTCCACCCTGGAGGGGGGGTGACACTGTTATGATATACCCGACCTGGGGCAAGTTGTGAGACTGCCCCAAAAGCCAGAGCACATCAGTTGAGCACATCCCCGACTACAGAGAGTCCGGAGTGCCAGTTATATGCGATTGTTCCCAGATAGAAAACAATACACACAGCCTTTTGGCTAATCTATTTATTCCAAGTAATTGTGCAGAGATTTCTCTGCTGCCAGCCCAGTGCAAACTGACCTGCCATTTCACCGTCCGTCTGGCTTGAGGACAAGCAGTGAAGAAGTGAGAAGTAAGTGAGCTAGCAGGCTCAGATCACAACAGTACATTCCATAGCAGGAAGTAAACGAAACATACTTTCTCACAGTACTGTGTGAGAGATAATAGCTACACCATTGCAGTCACCATTGCAAACAAAACATACTTTCTCACAGTACTGTGTGAGAGATAATAGCTACACCATTGCAGTCATGCAGCTTTAGCCACTTGACTTGGACATAATTCATAACAGACACTTGGCGCCACCCCCGACTCCCAAGCCACCGCCTGGCACCCCTTCCGCGCGAGCAGCCGCCGCACGGAAGGGGTGCCGGGCGGCAGTTTGGGAGTCCAGACGGACTGCGCAAGTGCGGCATCCCGCACGGACTGCACATGTCCACACATGCGCAGTCCGTGCAGGGGGCCGGGCCGGGCGCAAGCGGCCCCCATCCGTACGGCAGCTGCTCGCACCCGGAAACTCATAAGGCTACAGTGTGGCAGCCCGGCCGGACTGCTCTCCATAGCGCGCATGCGTTATGACGTTACGACGCATGCGCACTATGGAGCGACACCCTGCCCCCCGGGGGGTGCCGCTCGCGCTTACCGCTCCTGGCGGCCAAGCGGCTCCGTTCGCCACTGGTTAGAGCATGGTGCTGATAATGCCAAGGCTGCAGGTTCGATCCCTGTATCGGATAGCTGCATATTCCTGCATTGCAGGGGGTTGGACTAAATGATCCTCAGGGTCTCTTCCAACTCTACAGTTCTATGATTCCAGGGTCTTTTCCTAGCCTTGCCTGGAGATGTTGGGGATTGAACCTGAGATCTTCTGCATGCAAAGCAGATGTTCTGCCAGCGAGCTATGTCCTCCCTTCTGTGAGGTTGGTTGTATGAGAGCTTCATGGCTGCTTCTTCTCTCTCCTATCCAGTATTATAATTACAGTAGAGCAGGCATCCTCAACCTCGGCCCGCCAGGTGTTTTGAGACTACAATTCCCATCATCCCTGACCACTGGTCCTGCTAGCTAGGGATCATGGGAGTTGTAGGCCAAAAACATCTGGAGGGCCGAGGCTGAGGAAGCCTGCAGTAGAGCTAAGCCAAAATTCTCCACATTTCCCCCTTTGTCTCACCACTACTTCATCTGAGAAAAGGAAGGCCACTTTGCAGATTTTTCTTGGGATGGTGTCCACTGATTTTTTTGGTGGTGGCAGGCATTCAGAACTTCTCACTAGGTATCGGACTTGGGTGAGGATTAGAAATGGTGGCCACAACTTCCAGCAACAAAACCAAAACAAAAGTTGCTGCCACAACTTCCAGCAACAAAACCAAAACTCCAAAAGCCGTTGCGAATGGCGAGTCCTCATCTCTGAGAAACTGTTGGGAGAATTTCTCCTCCCCCTGGAAAAATTCAGTGAAATGGTCAGCCCAGTTTCAAGAGCTCTACAATGGTACCTCTGGTTGCGAACACGATCCGTTCCGGGGTGCCGTTTGCACCCCGAAAAGTCCGCAACCAGAGTGGTGTTCTTGTGCATGCGCGAAGCGCGCAGAACGCTTCTGCGCATGCGCGCGAGGCAAAACTCGGAAGTAAACACTTCCGGGTTTGCCGCGTTCTTAACCTGAAAAAACGCAACATGAAGCGTTCGCAAGAAGAGGTATGACTGTACTTTGTTATCGTGCATGTGTGTCATCACAGCAATTGAGAAAGCTGTCCCAGCTTCTCCCATCTGTTCCATCTGTATTGTCAACACCTTCCCACCTCACCTGCCTTATGCCACACCTGAAGATTTCCTTATCGTTATCTGGTGAGGGAGGGGTGGATTATGTGGGAAGCAGACTCTAGTTCCCATTTGCAGAGTATGCGGAAGACAGCCCTGGGTTGTTTGACCTTTAATTATTTTTCTCTCCTGTAAAAACCATGCAAGACACTATGCAAGTTTAAATAACATGTAACTTTTACAAGGGACCCAGGTGACGCTGTGGGTTAAACCACAGAGCCTAGGGCTTGCTGATCAGAAGGTCAGCGGTTCGAATCCCTGCGACTGGGTGAGCTCCCGTTGCTCGGTCCCAGCTCCTGCCCACCTAGCAGTTCAAAAGCACGTCAAAGTGCAAGTAGATAAATAGGTACCGCTCCGGCGGGAAGGTAAACGGCGTTTCCGTGCGCTGCTGTGGTTCGCCAGAAGCGGCTTTGTCATGTTGGCCACATGACCTGGAAGCTGTACGCCGGCTCTCGGCCAATAAAGCAAGATGAGCACCGCAACCCCAGAGTCGGACACGACGGGACCTAATGGTCAGGGGTCCCTTTACCTTTACCTTTTTAACTTTTACTTAGTCTTTCTTCTTCTTCTTTGGCGATCACTCGTAGCCGAGTAAGATTGTCTTCCATAAACACAGTTTTAACAGTGAGTCCGTAAGTGACTGTGGAGGCCAATTCTGGATCCACATGTCCTTCCACAGTGGGGACATTGGTTTATGGGTGGGAGTTGATCAGGGTGTGGATTTGCCAAGCGTGCCTTCCTCTTAGCACTTTTCTCCCTTGCGTCTTGAGTTCGAGTGTCTTCAAAGCTCATGACACCTTTGATAAAGGCTGTTCTCCAATCGGAGCACTCGCAGGCAAGTGTTTCCCAGTTGTCGGTGTTTATACTACATTTTTTTTCGATTTGCCTTTAGAGAGTCTTTGAACCTCTTTTGTTGACCACCAGCATTACACTTTCCATTTTTAAGTTCGGAATAGAGCACAATGGTACCTCGGGTTACATACGCTTCAGGTTACAGACTCTGCTAATATTACCTCGGGTAATACCCAGAAATATTACCTCGGGTTAAGAACTTTGCTTCAGGATGAGAACAGAAATCGGGCAGCGGTGGCACAGCGGCAGCGGGAGGCCCCATTAGCTAAAGTGGTGCTTCAGGTTAAGAACAGTTTCAGGTTAAGAACGGACCTCCAGAACGAATTAAGTACTTAACCAGAGGTACCACTGTAGTTGCTTTGGAAGACGGTAATCAGGCATCCACACAACATGACCAGTCCAGCAAAGTTGATGTTGAAGATATACTTAGTATACTTGCTGTTGTAGATTAAATATACAATGCAAGTATAACTGTTAACTGTTAAGTTACAGGTAGGTAGCCGTGTTGGTCTGCCATAGTCGAAACAAAATAAAAAAGAATGTTAGCTGCTTTGAGACTCCTTCGGGTAGTGATAAAATGGGATATCAAATCCAAACTCTTCTTCTTCTTCTTCCCAAATTCCTCTCGACCTGAATGTCGTTCTGTCCTGGCTGGGAAGAAGAAGAAGAGTTTGGATTTGATATCCTGCTTTATCACTACCCGAAGGAGTCTCAAAGCAGCTCACAATCTCCTTTCCCTTCCTCCCCCACAACAAACACTGTGGGGTGAGTGGGGCTGAGAGACTTCAGAGAAGTGTGACTAGCCCAAGGTCACCCAGCAGCTGCATGTGGAGGAGCGGAGACGCGAACCCGGTTCACCAGATTATGAGTGTACCGCTCTTAACCACTACACCACACTGGCTGTCCAGTGAGAGCTCTGATCTCAGATGTTGCCTCTTTGCTTCTCAGCCAGTAGGAGCTAGCACTGAGCTCTCCTGGGCTGAGTGCAGGGTGTCTGTGGTCAGAGGTAGAAAAAGTTGTACTGACCTGCTTCCCACTAGGAATTTCCTTCTTTGATGGGAGCCAAAAGAAAACCACAACAAGTGCTTCATAATGGGAAGTCACTTTCCCTTTGGCAACCCAGCAGAGGTCACTCTGACCAGACATGTGTGTGTATGTGTTTTCTAAATAACAGCTTCCTGTCGATGAGCCAATAGTGGACGGGTTGCTCCTGCTGAATTTACAGCTTATTTGTCCCGTGTTTACATGCCCTAACACTAACAGAATGCATATCAGTGAATGCTGATTTGAAATGCCTTTAATTGGCAGGCCGTGTGAACTGAAAACTGTCCTCTATGGCTGCTGTAGGGTTGCCACATTTCATGGCATGGATTGAATAGAAAGAAATATGTGCCACCCATTGACTTTTTAAAGCATGCTCTCACTACCATTATTGGGGCGGGTGGGAAATCAGATGTCTGTCACAAGGCTGCATTTATGATGTTGTTGCAACGATGATAGACAGCTTTATTAACGTGTTGAGTGACATCATTGATCAATATGAGCATGCCCATGGCTCAGGCCACTCCTGCCAAGGTACCTGATGTCATGGCTGGCAAAGCGAAGGGAAGACAAGTGGGAGTAGTGTATTTGAAAATTGAAATAAGATTCAGCTGCCAGTCCATTTGGCATGGAGCGGTGAGGGTCCTTAGTCTCAGGTGGGGAAATGTCTTGGGCCAGCCCAGGTAGGAACGATAGGTTGCAGACTTCAGGATCTGTCACCAAATTGAAGGTATTTTCAGCTCTGGCAATGGCTCAAATCATAATGGACAACTCTGACATGAATCGCTGTTTAGGTGCCTTTAAAGTGGTAGGCAATGACAAACCTAGCAATGACAAACCTAGACAGCATCTTAAAAAGCAAAGACATCACCTTGCCGACAAAGGTTCGTATAGTTAAAGCTATGGTTTTCCCAGTAGTAATGTACGGAAGTGAGAGCTGGACCATAAAGCAGGCTGATCGCCGAAGAATTGATGCTTCTGAATTATGGTGCTGGAGGAGACTCTTGAGAGTCCCATGGACTGCAAGAAGATCAAACCTATCCATTCTTAAAGAAATCGGCCCTGAATGCTCACTAGAAGGACAGATCCTGAAGTTGAGGCTCCAGTACTTTGGCCAGCTCATGAGAAGAGAAGACTCCCTAGAAAAGACCCTGATGTTGGGAAAGGTTGAGGGCACAAGGAGAAGGGGACGACAGAGGACAAGATGGTTGGACAGTGTTCTCGAAGCTACTAACATGAGTTTGGCCAAACTGCGAGAGGCAGTGAAGGATAGGCGTGCCTGGCGTGCTCTGGTCCATGGGGTCACGAAGAGTCGGACACGACTGAACGACTGAACAACAACAACAAAGTGGTAGGAGGAATTCGCAGTGTGTGTGTGTTTGTGAGAGAGTTGTGTTTGTGCTTGCATCTATTCGTTATTAACAAAACAAACAAACCCAAACTGTTTCAGCTGGGATCTATGTCAAAATGCAAAGGAGGAGTTCTGGTCTCCCTGCCAAATTCCAGAGAGGCCAGGATTTGGCCATGGCCAGCCTCCAAAAGAACAGACATCATGATGCAATCTCTCCTTACAGCTGTCAGTAGAGACTTCCCTGACCAATATGCCACACAAAGAGGGTTGCTTTCTGGTTTTACTGCTTAGCTCTCACTCTCCGAGATTCATAGCCACACAAGACAGGCTGGGCTAGGGTGCTGAGCAAGAGGCATTACTTGCCTTGCTTCTTCTCCCAATGAAGCTAGTGGGATATAAAGGTAAAGGGGTTACCTCTGATGGCCTTTTGTGCAATTGAGCTTGAAGACTGGCTTGAGGACACTTGCTATTTTTAATTCCTTTAGGAAAAACAAAAATCAAATATAGAGGTATTTCTGTTTTGAGGTACCACTGGACTGCTTTCCACATGAAAAGCAACTGGAAGGTTCTGAATGTGCATACACACACTTGTAACTGCTGTGAGACATGTGGGTCTAAAGTGGTATATAAATTTAAATAATAATAATAATAGCAGCATATTAGAGAGAAAGCATCAAGCCTGGCTTTCCCACTGATATGCTTAATTTTCTACATGCAAGGGGATTTTTTTAGGATGACCTTAATTTGCTTCACGTAGGGAAATTTCAAGACTGTCACTATTTTGCAGAAGTGATTCAGGTGCACACCATAAATTTCAGTTTGTGCAATTAAAGTTGATTAAAGTGCTCCGTTGCCTTAGTGCAGCAAAACCACTTCTTAAAACAAACTGACATTTTGAAGTTAGGAAAGTGGCAAGGAAATGGATTGAAAAGTATGGGATGAACAAATGATTAACAGGAAGACGCAAATCAAAATGAATGCGTTCTTGTTTAACCACCCTTTAAACAAATCGGAACAGATGGTCAAAAAAGATCAGACATAGGTAAGTTTTATACAAAGAAATCAGGGAGTATGGTACATAAAAAGGTAATCTGGAAGAGCCCTTAAGCACTGAGGATTCAAAACACAGTCCAGCACTTGTGTATGTGGGACAGTCCCCTAAGAACCCTGTCATGTGGTTTTCCTGAATTTGTAAATCAGCCATGAATGTTGTTTGGTTCTCAGATGTTGTCGACCACAACTCCCATCATCGCCAGTCAGATTAGCCAATGGGCAGGAATGATGGGAGTTGTAGTCCAAGAGCATCTGGGGGCTCACAGTTGAGGAACACTGACAAGCTCCATGCAAAAGGGAAGGCAGCCCTCTCCTACCCAGGGCCATCTTAAGCATATCTGGCGCCGTGGTGCAAAGATCCCTCCGACGCCCCCCTCCCCTTTCCCAGAGTTGTCGACCTTTCCCCAAGCCTCTGCGGGGATCACTCTCCTCCCGCGGAGGCTTGGGAAGGAAGCTGCACGCCCACCAGCCATATAGTTGGCTGCTCGCTCTCCACCTTAGAGCAGATTTATGCCACCAGGTGCCACAGAAAGGCACTGGACATAGTGAAAGATCCATCGCATCCTGGTCACCGTCTCTTTGAACTTTTGCCATCGGGACGGAGATACAGGACGATGACAACAAGAACAAGCCGTCTTAGAAACAGCTTCTTCTCCAGAGCGATCGCGGCCTTGAATGGGAAGCCTGGACTTTGAAGTCATCTAATCTTACCTGTTATGTTTTATCATTGTATGGTTTTAATCAGTGTGTATGGTTTTAATCAGTGTTTTTGTAGTTGTTTTGTCTTTGCGTGGAGTGCCCTATCTGGGTGGATGGAGCAGCCAAGTAATTTCGTTGTCCCCGAAGGGGACAATGACAATAAAATATATTCTATTCTATTCTATTCTATTCTATTCTATTCTATTCTATTCTATTCTAGTTGGCGGGGCGCGGCTTCCATTCTAAGTCTCTGCAGGGATCGCTCTCCTCCCGCGGAGGCTTGGGAGGCAAACTGCACGCCCGCCAGCCATATGGTTGGCAGGGCACAGCTGGAAGGAGTGCAGGGAAAGGGGAGGCCGCCGGCAAAGCCGTGCAGCTCCCCCACTCGCTGGGGCGCCCCTGAGAGGCCAGCGCCCTGGCGCAACGCGCCAGTAAGCCCAATAGGAAAGACGGCTCTGTTCCTACCCCAATGGCACTCACACATCCCCTACAGCCACATTTATTGATTTATCTTAACAGGGCCCCAATTAATGTGATAATGTGAACCCCTATAAATCCTTGAATATGCTTCTATAGAGACGTTATGATAACCTGTTGCTTTAAAGAAACTGATGATTTGGCAAAAGAGGCCTTCCCTACTGGAAAGTACAGCAAATATGTCAATCACACAAAGATGCCATTCATTAGCTAGAACATAAGTTGATACATGAAAATGGCTACACACAGCTAACACAGGTTCCCATACATGCATACTAACAAAATGTAACAGATCTCTGAGAATCAAGGTTCACTTAGCAATGCTTATTACACCTGCGTATTAAATTAGGTAATGGACATGCGTACTAAACTAATGTGAGGTAATGATGAACTTTATTGGTTAAATTGAAATCCTTTGTTTAAAATGTTATAAATACCCCTGCCCAGACCTTTGGGCAGGGTTGCAGATTTGGGAAAGATTCCGCTGTAACTTATTGCTTTGCAATAAACAATAATGGACTCCTAGCTCCTAAAGTCTCTGAGTTTTATTGGCGTAGCTCAGAAGATAGGCCTTTCCGGCCAATGCAACATGCTGAAATGGGTTTAATTTTGCCCAGTTTGTTGGGTTTGGTTCCCCCCTATAAATTGGGGGGAAATCCTTTGCCAATATCAAAGATTCCTCTCCCAGTGCTGTTCAGGCAACTTGGTTTCAACACCATCGTAATATGGCAGCAACAGGGGACACACTGGTTGAAGAGGCAGAATTACACCAGTACAGACACAAATGGCAACAAATGGCAACAAAGCCAGAGAAAACTCAGACTGCTGAAGAAGCATCCTTGCTCTGTGCTTCTTGGGGGCATCTAGCTGTTCTCTGGGGTACCTCCCTCCGAATAACTCCCTGACCTGAGGTTGTATAACTTAGAATGATCACGATCATGGTAAAGATAAATTGGCTTCACACCAGAAAAGTGTAATAGTCACCCATCACTTTTGAGCACAGCAGTTTAGATTTATGCGCTAACTTTCTTTAACCTGGGCATCGTTTTGCATGTGTTCCAGGAAACCCTTTTCAAGAAGGCATGTAAGTTCATGTTCACCTGGTGTCTTAGGCATAGATAGTCACACAAAAAAACAGAACTTGCCTGTTCCTGCTTTGTTAATGAAAGGTTATGAGTCACAGTTGGTGCCACCAACAGACTGGAAGCTAATGAGAAACAAATAAAAAATAATGTAAAGATGAAACACAGAGATGGTGAAAGAGGACAATGGCAACACAGTTCATCACCTCTGTCTGATATTTAGGATGGAGGAAGTTCATGGAATTCTAATTTGGGTTCGGATAGGCTCAAAAATAAGCCATGGACATTTCCTAATATTTTGGAGGATATTTAGGCTTATTTCTGAGCCCATTCTTAGTAAAAGCAAGGGCTCAGCCTGGTTCAGGGTCGCTTGAGTGGTCCCAGGTGATAGTCCACATTGCTGCCATGGCGATCTGTGACATCATCTGCATAGTGTTTATGAGGGAACAATGAACCTAGTATCTGCCATGTGAGTTGCAGGCTATTCTTTCTCAGGTTTTATACTTGACCAGAAAGACAGGGAATGATGATCCTCACAACTCAGGATTCTTCCCCAGGAGATGCTCCCAGCCCAGGGTTAAATCCAAAGGGAAGATACAGAGGGGTGGAGAACAGGTAGGGGATCTGATCCTGATCTTCCCGAGAGCACATCTGTCTGAGAGACTCCATATCCAACCTTGGACCTAATGCATTTGCTAGACAGCAGCTAGGACCAGTCCTAGCAGAGTGAGACTTTGGGGCTGGTTGTCCACAGCTCATTCAGTTGAATGAGCAGGAGGGTCCCCAAACACCGCAGGAATGGCTTGCCACATTTTGAAGTAAATACACCTAGTGAAGTAATACCCAACTGTCAGACTCCCTTTTAGGGGTTCCTCCGAGTCCCAACACATTCGCTTATTTCAGAGCCCAATGGGCAGGACCCTAAGTCCTGAAAGGTGGGGAGAGGGACCCTTCTTTTTACAGGATTCCTGTTGGCTATGTTTTTAAATGTTTTAAAAAACCAGTGTGGTGTAGTGGTTAAGAGCGGTGGACTCGTAATCTGGTGAACCGGGTTCGCATCCCCGCTCTTCCACATGCAGCTGCTGGGTGGCCTTGGGCTAGTCACGCTTCTCTGAAGTCTCTCAGCCTCACTCACCTCACAGAGTCAAAACAAAATAAAATAAAAAACAATTTTTTTTTCTTCCAGTAGCACCTTAGAGACCAACTAGGTTTGTTCTTGGTATGAGCTTTCGTGTGCATGCACACTTCTTCAGATACACTGAAATAGAAGTGGACTTCTATTTCAGTGTATCTGAAGAAGTGTGCATGCACACGAAAGCTCATACCAAGAACAAACTTAGTTGGTCTCTAAGGTGCTACTGGAAGAAAAAAATTTTTTTTTTAATTTTATTTTGTTTTGACTATGACAGACCAACACGGCTATCTACCTTCACCTCACAGAGTGTTTGTTGTGGGGCAGGAAGGGAAAGGAGAATGTTAGCCGCTTTGAGACTCCTTCGGGTAGTGATAAAGTGGGATATCAAATCCAAACTCTTCTTCTTCTTCTTCTTCTTCTTCTTCTTCTTCTTCTTCTTCTTCTTCTTCTTCTTCCTGCATCCCGCCTGGCGCTGCAGCTCCCGCAGCGACCCACCGAGCGAGCGCCGGCTCCTGGAGCTGGCCATCCAGCACAGACGGGCAGCCCCAGGAGCTGGCGCTCGCTCGGCGGGTCACCCCCCCCCCCCAGGGGAAAGTGGGCAGGGCGCCGGCTGGCTGAGAGAGCGACCAATAAAGCAAGCCTGCCTCAGTCGCGCACAAAGCAAGGTTTTGGCTCCCGGCTCGGCTTAACGATCGCGGGGGTGGGGCCCCAGTGTGCCACCCCGCCCCAGGGCCCACCCCTTGCTCCGCCCCTGCTCCTTTCCCTTTGGTTCCTCACTTGCCACTTTCCCTAACAGGTGTACTGAGCTGCCCCCAACATTGGGTAGGGACTGTCGCACGTGCATGATGTCACTGGTGTGCACCCTCTCAATCTGGCTGGGACAACCCGGCCCCCCACCCACTGCCAGCCACCTTACCTTCGTAAAAGGGTTGCGCCAGTGCGAACACGTTTTGCCCTGCTGTGTCGTTTGGAGGATCGTCACAGAATTGGGGGGGGGGCTGGGTCCCTCCTTAAAAAATATTGGGGATGATTCCCCTGTTACTTAAGCACTGGCCAGGCTGGCTGGGGCCGACAGGAATTGCAGTCCAACATCTAGAGCGCCATAGGTTCCCCACCCCTCAGCTTAGGGCACATCCATGCTAAGTGTGTAGACAGGTTTAACCATCATTCCCTTTCCACAAGGAAATTGGGAACTGTAGTCCTGTGAAGGGGAGCTGGGGTGAAGGGGAGCCAATGCAATTCTGGGCTGCATCAATAGGAGTATAGCATCTAGATCAAGGGAAGTAATAGTACCACTGTATTCCGCTCTGGTCAGACCTCATCTGGTCAGAACTGGAATACTGTGTCCAGTTCTGGGCACCAAAGTTCAAGAAGGATATGGACAAGCTGGAACGTGTCCAGAGGAGGGCAACCAAAATGGTCAAAGGCCTGGAAACGATGCCTTATGAGGAACGGCTTAGGGAGCTGGGTATGTTTAGCCTGGAGAAGAGAAGGTTAAGGGGTGATATGATAGCCATGTTCAAATATATAAAAGGATGTCATATAGAGGAGGGAGAAAGGTTGTTTTCTGCTGCTCCAGAGAAGCGGACACGGAGCAATGGATTCAAACTACAAGAAAGAAGATTCCACCTCAACATTAGGAAGAACTTCCTGACAGTAAGAGCTGTTCGACAGTGGAATTTGCTGCCAAGGAGTGTGGTGGAGTCTCCTTCTTTGGAGGTCTTTAAGCAGAGGCTTGACAGCCATCTGTCAAGAATGCTTTGATGGTGTTCCTGCTTGGCAGGGGGTTGGACTGGATGGCCCTTGTGGTCTCTTCCAACTCTATGATTCTATGGTTGGTAGCATGGGACTATCAACATCTCACCACATTGTAATTCCCAGGAATCTTTGGGGGCAGCTGTGACAGTAAAGCTAAATATAAAACCCAATATAAGCTTGTAGATAGGGTAGGATCTCCCTTTTCTCTCCCTCTCTTGTTGTGAGATTTATTGAATCAATTGGATAATTTAATGACTGTGTGCAGCTAGGCATTGCTGTTTAACGATAGTAAATTAGATTATAAAAAAAACCCTCCAAGAATCAATTTGGACTGTATTTTAATGATCGGCTGCGTTTTCCCCCCCTTTTTGTATGGGGAATGATAATTTGTTGTTGCATGTTTTTTTTTTGCTATGATTCTGTCTTGACTATTTCTTAAGTTGTAAAATGTCAAAGTCTTTATCAATAAAAAAAATAATAATGTACGAGATGGAGATGTTAATGCTTAATACTCCAAACTCATATCCAGGCTAGAACCAGTTACGGGCTCCAGTCTGACACAAGTTTGCTGTCATAGGAAGCTGCCATGCATTTGAATCAGACCACTGGGTCATCTAGCTCAGTATTTTCCACACCGACTGGCAGAAGGTCTCTGGGATTTCAGACAGGATTTTCCCAACCCTGGCTAAAGATGTGGGAGATTGAACCAGGAGCCTTCTGCAAGCAAAGTTACTGATATTGGAAGAGGAATCAAAACTCTTATTATATATTCCTTGGTGGTGGCCAGATGGACTATTGCCCACGGTTTGATAAAAACATCGAACTTTTCCCCTTAACATCTGGTTTAATAAGGCCCTGAATATTGCAGTTTCTGAAAAAATGACTCATTTGATGCATTTTTCACAAGGCACCACTAAGTCAATGAATTATGTTGCTACATGGAGGATGTTGTTGATGTATCTTAAAAAACAAGCTTATGGCTGGTGCTTTCCCACTGAATTTGATTTCATTTCGTACTAATTGCATATGACTATACCTTACTATCGGCCTTCTTTGTTTCCACAAAAATAATATTCCCATTTTCTTGATTGATCCTAGATTGAACCTTTCTATATTCCTGAGTAATATCTAATTATGCATCATGGATCTATAATGGTTCTTTGCTTTGTTGGATTGTATAATGCTTTGATTACTCATGGGATCATAGAATCATAGAGTTGGAAGGGACTCCCAGGGGTCATCTAGTCCAACCCCCTGCAATGCAGGAATCTCAGCTAAAGCATCCATGACAGATGGTCATCCAACCTCTGCTTAAAACCCCCCAAGGAAGGAGAGTCCACAACCTCATGAGGGAGACTGTTCCACTGTTAAACACCTCTTACTGTCATAAAGTTCTTCCTGGTGGTTAGTCGGAATCTCCTTTCTTGTAACTTGAAGGCAGTGGTTCGAGTCCTACCCTCCAGAGCAGGAGAAAACAAGCTTGTTCCTTTTTCCATGTGACAGTCCTGAGATAGTTGCAGGTGGCTATCATATCTTCTCCCAGTCTCTTCTTTTCCAGGCTAAACATACCCAACTCCCTCAACCGTTCCTCATAAGGCTTAGTTTCCAGACCCTTGGTCGAAGACTCATGCTCCCATCTTTCCCCCTTTTTAAGACACCGTCTTATAATTTTTTTTCCCTCAAAAAAACACAGGGTGGCTTATGTTCGGGGGGATGTCTTATTTTTATTACGTCAGTATGGTACAGTACAGCCTCCCCCTGCGCGCTGAGCAGGCGGGGCAGAACTCCGCAAGAGGCACGTTTCCCCCCCCCATGCCGCTTGCTGGTTTGCTGGCTCCCTGCGCACTGGGAACAGGCAGGGCAGGAAGAGGCGTCTCCCCCCCGCGCGCCTCTCCCTGCACACTAAGCAGGCGGGGCAGAATTCCGCAGGAGGCGCGTTCCCCCCCCCCCCGTGCCTCTCACTGGTTCGCTGGCTCCCTGCGCACGGGGAACAGGCGGGGCAGGAAGAGGCGTCTTCCCCCCCATGCTTCTCCCTGCGCACTAAGCAGGCAGGGCAGAACTCCGCAAGAGGCGCGTTTCCCCCCCCCCCCGTGCCTCTCACTGGTTCGCTGGCTCCCTGTGCACGCAGGAGGGGCTGAGGAGGCGACGGGAACAATGGCGGCACCACGGCTTACTTTTGGGGTACGTCTTACTTCTCACAAAGGTAAAAAAAAACCCTGCCATGGCTTACTTTATGACTACGTATTAAAAAAGGGGAAACAGGGTAGAACTGAAATATTAAATTGCTCTTTCCCAATAAAATGGTGCTGTGGCACTTCTGGGAAGCTTTGTGGTGCCCCTGAGGTCAATGTGTTTATACTGTATGTAAAATGGGTTGGCTTCAGACTGTTAATCACATTTAATTCCCATTGAAATCAATTGAGCCAAAGTTAGGTAAAGGTAAAGGGACCCCTGACCATTAGGTCCAGTCGCGGACGACTCTGGGGTTGCGGTGCTCATCTCGCTTTATTGGCCGAGAGCCGGCGTACAGCTTCCGGGTCATGTGGCCAGCATGACTAAGCCGCTTCTGGTGAACCAGAGCAGCGCACGGAAACAACATTTACCTTCCTGCAGGAGTGGTACCTATTTATCTACTTGCACTTTGACGTTCTTTCGAACTGCTAGGTTGGCAGGAGCAGGGACCAAGCAACGGGAGCTCACCCCGTCGTGATGATTCGAAACGCCGACCTTCTGATCAGCAAGTCCTAGGCTCTGTGGTTTAACCCACAGCGCCACCCGCATATGACATAATAAATGTTGGCCTTGAAAGTGCCACAAATCTCTTTGTTGTTTTTCCGGCAATAGACTACATGGCTACCCTTCTCTATAACCACTGCCTAACAAATTCTCCTCCCACTTCCTAGCAACAATGATTTCATTATAAAGTTGATCTAGTTTGGTCCTATGACATACATTGGCAAAGAGCAGTAATTCAAACAGAATTATTCCTCACTCTGAAAGCATTGCCTTTACTCTGAATGAGCTTTGCTTGCACTCAGTGACATCGTGTCACCAAATTTGATTGGCAATGTGATGATGATGCCCTGGCTATTCGGAAGAAGGCATTTTGAAGGGGGGAAATTGAGCTGAAAAGGCAACTGATTGAAAATGTAAAAAAGATTAATTATGGTGCTGTTGTCTGAAAGCCAGGATGGGAGAGGGGTGTAATCTAAGATGCATGGGGAGGGGGGAAGCACAGGTGGCCTGAATATGTGCTAAGAAACACACGGGGAGGGCACTTTTTATAGGGGAGAAGGTTTTTGCAAAAACCAAGCCCTTCATTTGACTTATTCCTAGTAATTTGCCTCCAATATCCTCCTTTGCTAATTTTGATGTTGTATCATCTGTAGCTATAGAAGAAGAAGAAGAAGAGTTTGGATTTGATATCCCGCTTTCTCACTACCCAAAGGAGTCTCAAAGCGGCTAACATTCTCCTTTCCCTTCCTCCCCCACAACAAACACTCTGTGAGGTGAGTGGGGCTGAGAGACTTCAGAGAAGTGTGACTAGCCCAAGGTCACCCAGCAGCTGCATGTGGAGGAGCGGGGACGCGAACCCGGTTCACCAGATTACGAGTCTACCGCTCTTAACCACTACACCACACTGGCTCTTGATCACTGATTCTTGATTTCAGTACAATATTGGGCATCGCTGCCAATGACACATGATGATATTTTTATATGACCATATTTAATCATTGGCATGCAACCAAATTTAATATTTAACTGTACTTGGTGGATAGCATGCAATGGTATTTAATACCTGTCAAGGCCATGGGCAGCAGTCTAAGCTGGGAAACAGGAGTTGCGAGATAATGCCATTATTCTTCCGTCAGGACTGAAGAATAAGTGAGACATAAAGGATTGAGCAGGAAGCAGGACTGAGGAGCATGTCAGAAATCAGCACATGCAGGTCTTGCTATCCGAACACAATGTGTCCTCAGGAAAAGGCTTGTTAGGCAAGTATTTGCATAAGGAGTCAATGGTTTCCATTGATTCCTATGGGGAAATTTCTAATGTGTTCCCGACCATGGAATTTTGACCCCAAAATGATGAAAAAGCCATCTGAAACCTTGCAAAAGGCAAACAATGAAGGGGAAATGTTCCTTTATTTGTCCAATCTCTCGTCCACCCTCCCTCCCACCATGGTTTCTATCAAAACAGCTGCCACAGACCATCAAAACACAAAAAGTAGAGTTTGTTTAAGGCTGATTATTTGTTTACAGTACTACATGCAGGTCTGGCTGTTTGGATATCTGAATATGCGGTGTGTATAGCAAGCTTTGGGTACTAATTCATTATGTTTGGATAAGTGATTTTTTGTATAACGAGCATTGGGATAGTAGGACCTGCGTGTACTATGTGTTACCTCCACAATTGGAGGCAGTAGACTTCTAAATGTCGGTTGTTAGGAATCACAAGTGGGGAGAGTGCTGTTGTGCTTCTTGTGAGGTTGCCACATAAGGGCATCTAGTTGGCTACTTTGAGTACAGGATGGTGGACTAGATGAGTCACTGGCCTGATCTAGCAGGGCTCTTACGTTCTTAGAACTCAGGAACAATCCAGAACTCAAGATCAAAGAGCAAGTTAGGAATGAAGGACAAACCAGAACTCAGGCTTATGATGCAAGCCAGAATGAGTTCTGAAAAGCAAGTCAGCCCCAAAGAGTGAGCCCAAAGTTTGGTCCCAAGGACAATAAAAGGATTTTAAAACATTCTAGACCTCAGGAAAATCTTGTTGCAAAAACAAGGCTTAACTGCAACAGGAAGTCAATTTACAGTTCTTCCTGTCGAGGAATATTCAGTGACCAGTTTGGGAGGTCCTCAAGGTTTAGGGATGAGCACACACTACTAACAATTTTGAGAATATGTCCCTTCAAATAGCAAACTCCATTTTGGAAATAATGCCTTGCGGTCAATCTTAGCCATAGAGTAGGCCCATTAATATTCATGGTCACAACTAATTTAGGTCCATTACTTTCAGTGGTTCTACACTGAGTTTTACACGGAGTAGACTCATTGAAATTAATGGACCTAACTCAGTCATGTCCATTAATTTCGGTGGCTCTACTCAGAATAAAATTTAGTTGAATGCAGTACCACTCATATTGTCCAATCTTACAATAGATTCCCCAATTATTATTATTTTAAAAAGATTTTGCTCCTCCAAAAATACATTTGGGATTCATTTTGGGAGTGCAGCCTTTAATCTCTCTAGCCTACCGTATGCTGTCCCCCAAAGCATACAGTAGGCTGGGGATTGTGCTCCCAGCGTGAATAAGACGTTGAGACCAATTTCAGGATCCTTGCTCCATGGTGATATACATCAGCTGAACAGTTTTAATATTCCTCCAGAAGAGGGCAGTGTTAGCTACCTTCCCAGAGATTAGCCCTTCCCAGCTGCATTGTGCCATGTGCCAAGCACACCTCCTGGGTCAGCAGAAGCACCACTTGCATCATAAAGAAGTATACATGCACAGTGTCTGGGCCTGCCTGTTGCCCATGCTGTAAAATGTTGCAGGTCTGAGGCTGGTTGGTTTTTTGTGTGTGTGTCTCTTTTGCCCCAGCCCCCATGCACACTTTTTTTTTGTCAATCTAAGATCGCTAGAGTAATAAAAAGGGGAGAGACGGAGTCAGAGACAAGCCTCCTCCCATTCCCATTTAGAAATCCCTGGAGTCAGCCTGTCTTATGTGTGCTGAGATAGGTCTGCTGCCAAGCCTGGAAGTTGGCTTTGCTTCTGCAGCTTAAAATCATATTGGAGCGACGTGAACATCTGCAAATGAATGAGAGTTTCGCTTGTCACGTTGCCGGAGAAGAAATACGACCCTGGCAGGAATTCTTTGGCCATTTCCACCCACACTGCTCTTGGTTAATCCTTGTATCATGGAGTCAGCATTGGGTTGCAAAGGTGCCATTTCGGCTCCTTTGTCAACAACAACAACAAGCCATTGAATCATAGAATCATAGAATGATAGAGTTGGAAGAGACCACAAGGGCCATCCAGTCCAACCCCCTGCCAAGCAGGAACACCATCAAAGCATTCTTGACAGATGGCTGTCAAGCCTCTGCTTAAAGACCTCCAAAGAAGGAGACTCCACCACACTCCTTGGCAGCAAATTCCACTGTCGAACAGCTCTTACTGTCAGGAAGTTCTTTCTAATGTTTAGGTGGAATCTTCTTTCTTGTAGTTTGAATCCATTGCTCCATGTCTGCTTCTCTGGAGCAGCAGAAAATCCTCCTCTATATGACATCCTTTTATATATTTGAACATGGCTATCATATCACCCCTTAACCTTCTCTTCTCCAGGCTAAACATACCCAGCTCCCTAAGCCGTTCCTCATAAGGCATCGTTTCCAAGCCTTTGACCATTTTGGTTGCCCTCTTCTGGACACGTTCCAGCTTGTCAGTATCCTTCTTGAACTGTGGTGCCCAGAATTGGACACAGTATTCCAGGTGGGGTCTGACCAGAGCGGAATACAGTGGTACTATTACTTCCCTTGATCTTCCCTTGGATCCATAAATATGCCCCCATTTTCCTCTGCATCGGGGTAGCCAATGTGGTGCCTTCCAGTAGTTACTGAACAACGGCTCCCATCATTCCTGACTGTCAGGGATCTGCCTCCTCCTTCCAGTCCAGCCCTGAGTGCTTGTAGGGAGCAGCCACCTATTCTGACAACTGACTCATCGTCGAGTGGAAGCACCTGCTCTTCGGAAGGGAAAGGGGTGCCAGGGCTCGAGAGACCCGGCACCTCCCAGCAAGCAGGTCCGGGGCAGAGATTACGTAGGAGGAAAAGACGTTTCCGTTTACCTAAGTTACTTTGCTGGCGCCCAAATCGTAGGGCGGCACTTCCGGATTCTGCTAGTGACTGAGTAGACATGTTATGATTTAGCTCTTCACTGTAATATAATGAGCACTGATAAAAGCTACTGAAAGGCAAATGACTCGGTCTCCTTATTGAATGACCGATGAGGGGGAGGCCGTGACACTGACCATCGGCCATGCTAGCTAGGGCTGGTGGGAGTTGGAGGGCAGCTCTCGAGAGCCAGTGTGGTGTAGTGGTTAAGAGCGGTGGACTCGTAATCTGGTGAACCGGGTTCGCTTCCCCGCTCCTCCACATGCAGCTGCTGGGTGACCTTGGGCTAGTCACACTTCTCTGAAGTCTCTCAGCCCCACTCAGGTCTTGCTTGTGTGCTTCCAACAGATACCTGGCTGATCCATATGAGAACAGGACAGTGGACTAGATGGGCTACTGGCTTGATTCAGCATTCCCATTCCTGTGCTTGCCTTTATGCATGTGTTCCTGCTGCTAAGGAAAAATAATAACCGTCCAGTAGCCTTCAGCTTAGGGGATGCGGGTGGCGCTGTGGGTTAAACCACAGAGCCTAGGGCTTGCCGATCAGAAGGTCGGCGGTTCGAATCCCCGCGACGGGGTGAGCTCTCATTGCTCGGTCCCTGCTCCTGCCCACCTAGCAGTTCAAAAGCACAAAGTGCAAGTAGATAATAAATAGGTACCGCTCCGGCGGGAAGGTAAATGGCGTTTCCATGCACTGCTCTGGTTCACCAGAAGCGGCTTAGTCATGCTGGCCACATGAACCAGAAGCTGTACGCTGGCTCCCTTGGTCTATAGATCGAGATGAGCACTGCACATAGCTGTCAACTTTCGGATTTGAAAATAAGGGATTTTTTCACACTTTCGGATTTGAAAATAAGGGATGCCGCTAGGGCGGTGCAATGGCACCAAGTAGCCTCGCCACCCTGCGCTCCAGAGGCTGCGCACGAACGGGTGAGCGAAAGAGCGAGCGTGTAGACGGCAGGCAGGCTGTCTGTCTGGTTGGGCGTGAGGGTCTGGCTGCACAAGGCATGCAAGCTCCGCCCCCAGTCAGTCTCAGACTCCTTATTGGCAGCCGAGCAACGCAGCTGAGGAGCCTCCCTAGCCGGCAGGGAGGGAGAGGAGCTGCTTCCTTTGAAATCCGGGAAATTTAAGGGATATCAACAATCCGGGATAGCAGCGGGAAACGGCATTGGAATAAGGGAGTTTCCCGCAAAAAAGGGGAGGGTTGACAGCTATGCCACTGCAACCCCAGAGTCGTCCGCGACCGGACCTAATGGTCAGTGGTCCCTTTACCTTTACCTTTAGCCTTCAGCTTGTCCTTGGGAGGATTAGCCTATTCGAAACAGTTCCCTTTTTTTCTGAAGCCTTTCATTCATCCTCAGATGGAAAAGAATGTGGTTATTTGCTCTGCTGAGGAGGTTGTTTGCTTTCATGGGAAAGGAAGCATTGTTTTTTATTTAAAAAAAAAACACTAAAGAAGATTCCCGTATTGTCATGTGGACATCTTCTGAGTGTCCCTGGCTGGCTCGGCGCCCAGTATGGTTGGACGTCACAACCCCCCCCCCCCAGGGCATTACCGGTAGGAAGGAGACTGGGGAATGAAGTTTCTGTCTTGCCTGGTGGCAAAACAGCCCCATTTCTCAGCACTGAGCTCAGCAAATGTGCAAAGAGCCCGGATTGTGTTACACACAGCCCTCCTGTCTCTCCTCTCCCCGATTCCCCGAGTTGTATTTGCTCGCCCCTTTCGCCACCGGGAGGAGAAGAAAGGATTTGAGTCACCTCCCCAAAGCACTTCCAGTAAAAGGACCTTGACTCATGCTGCTTGCTCCCCAGACCGTGTCAGCCATCGCATGAAATCAACACAAATATCCGCCCCCCGCCGCCGCCTCAACTTCCCAACTTGCTACAACGGCAGCATCTATAGGAACTGCCTGTCTCCAATGCATGAATGACTCTCCCCCCCCTCCGCCTCTCCCCGCCTGCCAGCAAACCTGTCTGTCTCCATAGGAGGATGGAGGGTGGGTTGCCAGGAATTTGAGACTCATCCGAGGGACAGTGGGAGGAGATGCTTCTGATCAGAGATGTTGTTGGCCAAGCAGACATCTGCAGCCTGGCTGTTGGTCAATATTGTATTGTTACAATCATTTCTTTCTCTTGGGTTGGGAAATATTGACTAGGAACTGAACTAGTCATCATTGCATTTGCAAAAAAAGAAGACGAAGAAGAAAAAGAAAAAAGCCAAGTACCTGTGAGATAATTTATTCCTGCCGTGAGTGAGAATTAAAAACCCTATTTGAAAGGTCAGCTGCTGACATTTGGTTCCTTAGTGGCTCAGCAGATCTCAGCCTAGAGACTCACAGCAGGGATGTATAGGGAAACCCCCCGAGAAATATCATGAGTATTTTATATTTAATGCTTAATGGCTTTTACAATAAAGCAATTTGATAACAAACTACCAGGGTTTATTTATAACATTTATATCCTGCAGTCTTTCCAAGAAATTCAGAGCAGCATAGACATTGTTCTATGGTGGTCTCCCATCATGCAGCAGTGGAGCAAGCCGATTGGGTGCCTGGGGCGGCGCATGTGCCCTGCGGCCAGGGGCGGGGCCAGCCGCCCACGGGGGTGGAGCCAGACGCCCGTGGGGCGGGGCGAGCTGGGACAGGACTCTCCGAGGAGTCTGCCTGCCTCCTCCCACTCAGCCACCCTACAGCTGAGGGGGAGGCAGTGGATGAACCGTTTGGGGCAGAGCGGAGCCTGCGGGCGCCCGAGCCACCATGTCACTCCCAGGAGAGACGAGTGGCCCGGGCGCGCTGCAGGCCCCGCGGTAAGTGCTGCCCAGCATTTTGTCACCCACCTCAGTGGTGACACCCGGGGCGGACCGCCCCCCCTTCGCCCGCCCCTGCCATCATGGGCCTTGCCTTCAGACTCTAACATGGGTCCTTATTTATAGACTAAGGGCTCATCCACACATTAGCTTGAGTTGCATTGTGTATCAATTCATTTCCCCCTGGTCCGAAAGATTTTCTCATCGTTCCGCTGCTGCCCCTTGCAAAAATCTGATCTTACCTGCTGAGCTGAAGCTCGGCTAAGCAAAATCTCTCTTTGGACTTTCTGTGTATCTGTTAAGATTTGATTCTTGGGGGTAAGATCAGATTGTCACAAGACACAGCTACGGAACAACAAGACCCAGGATAATGAATTGGTGCACAATACAATTAAAATATTGGTCAGGTGGAAGTATAAAGGTAAAGGGATCCCTGACCATTAGGTCCAGTCGTGACCGACTCTGGGGTTGCGGCGCTCATCTCGCATTATTGGCCGAGGGAGCCGGCGTACAGCTTCCAGGTCATGTGGCCAGCATGACTAAGCCGCTTCTGGCGAACCAGAGCAGCGCACGGAAACGCCGTTTACCTTCCCGCCAGAGCGGTTCCTATTTATCTACTTGCACTTTGACGTGCTTTCGAACTGCTAGGTTGGCAGGAGCAGGGACCAAGCAACGGGAGCTCACCCCGTCGCAGGGATTCGAACTGCCAACCTTCTGATCAGCAAGCCCTAGGCTCTGTGGTTTAACCCACAGCGCCACCCGTGTCCCAGGTGGAAGTATAGATTAACCTTATTATTTTCTATGCGCTCTTCCATTCCCACCACCCACCCAAATAAACATATCCACTGATCCACACCTTGGGTGCCTCTGAGAGAGCCAATCCACTGGCAGACACAAACATTGATATGAGGTTGGAAATTTTCTGGAACTTTTCCCAGCATGCGTTTACTATTATGCACAGAAAATTTTCCAGCTTCTTAAGAACTGGTGCCAATTGCAAATGCAACAGGAGACAAGCTTGGCAGTTTCAAAGTTATAATTAATATTTTTCTTAGCAAATGGTTATTCCTAGCTAGTCTGTGAGTGAGTCAGCATCCCACCCACAATTCTTTGAGTTGCTAATGTTTATTAAAGTGTCAATAGTTCACCCTTAAGTTTAAACAATGTAAAGGATCTACATGATGCTTTCTACATAATATAACATTTCAACCACATTAAGTGTGCTTTAATTTCTCATCTCAAATAAATCTGATCAAATACTTGTGGTGTATTGGGGCAATAAATAAAATAAAATAAAATAAAATAAAATAAAATAAAATAAAATAAAATAAAATAAAATAAAATAAAATAAAATATTGAGAACTTTCTCTATCTTTGTTTACTAACTACAAATAAAACAAATGCTAAATTAGATCACTGACCATGTTCTTAATCAAATTACCTTGATTTATATAGGAACATTTTGTGCAAAATTTTCCAATTCAATATTTTTTTGGGGAAGAATATACTCAAGCGTCATGTTTACAAAAGAAAGTTCATAAGACCAAGAACCCAACTTATTAGGCCCTCAGGAAAGAGACAATCTTGTCATAAGCTAATGAGTTCCCTTACTGCTTTATATCTTTAGCATTTACTCATATCAATCCTCGATCCCTTTTAAAACCTTGAAGATCTTATGCAATCAAGAGAACATGTAATTGGGAGTGGTGACACCATGAAAAATTTGGCTTCTGTGCATTAGAGAACCAGTGTGGTATAGTGATCAGAGAGCTGGGAGACCAGGGTTCAAATCTTCACTTGGCCTTCAAGCTCACTGGGTGACCTTGCATGAGTCAGTCATCCTAACCCCCAGTTTCCCAAACTTGGGTCTCCAGCTGTTTTTCTGGACTATGATTTCCATCATCCCTGACCTCTGGTCTTGCTAGCTAGGAACAATGGGAGTTGTAGTCTGAAAACAGCTGGAACCCCAAGTTTGGGAAACTCTGGCTAACCTATGTCACCTGTCACAGGGTTGTTGTCAAGATAAATATGGGGAGGAGGGGGGCATGTATGCCCCCATGAGCTCTTTCCAGTAAATGCATCATTTGTTGTGGTGGGTTAAGTGCATAGCTGTCAACCCTCCCTTTTTTGGCGGGAAACTCCCTTATTCCAATGCCGTTTCCCGCTGCTATCCCGGATTGTTGATATCCCTTAAATTTCCCGGATTTCAAAGGAAGCAGCTCCTCTCCCTCCCTGCCGGCCAGGGAGGCTCCTCAGCTGCGTTGCTCAGCTGCCAATAAGGAGTCTGAGACTGACTGGGGGCGGAGCTTGCATGCCTTGTGCAGCCAGACCCTCACGCCCAACCAGACAGCCTGCCTGCCGTCTATGCGCTCGCTCTTTCGCTCACACGTTCGCGCGCAGCCTCTGGAGCACAGGGTGGCGAGGCTACACCTCCCTCGTGGCAACCCTTATTTTCAAATCCGAAAGTTTGGAAAAGAAGAGTTTGGATTTGATATCCCGCTTTATCACTACCCGAAGGAGTCTCAAAGCGGCTAACATTCTCCTTTCCCTTCCTCCCCCACAACAAACACTCTGTGAGGTGAGTGGGGCTGAGAGACTTCAGAGAAGTGTGACTAGCCCAAGGTCACCCAGCAGCTACATGTGGAGGAGCGGAGACGCGAACCCGGTTCCCCAGATTACGAGTCTACCACTCTTAACCACTATACCACACTGGTTCTTATTTTCAAACCCCTTATTTTCAAATCCAAAAGTTGACAGCTATGGTTAAGTGTCTCCAATGGGCAGTAGGTTCCAGAATCTTTGTCCAATCTGCAACACAAAGCAGAGACAGCTCAAACTGTTGTACAGTTCAGCCGAGGTGGGTGATGTTTAGAGATATAGAGATCTGTGTTTCCGAGTGGGGAACAAGGTGCGAAATTAACAGATTTGAAACTATTGGAACAACAAATCCAATTAAACTAGACGGGTTACAGGCAGGCTGGTTGGCAGCCTGTGTCATAACTTGATGGTGCCAGAAAGGGAGGACTTCAAAAGCAGGGTCACGATGCTGCTGTATAAACAGATGATGCCAGGGGGAGCTGTGCAGTAGGGAGTGATATATGTTGGGGAAATGCCTGTTTTGCCACTGCGGCTGCTGGAAAGTGCTGGCTCCAAACAGCCCCATGTGATGGAATGAGGAGCCCGAGGTATAAACTAAACCTGATGCCTCAAGCACTTTGCAGCCACTAAATATGTTAAAGAATGCAACCTGATAGTTCAGAGCTGATCCAAGGGTGCTAAATCAAACATGCCGGTAGTGGGAAAGGAGACAGCCAAAAAGTTGAATCAGAACTTTATGTCTCTGGTATGATCCCAGGCCAGCCCAGTGCTGGAGTCGATCATAACTTCCCATCGTTTTGTACACTACTGGTTTGGGGGATTTGTTCTGTTGCCCTGTATGCAACGGCGTGTTTTAGCTGTGCTCTTCTAAAAGGAACCTGGAAGATGGATGACTAACAGGGCAAATGAGGAATCCATCATAAACAGAAATAGAAAGAACCCCTTTGCAAAAGAGGCTTGTCAGCCTGTTAGGAACACAGGAGGGGGCCTTATTTCAGACTATTGGGCCATTAAGGTCAGTACGGTTAACACCAGGGGTAGGCAACCTAAAGCCCGGGGGCCAGATCCGGCCCAATTGCCTTCTAAATCCGGCCCGCAGACGGTCCAGGAATCTGGGTTTTTACATGAGTAGAATGTGTCCTTTTATTTAAAATGCACCTCTGGGTTATTTGTGGGGTCTGCCTGGTGTTTTTACATGAGTAGAATGCGTGCTTTTATTTAAAATGCATCTCTGGGTTATTTGTGGGGCATAGGAATTTGTCCATATTATATTCCAAAATATAGTCCGACCCCCACAAGGTCTGAGGGACGGTGGACCGGCCCACGGCTGAAAAAGGTTGCTGACCCCTGGTCTACACTGACTGTCAGTGGCTCTCCAGCAAATCAGAAAGGGATCTCTCCCAGCCCGAACTGGAGATGTCACAAATTGAACCTGGGAACTTTGGGGAACAAAGCAGATGCTCTACCACTGAGCTACAGCCCTTCCTCTCTTCCCCTCACTCTCTGTTGGGGCATTCATGTCTTTAGCAGAAGTTGACTGGCAGAAATTCAACAGGTGTGGTTTTGGGTAGCATAGAGATCCCTTGATGTCAAAAAGCTTCCTATGGTGAATTTCTAGTGCTGACTGCAGGGGGGAGTCCAGTCAAAATTCAGGGGGGAGTCCAGTCAAAATTCACCCTGGTATTTGTAGGTGGCAAAATCGGGGTGCAGGGAACAAATATTCTGTAGGAGAGGGTGAAATATTTCCAAAACTTTAGAAGGAGCTTGAAAAACGGGGCGGGGGAGTCGGAAAATTATTTCCTGAAAAATTCCTGGTCACTCAGTATTGCATGAAATTCTAGTCTTCATGTTGGTGGATGAAAGAAGCTAAGAGAGGAAGAGAAGGTTAGAGCAGGGAGTCAAAGCCACATTAGAGAAGGATCCACAGTTTATTTATTTTATGTATTTAACAAGATGCTGCTGCCCGTCGGGAGAAGCAGACGTGGACTCCTGAGAGACTTTAGCACTTTATGACATTGGACTTGTTGCACATTGGACATTGCACTTTTGAATCTCTTTGCACCTTTTGAGACATTTGTACGTTGTATGGAGTAGAGTTCCTCCGGTTGCATATATATATATGACTGAATATTCTTCACGGTTTGCGTCATTTTGATATATCATCAAATATCCTGGCATTTGCACATCAGCCTGCCTTGTAAGGTGAGAGAAAGGGTAAAAATACCCTTTATGGACAAAACACAGCATAATGGACCTGTAGGAAGCTTCCTTCCTTCCTTCCTTCCTTCCTTCCTTCCTTCCTTCCTTCCTTTGAGGTTACTGCTGTATTCGCCGCGGCCGAGCTGGCCCTATTAGGAAACGCTGAAAAGGTCATCATAATTAAGCACGGATTTTATTTATAAAGCACCAGCCAACTCCCATCTCCCTTGGCCAAGTCACTGGAGGCTCAGTACAGGCAGTTTAAAGGGACGATTAAAAGAAAGTCACGACAATATAGTTCACAGTCACCTTTCCTTAGCATATATTCCATGCTATTAATTAATGGGTACTATCAGGGGGCTGTTATCCCATGGCTGTCACTTTCTGATTGATGTGGGCAAAGGGAGCCCATGCGGAGAGGAGGAAGGCGAGATCTTCTAGCAAAATGGGACATCTCCATGGGCAACCTGGAGTTCATTCATCACAAATGAACTGCATCTTTAGGTAGGGCTGGGAAAGACTCCCTGCTTTAAACTCTGGACAGCTGCTGCCAGTCAGTGTAGAGGATACTAAGTTAGATGGACCAATAGTCTGACTCAGTATAAGGCTACTTCCTATGATCCCAGCTCATTCTGTCCTTCAGAATCTAGACTCACGTCTGCACTATACACTTAAGCAATATTATATCGCTTTAAACAGTCCTCTTTAAAGAATACTGGGAGCTGGAGTTTATTAAAGGTGCTGGGAGTAGACTCTTATTCTTCTCACAAAGCTATAATTCCCAGAGTTCCCTGGGAAAGGGGGATAAACCACTCTGACAACTGCAGCTCCATGAGGGGAATAGTTTTCAGCACCCATAACAAATCACAGCTCCCAGATTTCTTTGGGGGAAGCCATGGCTGTTTAAAGTGGAATAGTATTGTTTAAAATGTGTAGTACAGATGGGGACCTGGAACGCAGTAAAGAGAATCTAGAGGGCAGTAACTTCAACATAATCTTTTTTTTTTTTTTACTTACTCCATCATTTTCATCTCAGTCTAAGAATGCAAGAACCAGTGCTTCCCCCCCCTAAAAAAATGTTGAGGGGTACTCTCATTTTGACTCAAGAAAATCACCGCGGAAGGAAATGAAGTCGCCATCGGAGGCGGTAACAACAAAACTGACCAATCACCGTGCTAGATTCCAACTCCTACTTCACACAGTAAACTCTCGCTTCCGCCTGAGACTCAGGAAACACCGTGACAGGAAATGAGGCCGCCATCGGGGGTAGCAACGGAACTGATGATTCACCGTGCTAGAGAAGAAACTAAAATTTTAGTTTCTTCTCCCGTTAGATTAACAACGGCAATTAATCCAGAATGCGGCAGCTAGACTGGTGACTGGGAGTGGCCGCTGGGACCACATAACACCGGTCCTGAAAGAACTACACTGGCTCCCAGTACGTTTCCGAGCACAATTCAAAGTGTTGGTGCTGACCTTTAAAGCCCTAAACGGCCTCAGTCCTGTATACCTGAAGGAGCGTCTCCACCCCCATCGTTCAGCCCGGACACTGAGATCCAGCGCCGAGGGCCTTCTGGCGGTTCCCTCACTGCAAGAAGCAAAGCTACAGGGAACCAGGCAGAGGGCCTTCTCGGTAGTGGCGCCCTCCCTGTGGCACGCCCTTCCAGCGGATGTCAAGGAAATAAGTAGCTATCCTATTTTTAAAAGACATCTGAAGGCAGCCCTGTTTAGGGAAGTTTTTAATATTTAATGCTGTATTGTTTTAATATTTGACTGGAAGCCGCCCAGAGTGGCTGAGGAAACTCGGCCAGATGGGCGGGGTAAAAATAATAAATTATTATTATTATTATTATTATTATTATTATTATTATTATTATTATTATAACAAAATGATTAGGGGTATGCATACCTCTGCGTTCCCCCCACACCACCCCCGCCCCCCCCCAAAAGCACTGGCAAGAACATTCCTGGTTCAGCATGCTTCCCATAGCGGCCAACCCATCTGTCTATCCAGCAGACCCCTCATTTTGCTTTCTCTCAGCTAGCTTCCCATCCAGACAACAGCATGTATCCCCATCTCTTTGTCTCTCCACTAAGCTCCCAAGGGTATGTGAAGCCCATCGATGGACATATTCAAGAGCTCTCTTGAAATTCAAAGTCAGTGTCCTCACTTTCTTTGCCTTGAAGATGACAAATAAGCATTTCCTGGCTTGTTGTCGAAATTAGCATGAAATATCTCTTTGCTCCTCCCAGCGGGTGGCAATAATGCAGCCACTTCACAAGAGTGGAATCTCTGGTGCAGGTGTCATGTTTATGACACACTGCACGGTCACCCCTATATTACATTTTCACATAACACAGCCTAGTTCCTTTCCTTCTGTTCCTGTCCCAAGTCTTTTGCTTTTAGAGACGGAAGCCATGGAGTAGTGTAGGGGGAACATGCACAACCAATCCAAGGCACAGTTGCACACCCAACGTGATTCTCCCCACTGGATCTGTGCTCTGGCAGACACTGTAGTTGTGAAGAGGACGGGACAATGTCAGCTACAGGCATAGCTGTCAACCCTCCCTTTTTCTGTGGGAAACTCCCTTATTCCAATGCCGTTTCCCGCTGCTATCCCGGATTGTTGATATCCCTTAAATTCCCCGGATTTCAAAGGAAGCAGCTCCTCTCCCTCCCTGCCGGCCAGGGAGGCTCCTCAGCTGCGTTGCTCGGCTGCCAATAAGGAGTCTGAGACCGACTGGGGGCGGAGCTTGCATACCTTGTGCAGCCAGACCCTCACGCCCAACCAGACAGACAGCCTGCCTGCCGTCTACGCGCTCGCTCTTTCACTCACCCGTTCACGCGCAGCCTCTGGAGCGCAGGGTGGCGAGGCTACTTGGTGCCATTGCACCGCCCACACGGCATCCCTTATTTTCAAATCCGAAAGTTGACAGCTATGGCTACAGGTTTTAGCAATCGCTTGGGCTAGAAGCTCTTCATGGACACCCTTACCAGAGTGCCCCCACCATCTCCACTTCACCACTATCATCCCTAAATCAGCAGTGGCGAACCTATGGCACACGTGCCAGACGCAACAAATAGCCCTCGCTGCTGGCACATTTCCAAAATATAAGATAAAAAACAAAATGGCTTTAGATACCTATTAGGTCCATAAATTACCATATAGATCAGGCATCCCCAAACTGCGGCCCTCCAGATGTTTTGGCCTACAACTCCCATGATCCCTAGCTAACAGGACCAGTTGTCAGGGATGATGGGAATTGTAGTCCAACACATCTGGAGGGCCGAAGTTTGGGGGTGCCTGATATAGATACCTATTAGGTCCATAAATTACCATAATCTGTGACATTTTGATGTATTTTAATGCTTGTTGGAAGCCACCCAGAGTGACTGGGGGGACCCAGCCAGATGGGCGGGGTACAAATAATAAATTATTATTATTATTATTATTATTATTATTATTATTATTATTATTATATATTCAACACAAAAAAGCAACAATTTGTTGTTGACAAAGGACAGCTGGACATATAAAGGGTCCCATTTTCAGTAGCTCAGGGCCTCATCAAACCTAAATCCGGCTCTGGTACAGTCAACAACATTTTCAGAAAGGGCTGGGAAAGAACTGTGTCCTGGGTAGATATGGGAAGGCCTGGGGAAAAAAATTATGGGGGGAAACCGGGAGGGTCCCCATTTTCCCACTTTTTTCCAGGCCTTCCCATCTCTAGTCCTTAGAGCAGTTGCTAGTAAGTATAAGTACTGAGCTAGATGGATGAAAAAGGATGCGGGTGGCACTGTGGTCTAAACCACTGAGCCTCTTGGGCTTGCTAATCAGAAGGTCGGCGGTTCAAATCCCCGCGACGGAGTGAGCTCCCGTTGCTCTGCCCCAGCTCCTGCCAACCTAGCAGTTCGAAAGCACACCAGTGCAAGTAGATAAATAGGTATCACTGCAGCGGGAAGGTAAACGGGGTTTCTGTGTGCTCTGGTTTCCATCCCGGTATCCCATTGTTCCAGAAGCTACTGTTAGTTCCATCATGAGATGTCCGCCAGCTTCTAATCACAGATACCAGCAGCCTTCAAGCAAGCAAACATGCCTTATTGTTGCTCCATAGCATCCCACTGCCAGAGGATTGGCTCATTCCATTCACCAGTTTGCCTCCTCCAAGTGAAAGAAACCTGGGCAGTGCTGAATGTCACATCCATTGCCAGGTGTGTCCTGCTGGAAATGGAAAGGGTTTTTTCCTTTGGCCTGCCTTTCTAGCCACTCAGTTGCCAAGTGCTTTTGTGACATCACAAGAAACCCACAGCCAATGGCAAGAGCTGGGGAGGCATCATTTTCATTGCTTTGAGCTTCACAGTGGCGGGTGGACCTATCAGTGATTGTGTGTTTGTTTATTCAGGACACGGGTGGCGCTGTGGTCTAAACCACTAAGCCTCTTGGGCTTGCCAATCAGAAGGTCAGCAGTTCGAATCCCCGCGACAAAGTGAGCTCCTGTTGCTCGGTCCCAGCTCCTGCCGACCTAGCAGTTTGAAAGCACACCAGTGCATGTAGATAAATAGGTACCGCTCCGGCGGGAAGGAAAACGCCGTTTCCGTGCGCTCTGGTTTCCGCCACTGTGTTCCATTGTGCCAGAAGCGGTTTAATCCTGCTGGCCACATGACCCGGAAAGCTGTCTGTGGACAAACGCAGGCTCTCTCGGCCTGAAAGCGAGATGAGCACCCCCCAACCCCATATTCGCCTTTGACTGGACTTAACCTTCCAGGGGTCCTTTACCTTACCTTTTTTTAACCTTTAGATGGATGAATGGTCAGACTCATTCTAAAGCAGGGGTAGGCAACATGCAGAGCCGGCGCGTCCATTAAGGCGAACTAGGCAGTTGCCTAGGGCGCCAAAATGGAGGGGGCGCTGGCCAGCCTGCCCCCCGCCCCCTGCCGCCCGCCGCCGCCCCAACCAGCGGCGGAGCAAGCAGCTTGGGGCGAAAACCGAGGACACGGGGGGCGCCCGGCTGGGCAGGGGGCGGGGCATCGCTCTGCAACGTGCGTCATGCGTAATGACGTCACGTGCCCCGCTCCCTCTCCTAGGGCGCCAAAATCGGCAGCACCGGTTCTGGCAACATGGTGCTTCCCAGGTGTTGTGGACATCTCCCATCATCCGTGGTCGAAGGCCACAAGGGCACCAACATTGGTTATCTGTGGCCTAAGGCAGCTTTTGCGTCCCTAGGTGAATAGGAATAGGAGTAGGAATAGGAATAATTTATTGGCCAAGTACATTTTCCAACATACTTGGAATTTTGCTTCGGCTACATTGCAATGTAAACATACCTTAGACAAACGCTGTTCCACTCACAATACAATGACAGATCAAAGAAACCCCACCCATAACTGGCCTCCCCTTCCGCTACACAACTACGAATTTAACAATTTAATGGCACAAGGGGAAAAACTGTGCCTGGCCGTTTTTGTGTATAAAGTCCTGTAGCGACGTCCAGATGGAAGTAAATCAAACAGATGATGACCGGGGTGCAAAGGATCTGTGACAATTCCCTCTGCTTTCTTCCTAACTCGGGTAGCATAGAGTGTCTCTATTGAAGGCAAGCTAGCACCAATTACCCTCTCTGCAATTCTTACTGCTCGTTGGAGCCTTTTCTTGTCCATCTTGGAGGCTGTGCCATACCAAGCAGTAATAGAATTACTGAGAACAGTTTCAATGGTGCCTCTGTAAAATTGGATCAACACTTCCTGGGGCAATTTAAATTTCCTTAGTTGATGCAGGAATAGGAGTAACAACAAGGAGCAGGATGCGTAGGAGCAGGCATTGCCAGTGGCCCCTGCTAGGACAAGTGTCCAGTGATATCTACCCAAGATACCAGCCTTATGAACCGGCTCGGGAGCCTTTTAAAAACTACAGACCTTTTTATGCACCCTCCTCGACACGCCAGCGTCATGCGGTACGAAAGCTGAAGTGTTTTCATTCTGCTACACTCTGTGAGCCCTGTAACAGGCAAGAAGCAGAACAAGGTGTAAGTCAAGTTGACGCATACATAAAGGAGTAAAACCATGAATTGTGCACACACACCCCTGAATAATATCGCCAGGCGTCCAACCACTTTATATATCTTGGGTGGTAAACTGGGCCCTCACTCGAGGGATGGCAGGAGGAGGGCAGATGGGAAGAGAGTCTGGGGCAGCAGACAAGAAGGGATAGGCGTGAATTCTGCACGGAAGCTTCTGGTAATGGATGCCATGGTTACGGTTGCCCGAGCAACCACCGCACACATCCATTTCCCTGCACAGGAGCTGAAAGTGAATGACAATTTGGAAAGCAGCAACCCAGAAGAATCTAGGAGGCCTTAAAGAAGATTGATAGGAAAATCAATGCCTTATATATAAAAAAAGGCCAGGTGACTGATCCACCTGAAAGGAGGCTGTTTATTTGCCCAGCAAAGCCAGGAGGTTTGAGCAAAGGGATGGTGCATTAATTGCAGGCATCCCTCCTCCATCTTTGCGCCCTTCTCTGGGGCACCAGATTTAAAAAAAAAAAAAAAAAAAATCACCAACCATCTATGCAGCTCACTATCTACCCCCCCCCCAAAAAAAATCCACTGCCGTGTGCATGGGCTGAGGGACCAGCCATAAACTTTTACTACCATTGGTTCTCCATTCAGGAAATAACAGGTTCATAAACAGACCAGACAGTCCAGAGCAGTCAACTTAGATTCCGAGAAGGCGCTCTCTCTCTCTCTGCAGCAGCTAAGGAGGCATTTCCGAGAAGCAGCCAGACTCACGATCCAGTTGCTCCCACCTCGCCTCCCAGTTCTCCCCCAATCGCTGTTTACGAGAGGGGAGCCGTTTCTCGTAACCAGGCATTTTGGAAGAGTCTCCTTAATTAAAAAATCACATTGCCAGGCACACTTTTGGGCGGAAGGCAAAGGGAGTCACTGTTGTTTTTCTCCTCTCCTGGAACTTCTGGGGCTGGACCAGCCATTGGAAACGGAAGGGAAACATGTGGAGGAAGAGTGTGGTGTTGTTGTGTGTCTGTGTGTGCATTGAGAGAAGGAAAGAGGTTGTGCATCTCCTCCCCAGGGGTGGAGCGACGGAGGGGCAGGGGGGCGGGCCGCCCCGGGCAGCGCCCTGGGGGGGTGACACTCGGGGTGGGGCCCCGCCCCTGCGATCAGCGCCTCCAAAGCCAATCACGCGGCGTGCGCCGGCTGGCTTGCTTGGCCTGGGCGGAGGCGAGGGGCGGGCCAGCGAGGAGGGGTGACAGGCTGGCATGACACCCCTCCTCGCTGGCCCGCCCCTTGCCTCCGTGCCGCGGCTCCGCTCACCCAGGGCCAGCCCCAGCCCTTTTTTTAAGGGCTTTTTCTAGCGCTCGGCTGGGGCTGGCCCTGGGTGGGTGGAGCCGCGGCGCGGAGGCAAGGGACAAGCCAGCGAGGAGGGGTGTCACGCCAGCCTGTCACCCCTCCTCGCTGGCCTGCCCCTCGCCTCCGCCCGGGCCAGCGCTGAAAAAAGCCCTTTAAAAAAAAAGGAAAAGGAAAGGAAAGCAGGCTGCTTTTTTTAGTGCTGCCCCGACCGGAGCCACAGAAGCGAGGGGCGGGCCAGCGAGGAGGGGCATCACGACAGCCACAAGCGTGACGCCCCTCCTCGCTGGCCCGCCCCTCGCCTCCGCGGTTCTGCCCGGGCCAGTGCATGTCCGTGCGGGGCGTCGCTCCGTGCGCATGCGTCGTGACGTCTTGGCTTGCCGCCCCCTCTTCTTCTTCTTCTTCTTCTTCTTCTTCTTCTTCTTCTTCTTCGCAATATTCAGCCCGTATGCAAGGAAATGAGATTCATTCAACCAGTCAAAACAAGAGAGAGAATGAAAGAGAGAGAATGCATACGCCGAGTCCCCTTAGAAAATGAAAACGTGATAGAGAAAGAAATCCATTAAAATAGTTTGATTTTTATTTCCATTCCGGGTCATTAAATCAGCAACGGGTCAGCTGCCTGAGCGTTATTAGAGCAAAAGAGCTCTTACTCTGGATAGGAGAATCATCCCACAAACAGCAATATTGTCAGATTATCTTTGTGACAAATGAACAGTGATTAATGGCATGGGAGGTCTGCTCCAGCTCTTAACAGGCTGCGGAGACAAGGCGGCAATAGCAGTGGAGGCTTAGTCATTGTGGAAGGGTGGCTGTCCATCACTAAGTGTTGGCAACTAGGGTGAATTTCAACCTTCTGCTCAATTGTCAGAGCAGGAGGATGACCTGCTGGAGGGGAGCAGGTAGAATTGTGTGCTGCCAATTGTATACTTTTTGATACGTTGGGGCACCCTCTGCATCCCAAGAGACGCTCTTTCCTTGCATCATGGATTAATATTATTAATCTCATGCAATTAAAAACATTCAGCTGATTAATCGTTGACCTTTTAACAGATTAATCTATTATATTCAAATAGATTTGCTTATTATTGAAATCTCAATATAGTACAATATAGGTACAGATTGGGGGGAAAGCATGCAATAAATTGCATGGATAATAAAACCTTTCACTTGACATTCAAGGGAAAATCTTTTCTTTTCCTTTCTGCCAACACGAAAAAACCCGCATGTGTCCCCTGAATTTGCAGTCCATCCAAAATTGGCCCTCGCCAATTAATCAACTAGCGCTTTAGCTGCTGGTTGATTAATCTACTAAATACGCTGGTTACAGTTTTCAGCCCTAATTTATATGCCCATCAGAGGGGAAGGACATTCTGCATATGGTTAGAAGTACTGCATTCTTGGGTCCATTTTAGAAGCAACAACAGATCCCCTTCCCAAAGGAAAGGCACTCTGCAGATGCTCAAGAGCACTCAACTCTAGCCAACCCCTGTAAACCATGTTGATTGACAGATACCTAAGTTGCCTGTCACAATTTACAGGATGGTTGGATTGCTGGAAACAGGGCTGAATAAACACTCCTAATTCCTATCCTTGCAGTGTCCTGGGGAGGGTGTTTGTTACTTATATGGTGGTGGGAGGACCTTGTGTGATTCAGTTCTGAATGGTCATTAGAAGCAACTCATCACAGAGCATTAGGGAGCAGGAAAGACACCATTTATGCAGTGGCATAGCATGGGGGGGACCCAGGTGGCGCTGTTGGTTAAACCACAGAGCCTAGGGCTTGCTGATCAGAAGGTCGGCGGTTCGAATCCCTGTGACGGGGTGAGTTCCAGCAGGGATCTCCTTCTCTTATTCCTGTCAGGCAGCAGAGCCCCATCAGATTCCGAGAAAGAGATGCCTCCAGTTACTCACAAGGTGCATTCAGCAGCTCACAGCTAACACAGAATCATAGAACTGTAGAGTTAGAAGGAACCCCTAGGGTCATCTAGTCCAACCCCCTGCAATGCAGGAATCTCACCTAAAGCATCCATGGCAAATGGCCATTCAACCTTTGCTTTAAAACCTCGAATGAAGGAGAGTCCAAAACCTCTGAAGGGAGACCGTTCCACTGTTGAACAGCCCTTACTGTCAGAAAGTTCTTCCTGATGTTTAGTCGGAATCTCCTTTCTTGTAACTTGAAGCCATTGGTTCCAGTCCTACCCTCCAGAGCAGGAGGAAACAAGCTTGTCCCCTCTTCCACGTGACAGCCCTTGAGTTATTTGAAGATGGCTATCATATGTCCTGTCAGTCTCCTCTTTTCCAGGCTAAACAGACCCAGCTCCTTCAACCGTTCCTCATATGGCTTGGTTTCCAGACCCTTGCTCATTTTGGTTGCCCTCCTCTGAACGCCTTCCAGCTTGTCAACAACTTTCTAAAATTGTGGTGCCCAGAATTGGATACAGTATTCCATTCTGCCCCTCTCTCTGTTTTTCTCCCCAAAAAAGGTAAAGGTAAAGGGACCCCTGACCATCAGGTCCAGTCGTGTCCGACTCTGGGGTTGCGTGCTCATCTCGCTCTATAGGCCGAGGGAGCCGGCGTTTGTCCGAAGAAGCCTCTGGGTCATGTGGCCAGCATGACAAAGCTGCTTCTGGCGAACCAGAGCAGCGCACGGAAATGCCGTTTACCTTCCCGCCAGAGTGGTCCCTATTTATCTACTTGCACTTTAACATGCTTTCGAACTGCTAGGTGGGCAGGAGCTGGGACCGAGCAACAACTCCTGTTTATTCTCTCTTTCCCCTCCCCATCCCTTCTATCAGCCCCCTCCCTAGCTAGGATGGAAGAAATGCAGCAGTGTAGCGTGGGTTGCCGGCACCCGGGGCAGTCAAGCCGCTGACACCACCAGAGTGCTCCACCTGCCTGCCTGCACAGGGGGGAGCCTGGCCAGCTGACACAGCCCTTGGCAGGTGAATCCTCCCAACACCTGTGAAGAGGAGTGCCGGGCCATGCTGTGCTGGGGTCATCCCTTGGGCACCTCCCTCTGTCCACACACACTCTCCGTGGGTCTAGGCTGCTCCGTTGCCTGTGCTGGGGATCCCATCCCTGCAGAAGCTGGCACCTAGGAGGGTGCCTCATGTCCCCTCAGAATTTTGCACCTAGGGCCATGGCCCCCTAGCGCACAGACCCCACTTTGCCACTAGATAAATGTGTCACTCCCTCTAAACTCTGATTGCTTACGTATTCTAATCATAGCAGGAAGATCTCCAACCATTTCCCATCCATCAGCTCCCAAGTAGCAAACATTTACCAGCCATGTAGGGCTATTAATATGCAATCTGCTTGACAAAAGGCTGCCAAAGGAACCATGAAGGTAGATTGTGATCTGGAAGCCACACACTATAAAGCCAGGGTAGTTAACAACATTATGCCCTCTTGATATTGTTGGACTACAACTCCCATCAGCCAACAGGCCAAGAATGATTTTTGGATCAGGATTTTGGGTCAGGCTTTCCTATTACCCTACATTTTCCACCTGTGAAAATAACTGATGCATTAAATTAGGGGAAATAGCTTTGGAGAAATGTGTATGTTAGACAAAATTGCATGTCTAACATGTCTATATGCACAGGAAAGATTTGCACCAAAAACACTGATTAATTTTCACGAGAACTTAAAACTAAATCACAAACTGATGTGCAAATGTGAAGGACCAAATCTGGGACGGGGAAAATAAAAACCTGAGAGAAACTGAAACTGACATATTAGCCCATTCCTATGTAGGACACATGTATATGGACACAATTTCATGTTTGAAGAAACTTTAAAAATGAGAGAACCCACCCTTAAATTTTTTATGATCCAGGCAATGTGAATGATACATAATTTGGAGGAATTATTCTCATTTCTTAGACTGATCTGAAAGATACATTTTGGTTTGTTTTGCAACAGGAGAGATGAAATATAGTGAGTGAAGTGATTTTTCTGTTAATAATTTTGATAAAATGTTTACCAGGGATGTGTGCTTTTGTGAATCAATTCTAAATTAGTTTCTATGGAACCTGATACTGTGGAAGGAAGAGAGGAATGGATGAATCAATAAAGTTGTTGGTGAAATTGCTTTTTTTTTTTTTTTTTGGTATTGGAGAAGCAGGGAGGAAAAGATGATCCTGCTAGAAAATTGATTGGAAGCAGATAACTATAGAGTAATGGTACTGGAATGTTATCTGTTCCCATCTCCCTAACCAGGACAGGATTCTTTAGACATAGGAATAAAGACTATCCTACAGAAAATTATGATACACCAAGACCAAAACACCAACACGGCTTGCAAATATAAAGACCAATTTTACTTGATTAAACACACTAAAGTGCAACATGCATGTCAAAGCCTGGAGATACTTATGGACAAACAGTCAACTAATGGCACAACTCTGCCAATAATGTATCCTATATAATAAAGTCCAAGTGTCTCTGCGTCATGTCCCTGTGTCCGTGGGATTGCGCTACTGCGCATGTGCCCCACGGACACAGGGATTGGAGCGCAGAGACTTCGGGCGGCAGGTGCAGGGTGCTGATTGGCCGGAGGGCGCACGGGCGTGCGAGCGAGCGGCGGCCGTTACAAGTGGCGGCGGGCAAGCGATGTCATCGTGGGTGCTCCTCTGTGGCACTCCGGGCACAGGACGACGACATGCCGGCTGGACCTCGCCGCCTCCGCTGCTCTCCTCCGCCCGCTTCCCCGAGCCAGGCGAGCAAGCGCCGCCACCCCAGCCCCCCAGAGCCGAAGCGCAGCGCCAAGGAAGGGTGAGCGCGCCCGTGCGCGCCACCTCTCCGGCGGGGGGCCAGGCCAGCCGGCGGGGAGGGGACTCTCAAGGTGACCCCGAAGCCCCTCGGCCTAACAAATGTTTGACCACATATGTTCTAGCGCCCGTTAATTTAACGGGCTTAAAGTCTACTAGTATAATAATAATGTCATAGGTAAAGGTAAAGGGACCCCTGACCATTAGGTCCAGTCGTGTCCGACTCTGGGGTTGCGGCGCTCATCTCGCTTTATTGGCCGAGAGAGCCAGTGTACAGCTTCCAGGTCATGTGGCCAGCATGACAAAGCCGCTTCTGGCGAACCAGAGCAGCGCATGGAAACGCCATTTACCTTCCCGCCGGAGAGGTACCTATTTATCTACTTGCACTTTGACATGCTTTCGAACTGCTAGGTTGGCAGGAGCAGGGACCGAGCAACGGGAGCTCACCCCGTCACGGGGATTCGAACCACCGACCTTCTGATCGGCAAGCCCTAGGCTCTGTGGTTTAACCCACAGCGCCACCCGCCTCCCAACAGCTTGCTGTGCCTGTGAAGATCTTATATTCTTGATGTATGGTGTTGAGTATATAGTATTATGAACTGAGGAAGCTGTTGCGAAACCTGCTTATCATCCGGAGTACAGGTCTTCTGATCTACTGTACTACTTTCGCCGAGGGACGGCGAGGAGGTGTCCGCCTGCGTCTGCTACTCACGCATGACCCCTCCCTCTACACATGGCTATGTGAAGAATCCTTTCCTGGGACAGTTCCCATTTACATGACTTTGCCCTTCTAATAGAGAACTATCTGCAGGAAAATTTGTGTGTTTGCACTGCGCTATGGCATTATTATTATATACACTAGTAGACTTTAAGCCCGTTAAATTAACGGGCGCTAGAACATCATGGAAAGCGGGGACGGTGAGAACTTGCTGAAGTGCTCGATGTACTTGGGCGCCCCGGCCAGCGCCGAATGGCCCTTCAGCAGGCAGCGCAGGAGGCGCATCGTGGCGGCGGCGGCACTGGCACCAGCCAGGCCCCGGCAGGCCAACTCAGCCGCCACTTGTAACGGCCGCTGCCGCTTAGAAGTAAGTCCACGCGAGTGCGCACCCGCCGCTTCAACAGCCCAGCCGCCCGAAGTCTCTGCGCTCCAATCCCTGTGCCCGTGGGGCACCTGCGCAGTTTCGCCCGGCCGCCCGAAGTCTCTGCGCTCCAATCCCTGTGTCCGTGGGGCACATGCGCAGTAGGACACAGGGACGGACACAGGAACTGGACGCAGAGACACTTGCACTTTATTACTGTAGATTATTGGCAGAGTTGTGCCATTAGTTGACTGTTTGTCCATAAGTATCTCCAGGCTAGTGTGTTTAACCAAGTAAAATTGTTCTTTATATTTGCAAGCCTTGTTGGTGTTTTGGTCTTGGTGTATCATAATTAGTTTAACACCTGATACTTTCTTTGTATATCCTACAGAAAAGCCTGAATTTGAGGGATGGATCTAAGAAGAGTTACCTGTTCCTTATAAGTATGGTCTCAAGTGGCAAAATAAGATGTGCCGCCCCTCCAACAGTTCTTTCACTTTACCTCTGAATGGATCAGAGGGGTCATGAGTTAGCATTCCAGACCATAACAGCTTCCTGGGCATTGCCAGATTTACATATAAGCTAAACAAGCTATAGCTTAGGGCCCCACTCTCTTGGGGGCCCAAAAAAAATTTAAAGGAAAAAAAATGGATGTACATTTCCAAAATATAAGATAAAAAACAAAATAAAACCTACATACAGCAACAGTGTTTTGTGTTGTGTATGTTCCTATGATGTAAATAATGGGCCCCGCTTGCTCGCCTGCTCCCTAAAATATCACCGGTTTGCTCATTTCTATATACAGTTCAACAATTACTTTGATAAAATACATATTTTGTTATGTGCAAATGCCTTTAGATACCTATTAGGTCCATAAATTACCATATGGCATATATTCAACACAAAAAACAGCGACAATTTGTTGTTGACAAAGGAGAGCTGGACGTATAAAGGGCCCCATTACCTCCAGTAGCTTAGGGCCTCATCAAAACTAAATCCGGCCATGTTCCAGCAAGAAATATAAACCAGGCTAAAGAGTTTCTGAGAGCAGAGTTTGGCCTGGAACAGGCACTGAACGGCCAGTGTGGTGTAGTGGTTAAGAGCGGTGGACTAGTAATCTGGTGAACCGGGTTCGCGTCCCTGCTCCTCCACATGCAGCTGCTGGGTAACCTTGGGCTAGTCACACTTCTTTGAAGTCTCTCAGCCCCACTGTCCATCCGGACAAGAGCCAGTGTGGTGTAGTGGTTAAGAGCGGTAAACTCGTAATCTGGTGAACCGGGTTCGCGTCCCCGCTCCTCCACATGCAGCTGCTGGGTGACCTTGGGCTAGTCACACTTCTTTGAAGTCTCTCAGCCTCACTCACCTCACAGAGTGTTTGTTGTGGGGGAGGAAGGGAAAGGAGAATGTTAGCCGCTTTGAGACTCCTTCGGGTAGTCATAAAGCGGGATATCAAATCCAAACTCTTCTTCTCCCATGAGCTCAGTGATTCTACAAATCTTTTTGCAAAGCTACTGTTCCACTAAGGATGGCCAAACCTATTGATTTGCGTTTCTCATTTTTCTCATCTTAAGTTCTCCACATTTCCACATCAGTTTAATATTCATTTGCATTTTAAAAGATGAAAATTCACCAGCATTTTAGTGAAAGATACACTTCCTGGCCTGAAATTTCGCCAATTATACACATTTCTGTACAAAGCAATTCCCCCTGCTTCAATGCATTTTGTGTGCTATTTTCACATACACATTTTTGCCCTACAATATCCATTTTCGTACGTGTCATGTGGCTGCACAACTGCACTGCAGAATTCAGATAAGTGCGAATTTCGAAGGCTGGCTGGCCGTGCTCCAGTTCGTGTTTTGATTCAGGAAGTGGAAACGATGTAGGTTTACTTTTAAATGTGAACTGAATTGAATTACTCCCTCCCTAGTTCCCACAGGTGCAACATTTAAGGCAGGCATAGGCAAACTCGGCCCTCCATATGTTTTGGGACTACAACTCCCATCATCCCTAGCTAACAGGACCAGTGGTCAGGGATGATGGGAGTTGTAGTCCCAAAACAACTGGAGGGCCGAGTTTGCCCAAGCCTGATTTAAGGTGACCTGAAAGCCTTATCCAAATTGCCTGAGAGAAGCATGTTTGTACATCCTCTCCACCATTACCTTCCCAAGGTGAAGGTAAGAATGGAGCACAGACTGGGACTTGCTTGCCACCACAGCAATGCCAAACCAACTTCATATTTGACCTCAGACACCTGACCTGATGTGTCTTAGCCCTGCGGAGTTCTTCCTGGAGAAAACCGAGAGCGTTTTGGCGGATCAATAATTGATCCTGTGCTGTCTCTTTCCCTTGGATGGATCGTTAGGCAGCAAAGTTAGAAAGCAGCAAATGCATGTTCCTATAGCAACGGCAAAATCTACATTTCTTCCATTTCAGTGGGAAAGCTTGCAATTTGTATGCAAAAGGCACACACATGCTACCTTTGAAATCCAAGCCAGAAAAGGGGGGAGGGGGGCGCACAGCAATTGCTCCCAACCTCCACCCCAAACCACCACCACAAAAGAGAGATGTATAGCTTTGGTTTCAAGGCAAGGCATCTAACTGTGAAGAATATCGCTTTTATCTATGGCTGTCCTCTAAGTGTGTCAAGCAAGGATTGGAGCAAAAAGAGAATTGCAGTGGGGTCTGGTGGGGGAGAGAAAAAATTAAAATAAAATAAAATAAAACAGGAAACTAAGGTGGAAAGGGTTTTGTCAACATTGTGGCTGTCCATTTGATCTTTGCCATGGCTTAATCTGAGCTGGATTTGGGATGTGGGTGGCGCTGTGGGTTAAACCACAGAGCCTAGGGCTTGCCGATCAGAAGGTCGGCGGTTCGAATCCCCGCGACGGGGTGAGCTCCCGTTGCTTGGTCCCTGCTCCTGCCAACCTAGCAGTCGCAGAGAGTTGCGGATGACTCTGGGGTTGCGGCGCTCATCTCGCATTATTGGCCGAGGGAGCCGGTGTACAGCTTCCGGGTCATGTGGCCAGCATGACTAAGCCGCTTCTGGCGAACCAGAGCAGCGCACGGAAACGCCATTTACCTTCCCGCCGGAGCGGTACCTATTTATCTACTTGCACTTGGATGTGCTTTCGAACTGCTAGGTGGGCAGGAGCAGGGACCGAGCAACGGGACCTCACTCCATTGCAGGGATTCGAACCGCCAACCTTCTGATTGGCAAGCCCTAGGCTCAGACCCACAGCACCACCCGTGTCCTGAATAAACAATCACACAATCACTGATAGGTCCACTCACCACTGTGAAGGTCAAAGCAATGAAAATGATGCCTCCCCAGCTGTTGCCATTGGCTGTGGGTTTCTTGTGATGTCACAAAAGCACTTGGCAACTGAGTGGCTATAAAGGCAGGCCAAAGGAAAAGCCCTTTTCTATTTCCAGCAGGACACACCTGGCAATGGATGTGACATTCAGCACTGCCCAGGTTTCCTTCACTTGGAGGAGGCAAACTGGTCCCCATCGCGGGGATTCGAACTGCCGACCATCTGATCGGCAAGCCCTAGGCTCTGTGGTTTAACCCACAGCGCCACCTACAGATGGATAAATCAGACGGATAACTGCAGTACTATTTTTCTAGCAAAGGAGGTGCTGAAACTCACCATAAACGCCTCCCTCGTTCTCTTAGAATGGCAATGGTGCCCACCTGAGAGGCACCAGAACCCACCTGAGAGGTGCCAGAACTGAGTTCTGGCAAGTTCCAGCTGGGGGGAGAAACCCTGCAGATAAGTAACCAAATTTGCTAGCGAATTCTTGGGGTTCTGAGGAGGATTTCAGTGTGAGAAGGTATAGCTTCCAATCCACTAAGGCTTTAATACTAGAACAGTGTATTACAGTGTTGTTACAACAGTGTTGTTACAACAGTGTTGTTGTTTTTTTAAAAAATAACCACTACAGTGGTACCTCGGGTTAAGAACTTAACTCATTCTGGAGGTCCGTTCTTAACCTAAAACTGTTCTTAACCTGAGGTACCACTTTAGCTAATGGGGCCTCCTGCTGCTGCCACGAGATTTCTGTTCTCATCCTGAAGCAAAGTTCTTAACCCGAGGTACTATTTCTGGGTTAGCAGAGTCTGTAACCTGAAGCGTCTGTAACCTGAAGCGTCTGTAACCCAAGGTACCACTGTATACCAAAAGCAATGATTATGAAAATAAGAAAGATTTAGGGGGCAAACTTTGTCCTTGCTCAGGGTGCCATATTAGCAAAGTCCACCTCTGTGTGAGGGGGTGTGGCTGAGGAGTGGGTGTGGCCTGGGGAAAGCCAATCAGAGAAACCTACATTTGGCCCCACAGCCTGATGCTTTGTGATGTAATCTTGGGCTGGAGCCTGGAGGAGGCACTCGGCAGTATTGAAGGGAGTTGAAAGAGGTTCCTCAGGCTTCCTGTGATGTTCCTCTCCCTTCTCCTCCACCCATAGCTGTCAACTTTCGGATTTGAAAATAAGGGATTTTTCCAAACTTTCGGATTTGAAAATAAGGGATGCCGCGAGGGCGGTGCAATGGCACCAAGTAGCCTCGCCACCCTGCGCTCCAGAGGCTGCGCGCGAATGGGAGAGCGAAAGAGCGAACGCGTAGACGGCAGGCAGGCTGTCTGTCTGGTTGGGCATGAGGGTCTGGCTGCACAAGGCATGCAAGCTCCGCCCCCAGTCGGTCTCAGACTCCTTATTGGCAGCCGAGCAACGCAGCTGAGGAGCCTCCCTGGCCGGCAGGGAGGGAGAGGAGCTGCTTCCTTTGAAATCCGGGAAATCAACAATCCGGGATAGCAGCGGGAAACGGCGTTGGAATAAGGGAGTTTCCTGCCAAAAAAGGGAGGGTTGACAGCTATGGCTCCACCCCCTACCCAGTGCTTCCTCTCATGCATTTGGAAAGTCAGGCAGATTTTGCAGAAACTATAAAAGCCTGTCTTTCCAGAGGAATGAACACACTGTGACCAGCACTCCTTCTTTCAAAACACTACTGACTATCTGAACACCCACCCCTCTGTTGTCTGTCTTCACCTTTGATTGTCTGAACCTGCTGTGAGTGGGTTCAAACTTTACACTGTTGCGAAAAAGTAGAAGGTTTGTGGGAACTGTCATTTGTTAAGGGTGCTGACAACTGCTAGGAGACTCCTGACAGAGCTATGGCTCCCAGCAGAGCTTTTTTCAGCTGGAGCTCTCCAGAACTCAGTTCTGGCACCTTTCAGGTGGGCGTCATTGCCATGATAAGAGAACAAGTTCACGGTGAGTTCTGGTACCTCTTTTTTCTAGAAAAATAGCACTGGTCCCCAACACCCTAACAACCAAAATCAGAACTCAGGAAGACCAACATTTTAATAAGGGATGGGGAAAATATATAATTTACCTTAAAAACCATTGTAAACAATTAAAATTATTAGTACCGGTAGGATTGGAATAACCCTTATAGTTTAATGTTGAATTTTGGGTATAATGGAGATTTAAAAGATTTTGATTAATACACAAAATGCAGGAGGAAAAGGTTAATATAAGAACCCACAAAGGGGAGGAGGGAAGTTTAGGAGATTCTTCGGAATTCTCATTTTGTGTTGGTTGTTTGATAAGTGTGTGTAAAATTCTAAAATCTGAAAAACTAAATAATTTTTTAAAATAAATAAAATAAATAGAATTGTTCTCCCTAGTATTCTACATGGAGGGATGATGAAGATGAAGATGTTTTTTGTATGGAGGGGCGTTCACCCATGCCAGCCTCTCCTTTAGGGTGGGCAAGCTGTGGTACTCCAGATGTTGTTGGACTCTCCACAGTATGGCCAATGGTTAGCAGTGATGGAGGCTTTATTCCAACAACATCTGAAGGGTGCCAGGTTTGGGAAGATCAGTCTATGCAGAGGTTTAGTACCTCTGTGAAAAGGTAAAGGTAAAGGACCCCTGACAGTTAAGTCCAGTTGCGGACGACTCTGGGGTTGCGGCGCTCATCTCGCTTTACTGGCTGAGGGAGCCGGCATACAGCTTCCGGGTCATGTGGCCAGCATGACTAAGCCACTTGTGGCGAACCAGAGCAGCGCACCAAAACGCCGTTTACCTTCCCGCCGGAGCGGTACCTATTTATCTACTTGCACTTTGACGTGCTTTCGAACCGCTAGGTTGGCAGGAGCAGGGACCAAGCAACGGGAGCTCACCTCGTCGCGGGGATTCGAACCGCCGACCTTCTGATCGGCAAGCCCTAGGCTCTGTGGTTTAACCTCTGTGAAAACCAGACCTAAATCATATTTTGGAAAAATCTGCCTCCATATGTATGTTAGAAAGTACTATCATTAAACCAAACACATTTCTTAATTATTATAACAATGAAATCTTTCTTAATTATAAGGTTTATATACCCACAACTTTTCTTTATGAGCAAGCAGAGTAGGTAGGCATGTGGCCAGACCAGGGCAGGCACTGAGAGCTGTATGCAGGTCTGATAGTTAATAACAAAGAATTCATTACTACCTTCATTAAGATAAGTGTTGATTTAATTACAGTGCTCTGCAAGATAGGTGGAGAGACTTCCAGGCAAACTTCAAAGTCGCCAGTGCTCATTTCAGATATCTTTTAGGCATCAATGCCCATTGAAGAAGCACTTCTCTAACTCTTAAGCAAAAGCCAAGAGAACAGGGGGCGGGGGCAGGGAGTTGAGCCAGATATAAGCAAGAAAAAGTGCCGGCAAATTAAGAAACTTGTTTGGAAGAAGGGTGCAGAACATCACATTAAATTAAATTAATCATCAACCTGTAAAGACAGTGTCTGCGGTGCGATTCATGGCTTGCCACTCATTGTGGGTTGGGTCTGGCACTCTTAAGTCTTTTGCGCTCAGGGTAGTCAATTTAATTCAGGTCATTGTTAAAGAGGCACATTCCGAGAAGGTCTGCACCTGGCCACTCCCAAGAAAGAAGAAGAACCCCATGATTTACTAAGTGCTGATCGCTCCACAGACATCTGTCTCTTGACATGTCTTTGTCTGAAGGTTCATACAGTGGCGCCTTTGTCCTAGTCACTCTCTCGCAAACCCTCCCCACCAGTCACATCTTATTATAGAGTAAGGTTTCTTCCCCACCCACCCTGTCCTTGCAGATTTCCCTTTTTATTTTAATTGTGAAGAGGCAGATCAGATGGTCTGATACCAGATCTTTGGTACACAGAGAGAGAGATCCTAATAACAGGCACACACAGAGAAACGCACACACATGCAAAAGGGAGAAATTGTGCGCATGAGGATTGACCGGGGGGACAGGTGGTAAGGTAGACATGTGAGAGTTTTATTAAGAAGAGATAAAATCTCCGATGATTTTACTAGGTGCACTATTTTGGATCTGTAGGGAAATAGATTTGCAAGATGAAAAAAGAATTCTCTCTTTGAAGCAGATTTTTTTGGGGGGGCGGGAGGCACAAAAGAAAGTGTGTCGTCCAGCCAACTCAGTCAGATAATCCAATAAAAACAGCTCTCCAAGGGCCATTGCTATGGCCACCTATAGGGAGAGGTTGCCTTTTCTAGGCTCCCGTAAAGGTAAAGGGTAAAGGGACCCCTGACCATTAGGTCCAGTTGCAGACGACTCTGGGGTTGCGGCGCTCATCTCACTTTATTGGCCAAGGGAGCCGGCGTACAACTTCCGGGTCATGTGGCCAGCATGACTAAGCAGCTTCTGGTGAACCAGAGCAGCGCACGGAAACGCCGTTTACCTTCCCGCTGCAGCGGTACCTATTAATCTACTTGCACTTTGACATGCTTTCAAACTGCTAGGTTGGCAGGAGCCAGGACCGAGCAACGGGAGCTCACCTCGTCGCGGGGATTCGAACCGCCGACCTTCTGATCGGCAAGCCCTAGGCTCTGTGGTTTAACCCACAGCGCCACCCGCGTCCCGTATTCCTAGCCAAATGCGCTGCTTTATTGCTCAAAGCTGCTTCCTTAAAGGTGCATCAATGGCTTTGGATGGCTGGTGACTTGTAGCTTGAGCACCGACTCTAACAGCTTGGGTGCATGCAGAAAAGATATATTTTTGACTGTAGCCTGCAGCAGGGAGGCAGAAGTCCAGGTTTTGCAGCTGGCTGGCAAGAAGGTGCCTTGGAGGGTTCCAAGGGCAATCTTTTAAAAATAGCACTGTCTGGATGCCTGCCTGCCTGCCTGCCTGCCCTTCATGTCTGCCTCAAACTTCCCAGCATTCAGGGAGGTGAGAATACAAAAAAATAAAATTAAAAAAATATGTAAACTAGGGCTAAATTACCATTTCATGAGTCGAGACGAAGAAGTTTGCTTCCACCAGTGGCATTTGGAGTGGTGGTCATCAGCATCATACAATTTATTACCTGGCCTGCACCAAGCAGCTGGTCCAAGGGTGGGTTACAGCAATTAAAATATTAAAACAGATTACAATCAACAGGAATAGGGTGCAACAACATGTTTTCATAATAATAATAATAAATTTTTATTTATACCCCACCCTCCCCAGCCAGAACCAGGCTCAGGGCGGCTGAGTACAGACTACATCTCCCATTGAACCTGACCATTGGCCATGTTGGCCTGGGCTGATGGGAGCTGCAGTCCACAACATGTTGTTGACCATCCCAGGGACAGATAGAGCTGGGAGGAATTGATTTATAAATGGTGCAGGGAGACCAGACCCTCCAAGTCTCCCATTTTTCCAGGGACAGTTTCAGGCTTACAGAAGCCATCCCGGTTTCTGATTTGATCCCAGAATGTCCCACTTTTCCTTAAGGTAAAGGGGACTCCTGATCATTAGGTCTAGTAGCGAACGACTCTGGGGTTGCGGCGCTCATCTTGCTTTACTGGCCGAGAGAGCCAGCGTACAGCTTCTGGGTCATGACTAAGCTGCTTCTGGCGAAACCAGAGCAGCGCGCAGAAACACCGTTTACCTTCCCGCCTATTTATCTACTTGCACTTTGACGTGCTTTCGAACTGCTAGGTTGGCAGGATCAGGGACTGAGTAATGGGAGCTCACCCCGTCGTGGGGATTCGAACCGCCGACCTTCTGATTGGCAAGCCCTAGGCTCTGTGGTTTAGACCACAGCACCACCCACGTCCCCACTTTTCCTTAGGATGTCCCTATTTTCATCGGAGAAATGTTGGAGGGTATGGTGGGACATCCCTGTTGACCAATGGTCCGGGATAATGGGAGTGGTAGTCCAACTGTAGGCCGCCATGTTGGCTACTCTACTATGAGACTTGTATAGGACTTAAACAGCTGGCCATCAACCTTTGCAGCTGTACCTCTTTCTATCCAAGTAGCATTTGTGTGCTGAAAACAGGACAACACATATACATGCAATAATAATAATAATAATAATTTTATTATTTTTACCCCGCCCATCTGGCCGAGTTTCCCCAGCCACTCTGGGCGGCTTCAGTCAAATATTAAAACAATACAGCATTAAATATTAAAAACTTCCCTAAACAGGGCTGCCTTCAGATGTCTTTTAAAAATAGGATAGCTGCTTATTTCCTTGACATCCGCTGGAAGGGCGTTCCACAGGGAGGGCGCCACTACCGAGAAGGCCCTCTGCCTGGTTCCCTGTAACCTCACTTCTCGCAATGAGGGAACCGCCAGAAGGCCCTGTCCCAAAGTAATTATCCAAATCTTGTCTATTTTTCAATCTTCCCTTGAAATTACCTTCAGTCTACAAATAAGAAACAATGGGAAATCTATATCACCCCCCCCCCCCCAGTTTGCCTCCATATTTCAGGGCCGTTTGTCAATTCTGGCAGCCTTAATTTAGAACTTACTTTGTGACTCAGTTTTATGGGGAGGAGAACCTCTCTGAAATTACTTCCTTAAGGATCCGTATTTTAATAGTCTGTTTTGTTTTTATGAAGATAGCGCCAATCTTCACTTAAGAGAGTCCAACCCTTGTTCTAGTTGCACCGCTTCCAGATCCATTATTAGCTGTCACTTCTTCCAGTGACAGGTTTTACATGGGACTTCCTGCAAACAAAACAGATGATCTACCACCGGGTTATGGCCCTTCCCCAGATACTTTCCCAGGTCTTCCTTTGTGGACTAGCCATTTTTTCTGGCAAATAGAGCTGGAATATAGTGGCCTTTGCGCTGACTCAATGAAAGGTGGACTTCTAATACGGCTTGCAAGCTTACATGAGGCTCTCCCATGTTTCCCGTGCTAAGTTGTTCCTTTCAGCTTCTCAGGGAATTTCTACACCACCAGAAAACTGTGCGAAAGAGCCCTTAGGGATATTTACCACCTTGTTTCTTCTCCTCCCTGTATGTCTGGATCAGGGCATGCCACTTTTCAACATGAATAAAGTGGCTGTATTCTCTTGAATAAGGTTTCATCTCTTACCGTACTTTTCCATGTATGAGGTTTTTTTACCCTAAAGTAATGCTACAAACCTATCCATTCTTAAGGAAACCAGCCCTGAGTGTTCACTGGAAGGACAGATCCTTAAGCTGAGGCTCCAATACTTTGGCCACCTCATGAGAAGAGAAGACTCCCTGGAAAAGACCCTGATGTTGGGAAAGATGGGGGACACAAGGAGAAGGGGACGATAGAGGACGAGATGGTTGGACAGTGTTCTCAAAGCTACCAACATGAGTCTGACCAAACTGCGGGAGGCAGTGGAAGACAGGAGTGCCTGGCGTGCTCTGGTCCATGGGGTCACGAAGAGTCGGACACGACTAAACGACTAAACAACAATGCTAAAAAAACTGGGGTTGCCTTATACATGGATAGTGCATAGGGGGAACGGGTGATTGGCTGCTGCTGTGGTAATTGAGCGTGCGATTGCCAGTTGCTGTTTGTAAGCGGGCAGACGCTTGTTGGCTTCTTAGGCACGAGCGATTGTCAGCGTCTGTCGGGTTAGTGATGTTTTGCACCCCCCCCCCAAAAAAGCTCAACAACTCTGGGCCATTTCCCCCCATTTTCTTAAATTAAAGGTAAAGGTAAAGGGACCCCTGACCATTAGGTCCAGTCATGACCGACTCTGGGGTTGCGGCACTCATCTTGCTTTACTGGCCAAGGGAGCCGGCGTACAGCTTCCGGGTCATGTGGCCAGCATGACTGAGCCACTTTCTGGTGAACCAGAGCAGCGCACGGAAACGCCGTTTACCTTCCCACCAGAGCGGTACCTATTGATCTACTTGCACTTTGACGTGCTTTCGAACTGCTAGGTGGGCAGGAGCACGGACTGAGCAACGGGAGCTTACCCCGTCGCAGGTCATCGAACCGCCGACCTTCTGATTGGCAAGCCCTAGGCTCAGTGGTTTAGACCATAGCGCCACCCATGTCCCTTTTCTTAAATTAAGAGTCCCCCAAAATAGGGGGTGTCTTATACATGGGGGTGTGTTACACATGGAAAAATATGGTATGCCTCCAGCCTGCTGTGAAGGAAACTAGATTCATAATTCTTGGAGAATGTGCTCTTGTTTGTTTGTTTGTTTGTTTGTTTTATATACTGCCCTTTATCACAAGATCTCAGGGTGGTTCACAAGATAAAAAATACAACGTAAAAGCACAAGTACATAGTTAAAACAAAAACAACAAAATAACCACACACACACACACACACATCAAAAAACCACATTTTATCAGCCAAAGGCCTGGTTGAAGAGTAATGTTTTCACCTGGCACCTAAAAATATACCGGGTATATTGAAGGCACCAGATGAACCTCCCTGGGGAGAGCATTCCACAAATGGGGGGCCACTGCAGAAAAGGCCCGCTCTCATGTTGCCGCCTTCCAGGCTTCACATGGAAGAGAGGTCCACTGCTTTTCATTTTTTAAAAAAATATTTTTATTGGGTTTTAACAAATTTAAATGAACAACAACAAAAAACACATAAAACTTAACATAATACTTAGTACAGAAACAAAAACACAACATATATCAAATTTTCCTTTTCCTCTTGCCTAACCCATGTTGGGGTGACTTCCTCACGTCTCCCCTACTGCGTTTCATTTTCAATCATCTTTAGTAATTTCTTGACATCTTTAAATGTTATAGAATCATAGAATCATAGAGTTGGAAGAGACCACAAGGGCCATCCAGTCCAACCCCCTGCCAAGCAGGAACACCATCAAAGCATTCTTGACAGATGGCTGTCAAGCCTCTGCTTAAAGACCTTCAAAGAAGGAGACTCCACCACACTCCTTGGCAGCAAATTCCACTGTCGAACAGCTCTTACTGTCAGGAAGTTTATAATTTGTTGTTATAACTTGTATTCTTCTCTTATAATAAGTCTTAACCTAAAATCAACCGTCTTCATTACTTAATCCTATTTTTCTAATCTGTAAGCTATCATTTCTTCCAACTTTTTTCAGTCTTTAAATCTTACAATAGTCCTTTAAATATACTTTAAATTTCTTCCAATCTTGTTTCACCGTCTCTTCCCTCTGGTCGCATAGTTTCTCGGTCAGTTTGGCGAGCTCCATATAGTCCAGTGATGGCTAACCTTGACACCCCAGATGTTTTGGAACTACAACTCCCATCATCCCTAGCTAACAGGATCAGTGGTCAGGGATGATGGGAGTTGTAGTCCCAAAACATCTGGAGTGTCAAGGTTAGCCATCACTGATATAGTCCATCATTTTCATCTGCCATTCTTCTTCCGTTGGTCATTCCTGTGTCTTCCAGTTCCTGCAGAGGTCCTCTGCTTTTCAGAGACAACAAAAACCCACTGAGTTGAAAGCTCCACCTCATCTCTTGAACTTAAAGGAAGCTTCAGCCTAGTTCAGCACCCTGCTTGGAGGATTGTGAGGGTTTTATTATGTGGTTTATGCAGCTGTCGCTGTTTTGCATGTATCGGTCCAGCTATTACCGGTAACTCTCAGCCTTGTCCACAGCTCTGAGGACCTCAGCAGAACAGCAGGCTACAGAAATAAGAGAAAGTTCTTCTGTTGCATCAGAAGAATCTTCCTCCATGTTTCATGCTTTCCACCTGAGGAACCTTGTCGCCAAGTGTGAAGTACTAGAATGCACTTGAAAAGAGATATTGTTTTATGGCTAAGCTCTAAGCTGCTTTGATATGCAGAGAGCATGAGCAAAATGATTAAGCTTCCCACAGGCTTGTGCTGATGTAAATCAAGCAATCAAATTAGTTTTCTGGGAGCCAGACCCATTGCCAGTTGATCCTTAGTCCTGATCAAAGATAGGCATATCTCCTAAAATATATTACAAATGGAAAACAGAAGTGTGTGTGTGTGTGTGTGTGTGTGTGTGTGTGTTACAAACATTCCAATTTTGGGAAAGGTGCCCAGATCCAGTCTAACATGCCTCTTGGGGGGAAATGAGCAAATCTGTGGATTAAGAACAAAGGAAGTTTAACCATTTCCCACATGCTTAACATTAGCCAGGAGATGCACCTTTCTCGAGTGTGTGGGTGTAAATCCACCTGCTCCATCCGAGGCAGGTGATTTATTTCTGTTTAGGTTGCACAGTGAAAAAATGATAGCAATCTTCCACAAACGAGAAACACAACATGGGGCAAATCGCCTGGGGCCTCTCCCAGGCAGATAAGCCTACTTTTGAGAAGCTGGCATTAGGTAAGTGAGAATAAAAGCACAGCTTTTAATCAGGCATTTATATGCATGACAAGAATTAACCCTTTGAGCTGCTTTGTGCAAGGGAACGGAAGAGCACTTTCAGAGCAAGGGGAGCATTGGGGTTTCAGGTGTGGGTGTGTGAGAGAACGAGATTTCAATATATGCATATTGTGGTGTGCGTGATCAAGATTCTCAGCAAGATCTGCAGGTCCACTTTAATCTATTCAAGACTGTGTGGCAAAAACAAAGGACCCACCAACAACTCTTTCAGGAGCATTTGTTGTGATCTGATTACTGTTTAAATTTCTCACAATAACAGCAAATTAGGAGGGGGCCAGGTCCCAAAGCCATCCTTCCTTTTTTTGAGCAAGCAAATGAGTACCGTATTTTTCGCTCTATAAGGCGCACCTGACCATAGGACGCACCTAGTTTTTAGAGGGGGAAAGCCCCATTTTTTGAGGATCAGCTCAAAGTTGTTGAGCTTACTTTGCAAAGGGGAAAAACCCTGTTTTATGGGGTTTAACTCACAGTTCTGCAGCTTCAAGAATGGGAGCCATTTCTACAGTTTCCAGACAGATAATCTAATCAGCCAGTCACATGTCGCTGGGGAAACAGCCTCCCTCTGCAAGGGGGCGGGGCTGGAATCTCTCTCCCTTATATCTCTCCCCGATCGTTTGCTGAGCAGCTGCTCAGCGGGCTTCCTTTCAACACCCCCTTCTCTCTCTTTTTTTTTTTAAAAAAAAGCACGATCTGCTTTTGCCCCTGGGCAGTTCAGCTCCAGGGACAACACATTCGCTCCATAAGACGCACAGACATTTCCCCTTACTTTATAGGAGGAAAAAAGTGCGTCTTATGGAGTAAAAAATACGTATGTTTTGGATGCATACCTAGGACAGACATCCCCAAACTGTGGCCCTCCATATGTTTTGGCCTACAACTCCCATGATCCCTAGCTAACAGGACCAGTGGTCAGGGATGATGGGAATTGTAGTCCAAAACATCTGGAGGGCCGAAGTTTGGGGATGCCTGACCTAGGACAACACGGGTCCATTTAATTGTTTATAACAACAGTCCCTCAGCGTGTCATATGAGCAAATTTCCCAGAAGCACAGACTTCTTCAGAAGAGCCCTTTAGCACTGTTGAGGCATTGCTTTTCTATACAGTGGTACCTTGGGTTACATACGCTTTAGGTTACATACGCTTCAGGTTACAGACTCTGCTAACCCAGAAATATTACCTTGGGTTAAGAACTTTGCTTCAGGATGAGAACAGAAATTGGGCAGCGGAGGTGCAGCGGCAGGGGGAGGCTCCATTAGCTAAAGTGGTGCTTCAGGTTAAGAACAGTTTCAGGTTAAGAACGGACCTCCGGAACGAATTAAGTACTTAACCCGAGGTACCACTGTAATTGGTTGGCTGTGGAAATTAAATGGAGGTTTTGCACAGCTCACTATGCTGATATATACTGGCATTGCCCCTCTGACACTTCTGCAGTGCTTACTCACAAGTAAACATTCCATTCAGCAATGACCCTTTTCAGTGTTAATTAAACATTTCTTGTTGCCAGGTCCTACTTTTTTGCTTCCTACTGATCTCAGCTAGTGTATTCATGGTGGATAGTTGTTGTTGTTTTCCCCATGTTTCCCCAAAGCAAAAAGGCTTGTAATAACTGGTTCCCTCACATTTTAAAATAGTGAAATTTTCTATTTTGCCATAAATAATAGAAAATAAAATAACGAGAAGAAAGTGACAATTAAAGCTCTCACCTTATCTCATGCCTCAGAAACAGAAACTGGGTCAAGTATGAGGTTATTCCATCACTTTTCTCCAGCTAAGCTCAACAGGAATCAATAAAATTGACAGGATCTTCAAACAGGAAACTTTTAACTAAAGGCACAGAAGCCCTGAAATGACTCAATAGCATTTTACTAGCCCACAATGGACATTTACATATTGTTTCATCTACCTTCTAAAACAGGGGTCAGCAACCTTTTTCAGCCATTTGCCGGTCCACCGTCCCTCAGACCTTGTGGGGGGCCGGACTATTTTTTTTTTGGGGGGGGGGGAATGAACTAATTCCTATGCCCCACAAATAACCCAGAGATGCATTTTAAATAAAAGCACACATTCTACTCATGTAAGAACACCAGGCAGGCCCCAGAAATAACCCAGAGATGCATTTTAAATAAAAGGACACATTCTACTCATGTAAAAACACGCTGATTCCCGGACCGTCCGCGGGCCGGATTGAGAAGGCGATTGGACTGCATCCGGCCCACGGGCCTTAGGTTGCCTACCCCTGTTCTAAAACTTAGTCAGTTCAGCTCTGCTCAGACCTGGAACATGACGTCTTCTGTGAATAGGAGTGGGGGAGAGCAGGAGACCTCAATGCCAGTGATCCTGAAGAAGAGGGATGCACAAATCCAAGAGTTTCGGTGTTCTCCGTTTCTCACTTTCCCAACCTTAAATTCACTTCTATGAATTAGGTAAGTTTGCCTTTAAATGTGAACTGAATTGAATTTCTCTTCAGCACTACTGAAAAGACATTGGATCTGGATCAGGGGTATAGGGTTATAGGCTGTCTGGGCTCTTGGCTGGCTCTCAGGCCCTCGTTCATCTACCCCAGGACCACTGGAGCAAAGGATCCAGTTTCAGCATCACCAAAATGCCTAGATGGGAGCATGTGGGCCATCTGTTGTTGTTGTTGTTTAGTCGTTTAGTCGTGTCCGACTCTTCATGACCCCATGGACCAGAGCACGCCAGGCACTCCTGTCTTCCACTGCCTCCCGCAGTTTGGTCAGACTCATGTTAGTAGTTTCAGGAACACTGTCCAACCATCTCGTCCTCTGTCGTCCCCTTCTCCTTGTGCCCTCCATCTTTCCCAACATCAGGGTCTTTTCCAGGGAGTCTTCTCTTCTCATGAGGTGGCCAAAATATTGGAGCCTCAGCTTCAGGATCTGTCCTTCCAGTGAGCAGTCAGGGCTGATTTCCTTAAGAATTGATAGGTTTGATCTTCTTGCAGTCCATGGGACTCTCAAGAGTCTCCTCCAGCACCATAATTCAAAAGCATCAATTCTTCGGCGATCAGCCTTCTTTATGGTCCAGCTCTCACTTCCATACATCACTACTGGGAATACCATAGCTTTAACTATACGGACCTTTGTCGGCAAGGTGATGTCTCTGCTTTTTAAGACGCTGTCTGGGTTTGTCATTGCTTTTCTCCCAAGAAGCAGGCGTCTTTTAATTTTGTGACTGTCACCATCTGCAGTGATCATGGAACCCAAGAAAGTAAAATCTCTTACTGCCTCCACTTCTTCCCCTTCTATTTGCCAGGAGGTGATGGGACCAGTGGCCCTGATCTTAGTTTTTTTGATGTTGAGCTTCAGACCATATTTTGCGCTCTCCTCTTTCACCCTCATTAAAAGGTTCTTTAATTCCTCCTCACTTTCTGCCATCAAGGTTGTGTCATCAGCATATCTGAGGTTGTTGATATTTCTTCCGGCAATCTTAATTCCGGTTTGGGATTCATCCAGTTCAGCCTTTCGCATGATGGGGCATCTAAGGAGGGAAAAATACATGGAAGCACCTGCTGGGATCAGGGCCTGCATCAGATCCAGGAAGGGGTGGGACATTCCCCTCCTATAAACGCTACCAGCCTGAGCTTCTCCAACGTCTAACATCCAGCTTTCCTGAGCTGGGGAAATGGACACTTATTGCAGGTTTTGATGAAATGCCTTTTTATGAATTGCTGAGGATGTACAAAAAAAAAACCATACTCTGTTTCAGTGCAGAAGTCAGGTGTTGGGGATGAAGAGTCTCTCTCCCTCCACATCTTCTGTACAATGATGACTTTGTTTAATTGATGGTTGAAGGAAAACCTGTAAACTGTATACCATTTATTAGGTGTTTTAAACTGTCTACTAAAACGGTGCCTAGCTTGGTGGTTACTGCAGATGCTATCATAGCCATAGTAATCCTCAATAATTTTAGCAGCTAATAAACCTGGCCCTCAGTCTGGATTTACTTCTGTGGGCAGCAGGAGGCAGCGATTCAAGTATTTTAACAATATGCACATTTAACTAATCCCTCAGTGTCCTGACTAATCCCTCAGTGTCCTGAACCGAAGGGGGGGGGGAATCCCTCATTTGCCTGCTGCTACAAATTCTGATGCTGTATCTTCATAACTCAAACATTTTGGGGTGGATCTTGAGCTGAGGCGTTATACATTTTAAATATGGCAGGTATGGTTTTCATGATGTACGTACTTGTATATCTTCTTGCTATGCCAAGTAATGTAATATATTTGTGTCAGAGCTTAGAAAGGGTTTTTTTTTTTTTTTAAAGGAAACTAGTTCTAGCTCAACATGAACTAATTCCAGCTCACGTTCTTCCCTTTACAAAATAAACTAGTATGGTACATGTTCAATTCAAAGTTCAATTCAAGTTTATCCAAATGATCCTTGGCTCAAATAAATAAATAAATAAATAAGAATTAAGAATGTTGCAGGCTGCTGTGCTGAAGTATGAACTATACCTAAGACTAAGGAAACATAATGGGGACGTGGGGGGCACTGTGGGTTAAACCACAGAGCCTAGGACTTGCCGATCAGAAGGTCGGTGGTTCGAATCCCTGCGACAGGGTGAGCTCCCGTTGCTCAGTCCCTGCTCCTGCCAACCTAGCAGTTCGAAAGCACGTCAAAGTGCAAGTAGGTAAATAGGTACCGCTCTGGCAGGAAGGTAAACGGCGTTTCCGTGCACTGCTCTGGTTCACCAGAAGCGGCTTAGTCCTGCTGGCCACATGACCCAGAAACTGTACGCCGGCTCCCTCGGCCAATAGTGCGAGATGAGCGCTGCAACCCCAGAGTCGGTCACGACTGGACCTAATGGTCAGGGGTCCCTTTACCTTTAAGGAAACCTCCAAACACAAATAGTGGAATGAGAATTGTTTATTTTCTCCAGCAATTATTATCTTCAATCTTAAAGGCCCCCAAAGTCTAAAGAGTAGAAATGAAGTCCCACTATTTTATCTCCAATGCTATTTAATATCTATGTGAAGTTGCTGGAAGTAGTCATGAGGAGTTTTGGGGCAAGGTGCCATCAGTATGCTGCTGATGACACACAGCTCTATCTATATATATAAAATCGTTCAAGTTGGATGTTTGTTAACAATCGCCTTTCTCCGTAACCCCTTGATTGATTCCGTTCAAATTTGGATGCAACGTTCCATGCCCATATGGGAGTGATCATATGTACTTACATTGCACAAATACCATAGCTTTCCCAGGTAAAAATGTGATTTTGTGCAAAAAAATATAGCGCCCTCCAGTGGACGTTAAACAGCACAACACAACACAACACACGCTTTCTCTTTCATACTGTATCTTACTTTTGCATTTCACCAAATCAGCCACAACAAGGCGTGGCCCGGTCAGCTAGTTTCTCCATAATATTTGAATCGGGAGAAGCCATACAGTCCCTGAGGCAGTATTTGGATGCAGTGGTGATATGGATGAGGGAAAATAAGATGAGCTTTAATCCTGGCAAGACAGAGGTGCTGTGAATAGTTCATGTGTCCAGGAAATTGGTCAATTGCCTGTTCCCCTCAAGGAGCAGGTTCACAGTCTTTGTCACTGGAAGCCCAGATAGCCTCAATGAGTCGAAGTACCTTTTACCAGCTGCAACTGGTATGACCAGCATAGCTTGTTCATGCATTGGTTACTTCCAGACTGGATTACTGCAATGCACTCAACGTGGGGCTTCCCTTGTGCTTCATCCAGGACATTCAATTATTGCAGAATGCTGAAGCACAATGGCTGACAGGAGGGTCATGCAGATTCTCCAGCCCTATACTAGATATGGGTGGATTTCTAACCCCAGCCATGGTGAAATGGGAAGTATGAAAACGTATGAATATGCAGTTATATCAAATCTTGCCTGCGGTATAGGGAAGGCAGAAATTTAATATGTTTAGACAAAATTAAACTTTATTGAACACTGAAATAACAAATGTGCATTCTTGACGTGACACAAAAGTTTCTTTTAAAAATTGATATTTGTTCTACAAAACAGTGTATTTTTTTACAATTAAAACATCTGGAGATCTATTCCCAGATTGCATTCATCTGCTCTGTGTTGACCCTATGAGTTCTGATCTAAAACCCAGATTTACAGTTTGAATTTCTGGAATTATTCATTCAGTCTAGGCTGAAATATCAACATTTTCCAGAATCCAAGATCAAGGGTTAATAACCTCATTATTTTAGAAATGCCATTTTCAAGTGATTCCATGTGAATCACCTGAAAAGGTCATATTGAGAATCCTTCTACTTTAATGTAGACAATTAGAATTAAGCCGTTACAGTTAGGTTCACAGAGTCTAAGTTAAGGTCTTCCTCTAACAATGGGCTGACAAGTATTTTGGGTAATGTGTGGGGCTAAAAGGGTAAATTCTGGGTCATTTTAATGACAGGAGATAGAGCCAAAAGGTGATGGTTGCATTGTTAAAATGGCTACCAGTGATTCCATTGGATTATCTAGAATCCATTGGACTCCAACCACAAAACAGTTGCCTATCTTTGTCAGTTATACTAGTTCCCTGTTGACAGAGTTTCCTGTTGACAACATGTACTGAGCTATATGAGACCATAAATTCTCATATGTGCCACTTGGCCTTCGCAATGTGATTTAACAGATTTAGACAGCTGCTAGAGAAATAATTCAAAATTCTATCTACCCATCATCTGTCAGTCATGCTCTATTTAAAATATTTTCCCCCTTATAGCCCTGGTGGAACCCCTAAGACAGACAATATAAATAATAATAATAATAATAATAATAATAATAATAATAATAATAATAATAATAATAATTTATTATTTATACCCCGTCCATCTGGCTGAGTTTCTCCAGCCACTCTGGGCAGCTCCCAATCGAGTGTTAAAAACAATCCAGCATTAAATTTTAAAAACTTCCCTAAACAGGGCTGCCTTCAGATGTCTTTTAAAAATAGGATAGCTGCTTATTTCCTTGATATCTGATGGGAGGGTATTCCACAGGGCGGGCGCCACTACCTAGAAGGGCCTCTGCCTGGTTCCCTGTAACCTCACTTCTCGCAACGAGGGAACCGCCAGAAGGCCCTTGGCGCTGGACCTCAGTGTCCGGGCTGAACAATGGGGGTGGAGACACTCCTTCAGGTATACAGGACCGAGGCCATTTAGGGCTTTAAAGGTCAGCACCAACACTTTGAATTGTGCTCAGAAACGTACTGGCAGCCAATGTAGATCTCTCAGGACCGGTGTTATGTGGTCCCGGCGGCCACTCCCAGTCACCAGTCTAGCTGCCGCATTCTGGATTAATTGCAGTTTCCGGGTCACCTTCAAAGGTAGCCCAACGTAGAGCGCATTGCAGTAGTCCAAGCGGGAGATAACTATAATATAATAATAATAATTTATTATTTATACCCCGCCCATCTGGCTGGGTCTCCCCAGCCACTCTGGGCGGCTTCCAAAAGAACATTAAAATACAGTAATCTATTAAACATTAAAAGCCTCCCTAAACAGGGCTGCCTTCAGATGTCTTCTAAAGGTCTGATAGTTGTTCTCTTTGACATCTGAAGGGAGGGCGTTCCACAGGGCGGGCGCCACTACCGAGAAGGCCCTCTGCCTGGTTCCCTGTAACTTGGCTTCTCGTGGTGAGGGAACCGCCAGAAGGCCCTCGGCACTGGACCTCAGTGTCCGGGCTGAACAATGGGGGTGGAGACGCTCCTTCAGGTATACTGGACCGAAGCCATTTAGGGCTTTAAAGGTCAGCACCAACACTTTGAATTGTGCTCGGAAACGTACTGGGAGCCAATGTAGGTCTTTCAAGACCGGTGTTATAACTAGAGCATGCACCACTCTGGTGAGACAGTCAGCAGGCAGGTAGGGTCTCAGCCTGCGCACCAGATGGAGCTGGTAGACAGCTGCCCTGGATACAGAATTAACCTGCGCCTCCATGGACAGCTGTGAGTCCAAAATGACTCCCAGATGGCGCACCTAGTCCTTCAGGAGCAGAGTTACCCCATTCAGGACCAGGGAGTCCCCCACACCTGCCCGCCCCCTGTCCCCCCAAAACAGTACTTCTGTCTTGCCAGGATTCAACCTCAATCTGTCAGCTGCCATCCATCCTCCAACCGCCTCCAGGCACTCACACAGGAAATTCACCGCCTTCACTGGTTCTGATTTGAAAGAGAGGTAGAGCTGGGTGTCATCTGCATACTGATGAACACCCAGCCCAAACCCCCTGATGATCTCTCCCAGCGGCTTCATATAGATATTAAAAAGCATGGGGGAGAGGACGGAACCCTGAGGCACCCCACAAGTGAGAGCCCAGGGGTCTGAACACTCATCCCCCAACACTACTTTCTGGATACGGCTCAGGAGAAAGGAGCGGAACCACTGTTCACAATCTAACCACCACACTGGTTACAGGTAGGTAGCCGTGTTGGTCTGCCGTAGTCGAACCAAAATAATAAAACAATCCTTCCAGTAGCACCTTAGAGACCAACTAGGTTTGTTACTGGTATGAGCTTTCGTGTGCATGCACACTTCTTCAGATACCTCACTGGATCACTCAAAACTGTGTTATCATTTGTATTCTCTTTCTTTCATTGGCCAGGACGGTTCCAAAAGCAAAAGTTCGTTTTACATTCCAGCAGACTTTCCTGGATTTGACGTCTTTTGTTGTGGAGACTCCACCTCCTCCTTTTAAGGATTCAAGGATAATTTGCTGTCTGAGGCACTTTTTTTAAGAGGGCAGGAGGGGGAGTTGAAATATGTAACTGTCTTCTGGAGCTCTCCAGATGGTCCTGAGTTCTCTGTTTGTTTTGTGCTTTTCACATCTACCAATATCAATTTTAACTTCTCTTTTCTTTCCCCAGTGTCTGTGTGAAAAAGCTAAACAAAGAAGGCTTAGGAGAGAGAGTGGGAAGCAGCGAAAATTAACAACAATTCCCCCACTGTTGTCAAACCCTAGACAAAAACAAGCTGAAGAAACCTATTTCTTTGTTTCAATGGTCTCCTTTGGTTAAAACCACCCAAAGTATTTCTTGTTACAAAAACAGGTAAAACATTTTCAGACAGGAGAATGATTTTTAAGTTGGCAGTGTCCCTTTAATATTTCATTTTTATTTCCTGTTGTAAATGACAAATTGTTCTGTGTTTTATATCATATCCCTGCAGGCAAACTGGTCATGGGATGTACTTTTTGTCTTTTTGTCCTCTTTTCTTTTTCTCTTACCTTTTTTCTTTTTTTTTATTTTACTTGGAGAAAAGGCAATAAAATAGAACAATAAAAAACTTAAAATACTCAAATAGATACCATAGTAATGAGCACCTTTGAGATGCCAATAAATACAGACAAGAGGAGAGAAAATCAAGAGAAGAGAAAGATCCAGGGTTATGTGTAACTTGTGCTCGTAAAAATAAATTGAAATTCTGTGCAACCCAGACCCTGTGCCAAGGATGGCTGGAGCCTGCACATTTTCATGTATTTCCTTATATTCATGCTGTATTTTACTTATGCTAGTCAGAAAATAAACAAAGGGCAGATCCACACCATACACTGAAAGCGCATTCGGTGCACATGGCCTCCCCCAAAGACTCATGGGAACTACAGTTTATTAAGGGTGCTGGGAATTGCAGCTCTATGAGGGAGGAGCTACAGTTTTCAGGATTTGTTAGGGGATACCATGTGCTTTAGATGTGGTCTGGGGAAAGTTGCCAGGGCCAAATCGATCTGGAGGGCTGCATTTGGCCCCTGAGGCTGGGGCCCTCAATTCTACCCTATAGCTCCCTGGCCCCTTCTGTGCCTCCTCCTTACCTGCTCTCTTTGAGTGACTAGGCAATGACAGGCAAAGTAGCCACAGCCACTGCTTGTCTAATTTACTCCTGATTTCTAGTATTCAGCTGTCTCTATTCATCTGGTTCCTTTATTTCATAAAATTTTTTATTGGGTTTTACCATTTTTAAAAGCACATAACATACATAATGGTTAAATTCTCATACTTCCCCCCTCTCACCCTGGGAAGCCACAACCATCTGCTTCCTAACTAGTTCCTGTAACTAGTTCCTGTAAGCTGCTAACCTGGAATACAATACAATACAATACAATACAATACAATACAATACAATACAATACAAGGTTAGGTTAGGTTAGGTTAGGTTAGGTTAGGTAAGGTAAAGGACCCCTGGACAGTTAAGTCCAGTCAAAGGCGACTATGGGGTTGCGGTGCTCATCTCGCTTTCAGGCCGAGGGATCCGGCGTTTGTCTGCAGCCAGCTTTCCGGGTCATGTGGCCAGCAGGACTAAACCGCTTCTGGCGCAAGGGGACATCATGACGGAAACCAGAGCGCACAGAAATGCCGTTTACCTTCCTGCCAGAGTGGTACCTATTTATCTACTTGCACTGGCATGCTTTCGAACTGCTAGGTAGGCAGGAGCAGGGACCGAGCAAAGGGAGCTCACTTTGTCGCAGGGATTCGAACCACCGACCTTCTGATAGGCAAGCCCAAGAGGCTCAGTAGTTTAGACCACAGTGCCACAATACAATACAATGCAATGCAATGCAATGCAATGCAATGCAATGCAATGCAATGCAATGCAATGCAATGCAATGCAATGCAATGCAATACAGGTGTATGTGGTGCTTAGTAACCCATTCCGTCAGTTCAAGGATTTGCAGTTGCTCAACAGAACCGCATCCTCTCCTCCCCCTGTGTGCCCCCAAATCTGTTCTGGGGTTACCCCAATCCTCCAGAGTAGATTTTGGAAGCAGGTAAGGCACACAGTGGGGGGCGTGGGCGTGTAGAGGGACTTTCCATTGTGCAAGTCTAAATCCTTGCGCTAACAGAATGAGGGCATTGGATACTACCCAAAATAATAGCTGTGGGGTTTGTTTGTTTTTTAACCCCTGTCACTAGTAACCACAAGAACTTTGGCTTCAGTATACATGAATAAGGCTTCCCCAGCCACGGACTTAGATGATAAGTCATTACGGAATGTTTATGGACATTCCGTTTGCTTAAGGGTTTTTTAAACTGTCAGTAGAAAAAAGCCTAGAGACAAATGAGGCTGTGATGGGAAAGGGCTCCGCGGAGAAGGGGGTAAGTAACGCTGTTGCAGTTGTGCTGTTAGGCTGTACGAGGAAAGGATGTGACTTTGGAGTGTTTATACGAGTATTTCACGTAAGGAGAATGTGAACTTTACATGAGAAAGTGGACTGGGCACAAGGAATATAGGTAAAGGTAAAGGGACCCCTGACTATTAGGTCCAGTCGTGTCCGACTCTGGGGTTGCGGAGCTCATCTTGCTTTATTGGCCGAGGGAGCCGGCGTACAGCTTCCGTGTCATGTGGCCAGCATGACTAAGCCGCTTCTGGCGAACCAGAGCAGCGCACGAAAATGCCGTTTACCTTCCCGCTGCAGCGGTACCTATTGATCTACTTGCACTTTGACGTGCTTTCGAACTGCTAGGTTGGCAGGAGCAGGGACCGAGCAACGGGAGCTCACCCCGTCGTGGGGATTCGAACCACCGACCTTCTGATCGGCAAGCCCTAGGCTCTGTGGTTTAACCCACAGCGCCACCCGCATCCCTCGCACAAGGAATATACTATGTCCAAAAAACCACATTTGTGAATATCACAGCTTTCCACTTGTATGTAAGGGACAAATTGGTATCATCGCCAACATTCTTTTATCCCCCCCACCCCCGAACAAAAAATGCAGCTGGAGGATGTGTGAGAGAGAGAAAGAGAAAGAAAGAAATTGAAGTGGAGTTGTGATGCAAGGTATTTGTGTGTTAACTCAGCCCTTCCTAGATCCACTGCTTTTTTTCTGGGGGGGACGGGACGCAGGGGTACACGTACCCCTAAACTTGTTGTGAATCTAAATTTGGCATCATTGAGGGGCAGTATTTCAATATGAGTAGGAAAATGAGAGTACCCCTAAAAAAAATTTAAAGAAAAAAAGCACTGCCTTGATCCAAATCTCTCCCCCCACATACACAGGTGCTTTTAGCTTAGAAACAAATATCCAATACCCAGACCCAGATTTAGGTTTGATGAGGCCCTAAGCTACTGAAGGTAATGTCCAGCTGTCCTTTGTCATGTCCAGCTGTCCTTTGTCAACAACAAATTGTCTCTTTTTTGTGTTGAATACATGCTATTTGGTAATTTATGGACCTAATAGGTATCTCAAACCATTTGCACATAACAAAATATGTATTTTATCAAAGTAATTGTTGAACTGAAATAAAGAAGAAGTATATTAATAGTGAAATAATTATTAAGCTCTAACTTAAAATTTTGGAAATGTACATCCAGGGGTTTTTTCCCCTTTTAATTTTTTGGGAGCCCCCAAGAGAGTGGGGCCCTAAGCTATTGTTTGTTTAGCTTATACGTAAATCCGGCCCTGCCAATACCACATCTAGTATGGCTGTACTTTGAGCATGAGAAGAAACCAGAGGTCTTATGAGGCCTCTGTCTTAGGAAGAGTGGAATGAGAATTATGCTCCAGCCTTTTACTAGCATGGCTCTCTGCTACTTCTGTGGGGAAGGAATGTTCATTACATTGGTGGCATCTGTATACAAGATAAGCCAAAGCACTGTTATGCATTTAACTGGAGTTTGCAGCAACTGCAAAGCTCATTAATATGTCCATGTAAACTGCTAAGAGGGGGAAAAAGAAAAGAAATCTGAGGTCAGACTGACCTCGAATCCAGTGAGAACAAGCAACGGGGGTCATTTGGCTAGGGTTAGTCTTATTTCCTTGGGTGTAAGCCCTGTTGAACTCAGGGGGCCTTTGGATCATCCAGCTGGACTGCGCATCAGATCTCTCAAAATAGCCAGAAGGTTGGTAAACACATTATTTCTTTGTGTTCAATGAGTCACAGAGAGAAGAGAGCAGCACTATCTAGTTACCAATTCTAGGAAGCGGGAAGATCTGAGGATCAAAAGATGATCAATAACATGATATGTGTGTGATCGGAAGCCAAATTACCAATCAAGCATTGGCAACGGCATATGCTTCTTATTATCATGTGCCTGCGTTCATGGGTGATGAAGCACATTTAATGAATAATTTACCCGAGATGGAAAATGGTGGCTGACTAATTTTTTTGTATGCAGGAAAATCACTTGTAGCCAGGCCAGCTGTGAATGAAATAGATGACAAGTAGCCACGGGTATTCTGAGGCCATCACAGAGCTGGCTTGTCTTGTCTTCTCCGTATGTAGGTTATGATTAAATAAGGAGTAGCAAGATCTGGGAACAGGTAGGTAGCCGTGTTGGTCTGCCACAGTCAAAACAAAATAAAAAATAAAAAAATTCCTTCCAGTAGCACCTTAGAGACCAACTAAGTTTGTTCTTGGTATGAGTTTTCGTGTGCATGCACACTTCTTCAGATACTTCAGATCTGAGAAGTCGCTGGTCACATGTGATGGGCAAGGGTCTAAACCACTTAGCCTAGAGCTTGCTGATCGGAAAGTCGGCGGTTCGAATCCCCACGACGGGGTGAGCTCCCGTTGCTCGGTCCCAGCTCCTGCCCACCTAGCAGTTCGAAAGCACGTCCAAGTGCAAGTAGATAAATACCTCCAGCAGGAAGGTAAACGGCATTTCTGTGTGTTGCTCTGGTTTCGCCAGAAGCAGCTTAGTCATGCTGGCCACATGACCTGGAAAAACTGTCTGCGGACAAACGCCGGCTCCCTCGGCCAGTAAAGCGAGATGAGCGCCGCAACCCCAGAGTCGTTCGCGACTGAACTTAACTGTCAGGCAGGACCGGTGCCAGGGTTTCTGGCGCCCTAGGCGAGGGGGCGGGGCACCGTACGTCATGCGCAATGACGTACGGTGCCCCGCCCCCTGCACGCCGGTCACCCCACGCCACCGCGATTTTTGCCGCTGGTTGGGTGGCACCAGGCGGCACTGGGCGGCGGCGGCGGGCGAGGGGCAGGCTGGCCAGCGCCCCCTCCATTTTGGCGCCGCTGCGGTTTTCGCCCCTACCTGCTTGCTCCGCCGCTGGTTGGGGCGGCGGCGGGGGGCGGCGGGCAGGCTGGCCAGCGCCCCCTCCATTTTGGCGCCCTAGGCAGTTGCCTAGTTGGCCTAAATGGAAGTGCCGGCCCTGCTGTCAAGGGTCCTTTGTTGTTGTTGTTTAGTCGTTTAGTTGTGTCCAACCCTTCGTGGCCCCATGGACCAGAGCACGCCAGGGGCCCTTTACCTATACCTTTTTAGATGATGGTGATGGCAAGCAAAGGATACAAATTTCTCTTTCCCCTGTTTATGCACATTTATCCTGGAGAATAATTGTGATGCTCCACTGGGATGTGGGCTCAACAAGACTTGTTTCCATCCTAATCCACAGTGATTCCCTAGCAATTCTTGGAATTGGAGGGGGGTGGGAATCTATGGGTCTATAGATCTGTCAAAAACACTTGAATAAATGAGTGTCTGAGAAGCATATTCTCAAGTGCCAGAGAGTCATTAACTGCATTGCAAAACCCTCATGAGAATTTTCCAGCTCAGACTCTCCTTGCTCACCCTTAGCATAATGATGATGATGTAAAAAAACTAATTATATTTTATTTGCCCATCAAAAGAAAAATATGACTTGCCCTGGGCAAGCAAGTGAGAGCAGCATCTCGCAAGGCTTCTTTGGAGAAAAAGTTGTACGGTGTGCAAAGCTTTCCATAAACCACTAGCTGTTTTATCTCTTCGGGGTGACATTTTCCTGCTTGAGGTTTCTAGTCTGAACCACACTGCAAATGCTTGACTAAATACATCCAGTCACATATACAGTGTTAATCGTGCATGGCCACTCATTGTAGCAGCAGCCTCTTGATATCCTTAATGCTCCAAAATAGGGGTGTTTGAAGATTTGATTTGGGTCATATTTTGATAGAGAAGACCAAACTAATCCACAAAGCCTGAACAAGACAGAGCAAAACTGCATATTGCTTTCCTCCAAATGTTGGAATGTTGTTATTGGCTCAAAAATGTACCAAGATATGTGTGTGTTTCTCATGCAGAAGGTCTCAGGTTCCCCCCCTACATTTCCAGGTGGGGCTGGGGAAGATTCTTGTCTTAATTCTTTATGCGCTGCTGCAAGTCAGTGTAGACAGTACTGAGCTAGATGGCCCAACAGTCTGACTCCTTAGAAGGCAGCTTCCTATTTTGCTGTGTTCCTATATGCTGCAAAATAATAAATGAATATATTTTAAAAAAAATACCCCCACCAAGAATATGTCGGAAATGCTCAGAAATGGGCTTAGAAACTGTATTTTCTAATCATATATATGAGTGGGGTTTTTTTTAATGCTTTAAAAATATTGCTAGATATGGAAATCGGATGGAATGGAATCAAAAATATGTGCAATTTAATTAATTAATTAATAGTAGGATGGAAATAGACTGATCCATCCATTTCAGAAGCTTTTTTACAAATTGATATGGTCGCATGCACTCTCTCGCCTCTCTCTTCGTTCTTGTTAACAGCTCTATTCTCAGAAAATATTGCAAGCCATCAGTCAGAAACATGACTGTGACGTGACCAGGCTGATTTAGCTGGGCTTTTCCTCTCCATCGGCATCTAATTCTTCTTTGTGGATTGATGTTTTTGCTTATGCTTTTATGGTTGTTTAATTATGTTTTACAAGCTGTTTTTTATACTGCTGACAAGCCAGTATACACTGAGGATCACAATGGAAGAAAGGCAAAGTATAAATATTCTAAATAAATAAGTGACACATTCATTTAAAGAGTCTTTCTATAAAATCACAGGGGCCCCTCAAAAAAGGAAAAGGGTGTGTGTGCAGGGAAGCCACTTACCTGGTTACCTACAGCAAGTAAAGCATTTATCCAGGCAATCTACAGCTGGAAATATTTTGGAATTCTTAGTGTCCCTGGAAGATTCCAGCCTTTGTGAATTCCACACTAATGTACAGAACAGAAACCTACTGGCATATCTTGAATGTTCTGACGCCATTCTCAGCTTTTAAAAAAATGTATCAAAATACATGTGTGTTTATTTTAAAGAAATAAAAAATGCATTGTTTTGAGGGAAACTATGTTTAAATATGTATGGAAGTGAGAGCTGGACCACAAAGAAGGCTGATCGCCGAAGAATTGATGCTTTTGAATTATGGTGCTGGAGGAGATTCTTGAGAGTCCCATGGACTGCAAGAAGATCAAACTGATCCATTCTGAAGGAAATCAGCCCTGAGTGCTCACAGATCCTGAGGCTCCAAATACAGATCCTGAGGCTCCAATACTTTGGCCACCTCATGAGAAGAGAAGACTCCCTGGAAAAGACCCTGATGTTGGGAAAGATGGAGGGCACAAGGAGAAGGGGACGACAGAGGACGAGAAGCTACTAACATGAGTCTGACCAAACTGCGGGAGGCAGTGGAAGACAGGAGTGCCTGGCGTGCTCTGGTCCATGGGGTCACGAAGAGTCAGACACGACTAAACGACTAAACAACAATGTTTAAATATAAATTTGCATGAGGATTAAACAAAAACACAGCTTAATGTGCCAATGAATTTATCCTGCAAAAGTGACATGGACTATCCATCTCTATTGGTTCATTTTGACCTTTCAAGCCATCACTGCATACCCTCCAACATTCCTCAGATGAAAACAGGAATGTATTTTACATCAGTTCCACCGCCCTCAGAGGCTGCGGCAGGGATGCAGGCACAGCAGCCGAATGAAGCAAGCTGGAGCCAAGTGACCATAACGGCCACTCTTAGCGCCTGCGACCCCTCGCAGCCATGACAGCAGCCTCACAGACAGGCCCCGCCCCTTCTCTCCCTCACCCACCGCTGTCTTTATGGGAGACGGAAAGACTGGGACAACCCAGTGAGAGGGGGGGGGTATAAAGAATAAATATTATAGTGGTTGTTATAAGAATTTAAGGTCTCAGATATATCAATTAAATGTTCATAAATGTACAAGGCAAACACATAAGGATGTACCGGTACACCAATCCTGAAGCCATTTTGACTCTCCCAAAGCATTTTGACTCTCCCAAATTGACCTCAAATATTTCTCTGCAAGGAGGAAGGAAATGGGAAAGCCTCCCCATAGTCTTTTGCTTACCTGTCTCAAGGGCGTATTTGTGTATGAATAGGGTGAGCCTGGTCCATGGGGTCACGAAGAGTCGGACACGACTAAACGACTAAACAGCAAAAGGGTGAGCCCGTGACCTGGATTCAGGCATTAAAGTATTTACCTCACAAAAGGCCAGGCTGCCCAGGTAAAGCAATCAGTGACCATTGTCAGGTATCCTGGCAGACAGGATTTCTGCTGTAGAGCACCTCCTGTGATGTATTTCTGCTGTAGACCCGCCTCCTTCTGTGATGTATGTATGATGTTTAGCAGGGTGGTTTTGGGTGGACAATTTCAAAAGTCTATATAAGGGCGTGAGCACTATTGTTCTGGGTTCCTCCTCCCTCCTGCATGTGGTGAGTGGGGACCCTGTTGCAACAATTTAATAAAGATCAGGCTTACCGTGTTTCCCCTATTTTAAGACACCGTCTTATATTTTTTTTCCCTCAAGAAAACGCACTATGGCTTATTTTGAGGGGATGTCTTATTTTTATTACGTAAGCCCAGCCCCACATTTTCCTTGCCGCCCTCCAGAACTGCGCCTATCACTATGGCTTATTTTCGGGGTACGGCTTATATTTCGCAAATGTGAAAAAATCCTGCTATGGATTATTTTATGACTACGTCTTAAAATAGGGGAAACAGGGTACTACCGGTAGCTGCTTTGCTTCTCAATATACTCTGCTTGGCCTCTGTTATTTTCTCCTACCGACAGGGAACCCACTTAAGGACTCTATATGGGCTCTTGGATACCCCATAAGGGAAAAGGAGCAGTTCCCCCCCCCTTATAATATTATTATTGTTCCTATTTTCATCAGAGAAATGTTGGAGGGTATGGAACAAGGCCCAAAACTCTCACAATACCTGAATTGGCTCAGGATTGAGGCTTTGGCCAAGTTCACTGCACAGCACTAATAGTTTTCCCTGTGCCTCCTTTTTCATCACTTTCTCCAATTTTTTTGGAAACTTACCTATCTTTAAATTTCTCAGCATTTGTTACAGGTATCCCAGATTGATTTCCCCTCCCCCTTCAGATAGTATCTTCTGCGCCTCCGGCAGTTGTTCATTAAACACAGCTGTATAGATTAATTGATGGTTGCTAAATATGCTTTGATGAGCTTTTTTATTTCCTTCTCTTGTGATTGTTATTAGACTTGCTGCCAGGACTCTCTGTTAGTCCATATCAAACACCCTAGTAAAACTCAGCATTTATATAGGTTTTGGCAGGGGGTACGGGATGTACATGGGCCCTGCCCTCAGTTCCTTGGAGGAAGATTTTTTTAAAAAAAATGTAGCTCATAAAGCGTGTTCTCCTTCCTGGAGAGCACGTGTTGCGGTGGGGGCCAGCAAATCACCCCTCTGGTGCTGGGCGGGATCGGATAGAAGGCCACAGCTCCGATTGGGTCCTGGGTTGTTGTTGGGGAGATTTAAGTGTTGCAATGTGTGATGGACAGCCCAGCGGGTATATAACCCTTGGCACGCCCTGTGATGTTCCTCTTTGCTGCGTGCAATGGATCTCCCGCCCTTCCTCTCCCTTTTATTAGGCCTCTGTGTTGACCTTGCTATGCCTGTCATGGGGTCGTCTGCTGTTGGGGCAGGGGCCTGGTAGGAATTTTTCCAGTTGGCTGATTGGCTGGTGCCATAGCTGTCAACTTTCGGATTTGAAAATAAGGGATTTTTTCAAGCTTTCTGATTTGAAAATAAGGGATTTTTTCAAACTTTCAGATTTGAAAATAAGGGATGCCGCGAGGGCAGTGCAATGGCACCAAGTAGCCTCGCCACCCTGCGCTCCAGAGGCTGCATGCGAACGGGTGAGCGAAAGAGCGAGCACATAGACGACAGGCAGGCTGTCTGTCTGGTTGGGCGTGAGGGTCTGGCTGCACAAGGCATGCAAGCTCCGCCCCCAGTCAGTCTCAGACTCCTTATTGGCAGCCGAGCAACGCAGCTGAGGAGCCTCCCTGGCCGGCAGGGAGGGAGAGGAGCTGCTTCCCTTGAAATCCGGGAAATTTAAGGGATATCAACAATCCGGGATAGCAGCGGGAAACGGCATTGGAATAAGGGAGTTTCCCGCAAAAAAAGGGAGGGTTGACAGCTATGGCTGGTGCCTTCTGGTTTTCGCCTACTGCGTAGCAATTAGTCACAACTTTTAAGGTTGGTGGTTAGGCATTGGTTATTGTGTTCGTTGGTGGAGGGGTAAAGATTGGCTGTGTCTGCCCCTCCAATGCTGCTGCTGCACGGGGAATTCCGTTAAAGGAATCCAGGGGCTCGCCATGCTTTTGTCCATATCCCCCGGTCGGGGGCCAGGGCCCCTGGGAGCCCCTGGGAGCATTTGGGGAGAGACGTTGGGTCTGACCCCCGGCCTCCTTTTTCTCTCCCCTAAGTGTTTTCTCTTTACTGACGGTCGTCAGTTCTGTCCCCAGTTCTGTCTAAACCAATGCCTATGCAACCACTCACATATCATGTATTTCAATAATGTTGTAGCTAAAAATTATGCCAAAAACCAAACCTAAATTACTGTCTGAGGTGTGAGTTATTTGAGGGGTGGTTTGGGGACCTCAACACGCAACTACCAGGCAATCAAAATAAAGCATTCCAATGAATCCCTGCTTTGGGAAGTACATTTCTAGCTGGGCCAATTTTTTTCCATTGTCAGAATTTGGGGTCTCTGGTTACAGAATTTGCGGGGAAGAGGTCAGCGCAGAATATTGCACCGCCTGGCTCTCCCTGTCTTTTCCTTGTTTCAGCTCGGCAGCCTTTCAGACACTCGGCAACATTCCTTGGGAGATCCTCAGCCATTAAAAAAGAAAGGAGAGAGAATTGATAACATTGAGTCATAAACTTGCCAGGTGCAATTTTCCCAGTGGCCCTTGCAGAGAGTAGGATGGGAGGGGAGTAGAGGAGGGGAGGGCGACGGAAGGTATCAAGAGAGAGCACAATTGCATCGTTGTTCAGTAATTGCTCTGCTCCACACTCATATTTTGGTGTTGCTGGGGAGAGGGAGATATGCTCAGGCGAGATCCTTGGAGAGGAAAGCTTGGAAGTGAGACAAGGTGAGTGTGGGAACAGGGTTAGCAGCTGCACAGAGAAGCAGGCAGAGAGAAGAGGTGGGCACGATGACCCACTTTGCCCGTGGGTACTCATTTCCATACACTTCAAGTTGCTAGCCAGGGCGGGCTGTGCTGGGGTTTTTTTTTTGCTGTGTTGCCACAAATGGAAGAGGAAGACCCAGGAATAATAATAATAATAATAATAATAATAATAATAATAATAATAATTTATTATTTATACCCCGCCCATCTGGCTGGGTTTCCCCAGCCACTCTGGGTGGCTTCCAACAGAATATTAAAATACAATAGCCTATTAAACAGTAAAAGCTTCCCTAAACAGGGCTGCCTTCAGATGTCTTCTAAAAGTCTGGTAGTTGTTTTTCTCTTTGACATCTGGTGGGAGGACGTTCCACAGGGCGGGTGCCACTACCAAGAAGGCCCTCTGCCTGGTTCCCTGTTACTTGGCTTCTTGTAGTGAGGGAACCGCCAGAAGGCCCTCGGCACTGCACCTCAGTGCCCGGGCAGAACGATGGGGGTGGAGATGCTCCTTCAGGTATACTGGACCGAGGCCGTTTAGGGCTGTAAAGGTCAGGACCAACACTTTGAATTGTGCTCGGAAACAGACTGGGAGCCAATGTAGGTCTTTCAAGACCGGTGTTATGTGGTCTCGGCGGCCGCTCCCAGTCACCAGTCTAGCTGCCGCATTCTGGATTAGTTGTAGTTTCCGGGTCACCTTCAAAGGTAGCCCCACATAGAGTGCATTGCAGTAATCCAAGCGAGAGATAACTAGAGCATGCACCACTATGGAATCATAGTTGGAAGGGGTTCTGTGGTCATCTAGTCCAACCCCCTGCAATGCAGGAATCTCAGCTAAAGCATCCATGACAGATAACCATCCGACCTCCGCTTAAAAGCCTCCAAGGAAGGAGAGTCCACAACCTCCGGAGGGAGACCGTTCCACTAGAAGAATCAGAATCAGAAGAATCGGAATCAGCTGAGCCATTCAAGATGTTGGCATGCCCTGGCAGCACTTAGTAGGCATGCCAGCTAGGGCAGAAGGTGGAGGAACAGTTTTATTTTCTTCTCTCTGCCAGTTCCAGGTTGATGTAGCCGAGGGGCTCAAGGATCAAGCCCACCCTGACCCCACACTGAAATGTTTTGTTGTGTTCCACTGGGTATCAGCAGTGGGAGAACTGCCAGTGGTAGCTTCCCACCTACCGCGGCAAAGCTCGGGACTTCTTCTGGGCTGGAGTTTCACCGCTAGCAGTGGTCCTCGTTGCCAGCAGAGGCCAGCAGAAAGGCAACTCTGAACCATCCCTAACCCTAACTCTCCCACCCTCCTTCAGTCATCAACACGATGGGTTTAAGGTTGTGTTCTAACCCCCATCGTTCAGCCCGGACACAAGGCTCCGAGGGCCTTCTGGTGGTTCCCTCAATGCGACAAGTGAGGTTACAGGGAACCAGGCAGAGGGCCTTCTTAGTGGTGGTGCTCGCCTTGTGGAACACCCTCCCATCAGATGTCAAGGAAATAAACAACTATCTGACTTTTAGAAGACATCTGAAGGCAACCCTGTATAGGGAAGTTTTTAATGTTTGATGTTTTATTCTGTTTTAGTATTTTGTTGGGAGCTGCCCAGAGTGGCTGGGGAAACCCAGCCAGATGAGTGGGCTATAAATAATAAATAGTATTGTTGTTGTTGTTGTTGCCTTAGACAATGCAGGCACACTCAGAGACATACAAAAGAGCTAGGAGCATTTAAGACAAAAACAAAAAAACCCAAATAGATAGATGCGAAAAGAGCCATCCTTACACACCTGAATAGATACCTGTATTAAACAAGAATGGCATCATTTTTTGCTTTCTTGATTTGGGCCATAATTCTTCTGAACCGACTACTGTAAGAGCCGTGGGGTTGCCACAGTATTACGTCTGTATTCCCCCCTCACATCCTTCGATAACTAGTTTTTCATTAAGATGAAACAGCTCAATGCCTTTTATTAAGGTTTCATCACCCCAATGGAATTTTTCCCTTAGACTGGGAGTGTTTAGATGGAAAGATTAAACTTTCTTTTAAATAAGTCCAGTGACGTACACGGTGTGTTAGAGAGAAGTGGGAGTTATGAAGATCTGTTTGATCTGTTGTTCAAATATGGATTCTAGAAGCAGCCAAATGAGCCTCAGTGTTGTTAATGATTTTTTGCCTCTGAAAAAAAGTGGCGCTCTGGCATCTTCCCCTTTGCCTGTTTCATCTTGCTCTGCACACAATGTGCTTTTGTCTCTGCCTGGCCTTGCCCTCTCCTCTTCTCCTAGTCTTCCTCTTTCTTTGGCTGCTTTAAGGTTGTCTACTGTTCATAGCTGTCAACTTTTAGCAGTTCAAAAGCACAAAGTGCAAGTAGATAATAAATAGGGACCGCTCCGGCGGGAAGGTAAATGGCGTTTCCGTGCACTGCTCTGGTTCGCCAGAAGCGGCTTAGTCATGCTGGCCACATGAACCAGAAGCTGTATGCTGGCTCCCTTGGTCTATAGATCGAGATGAGCACTGCACATAGCTGTCAACTTTTGGATTTGAAAATAAGGGATTTTTTCGGACTTTCGGATTTGAAAATAAGGGATGCTGCGAGGGCGGTGCAATGGCACCAAGTAGCCTCGCCACCCTGCGCTCCAGAGGCTGCGCGCGAACGGGTGAGCGAAAGAGCGAGCGCGTAGACGGCAGGCAGGCTGTCTGTCTGGTTGGGCGTGAGGGTCTGGCTGCACAAGGCATGCAAGCTCTGCCCCCAGTCGGTCTCAGACTCCTTATTGGCAGCCGAGCAACGCAGCTGAGGAGCCTCCCTGGCCAGCAGGGAGGGAGAGGAGCTGCTTCCTTTGAAATCCGGGAAATTTCAGGGATATCAACAATCCGGGATAGCAGCGGGGAAAGGCATTGGAATAAGGGAGTTTCCCGCAAAAAAAGGGAGGGTTGACAGCTATGCTACTGTTTGGGTTCTCGTGGAAGCCTTCAGAGGTGGTGGAAGTTCTGCTGCCTTTCAGTGTCCCAAGGAGATGAACCTCCCAGCTGTGTCATCTACTCATGCAGGAGAAAGAGTTGGTGGATTCACAAGGTGGCAGAATGGACCAAGCCACTTCAAACTGCAGGTATGTGCGTGCATAGTGGGGAAGAATCATGTTTTTAAATTCGCCTTCATGTTCAAAATTAAAGAAAACAAACCCATCAGAGAGAGAGGCCAGAAGTTTAAAGCATAGGGGAGCAATCACAAATGTAAGACCCAGCCCCTACTTGCCAAAGTCAAGTTTCAGTCTGCCATATTGATTCAAAATGACACCCAGAACCCAAATGTCAGCGTAGAACTTGGGAAACCTTGTGCCGAATTTGGTGACAATATTCCCTGTTTAAAGGTAAAGGGACCCCTGACCATTTGGTCCAGTCGTGTCCGACTCTGGGGTTGCGGCGCTCATCTCACTTTATTGACTGAGAGCCGGCGTACAGCTTCCAGGTCATGTGGCAAGCATGACTAAGCCGCTTCTGACGAACCAGAGCAGCACACGGAAACACTGTTTACCTTCCCGCTACAGCAGTACCTATTTATCTACTTGCACTTTGACATGCTTTCGAACTGCTAGGTGGGCAGGAGCTGGGACCGAGCAACGGGAGCTCACCCCGTCTCAGGGATTCGAACTGCCGACCTTCTGATCAGCAAGCCCTAGGCTCTGTGGTTTAACCCACAGCGCCACCTGGGTCCCTATTCCCTGTTTAGGGAAGCTTTTAATGTTCAATGGATTATTGTATTTTAATATTTTGTTGGAAGCAGCCCAGCCAGATGGGCGGGGTATAAATAATAAATTGTTGTTGTTGTTGTTGTTGTTGTTGTTGTTACGGTATTATTATTATTATTTTGAGAGGCAACTGCGCAGGGCTGGATTTAGGTTTGATGAGGTACTAAGCTACTGAATGTAATGGGGCCCTTTATATGTGATATTTTAGTGAGCAGGCTAGCAGGCGGGGCCCATGACTTATATCATAGGAGCCTACACAACACAAAACACTGTTGCTGTATGTAGGTTTTATTTTATTTGTGTGTGTTTTTCTTATATTTTGGAAATGTACATCCAGGTTTTTTTTCCTTTAATTTTTTGGGGGGCCCCAAGAGAGTGGGGTCCTAAGCTATAGTTTGTTTAGCTTCTACGTAAAATCGGCACTGCAACAGCGCCTATGGTAAAAAACAACAACCACCTGGTTATAAAGGCATGCCAAAGTGATATTTTAGCCTGCCATCTTGATTCAAAATGGTGTCCAAACAGTGATGAAGTCTGATGCCCCCAACTCAGGGATCCTTGTGCTGGGTTTGGCGTCGATACCTTGAAAAGTGGCTGAATCTATGCCAAAAAACAGGTGGAGTCACACCAAAGTCACATTTTGGTCCACTATCTTGGTTCAAAATGGTAAATGGACCCCTGACCATTAGGTCTAGTCGTGACTCGTGACTGACTCTGGGGTTGCGGCACTCAACTCGCTTTATTGGCTGAGGGAGCCGGTGTACGGTCATGTGGCCAGCATGACTAAGCCATTTCTGGCAAACCAGAGCAGCGCATGGAAACGCCGTTTACCTTCCCGCCGGAGCGGTACCTATTTATCTACTTGCACTTCGTGCTTTTGAACTGCTAGGTTGGCAGGAGCAGGGACCGAGCAACGGGAGCTCACCCCATCGCGGGGATTCGAACCGCCGACCTTCTGATCGACAAGCCCTAGGCTCTGTGGTTTAACCCACAGCGCCACCTGCGTCCCATGGTAGCCAGCATCTAAACATCAATGAAGACTGCTACCTGCACCTCAGGAACCCTCATGCCACCCACGCCTGGTGACAATATCTCAAGAGGTGGCCAAACCTATAGAAAAGAAATGGACAAGTAGAGAAATGGGCAAACCAATTCCCAAAATATATATTGGACAGCAGGGCAGGAAGTTGGCTGACAGAGGTCAGGGGTCAGTGCTGTTGGGGAGAGCCCTCCAGCCCTTCTCCTTGTGGTTACTGCCTGTTCATCTGCCCTCTCTAAGGAAATCAGCAGTACAGGAACAAGGAAAATAAGTGACTTCAGCATGAGTTGTTCTCTCTCTCTCTTCACAAAGTGGTACCTATTGGGCCTAGAGGGCAAAGCAAGCAAAACGGCAATAGAGGCACACATGCCAAGGAGACAGAAAGACAGCATCTTGCCTAGGGATGGATATATCCGGTGGTTTCAATTTCTCTCGGTTCCTCATTTTTCTGATCTTAAGTTCAGTTTCCCACATCAGTTTGCTTTTAAAAAATCGTTTTGGGACCAGACTTAGTGTTACCCATCCGTAAAAGGTTTTGTTTTGTTTTGTTTTTGGAAGAAGGAGGACAGGGGGGGGGAGATTATGAGTCTTTGTAAACTGTGTTTCTAAAGGAACTTTTGATATTGCCAAATGCCAATGTGTTTGCATTATTAAGTTTGTTATGAATAAAAATTATTTTAAGTTAGGGCTTAATAACTATTTCACTATTAATATACTTCTTCTTAATTGTATTTCAGTTCAGCTATTACTTTGATAAAATACACGTTTTGTTATGTGCAAATGGCTTTACATGCCTATTAGGTTCATAAATTACCATATAGCATGTATTCAACACAAAAAACAGCGACAATTTGTAGTTGACAAAGGACAGCTGGACATATAAAGGGCCCCATTACCTTCCGTAGCTTAGGGCCTCATCAAACCTAAATCCAGCCCTGAATGTGGCCCTCCAAATTTCTCTTTCTGGCTCTCACAGCATCTCATTAAACCACACCTTTGAGTGACCTTGCTTCAACCTACTAGTGTTTTTGCCTAGATGGAATGACCTTTGCACTGTAACGATGCCACTTGTTTGGAGGGAGAATGGAGAGGAATGTTTGTGAGTGTACAAAGAAAAAAATTTACATTTGCTGCCCCACCCACTTTTGCCTTTGGCCCCGCCCACAACTAGCATGTGACCCTCAGAAGGCTGTCCTGATGGGAATGTGGGCCCTGATCTGACAATGTTTCTCCACCCTTTGATTTTTTTTGTAAAAAAGCATTTTCTGTGGGCGGGACCTGGAAATGAAGCCGGGGGGTTTATTAAATTAATAACAATAATTCAAGAGTTGGCAATTCTTCATGGACAAAGTTTCCCCAGGCTGCCCTTTAAGGATAAAGCAGGACTGTGGTTGAACCCCACCCTTTAGAGAACCACAAAACATGAATGTGCTTCTGCAAGGAATGGGGTGGCTGCCAGGTTTTCAGCCTGACCCAGCTGAAGTGGGACTTGGGGCTGTGGGAAGCCAGAGCAGCCTGACCTGAACTCAGAGGCTCTATGCAGGACCTGTAAGAATATCTGCATCTCAAGTTTTCCCAGCTGACAGCAGGGCTCTGAGAAGGCGAGAGGCTTGACTATGGATTAACGAGATATAGCCTTTAGGAAGGGCTGTGGCTCAGTGGTGGAGCACATGCTTTGCATGCAGATGGTCCCTGGTTTGATCCCCAGCATCTCCAGGTAGGGCTGGGGAAAAGGTATTTTTCTGAAATCCCAGAGAGCCGCTGCCAGTCAGTGTAGGCCAGTGATGGCTAACCTTGACACTCCAGATGTTTTGGAACTACAACTCCCATCATCCCTAGCTAACAGGACCAGTGGTCAGGGATGATGGGAGTTGTAGTCCCAAAACATCTGGAGTGTCAAGGTTAGCCATCACTGGTGTAGGCAGAACTCAGCTAGTTACAAGACTGTTTGTGTGTGATTATTATTTTAAGGGGGAGAAACTGGTGTAATGCCAGGAAAATCCGGTCTGCCTTAAAGCACCCTGGATTACTTAAACTAAAAGGCTAAAACAACAACAACAACAACAACATATTATTATTATTATTATTATTATTATTATTATTATTATTATTACTATTATTATTTATGCCCCGTCCATCTGGCTGGGCTTCCCCAGCCACTCTGGGCGGCTTCCAACAAAATGTTAAAATACAGTAATCCATCAAACATTAAAAGCTTCCCTAAAACTAGCTAATCTAAGCTTCCCTTTCAAGATGCAAAGGGATGGCACTCTGCTGAACTCACAAATGTGTGGAAAGGATAATATCTCCTAACTATATACTGAAGCCCCTTTTGGGGCACCTTAGGATCAGTTTTTATGGTAATCCAGATCTCAGTCGTATGAATGTATGTATATTTTTCAGTTTTAACCCATGAGCTATTGCTGCAATCTATTTTAATTGCATATTTTATCTTTATGAATGCTGTCACTATTGTGTTATGCGAGCTGGTCTCTGACCGTAATAAATAAATTCAATATATATATATATATACTGTCGTCTTCTAGCATCTAATCATATCCCAACAATGCAGACAGAGGAGGGTTGCACAGGAACAAAGCCTTGCAACAGTGACACTGCCATCTCACAGACAGCTAAGCTGTAACAGTCCTTTTGCTGCTGGCAAGTTACTTGTCTCCTGGTGAGGGGAGACTGATTTTTATTAGTAAAATGGCAGCGTGAAAAGGGTTGCGCCCCTCCACTTTCACCATGGTCCCGATCCAGGTTTGCAGATGCTGGGGTTGAACTTTGGGTCTTCTGTACGCCAAGCAAATTCTCTATCACTGAACCACATCCCTCCTCCTAAAGCACACATACCCAAACCACCCACTTGCGGCAGGCCATAAACTGGAACGCTCAGATTTTTTTAAGGAGCATACAAAGTGGAATAATCACTCAGACATACCTTAATGTGAAATTAACAAGAGACAATAAGAATGCAGTGATGTAAGCCACTTATTTTAACCTATAATTACTTGTATGTCATGAAACGCAAAATATGGAGCAACTCCATGCAAAGCACATTCTTTTTGTCTTCTAGTAAACGCTTTTGCTTACTAATTGCCATTGTTAAGTTTAACCAAACAGAATGAGTCTCACTTTAGTTGCTCCCGCTGCTTTTTCCAAGTGATTATGCCATTTTTTTGGAAGGGAGTTCAGGGGGGGAAACGTTGCAGCCAAATCCATGCTTGCCTCACATTTTCCAGTGGTTAGTGTAGGTGGAAAAAAAATGGGAAGGAGAGTTCCTTTCTGCCAAGATCCAGGTTTGGGGCAGGCCCCCAGCAGAGATTTAAAATAACAAAATATGCAGCAAAGTAAGGTGTGGAAATATTGGCTGTTTGACTTTTCAACTATGCCCTTGTGAGTTCCAAAACTTCCCTCTTCCCCCAGCAGAGGAAAAGCTCATACATTTGGTAAGTTAAAAATTAGTTTACTTACAAACTCTGCAAAGGTCAGGTTTGTGTGCTTTTCCATGCACAAGTCAAAAATGTTGCACAGGCAGTAAAACTTCACAAAGTGGTGAAAGTCCCTAAACAACTGGTACAAGAACTCAAGAGAGGCTTGTGAGAGCCATGCGGTCTGAAGAGAGCAGCTCAGATCTCCTCACATACCAAAGTTCACTTGCAGAATGGGCTTGATTACCTAGTTTCTCCCAAGGTGGGGGGAAGTGGACGTAGCTAAGCCTAGCAGGACAGTGTACTGTATGGTATTAATTCATTTATGCATTAATTGGGCTTAAGTATGTTGGTTAACCCACGGGTGGCACTGTGGGTTAAACCACAGAGCCTAGGGCTTGCCGATCAGAAGGTCAGCAGTTCGAATCCCCGCGACGGGGTGAGCTCCCGTTGCTCGGTCCCTGCTCCTGCCAACCTAGCAGTTCGAAAGCACGTCAAAGTGCAAGTAGATAAATAGGTACTGCTGCAGCAGGAAGGTAAACGGCATTTCCGTGCGCTGCTCTGGTTTGCCAGAAGCGGCTTAGTCATGACCCAGAAGCTGTACGCCGGCTCCCTCGGCCTATAGAGTGAGATAAGCGCCGCAACCCCAGAGTCGGTCACGGCTGGACCTAATGGTCAGGGGTCCCTTTACCTTTACCAGGAATATATATTGAGAAGCTTAAACAAGCTTGCAAGAAGCTAACTGCTGTGCGTTTAAAAGGGGAATGTTAAAGCTCTGCTAAGTTATAGAACTTGCTAGCGCAAGTCAGGAAAGATATTAATAAACAATATATCCTCTCCTGCCTCCCTGAACGTTCCCACAACTCTGCCATCCCCACACTTTTTCCTCTCTCCCCCACTTGTCGCTGAATTCTCTTTCTCCTCGTCTCCAGCCTCTTGGAGCAGCAGCAGTAGTGCTGAGCCTCATTTCTTGTTCCTCCTCCTTCCTTTGCAATACAGTACAGCATTCCAATCACTAGACTTTTGTCCTTGGAAAGGCCAGTCCTGCTATTAGGCAGAGTGAGGTGGTTGCCTCAGGAGGACCATGTTTTGCCTGCCCTGCACCTGATAAGTTTAGCCTCTGTCCTCAGGTGTAACAGCGGGAGTACTGCCCCATCAGCAGCAGCACTGAAATGTGAGTTGCCACAATAGTTGATTTCTTTATGTGGAAAGGGAGCGGGCAAAATTTCGCCCATCGCATCAAGTAACTAACTATATTGGATCAGCTGTGGTCTTGGGCTCACTCGTTCTGATTGTTTCAGTTTGTTGCAAACAGCTTCTCCAGCCATATTGTTTGTTCAACAGCTTTAAAATAATCCCTTGCACGATTACAACAGAAAGGAGAAAGTTGCAAAAATAGGAGGAGCTGCCAATCTGCTTTAAGAACATGCAGAGCAGCGGAAAGTTCACCGACAACACCCTGTTGTGAATTAGGCTTAATGTGTGAAGTTGGCCCAGGCTGGCTTCGCCTCTTGATAAACCAGCCATGCAGTCATTTTAATACAATTCCACATCACAACTCGCCACAACCCTTGATAAGCTTCCAAATGTGACATGAGTTATGCTCTGCAGATGCGATGGGATAGAAACATGTGAATGACTTAGCATGCTAAGTTTAAGCTGACTCCAACATGTCTAAAGTGATCTGAAAAGTGTGAGTTACCCAGATATTGCATGGATAGTTGTTGTGCTGTGAGTAAAAGGGAAAGGGAAAGGACCCCTGGACGGTTAAGTCCTGTCTAAGACGAATATGGGGTTGCTCATCTCAGGCTGAGGGAGCCGGCGTTTGTCCACAGACAGCTTTCCGGGTCATGTGGCCAGCATGACTAAGCCGCTTCTGGCGCAACAGAACACTATGTCAGAAGCCAGAGTGTGCGGAAACACTATGTACCTTCCCACCACAGCGGTACCTGGTGTGCTTTCAAACTGCTAGGTTGGCAGGAGCCGGGACAGAGCAACAGGAGCTCACCCTGTCGCATGGATTTGAACCGCTGACCTTCTGATCAGCAAGCCCAAGAGGCTCAGTGATTTAGACCACAGTGCCACCCGCTCCTATTGTGCTGTGAATAGTACGCCTTGCCACTTAGATCCAGCTTTCAACTAAGCTCAGCAGTCAGAAGAGTAACTCCTGTCTAGTCAGAGTCCCTGAGGTTCATATCACAAGCCGGGCCAGATCAGAGTCTCTAGGGAGCAAAATTTTAAAATGATGTTCTATTCTTAAACATAGACCACCCTTATGATCATTAAGTGAACTGGGTTACTGTTAGCTGCATTTTAGAAATTGGGATGAGGAGAACCACAGGGAAGGTTGAGGAGTTCTTTCTTTGTAAATTCCAGTAAGATCTGATCTGAACCTCCTGAGATATATTCCCATTGGACCCTGAAGGCAATCCAAAGCAGTGTGAGTCACCTTTGCTGCTTCTGATCTCCCCTGATGTGAAAAGAGATATGTGCCAGGCATAAACAGGAAGTTTAGAAACGGTGAAGTGAGATTAGTAATGGGCCAAATGTTTGCCTGTTTCACTTACATGTGTAAAATGGGGAGCTAAATTCCTCTCTGAGAATACTAAATATTTACCTGTTTTGCTGCACCTGTGTGCATGCTTCCCCTGGTCCTCAGCTGCTTGTTTAGGGCCCGTTTTTCTTATAACGAATCTGATCCCAACCAATCAGGAATCATGTTTTGAACCCCAATCAGATCCGGTTATGTGATGATGTCACAAAGCCAGCTGAGAGTGAGGGCACTTCGCTCTGCCCTCATTCTGAATGGGTGAACACATCCTTTTGCACAACACCCCTGCAATAAGTACTGGAAACAGGTGCTTATCTGAAAAAAGCTCCCCTCTTTAGGCTCAGTCCCCAGGTGAGAGCTTTCCCTCCCCTCTGTTTTCTCAACACTGCTGAAGATTCAGGAGGTGGCAGGTTCAGTTGATCGTGCTGCCTCCTAATACCTCTTCCCCGTGCTTTCTATATGCAGGGAGGTTTTTATTATTATTATTTTAACGTGTGGAACATTCAAACATGCAACACCCTCACCCTACAGCCTCCCAGAATCTGCTACCTGAAATGGTATGATCTGGAAAAAGCTTTACTGCTTGATTTTAAAGTGGCTTTTCAGTTTAAGACTGATTCAGGTATGTCTGGATCCCTTTGCTATGTGCTCTCACAGTGTCTTGCTATGCATGTTCTGATCACTAGATGGAGAGATAACAGTTTCAAAAGAATGGAGCCATGAGCCTCAGACAAGTCCAGTCCTTTGTGTCTCCTTCCTTGCCGGCTGGAATTTTCTGCTGCTTGTTCTCCCTCTTGTTGCTGTATTTCTTTATCGAGGCATAAATTCCATTCCCATTCCTGAACCTCCGTCAGGGAGCACATGAATTCAAAATGCTTAATTCTATTTAAGTCATCTTTTTTATACAAAGATCTTGGGAGAAAAGCAATGACCAACCTAGACAGCATCTTAAAAAGCAGAGACATCACCTTGCCGACAAAGGTCCGTATAGTTAAAGCTATGGTATTCCCAGTAGTGATGTATGGAAGTGAGAGCTGGACCATAAAGAAGGCTGATCGCCGAAGAATTGATGCTTTTGAATTATGGTGCTGGAGGAGACTCTTGAGAGTCCCATGGACTGCAAGAAGATCAAACCTATCAATTCTTAAGGAGATCAGCCTGGAGTGCTCACTGGAAGGACAGATCCTGAAGCTGAGGCTCTAATACTTTGGCCACCTCATGAGAAGAGAAGACTCCCTGGAAAAGACCCTGATGTTGGGAAGGATTGAGGGCACGAGAAGGGGACGACAGAGGACGAGATGGTTGGACAGTGTTCTCGAAGCTACCAACATGAGTCTGACCAAACTGTGGGAGGCAGTGGAAGACAGGAGTGCCTGGCGTGCTCTGGTCCATGGGGCCACGAAGAATCGGACACGACTAAACGACTAAACAACAACAAATATTCTCAAAACTACATTGTCCTTGCTTCTTATCCATGATGGGGCATATATAGTTGGCCCAATTGCAATCCCTTAACCGCTTTTCTCAGTGCAGAAAGCACTAAGAGGTCTTTTGAAAAGTGAGGCTAGATCAGTGGTTCCCAACCTTTTTTGGCCATGCCCTACCTAGCATCTCTAAAACCCTTATGCACCCCCCCATGACATATAATTCTCATTATTCAAAAAGTGAACTCCTATTCACATGGAGGAAGTGTACAATCACATGGTGGTTCCCTTACTGTGAGAAGCAAAGCTAGAGGGAACCAGGCAGAGGGCCTTCTCGGTAGTGGCGCCCGCCCTGTGGAACGCCCTCCCAGCAGAGGTTAAAGGGATAAACAACCACATGACCTTTAGAAAACACCTGAAGGCAGCCCTGTTTAGGGAAGTTTTTAATGTGTGATATTTTAATGTTAGTGTTTGTTGGAAGCCGCCCAGAGTGGCTGGGGGGACCTGGCCAGATGGGCAGGGTACAAATAATAAATTATTATTATTATTATTATTATTATTATTATTATTATTATTATTATTATTATTACAAGGCCATTAACTTGGTGTAACTCATTCTCAAATTGCCCCCCTGAAAAATCAAATTGCTCTCCCCTGTGGGGTGTGTGCCCCACATTGGGAACCATGGGACTAGAGGCTAGCTGGAGAGAACTAACTTTGAATGAAATGTATACGCCAGCTTCTCCATTTGATTTGCAGACATGGGGAATGCAAGCACTGTTTTGGGTGGTATGTAGACGTTAATCAGCATTAAACATACTTTCGAAACTATAACCAAGACAGCAGTTGCAAACAGGTTACATGGAATCATGGCTGTTGTAGCTGAATTCAGCTTTGTGGAGATGAAACATGCCAGACTGTTTTGGGTGTTCAGTTGACAGATCCTCCTGTTAAGATTTTCAGTGTTCAACTAGAAACCACATGGGATGTTTCCTTCTTGGATACACCAACTGCGAGCTGTGGAGGCACAGGTACAAATCCTTTGATGTCTCCATGTGGTCAGGGATGGTGGGAGTTGTAGTCCCAAAACATCTGGAGGGCCAAGTTTGCCTATGTCTGTTCTATATGTTAAGTCTGCAAGCTGCGAGTATTCCATCAGCTTAAGTTGCCATTCTTCTTTAGTTGGGACCTCGCTCGTTTTCCATTTTGGGGCCCATGGCAATGGATTCCAAGCTCCTGTGAATCCTCAATCAGCATGGCCAACGATGGAAGCTGGAGTCCCTCAAAAAATGGACGTGCAGCATTTGTCTAGAGCCATGTCTCTCCCCCCCCCACACACACCCCATTTTCTATCTGCCTACAGCGGAAGACAAAATTGTCCCTAATGGAAGTAGATATGCCCACACTTTGTCAGGTGTGGGGTGGAGGGGAATCAACATACCGTATTTTTCGCTCCATAAGACACACTTTTTTCCTCCTAAAAAGTAAGGGGAAATGTCTGTGCATCTTATGGAGCAAATGTGTGGCCCCTGGAGCTGAATTGCCCAGGGGCAAAAGCAAATCGTGCTTTTCTTTTTACAAAGAGAGAAGGGGGTTTGAAAGGAAGCTGCTGAGCAGCTAATCAGCAAACTATCGGGTGAGAGATAAGGGAGAGAGATTCTGGCCCCGCCCCCTTCCCCAGGCCTCCATTGTTGAATGTTCTGCAGAGGGAGGCTGTTTCCCCAGCGACATGTGACTGGCTGATTAGATTATCTGTCTGGAAACTAGAAATGGCTCTCTTTCCTGAAGCTGCAGAACTGTGAGTTAAACCCCATAAAACAGGATTTTTTCCCTTTGCAAAAGAAGCTACACAAATTTGAGCTGATCCTCAAAAAATGGGGCTTTTCCCCTCTAAAAACTAGGTGTGTCTTATGGTCAGGTGCGCCTTATAGAGCGAAAAATACGGGTACGTTTCTAAAAACAAACCAAGGGAGCTTTTGAGTGCAGGATAAGTTGAAGAACGATTAAAAATGAAACGCCTCCTCGCCGTGTCGTTTGCAATTACACTGCCATAGAGAGCGATGGAAACTTGGACATGCCGGAATCATGGGAGTTGCCATGTCATGTAACCTAAGCGGTTTAGGCTGCAATCCTATCCGCACTTACGTGGGAGTAAACCCCATGGAAATGAATGGGGCTTACGTCTGAGTAGGCACATATAGGTTTGCACTGTCCGTCTCACTACACCGCTATGAAGCCATGATGATGGTCTATTTTAGAAAGAGAGGATTTAAGATAAAGGCCATCTGGCAACTTGATCTGCTCCACCCTTTTTATTCAGGGAAGCCAGCACAGAAGCCAGCCTCCTCCTCCCCAGCTTGTCTAGCCACTTGAGCGATTTTAGAAAAGTTGTATTTATTCGCCCTGGTTTATTATTCCTGGTAAGGAAATGTCTATTTGAAACTATGGGTGGGGGAGAAAATGGATTCAGTTCACATTTAAAGGCGAATCAAGCCGTTTCGCACTTTCTCAAACAATTCACACTGCTCTGAATTTTGCAATGCAGTTCCGCAACCAAGTAACATGTACAGAAATGCTCGTACTGGGTAAGGTGTGCCCAAAAAAATGCATATAATAGTGAAAATAGCATGCAAAATGTATTATATTAGAGGAAACTGCTTGGGGAAAAAAGTATATTGGGCCAAATTGCAGTAAAATGTGTATATTAGAAGAAATTCACACTTAAATGCTGATGAATTTTCATGAGGACTTTTTTCTTAAATGTAAGCAGATGTGGAAAGATGGGAAACAGAACTGAAGAGTAGGAAAATGAGAAACAAAGGGAAACCCATCCGAGAGTCACCCACTCCATTTGAAATAAATCTACACACATATAAAACATTCTTAAAATGCTTTTTAAAAATACATTGAATTTTCCATAAGGCTCACCATCTATATCTATATTCTTCAGATATCTGTGTATCTGAAGAAGTGTGCATGCACACGAAAGCTCATACCAAGAACAAACTTAGTTGGTCTCTAAGGTGCTACTGGAAGGAATTTTTTTATTTTATTTTGTTTCATCTATATCTAGTGTCACATTGTCAATAGGTACTGCTGTGGTGGGAAACGGCGTTTCCGTGCACTCTGGCTTCCATCGGTGTCCCATTGCACCAGAAGCGGTTTAGTCCTGCTGGCCACATGACCCGGAAAACTGTCTGTGGACAAACACCAGCTCCCTCGGCCTGAAAAGCGAGATGAGCGCCGCAACCCCATGCTGATACATTTTCTTAACTTTGTTCATCAACTGAGGCTCTGCTTCAAATCCCCCAACTTGCTGAAGCGCAAGTCAGTATTCATAAAAAAGTGAGGGATTTTGATTGCCCTTCCTAAAGGGTCTTGTTTTGCCCCCAGAGTAAACTCATTTACATACTGAGTTAAGATCTTGCCTTTTTCTTCTTTTGCTTTCATGTTGGGGCTGTGTCCCCCACTCCTTTTTTTTAAAAAAACAAACAAACACGTTTTCATAAAAAAAACACCAACTGCTTTTGCTTTTGCTGCGGCGAGGCTCCTTACGGGGTCTTTGCCGCGGGACCACATTCACCCAGTGCTCTACCAGCTGCACTGGCTCCCGGTGGGGTACAGGATCAGGTTTAAGGTGCTGGTTTTGACCTTTAAAGCCCCATGCGGCCTAGGACCCTCGTACCTAAGGGACCGCCTCTCCTGGTATGCCCTGGGTAGGACCTTGAGGTCCTCAAATAATAACATCTTGGAGATCCCGGGCCATAAGGATGTCAGGCTGGCAGCAACTAGGGCCAGGGCCTTCTCGGTTCTGGCCCCGACATGGTGGAACGGTCTGCCGCAAGAGACCAGGGCCCTGCGGGATTTGGCATCTTTCCGCAGGGCCTGCAAGACGGAGCTGTTTCGCCTGGCTTTTGGGTTGGTCTGAGTTTAACCCTGACGTTTTATTCCTTTGGTTTGTTGGTGGGGTGCTCAAAATGAGGTGGCATTTTAAATTTTAAATTGTATTTTAATTTGCATTTTTAACCGATTGTTCTGTATTTTATATTGTATTTTGTTGTGGTTTTATGATTGTTAGCCGCTCTGAGCCCGGTCTTGGCTGGGAAGGGCGGGGTACAAATAAAAGTTTATTATTATTATTATTATTTAGTGATATTGTTTCTATTTTGCTATTTTTTTTTGCTATTAGTTTGGTTTTTATTACATATCATTCTGTTCCAATTGTGGTGCATTTTTATTCTGTAAGCCACTGTGTTTTCTTTTTCAAAGAAGAATGGGGTATTTTTTTTTTTTTAAGGAATAATAATTAAGACAGAGCGAGGACCAAAGGAGAGCCTGGAGGAGCTATATGGTGGGAGGCAATTCAGGGCACACCCTGTAAGAACAAAAATAAAATACAGTATGCTAAAGTACCCTTTTCATGATCACATATAAATTCTGCATCATTCAGGGGTATAAGGATCCTTTGTTTCTAGTCTCTGCATGCAAAACGTTCTGAAGTTTGTGACAGCAGGTTTTACAGCCATGGCTGCTTCCGTGAAGCTTGTTAGTTCACCATCACCGGCTGCACCTCACAAGGGTTGGGAGGAATGTTTTTGCCAACAATCTCAAAAACCTCATCAGGAGGGCTTTAAACTGACTTATGTGGGGGAGGGAGACAGTGATCCTGAAGGTAGGAGTCTATCAAATGCTGAAGATGATCATCCAAAAGTCAAGGACCAAATGGAGCAAACAGCACACAGACCTAGTGGTGGGAGGAAAAAATCCTTAAGTAGGAGACTAGGGGGAATGATCAATGGTTTTCAATGTCTGTATACAAATGCACAGAGCATGGGAAATAAACAAGATGAACTTGAGCTCTTGATACAGCAAACTAAATACGACATAATAGGCATCACTGAAACCTGGTGGGATGAGTCTCATGATTGGAATGTAGTAATAGAGGGATACAATCTATTTCAGAGAAATAGACCAAACAGGAAAGGAGGAGGAGTGGCATTATATGTCAGGGATGTGTATACCTGTGAAGAGATCCATGATTTAAAACTTCAAAGCCAAATTGAGAGTATCTGGGTCAAAATTAAGGGAGAGAAAAATAACAGTGATCTCATTGTGGGAGTTTACTATAGATCCCCAAGCCAAACTGAGAACATAGATGATGCCTTCCTGGAACAGATGACCAAGCATTCAAAAGGAAATGAGATAGTAGTAATGGGGGATTTCAACTATCCTGATATTTGTTGGATGTCAAACTCAGCCAAGAGCATAAGGTCAAACAGATTCCTCACTGGCCTTGCAGACAATTTCATTGTCCAGAAAGTGGGAGAAGTAACAAGAGGATCAGCCATTTTAGATCTGGTCCTAACCAATAGTGATGACCTGGTTAGTGGGGTAGAAGTGGCAGGATCATTAGGTGGGAGTGATCATGCTCTTCTGGAGTTTATTATACATCAGAAAGGAGCAACCAAGCATACTAAGACTCAAATTCTAGACTTTAAGAAAGCCGACTTCAGAAAACTTAGGGAAATGCTGGATGTGATCCCATGGTCAGTAATACTAAAAGGGATGGGAGTTCATGATGGATGGGAGTTTGTTAAAAGGGAGATATTAAAAGCACAACTTCAAGCAGTACCAATGCGACGAAAACATGGAAGGTGCCTAAAGAAGCCAGGGTGGCTATCTAAAGAACTTTTAACTGAGTTAAGATTTAAAAGGGATATGTACAAGAAATGGAAAAAGGGGGAAACCACCAGAGAGGAATTCAAACAAATAGCCAGCATATGTAGAGACAAAGTCAGAAAAGCTAAAGCACAGAATGAACTCAGGCTTGCTAGAGAGGTTAAAAGCAATAAAAAGAGTTTTTATGGGTATGTCCGTAGCAAAAGGAAGAACAAGGAAACAGTGGGGTCACTTAGAGGAGAAGATGGTGAAATGCGAACAGGGGACGCAGAAAGGGCAGAACTCCTCAATACCTTCTTTGCCTCAGTCTTCTCCAAAAAAGAAAACAATGCCCGACCTGAAGAATATGGAGCAGATGATTCAGCAGGGGAAACACAGCCCAGAATAAGTAAGGAGGTAGTACAAGAACACTTGGCTAGTTTAGATGTATTCAAGTCTCCAGGGCCAGATGAACTACATCCCAGAGTATTAAAAGAACTGGCAGAGGTAATTTCAGAGCCACTGGCAGTAATCTTTGAGAATTCCTGGAAAACAGGTGAAGTCCCAGCAGACTGGAGGAGGGCAAATGTTGTCCCTATTTTCAAAAAGGGGAAAAGAGAGGACCCAAACAATTACCGCCCAGTCAGCCTGACATCAATACCAGGAAAGATTCTAGAGCAGATCATTAAGCAAACGGTCTGTGAGCACCTAGAAAGGAACGCTGTGATCACTAAAAGTCAGCATGGGTTTCTGAAAAATAAGTCATGTCAGACTAATCTGATCTCATTTTTTGACAGAATTACAAGCCTGGTAGACGAAGGGAACACTGTGGATGTAGCCTATCTTGATTTCAGCAAGGCCTTTGACAAGGTGCCCCATGATATTCTTGTAAAGAAGCTGGTAAAATGCGGGCTAGACAATGCTACCATTCAGTGGATTTGTAACTGGCTGACTGACCGAACCCAAAGGGTGCTCATCAATGGCTCCTCTTCATCCTGGAGAGAAGTGACTAGTGGGGTGCCACAGGGTTCTGTCTTGGGCCCAGTCTTATTCAACATCTTTATCAATGACTTGGATGATGGGCTTGAGGGCATCCTGATCAAGTTTGCAGATGACACCAAATTGGGAGGGGTGGCTAATACCCCAGAGGACAGGATCACACTTCAAAATGACCTTAACAGATTAGAGAACTGGGCCAAGGCAAACAGGATGAATTTTAACAGGGAGAAATGTAAAGTACTACACTTGGGCAAAAAAAATGAAAGGCACAAATACAGGATGGGTGATACCTGGCTTGAGAGCAGTACAAGTGAAAAGGATCTAGGAGTCTTGGTAGACCACAAACTTGACATGAGTCAACAGTGTGATGCAGCAGCTAAAAAAGCCAATGCAATTCTGGGCTGCATCAATAGGAGTATAGCATCTAGATCAAGGGAAGTAATAGTACCACTGTATTCCGCTCTGGTCAGACCCCACCTGGAATACTGTGTCCAGTTCTGGGCACCACAGTTCAAGAAGGATATTGACAAGCTGGAACGTGTCCAGAGGAGGGCAACCAAAATGGTCAAAGGCCTGGAAACGATGCCTTATGAGGAACGGCTTAGGGAGCTGAGTATGTTTACTCAGGGGTAGTGGCGCCCGCCCTGTGGAACGCCCTCCCTTCAGATGTCAAAGAAAACAACAACTACCAGACCTTTAGAAGACATCTGAAGGCAGCCCTGTTTAGGGAGGCTTTTAATGTTTTATAGATTATTGTATTTTAATGCTCTGTTGAAAGCCGCCCAGAGTGGCTGGGGAAACCCAGCCAGATGGGCGGGGTATAAATAATAAATTATTATTATTATTATTATTATTATTATGTTTAGCCTGGAGAAGAGACGGTTAAGGGGTGATATGATAGCCATGTTCAAATATATAAAAGGATGTCATATAGAGGAGGGAGAAAGGTTGTTTTCTGCTGCTCCAGAGAAGCGGACACGGAGCAATGGATTCAAACTACAAGAAAGAAGATTCCACCTAAACATTAGGAAGAATTTCTTGACAGTAAGAGCTGTTCGACAATGGAATTTGCTGCCAAGGAGTGTGGTGGAGTCTCCTTCTTTGGAGGTCTTTAAGCAGAGGCTTGACAGCCACCTGTCAGGAATGCTTTGATGGTGTTTCCTGCTTGGCAGGGGGTTGGACTGGATGGCCCTTGTGGTCTCTTCCAACTCTATGATTCTGTGATTCTGTGATTCTTTTCAAAGTGGCATTTCTCTCAGAAAACCTAAGGCAGAGGTTGGCAAACTCCAGCCCATGGGCCGGATGCGGCCCACGAAGACCGTTTTACCAGCCCACGAGCCGCCCGCTCACCGAGCCAGCTGCTCGGCAATTCCCCCGTGTGCCGCGGTAAACCGGCGCAGGGACTCAGCGAGTGGTGCCGGAAATGGCATCTGCGCATGTCTGCAACGCTGAAAATTGTGTCTATGCATGCTCAGACGTGGAAATCTCTTCTGTGCAGGCATGGTTTTTGGCGTCTGGGCATGCGCAGGCATGATTTCCGGTGTCACGGACATGCACAGACGCCATTTCCGGAATCGCGCTGCGCATGTCCAGCCCACGGATAATCTCCGTGGGAATGATCCGACCCATGACCGGAAAACCTTGCCGACCCCTGACCTAAGGGGTTGAGAGGTATGCGGCATGGGCCACTGGTTGGCACCCCTTCAGAATTGTGCACCCAGGGCCACGATCTCCCTGCCCCCCATGCTACATTGGCTCCCAGTACGTTTCCGAGCACAATTCAAAGTGTTGGTGCTGACCTTTAAAGCCCTAAGCGGCCTCGGTCCTGTATACCTGAAGGAGAGTCTCCACCCCCATCATTCTGCCTAGACACTGAGATCCAGCGCCGAGGGCCTTCTGGCAGTTCCCTCACTGCGAGAAGCCAAGTTACAGGGAACCAGGCAGAGGGCCTTCTCGGTAGTGGCGCCCGCCCTGTGGAACGCCCTCCCATCAGAGGTTAAAGGGATAAACAACCACATGACCTTTAGAAAACACCTGAAGGCAGCCCTGTTTAGGGAAGTTTTTAATCTGTGATGTGTTAATGTATTTTAATGTTTGCTGGAAGCCGCCCAGAGTGGCTGGGGAGACCCGGCCAGATGGGCGGGGTACAAATAATAAATTATTATTATTATTATTATTATTATTATTATTATTATTATTATTATTATTATTATATGCTTCCAGCCACCATGACAGCCCAAAGCAGAGCTGAGCTGCTTGCTTTCTGTCGAATGCCTGCTTGCCCAACTCATCCGAGGCCGCCTCCTAAGAGCACGGGGCAAGAGGTTGCCTCGATTTTAAGCCCCCTTTTGAGTCTACCGTGTTTCCCCTATTTTAAGACACCGTCTTATATATTTTTTTCCCCTCAAGAAAACGCACTATGGCTTATTTTGAGGGGGTGTCTTATTTTTATTATGTAAGCCCAGCCCAGCCTTTTCTTTGGCACCCTCCAGAACTGCGCCTATCACTATGGCTTATTTTCGGGGTACGGCTTATAGTTCGCAAATGCGAAAAAATCCTGCTATGGCTTATTTTATGACTACGTCTTAAAATAGGGGAAACAGGGTACAGTGGTACCTTGACTTACGAGCGATTCGACTTACGTGTTTTTCGACTTACGAATGACTTCCGGGAGAAACAAAATGGCCGCCGCAACCGAATTTTTCGACATACGAAAGGAAGTCGCGGCCGCTTTAATAGGATTTTTTTGACTTACGGTTTTTTTTCGACTTACGAATTTTTTTCGCTCAATGCATTCCTATGGGGATTCGACTTACGAATGTTTTCGACTTACGAAAATTGCGTCGGAACGCATTATCGTCGTAAGTCGAGGTCATGCTCAAAGACATGATCCTCTGAGATGTCAGCATTTTTGTAAACAACCATGTGGGGTTCCCCTAGTAGTGCTTGGAGAAGACAATCTCTTATCAGACATTAAAAAGAAACTAACAAGCCTTAGCAGAGTGCTATCAGGCCCTGAGATGGGTAGGCTCTCTAATATGATGCAAAGGGAGCAACATAATGAAATCAACAGTGAGCAGTAAACAGAGTAAATTGGCTGAAAGGGAACAATAAGTCATTTGCTGGAATCTTTCACTGTGTGTGTGTGTGTGTGTGTGTGTGTGTGTGTTAGGGATGGATGATTTTTGACCATTTTGGTTCCTCTCCTTGTCTAATTTTTCCAAAGTTCACTTAGCCACACTTCAGTATCCGTTTGCTTTTCTTTTTTAATGCACAAAAAGTTCACCAGAATTAATATACCCATTTTTTTGTCTGCCCATACACAAAACATTTCCTGCTTGGCAGGGGGTTGGACTGGATGGCCCTTGTGGTCTCTTCCAACTCTATGATTCTATGATTCTATGATCATCCTTAGTTGCTTCAGGTCTACTACTGAAGACATACCTTTTTGCCCAGGCTTTTCCTAACCACGAGAATGGACCCTGTTGTAGCATTCGATTGACTTTGGAGAGCGAATGAGTTGAGTAATAAGACCAAGGATACATATTGATGTAGGAATGTAATAGACAAATAAGTAAAGAAATATATAACAACTACCGGTAGAGTACTGTACATTCATGTGTAAAATAAAAGTATATATTAGGGATTGACAGGAAGTCCAAATTGTGGATATATATATGACTTTGGAATATTTTGGAATGTATCTTCATTTTTTCCCCATTTTTAAATTTTTATTTATTTATTTACAGTACTTATTTATTTTTGTACGTATATGATCTCTGTACATATGTTGAAAAACATAGGTCAACAAGTTTTGTTAAGTGACATATAAATGTTTATTTTTGTAATATAAGAATATCAATAAAATCAAAATGTTTAAAAGAGAGAGAGAGAGAATGGACCCTGTTGTTACTGAATTCCTCTTTTCACCTGTTTTTTTTTTTTTTACCTGTTTTTATCATGGCGTTTTGCCATTGCTATTATACTCTCTTGTCTTTTTAATGATATTTTTGTATACGGCTTGGATATTTATTTATTTATTTTTTTAAAAAGGAAGCAGCTTAGAAACTCTCCCAAAGAAAGAAATAATTTTGCCGAATATACCCGCCTTTGCAAGCAGTTCCCAATACGCATAATGCATTTTTATTTTGTTTTTCACAAATATATGCATCTTTAGGGCCAATTTCCCCTAATGGATGCTTGCTTTCTTTCTTTCTTCCTTTCTTCCTTTCTTTCTTTCTTCCTTTCTTCCTTCCTTCCTTCCTTCCTTCCTTCCTTCCTTCCTTCCTTCCCTCCTTCCTTCCTTCCTTTTTGGCAGATGCATTTTGGCTAGAGAACTGCATTGCAAAATTCAAAGAAGAACAAACACCAAAGGCTGGTTATGTGTTTCAGTTCGTGCATTGCTTTGGGAATTGTGAATTAGGTAGGTTCCCATTAAAATGCCAGCACACACACACACACACACACACACACACACACACACACACACACACACATCTTCCCTCCCTCATTTAACAAAGGGCTGGAAAGTTTTATGGCCAATAATACTACCTGTAGTTATGGATATGAAGATAATGCCATCCAAATTGCAGGTGCCTGGGTGCGAGCCAGCTGCCTGCAGAGATGAGAAAATGATGTTCCTTTGTGAAGAGTGCAGAGCAATTGGCTCGGGCCCTATCTCTGTACATTATTGATATGTTGCTCTCTGTCTCTTCTCCTCTGGCATGAGTTACAATGAGCAATAAAAAAAAGAAAATCGGTTCGCGGCGCAGTTATCAATGCCAGTCAACCTGACTAATACAAGAACCCTGCCTATTAACGGACAGAGAGAGCCGTTTTCTTTGCTCCCCATTAGAACTGGCCTCAGAGCACAACAGCTGCCCAGCAGAAGTAAATCTCTTCCCCTACAAATGTGTGCAGGTGTGGCCTAGTGGTTAGACCAGGAGGGCAGGCCACAGATTGTTCTGGTTGCAGTCCCAGTTTGAGAAGGCAAGCCTTGTGGGACGCTCTGAACAAGAGGGGTCCATTTCCAGCATTGTTCTTGGGGCGGGGGGGGGGAAATCTAATGTATAAAATAAACCTGTCTGTAATTCCTGGGTCTGTTTTGTGGTTAGGCTGAGTTGCTTCACATTGTATGGTTTAACCTACATGGAGAGCGCTGTGAAACCCACACATATCTGATGACAGCACATTTTTTAGACCAGGGGTCAGCAAACTTTTTCAGCAGGGGGCCGGTCCACTGTCCCTCAGACCTTGTGGGGGGCCAGACTATATTTTGAAGGGGGGGAATGAACGAATTCCTATGCCCCACAAATAACCCAGAGATGCATTTTAAATAAAATGACACATTCTACTCATGTAAAAACACGCTGATTCCCGGACCGTCTGCAGGCTGGATTTAGTAGGCAATTGGGCCGGATCCGGCCCCTGGGCCTTAGTTTACCTAACCATGTTTTAGACCCTCCAGACACCCCTATTTTCCATGGATGGTCCCGAAGTTACAGATTTACATGCCATTTTCTGATTTGATCCCAGAATTTCCCACTTTTCCTTAGGACATCCCTATTTTCATCAGAGATATATTGGAGGGTATGGAGTTATGTGACCCTCAAGTCAAGGAGATCAATAACTATACAACCTTTAGAAGACATCTGAAGGCAGCTCTGTATAGGGAAGTTTTTTTTAATGTTAAATGTTATGTTACTTTTTTAAAATATATGTTGGAAGCCACCCAGAGTGGGGCAGCCCAGTGAGATGGGTGGGGTATAAATAAAATTTTGGCCTGCCAAGGGGCAGAACCTAGAGGATCAATGTGTGAGGCCAATGAGATGGGTGGGAATTTAACCAATCCCAATTCAAAATACCATGTTGATTCAATAAATGGCCTGGCTGATACTGAATGGTCAAGTAAAAACATTAGATCAGGCATCCCCAAACTGCGGCCCTCCAGATGTTTTGGCCTACAACTCCCATGATCCCTAGCTAACAGGACCAGTGGTCAGGCATGATGGGAATTGTAGTCCAAAACATCTGGAGGGCCGAAGTTTGGGGATGCCTGCATTAAATTGTTGGCAACCCTCCAGCTTCAGAAAAGGCCTGAGCTCTTGTTTGCTTATGTTCTGGGAAGTGGGAAGCCATTCAGAGCTCACCCCTATTGCACATGCAAAGGAACCATTGCACACATCCAGCAACACAGGCAGAAATTTCCTGTCACCTCAAAAATACAGTGGCCTGGTCCAGGCAAGTTAATGCTTCTCTGTGGAAATGTGTGAGGCCACCAGCGGGCTTACAACTGGCTGGATCACAGTGCAGAGGGGCCGGTTGTAGGATATGGGGCCTGCACATGCAGCCTGCACACACTACCATTACTATTTGACTCCCCCTACCTCCATTTCACACATCATGGTAGCCAGATGTTATGGCCCAATCTTCTTCTTCTTTGGTGATCACTCGTAGCTGAGTAAGACTGTCTTCCATAAACACGGTTTTAAAAGTGAGTCCATAAGTGTCTGCGGAGGCCAATTCTGGATCCACACATCCTTCCACAGTGGGGACATAGGTTTCCGGGCGGGAGTTGATCATGGTGAAGGTTTGCCAAGCGTGCCTTCCTCTTAGCACATTTCTCCCTTTTGTCCTGAGTTCGGGTGTCTTCAAAACCCATGAGACCTTTGGTACCTTCTCCAATTGGAGCGCTCGCAGCCCAGTGTTTCCCAACTGTTGGTGTTTATACTACATTTTTTTAGATTTGCCTTGAGAAGGTCTTTGAACCTCTTTTGTCGACCACCAGCATTACGCTTACCATTTTTAAGTTCAGATTAGATTAGTTGTTTTGGAAGACGATAATCAGGCATCCGCACAACATGACCAGTCCAACGAAGTTGATATTGAAGAATCATTGCTTCAACACTGGTGATCTTTGCTTCTTCCAGTACACTGGCATTAGTTCACCTGTCTTCCCAAAGTGATGTGTAAAATTTTTCGGAGACACCGTTGATGGAATCTTTCAAGGAGTTGGAGATCGTGTTTGTAAGTGGTCCACGTTTCACAAACATACAGTAGGGTTGGTAGTACAATAGGTTTGTAAGCAAGCATTTTGGTTTCCCTGCGAATGTCCTCTAACACTCTGCACTTCAATCAGGAGAAAGCTGCACTTGCAGAGCTCAGGCAATGCTGGATTTCAGCATCAATGTCTGCCCTTGTGGAAAGATAACTGCCCAATATGGTAGCACTAGCCCAGATGAACAACTTGCAACCTCATCTGGAATCACATGGATTTTCTGCACCTGTCTGGTGCTTTTCAGTAAAACCTACCCACAATTTGCCCACATGCATGTGGGAACTGGTTGCATGTCGAGGTCCCCAAGCCACCCCCAGAATAAATTCACACTTCAGACAGAATTTTTGTTTCGGTTTTTGGCATAATTTAGGCCACAACTTTATTAAAATACAAATCATGTGAGTGGTTGCGTAGGCATTGGTTCAGACTAGCTGTCCGACGGGACAGAGCTGACCACATGTCAGCAAAGGGAAATCCCATCTGGGGAGAGTTATGGAGGCTGGGAGCAGAGCCCTCCCTCTCCCCAGAGGTTCCCAGGGGCTCTTGCGTGGCCCTGTCCCCCGACCTGGGGTTCGGACAAAAGCATGTCGAGCCCCTGGATTCCTTTAACGGAATTCCCATCACACCATCATCACTTTGGAGGGCGACCACCCTTCCAGCAACCAACATAACCAATGCCTAACCGCCAACCTTACAAGTTGTGACTAGTTGCTATGTAGTAGGCGAAAACCAAATGGCACCAGCCAATCTGCCAGATGGAAAAATTCCTACTAGGCCCCTGCCCAACAGCAGATGACTCCATGACAGGCAATAGCAAGGTCAATACAGAGGCCTAATAAAACAGGGAGGGAGGGTGGGTGATCCGAAGCACGCAGCCAAGAGGAAGGTCGCACCATGTGCTGACCAATATATAGGATGCTGGGCTGTCCATCACAAATTGCAACATATAAATCTCCCCAGCAACACCACCAGGTCCAATCCAAGCTGTGGCCATCTACCAACTCACCCCAGCTACAGGGGAGGTGGCTTGCTAGCCCCCACCGCAACATGTGCTCTCTGATAGGGAGAACACGCTTTATCTCAGGTTCTATTCCCAGCTTGGGAGCTTCACCTTCCATTCCCAATTTTGGGAGATCTGTGAAGTTAGGCATCTTTGGGGACTACAAAAGGACTAAGGACTCCCCCATCTTCTCTTTTCAGTTCTTGGGGGGGGGGAGAGGCAGAAGAGATGAGAGTGCTGTGTCTAATAGCAAGAACATAATCTTCTCTGGTTCCAAAGGGCATGGCCGTTTACCTAAACTCATACCTTTCACACCGAAGCTTTCATTGCTTTTTATTTTCTGCTCTATCCATTAATCTCAATAGGATTCTCCTTCCTCCCCCCCTCCCCTCTCCCCCCACTCTTTGACAAGCTGAACTGCAAAGGTCTCCACCTTTTTATAGCACAATAAAACACATACAATGAATAGGATTACTGTAGATTGGCCAGACATAAAGACTGAAGGAGGCCTGTTGCTTCTTGAGTTGAGGCTGCACAGTCTGATAGCAGCAGAATATTAGGTAAGGGAGCACAGACTTCTCTTCTCCCCCAAAGGACACTGCAGCACGCAGGCACCAGAGCCAGCGTCCTATTTTGCAGTAATCTGAAATGGATGCGTTTCCAGATCAGGAAGCTGGGTTTCCATGTGCATGCACAACATTTGAGAATCAGAAAGGTGCACACCTATACATGAGTTTATTTCCAATTTGAATCCAGTGGTACCCTGGGTTACGTACCTGATCCGTTCCGGGGTGCCATTCGCACCCCAAACAGTGTGTAACGCGGGCGTCCATTTTGTGCATGCGCAAGAGCGCGGGAGATCTCGTGCGATATCGCACTTCTGCGCATGTGCGAACTGCGCAGAATCCTTCTGCGCATCCACGGACCGCACGGACATGCGCAGAAGCGTCCACACTCCAGGTTGCACTACCGGGTTGCCGGCGTTCGTATCCCAAACGTACGCAACACGGAGCATACGCAACCCGGGGTATGACTGTATCAGAATCCTGTAATTAGGAAGTCACATTTAAAAGAATCATTGTAGCTGTTTTTCCAACCAGGAATAATAGCTCAAAACGGAGCACCTAGGAATCTCTCCCTGATAAGTTATCTGATGCCTAAGGTCATATAAATAAACCCTGTTGCTTCCAACATCACACAGTTCTTTTTAACTGTTTTTAACTGTTACCTCTCTCGGAGTCAGGACTTGGGGTAGAATCAGAGTACGGAGACAAACAACTGAGAAGCGAAGAACCAAAGACAGTAGGATAATTTTTTCTCCTGCCACACTTTGGGGGAGGTGTTGTCCAAGCAGCTTTTATAATAGTATGACACAATAAAATATAAAAACAACTCACTTTATATATATTTAAAAGATTCAATGGGAACAATCAAACAGAGTTTCTAAATTCAGTAGCCAGAAAAATCACATCCATCCCATTCCAACCAGAGGCAACATGCACACATAGCTTGGCTTCCTCTTATAGAAGAATCATAGACTCATAGAATTGCAGAGTGGATTTTTTACTTTGAATTTCCAAACAATGCTGAGTATGAGGCTGCTAGTTATTCTAAAATAGTTTCCTTTTTGATTAAGTTGTTTATGTATGTAACAGCAGCAGCTACATAGCTGTCAACTTTCGGATTTGAAAATAAGGGATTTTTTCAAACTTTCGGATTTGAAAATAAGGGATGCCGCGAGGGCGGTGCAATGACACCAAGTAGTCTCGCCACCCTGCGCTCCAGAGGCTGCGCACGAACGGGTGAGTGAAAGAGCGAGCGCATAGACAGCAGGCAGGCTGTCTGTCTGGTTGGGCGTGAGGGTCTGGCTGCACAAGGCATGCAAGCTCCGCCCCCAGTCGGTCTCAGACTCCTTATTGGCAGCTGAGCAATGCAGCTGAGGAGCCTCCCTGGCCAGCAGGGAGGGAGAGGAGCTGCTTCCTTTGAAATCCGGGAAATTTAAGGGATATCAACAATCCGGGATAGCAGCGGGAAACGGCATTGGAATAAGGGAGTTTCCCACAAAAAAAGGGAGGGTTGACAGCTATGAGCAGCTAGGATCTTCATGCACAAAAATGGAAGGAAGAAGAAGTTCCCACCAAAGAAGATTGGAAAAAGTAAAGTGGACTATGTAGAATTGGCAAAGCTAACAGTGAAAAATAAGAAAACCTAAATATGACTGCTTTGTGGAAGAGTAGATTATTTAAACAAATACTATAGTATGATGAATTCTCGAGCAGGGTTTGAACTATGAGCAACAGAAGGAATTAAGAGATTATTGTATTGTTGTTATGATATAAAAGAAGATAAGGTGCAGCAAGGGGGAGAAATAATTTTAAAAAACATGGAAAATAGGGTGGGAAGTCAAAAAAAGAAAAGAAAAAATGATCATGTTTTGGAGTGTATGCATAACAATTTTTGAAATTTAATAAAATACAAATGAAAAAAGAAGTTTCCTAAAATGTGGCATTTAGAAGAATAGCTCTTCTTGGTCTTAAGATGGTAAATTGTTTGTGTGAGCATTGGCTGCTTGGCTCTCCAGCCAGAAGAGCGAAAACACCATCCTTTGCTACCATACATTCATAGCTCCTGTACTGCAGACCACAGTGTCACCCTGACAGGCCCTCTTTCCAAAGGCCATTTTAATAGCATACGCTAGTGCTTTACCTTTTATGTACATATTAATAAGGATGGATGGATAGATAGAGAAAATAAAGAAGAAGGCTTTAAATCTTTGCGAGACACATAGCTGGGGCACCTCATTCAAATGTTGTAACAACCGTGTTCATTCCTTCATAATTTGTAATTACTTTTTTACAGGGCCAGCCGTAACTCTGTCGATCACGTTCATAATAACATACACAGTGGGCCTTTCCTCAGTGTGGGAACGGAAGGGGATAAAACCTGAAAACAAACAGTTTGTCTTCTGTGATATTAGAGTGCAGTTAAAGCATCTATTTAAACACCCCCAATATCCGTCTGGATAATGAGTCCTTCTAGCCACAGATGCACAGGCCTCAGTCGCTTGCTGGCTCACAGGAGGTCGGATATTGTCAGAATCTTTCAGTGCAGTTTTGTGCCCCCAGCGCTGAACAGGGATGGAGAGGGAGAGTAGGAATGGCTTGACCAAAGGAAAAGCCATTGGCGTGTCGAGGTCCCCAAACCACCCCTCAAATAATTCACACATCAGTCAGAATTTTAGTTTTGGTTTTTGGCATGATTTTGGCCACAACTTTATTAAAATACAAACAATGTGAGTGGTTGCTTAGGCATTGGTTAAGACTATCTGTCCCACAGGGGACAGAACTGGCGACCGTCAGTAAGGGGGAAACCCTCTGGAGAGATAAAGGGTGGTCTGACCTTCCCCTCTCCCCTCAGGCTCCCAGGGCTCTTGCACGGCCCTAGCCCCCGACCGGGGGTTCGGACAAAAGCATATCGAGCCCCTGGATTCCTTTAACAGAATTCCCCGTACACCAGCATCAATTGGAGGGGCAGACACAGTCAATCATAAACCCTCCTCCAACCAACATAATAACCAATGCCTTACCGCCAACCTTAAAAGTTGTGACTATTTGCTACGCAGTAGGCGAAAACCAGATGGCACCAGCCAATCAGCCAAATGGGAAAAATTCCTACCAGGCCCCTGCCCCAACAGCAGACGACCCCATGGCAGGCATAGCAATGTCAACGCAGAGGCCTAAAATATAGGGAGGGAGGGCGGGTGATCTGAAGCATGCAGTCAAGAGGGGGATCACGTTGCAAACCCACCAATATATATCCGCTGGGCTGTCCATCAATAAATTGCAACATACAATTCTCCCCAACAACACCCAGGGTCCAATCACAACAGTGGCCATCCATACGATCCTGCCCAGCACCAGAGGGGTGACTTGCTGGCCCCCACCGCAACACGGGCTCCCCATGAAGGAGAACACGCTTTAAGTGGTCACAACTTTTATTGTGTACAGTCTACACACAGTTTAGCACGGCATAGGGCAGGCAGGCGAGGGAGGCAATGTTTTCGGCCTGAGGACAACCTTCTCCTCCAGGCACATTTGGGGGGGCTCACATGCCAGTGGCAGGCACAACTGAGAGCTCCTTTTCTTGTGTCTCCACCCTCTACATCTCCCTTGGAGGAGGCAAACAGAGAAGAGTCTTGGGTGATGAATAGAGGGACTGCTTTGGTTCATGTGGGGAGAGGCAGCAGTTGGGTTCCTGAGCTGCACAAGGCTTTAAGAGGTCACTACAGCGGGTGGCGCTGTGGTCTAAACCACAGAGCTTAGGGCTTGCCGATCAGAAGGTTGGCGGTTCGAATCCCTGCGACGGGGTGAGCTCCCGTTGCTCGGTCCCTGCTCCTGCCAACCTAGCAGTTCGAAAGCACAAAGTTCAAGTAGATAAATAGGTATCGCTCTGGCGGGAAGATAAATGGTGTTTCCGTGCGCTGCTCTGGTTTACCAGAGGCGGCTTAGTCATGCTGGCCACATGACCCAGAAGCTGTATGCCGGCTCCCTCGGCCAATAAAGCGAGATGAGTGCCGCAACCCCAGAGTAGTCCGTGACTGGACTGAACGGTCAGGGGTTCCTTTACCTTTTTACCAGCACTTTGAAATGGGCCCAGAAAGTAATTGGCAGCCAATGCAGTCATGCCAGAATTGGCATGCCTGGGGCAGTCATCTGGCTGATTGCTGAATTCTGCAACAGGGTGGGCGGTGGTAAGATGTCAAGGACAATGCTGAAGTCCAGGACTCCATTTACAGCCCAGAAATGGGTGAGAAATGGAGAGCTTCTCTCATTGGTGCACTCCAAGGCCACATCTCCTGGAGATGAAACAGCCAGTCTATTATCACCAGCAGGGGCAGCCTGTCCAATAATAATAATAATAATAATAATAATAATAATAATAATAATAATTTATTATTTATACCCCACCCATCTGGTTGGGTTTCCCCAGCCACTCTGGGTGGCTCCCAACAGAATATTAAAAACATGATAAAACATCAATCATTAAAAACTTCCCTAAACAGTGCTGCCTTCAGGTGTCTTCTAAAACTCAGGTAGTTGTTTATTTCCTTGACATCTGATGGGAGAGCGTTCCACAGGGCAGGAGCCACTACCAAAAGTTGTGACCAGGGCAGGATTGTTCAGAGTGGTTGAAACAAAGTGATTATGAAGAGTTCCAAAAGGACCTTTCCAAACTGAGGGAACGAGCAGTAAAATGGCAAATGCAATTCGATGGGAAGAAGTGTAGGGCTGTAAATTGCAAACACATGAACTCGCATGGTTGTGCACTGATCTTATGCTGCACTCCTTGACATGCTGCATAAATACGAACTTGGAAGAAACTCAATGGGATCTGAAGGTTAAAGACTTTCCACAGTCCAAATCTCAAGGAAGGGAGTTGGGTGGAAGTGAAAGATGGCTACCCTCACCTCCTTGAGATTGTGAGATTTGGGGGGGCTTTTTTGACCCTTTTGTTGTTGTTGTTCAGTCGTGTCCGACTCCTCGTGACCCCATGGACCAGAGCACGTCAGGCACGTCTATCCTTCACTGCCTCTCGCAGTTTGGCCAAACTCATGTTAGTAGCTTTGAGAACGCTGTCCAACCATCTCATCCTCTGCCGTCCCCTTCTCCTTGTGCCCTCAATCTTTCCCAACATCAGGGTCTTTTCTAGGGAGTCTTCTCTTCTCATGAGGTGGCCAAAGTACTGGAGCCTTAACCTCAGGATCTGTCCTTCTAGTGAGCACTCAGGGCTGATTTCTTTAAGAATGGATAGGTTTGATCTTCTTGCAGTCCATGGGACTCTCAAGAGTCTCCTCCAGCACCATAATTCAAAAGCATCAATTCTTCGGCGATCAGCCTTCTTTATGACCCTTAGATCATTTTTAAAAAGACAGGGAATGAGAACCCACAATGACTATTAAAAAGAAACTTTTTTAAAGTCTGAAAAGGTTTTATAATGTTCTGTTCTCTTGGCCTAGACAAATGGAAGGCAGTTTTGTCTCTCTTGGCTGCAAACTGGAAGGTCAGAGATGAAATATTATGGGTTTGTTTTGTTTTTTTCATTTTCACTCTTTGGGAGACATGTCAAAAGGGCGGAGAAGAACAGGGAGGGCATTGCCCCTAAGAGGGAAAAGCCAAAGAACATAATTCCTTGTAAAATGAGTATTTTTGCAAGCCTTCTCGGTCAATGATGTTGGAACGCACCTTTGTTTTTCCACACAGGGGATGGAATCACACCACAGAAAGCAAGACAGATTCACTTAGCCCCCCCCCCCCCAGCCCTGATACTGCTTAGATTAGCTGGGTGAAACAAGGAATGCTCTGGATGAGAGGAGAGTTTTCATCAGGCCACATCTGGAGCTGTTGAATCCCACTCTATCGGGGATGTGCTTTTTACAGAACAGGGTGTGCAGTCAAGACAGTTACAGGATATCATTCTATGACTTTCGGCAAAGTTCTGAGTCCTGGTTTACAGAATTCCATGACTTGCACAGCGCTGCTCTGTGCTCTTGCCCAAATGCAGCTGAACTTGAGTCCCCCCGGGAGGAAGGTGGGGTATAAATAAACGTATAATAGTGGTAATAAAGTCTTGGTCCATGCTGTTGCACTTAGGGCATCTGGTGGGCCACTATGAGAAGAGGATGTTTGACTAGGTGGGCCATTGGCCTGATCCAGGCATCCCCAAACTGCGGCCCTCCAAATGTTTTGGCCTACAACTCCCATGATCCCTAGCTAACAGGACCAGTGGTCAGGGATGATGGGAATTGTAGTCCAAAACATCTGGAGGGCCGCAGTTTGGGAATGCCTGGATCAGGCCAATGGCCCACCTAGTCAAACAACCTCTTCTCATAGCGGCCCACCAGATGCCCTAAGTGCAACAGCACGAACCAATACTTTATTATACTATTATACGTACCACTGTACAGTGTTTGCACCTTGCAGAATGCGGAATTTTGGACCGGATGCAAAATTCAGCACCCCAAGCATATTTATCGAATTTGGCCTATTGAAACTTACGCATCCCATTCCCCACCCCCAAAAAGTATAGAAATGCATATATACATATGACACCCAAAGCAGCTCACCAATGATAACATCCATAAAATGTCATAAAATCATCATATAAAACCATCAACACATTATACAGAAGTCATAAAGTCAACAGTCTCCCAAGCCCAGCAACTACATAAATTAAAAGCATCTGTGCAGCAAGTGGCTCCATCGTCAGCGAATGCTTTCCTAAACATAAACAACGGAAAAGACTCTCCCTGGTGAATGCGGAAGAAAAATTGATTAAATGGCAACGTTATAAGATGAACGCAGCCATGCTCATTTAAAAGGTACCCTCAAAGGGGTGAGAGAAAGTATTCCACAGTGGCTCCAGTTCTAGTCAACACTTCCATTGAAACCTTGGATGAAGAAGTGGTGAATACGAAGGTGCTCAATGTAATCAAAATATTTGTCTATGGGCATACATTGCCCTTTCTTGCCCCGTGACTATGTAATCACTAGGCCACATAATCTCATTTACTGTGTGGTCCCCAATTGGCTGGATCTACCCACATGACTGATTCACTAAAAACTAGCCCCTCTGTCAACTGACATTAGTTGCCCTCACTGACATAATCCAATTGGCTGGATCTACCCACATGACTGATTCACTAAAAACTACCCCCTCTCTCAACTGACATTAGTTGCCCTCACTGACATAATCCTGTAGTCAGATATGATTGGCTATGCAAGCATTATGTCTTCATCTCAATCACTATGTGATCCCTAATTGGCCACAAAGATGGTCCCAACCAATCAAGGAAGAAGAAAGAATCAGAAAACTGCAGAGGATGGGGGGACGACTGCTGCTAAGGGCCTGTACTTACGGGACCGCCTCTCCTGGTATGTCCTGCAGAGGACCTTAAGGTCCATGAATAATAATAGTTTAAGGGTCCTGGGCCCAAAAGAAGCCAGACTATCCTCCACCAGGGCCAGGGCTTTCTCAGTGATGGCTCCGACCTGGTGGAATGCTCTGTCCCACGAAACTAGGGCCCTGCAGGACCTGATCTCCTTCTGCAGGGCCTGCAAGACAGAGCTATTCCACTTGGCCTTCAAAGCCTGATTCGTCATTCTTTTTTCCCCTTCCCTTTTTCTTTGAAGAAACCTTTTCTGAGACCCTTCATTCCCTGGTCTCCTTACTGGCCCTAGCAGGAATAACTTGGTCAGTTAGCCCTGGTGATGTTCATTTATGTTGTATTTGATGCTGTTTTTAACTTTTTCTTTTTTCTTTTTAAATCGTTTTTAATCAATGTTTTATATTTGTTGTTAGCCGCCCTGAGCCCGGTTTTTAATCGGGAAGGGCGGGGTATAAATAAAAATGTATTATTATTATTATTATTATTATTATTATTATTATTATTATCAACTGATAAGGGAAATAGAATTAAAAACAGATTTACACATGTGACATTCTTCCACAATTGAGGGGCTTTTCAGGATATATTTCTTATTCTCCGTCGCCCAGAAAAATCAAGAGCTCCAGCATAAGAATCTAAATAGAAGAATATTTACTGCAGCCTTAGAAAATACTCAGATTTTTGAATGGCTTTAAAAGGCTGTTGGAAGAATACACTCACACCAGCTTATGCTTAGAAGACCACATTGAGGAAAACAGAAGAAATTGTTTCTGTCTGTTCCTTAAGGACCCCAAGAAACACCATGGGGATCAAATGGCACAAAAGTCATCTGAAATTCTGAACAATTGGGCAGTGGAACGAGTTGCGGGTCAAAGCAGTGAGATATCCTTGGAGGGCTTTTTAGAAGAGGCTAAACCAACTTTTGTTGCTATAAGGCAGTTCAGCCTGACAGAGGAAGTTTAACTTGATGACCCTCAGAGCCCCACCCAGCTCTGCGCTTCTATATTTGTGGCTGGTCTGAGACATCAGGTCTTTACACGCCCATCCCACAGTAGCCGCTAAGTCTGTTGACGTCAGAATGGAAAATTCCATCAGATGAGATCATCTTAACGGGTGCCGCCTCTGGTCCTTAATATGACCCTCATAATTACTAGACCGAGATGGATACCTCACAAGCAGCACTGGGTGGAAAAGCTTGGGGGAAGGGAGGCATATTCTGGAGGCCCCAAACAATCGCTCTGTGTTTCTTCTCTGCCTGCATTGCCACACCAAGACAAACCCACGCAAGTGGCAAAGGCAACTGAGCCTCTCTCTCTCCTTTGCCCACTCTCCACCCCTCCTTCAGGAGAATCCTGTGTGTTCACTACTGACAAGATCCTGCCATTGATAGCCATCATATTTATTTGTTATTGTGTCTCCCCAGTGTGGTGTAGTGGTTAAGAGCGGTAGACTCGTAATCTGGTGAACCGGTTTGCGTCTCCGCTCCTCCACATGCAGCTGCTGGGTGACCTTGGGCTAGTCACACTTCTTTGAAGTCTCTCAGCCCCACTCACCTCACAGAGTGTTTGTTGTGGGGGAGGAAGGGAAAGGAGAATGTGAGCCGCTTTGAGACTCCTTCGGGTAGTGATAAAGCGGGATATCAAATCCAAACTCTTCTTCCCCACCCCACTTTTCTATTCAGGCTACCAGAATCCTCCATGGCTGATCAATAAAGTGAGAAGTACTTGAGCTTGGGACGCGGGTGGCGCTGTGGGTTAAACCACAGAGCCTAGGGCTTGCCGATCAGAAGGTCAGCGGTTCGAATCCCCTCAACGGGGTGAGCTCCCGTTGCTCGGTCCCTGCTCCTGCCAACCTAGCAGTTCGAAAGCACGTCAAAGTGCAAGTAGATAAATAGGAACCCGCTCTGGCGGGAAGGTAAACGGCGTTTCTGTGCGCTGCTCTGGTTCGCCAGAAGCGACTTTGTCATGCTGGCCACATGACCTGGAAGCTGTACGCCGGCTCTCGGCCAATAAAGCGAGATGAGCGCCGCAACCCCAGAGTCGGTCACGACTGGACCTAATGGTCAGGGGTCCCTTTACCTTTACTTGTGCTTAGGCCTATTTCCGAACTCGGGTACTAGGGCATGAAGGTTCAACCCAGATGTACGAAGAGGGTGATGTGTGCGAACATTCGGTGAGTGACGATGGGCACATGACATGTGATTAGCAACTAGGGTCACAACAATTTTTATGCCTTTAACATCCTCTCTGAGTTAAAGGAGATGGCTGACAAGACAGAGCTGGTTGCTCTTGTTTTTCCTGTGGCTCCTGTACACAGCAGGAGTGTGTTGTTTTTGCGGGTCAGAATAACCTCCAATTTTTTGTGGTGGACTAAAGGCTGGGGGGGGTGGAACTGGGGTGGTGTTCACGAATGTTAAATCAGCCACCTCCAAACTGCTGTCCTCCAGATGTTGTTGGACTACAACTCCCAACAGCCTCAACCAGTGTGCCCAATTGTCATGGATAATAGGAGTTGTAGTCCAACACCATCTGGGGGGGGCAGGTAAGAGAGGGCACCAGCTTAGTTTATACAGAATTTAGCACATATAGGCCATCCAGCCATGAAGCTCACCGGATGAGCTTAAGGCAGTCACTCTTTCTCATTTCTAACCTACTTCACAGAGTTGCTGAGATGTATCACTGCTCATGCCTTAAGGGCTGTTGTAAAGATTATTGACATAATGGATGTGAACACTTGAAATGCCCTATCTAAATGCTAAGTATTATTAAATATTAAAGATCGAGTATTCCTGGTGCTATTGCAGAAGCCAATACGTGACGGTGGGAAGTTACAGTGTTTTGATAATCACATCAAGCTGTTCAGCTATGGACTAATAAATAATCTGATATTTGGGCTCCACATCCATGTTGCTTGAAGTTTGCTCAGAACTCTTCAACCTACGACTCGCCATCAGGACTTTGGGCAAATCAGTGGTTTGCCATCCAGGGCTAACATAGCACATTAAGCTATTCTGATGTTGAAGTCACCACATGGTATGTCTGGAAGGGGGAGGTTGTATGGATATACCCATACATTATCCTGGGAATATGTCTTCTTTTTTTTTCAATTTCTGTTTATTCATTTTTCATTTTACAAAGAGAAAGAAAAGAGATCACAAAAGAAAAAAAGGGCAAAAACTAACAAACACAAAAATACATAAATGTATACATAAATAAAAAAAATATTATGCATGTCTACACAGATTTCTTCATAATACATTGGATTCTTTATCTCCAGCAACTAAATAATAGTCTGTAAACAAACCAACTGATACATTTTTTTCATACTTAATTTTGTGTAGATTTTGCCTCTAAATTGACTTCCCTCAACTAGCACTCCATTGCATCACATGATAACTCATATATAATATAATATCCCCATTCCAATTACCATATTCCTGTTGTTGTTATTGTTTTCCTTTTTTTAAAAAAAAGCTCTGAAACCAAATGTTAAAGATCCATTCGATTGGTATTTATTTTGCTTAAAAATTAGTTTTTCACTAGCTAACAATTTTCTGCAAGAGCTATTGCAGAGCATGTAGCCTGTTCAGGTCACACCTCTTTTTTAGATAACCCAAAAATTTGCCCCACTCTTCAGCAACCCTACTTCTGGGATTTTCTTTAACCTTTTCCGATAATATAGCCTGGGAATATGTCCTAGTAGTTTGCACTCAGAAAGATCTATAGGGACACTTTGGGATGTGCCCCAGGATTCCGCCAAATTATGTGGGTTACACATAAGTAAATGGCTGGGCACCCTGTGCTTGTCAGATTAGTGGTGCTGAACCTATAAACCACACTTTTCTTTTCTTTTCTTTTCTTTTTTAAAAAATGATAACATCACAAGTTTTGGAAATTATATCTGAATGCTAAGAATGAGCACAAAGAAATCCAGCAACTTTCTAAACAAATGATTTGCCCTGTTGTCACTCCCTTCCTGGACTGTACTATGGGGGCAAGTGGCAGATTGCATTACTGGAAGCTACCCCATGGCAAAGTATTCATACACACACTTGGGAAAAGAGAATGTCAGGGAGGAAACTAGACCCCCCCCCCCAAAATCCCTTCTCTTCTATACCTAGTTCTCTATGTACAACCCCACACACTTTATATCAGGAGCATTCAGCCACATAATCAATCCCTAGCATCTATTCTGCAATGGTATAGTGCATGAGTTGTTTTGCCTAGGGAACCCAGTAAAAAACATTAGGGGTTATATCCAAGTGCTACTGCTACACAGACCTACGCAGACCTATTGAAATCAAGGAACCTTTAGTTGTGCTTATTAATTCCAGTGAGTCTATATTTTCCATTGCATCTCTTCCTAACAATTGTTTAATCTCGTTTCTCTCTGAGGAATCGTTGAAATCACTGCTTCTTGGCATCTTCCAGGAATAAGAATAACCCAATCCCTAAAAACAAAACAAAACAAAGCACCCTCCTTATAATGACAAATAAGAAAGTAGCACATCATATTGTATTTTACCATTTCTGATACAGACAGGCACCTTTTCCCCTTTGTGACATTTCCCTATACTGTACTAAAAGACTTTTCATTGTTATCATTATTCTAAATAACCAGACTATAAAAGTGATTTTTCTGGCGCAAACCAGACAAAAACAAGACAACTGTCAAATCCTCTCATCTTCTAGCAACGGTTACACCATCAGTTTGGGAACAGGCTTGTTTCTCGTAGAGATGTGTTGCCAAACCCCCAGTCTAAATCGAGCCGTGTTAGGTAAGGTGAATTCCCATCCAGACCCTTTCAACTGCTACTTATAACGGCGGCGGCTTTTAATAGAGCTGGGCTGTCGCCTGCATTGGGAGAGGGTGGGGTGAATGTTTGCACCCTCTGGAAAGGGGTGGATTTAGCAGCCTTCAGAAGTGTGCAACTTGTCTGAAGGGATCCACATGTTCGTAATGCAATGCAGATGTTCCACAGCTGGTTTCCCGCCTGTTGTTGCTTCTCTTCTCCACACCCCCCCACCCGCCCAGCCACTTTTTATTTCATTTTCTCCCTCCCTCATGTCCTTGAAACGATCTTTCAAATACGACAAAAAACTTCCAAGATTCTACACCAGAGCAATATCCAGCTTTTATCGTTCTCTTGTCTCATCCACTGCCCAAGCCTGCATGTTCTCCCACAAGGAAGGTGCAATTTCCATGCATCACCAGCTGAAACTGTGGAAGGAAACATGCGCAGCAACAGTTGCCCCAGGCAGATGGCCCAGGGGATAAGAGAAAGGCAAGAGGTTCGAGCCAGAGGCTTTGGACTCCAGGGCCAATTCCCAGCTTTGCAGCACACACCTCTCCATTCTCTCAGGGTGGATCCCCTCATCTGCACAGCAGCAGAAAGAAATCCCAAAACAGAAAGGATAAATGGCCTACATTTGAGAGATGGAATGCATTAATCATTATGCATTCCGTGTGGGGCAGGGGAAACCAACCTGGTGCCCTCCAGATATTACAAACTATAGTTCCCATTATTGTCCACTGCCCATGCTGGCTCAGGCTGATGAATTTGAGTCCAAAAGCATCTGAAGAGAATCACATTGGCTACCATAGGCATAGGACTTTGGCTGAATTATCTTAGAATTATCTTAGAATTTCCCAGTAGTAATGTACGGAAGTGAGAGCTGGACCATAAAGAAGGCTGATCGCTGAAGAATTGATGCTTTTGAATTATGGTGCTGGAGGAGACTCTTGAGAGTCCCATGGACTGCTAGAAGATCAAACCTATCAATTCTTAAGGAAATCAGCCCGGAGTGCTCACTGGAAGGACAGATCCTGAAGCTGAGGCTCCAAAACTTTGGCCACCTCATGAGAAGAGAAGACTCCCTGGAAAAGACCCTGATCTTGGGAAAGATGGAGGGCACAAGGAGAAGGGGATGGCAGAGGACAAGATGGTTGGACAGTGTTCTCGAAGCTACCAACATGAGTCTGACCAAACTACAGGGTATCTGAAGAAGTGTGCATGCACACGAAAGCTCATACCAAGAACAAACTTAGTTGGTCTCTAAGTGGTCTCTAAATCCTTCTCTACTGGAAGGATTTTTTTAATTTTATTTTGTTCAAACTACAGGAGGCAGTGGAAGACAGGAGTGCCTGGCGTGCTCTGGTCCATGGGGTCACGAAGAGTCGGACACGACTAAACGACTAAACAACAACATACAATTTTCTGGAGCCTGTTCTTCCCCTGTTCTGTGAAGCCTTTAAAATATCCTTGGATCTCTCTGGGAACACCACACTTCTCTGAGCTGAATGGCTCTTCCCACACCTATTCGTCATGTCATATTCAAGGTTGTGTATATTCTAGGCAATACGTTTCAAAGCCGGGGAACAGCCATATACCATTAAATCTTTCAATGCATCAAGAGACAAGGCAGTCACAGATTCCCTTGCCTGTTGCTTCCCAGTTGCTACATTCACACGCAAACATAGCACCACCAACTTGATGCATGGCACACCTGAAGACCCCATCAGTTATTGTTGTGGGGGAGGAAGGGAAAGGAGAATGTTAGCCGCTTTGAGACTTCTTCGGGTAGTGATAAAGTGGGATATCAAATCCAAACTCTTCTTTTCAGTCTTTTTTGTATCTCCTACTAACTGACCCGGCCGCGCCTTGATGTCCGGGGGTAATTCCCAACAATTTTGGGGTCTTGCAAAAAAGATTTCAGGGTATCCTGGTTTTTACTTTTTGAAATATAGCAATACTAGCTGACCCGGCCACTCCTTGCTGTGGCTGATTTGGTGAAATGCAAAAGTAAGATACAGTATGAAAGAGAAAGCATATGTTTACTTACAGCTTATCTCATTGAAGTTCAGTCTATGTGTTCTCCGTTTGCCCCTCCCCTTTTTGTCTTCGTTTCTACAACTGTTTATTAATACTATTTTAGTCTATGAGGTTCTTTGTCCCAGTAGTGTTTGTGGGCGGTCTGTCTGTCGATTGGATGGTGGTAGTGACGTCGGGAAAGGAGGAGGAGGGGTCAGAAAGAGGTGTGTTGTGTTGTGCTGTTTAACGTCCACTGGAGGGCGCTATATTTTTTGCAGAAAATCACATTTTTACCTGGGAGAGGTGTGGTATTTGTGCAATATAAGTACATATGATCACTCCCATATGGCCATGGAACGTTGTGTCCAAATTTGAACGGAATCGATCAAGGGGTTACGGAGAAAGGCGGTCGTTAACAAACATCCAACTTGAACGATTTTATATATATAGATGAACAGACCTGTTCTATCTGAAGTGCATTTTTACTCCCCCAGCTGCCACCCCCAAATGTATTTCGGAATGGACCCCCCCATTTTAACTTTTTAGGCTAGGGATGGGGAAGCTATTGCCCTCCACATAGGTCTTGACACCCCTGATCTTTGGCCATGCTGGTTGGGATTGATGGAAATTTGTGTCCAACAATATCTGGAGGACCACAGTTTCCCCAGCCTTACAATAATGGTGTCCATTGCTTTGCCTTGTGTGGGCTACGCCCTTTTCACTTGCTTATCCACAAATTTTGGTTCCCCCTTGCAAATCTTCCTAGTTTCATAAACCTTATTCCCTTTAATCCCAAATCCTGCAGATCAAAAGGTCTTATATTTTATTGTTATTTTTTATTTTAAAAACCCCTGCCATAATAATCTAATAATTTCTAATAATCTGTACTGATATACAAGAAATGAGAATATATAATAAAATAATTTGTCAAATATAAGAATTAGTGGCAATGGAAGCAGTATCGTCATGGTTTGATAAATTTAACCCGAGAAGACGAGAAGTGGAAGTTTAAGAACTAGATAGGATTGAATATTGAATGTATGCATGTTGGTTTGGTTTGTTTGATTTATTTGCTTTTGTAAGATTTGCTTTGTTGTGTTTTGTTGTGTTTGTTAGTAATCAAGTAATTAAGTTTGGAAATTTTATTTGTTTGGGATTTTTTTGTTTGCATGTCTGTATAATTTTCAATAAAGATTTAATAATTAAAAAAAAAAAGCCCTGCAAAACTAATCAGGGTTATAGCCATTCAAACTGTGTGAAAGAAAGCTGTGTTGGTCTGTCATAGTCAAAACAAAATAATAATAATAATAAAATTCCTTCCAGTAGCACCTTAGAGACCAACTAAGTTTGTTCTTGGTATGAGCTTTCGTGTGCATGCACACTTCTTCAGGTATCTGAAGAAGTGTGCATGCACACGAAAGCTCATACCAAGAACAAACTTAGTTGGTCTCTAAGGTGCTACTGGAAGGAATTTTTTTTATTTTTTATTTTGTGTGAAAGAAGCTCATTTGTTCAGATTTGCATATATTTTTTAGCAGGCAGGGGTTCTCTTTCCAGGGGAAGAATGTGTTGCTTTTGCTTCATGTGGAATGGTAGAATTACAGAGCACCCCAGGAACAGCAGGAAAAGTCACCTCAGTTGAGAGCTTGAGGAAAAAGCCACTCCCCATTAGTGACCAGACCTATTGGGTTTGTGACATATGCCTGGGAAGAACTGGTTCTCTCCAGCAGATGTCAGAACTGCACAGGCTCCTAACAGCTGCCATCTCATTCCATGATTAGCAAGGAGACATGGGATGTCCCCCCCACCCCACCCCACCCCACCCCACCCCTCTGGCACAGATCTTTGCGAGAAGTTTTAGCATGGCTGACAGTCTTCTTTCCACCCTGGTGATCTCCGCATGGAGCTTCACATTTATAGTGAACGGCCTTGCCCTCGAGGGTATATAACTTTTTTTTTATTTTTTTGGTAGTATGTATTTATGGCTGATTATTTGCGTAGACCGGCTCTGTGTATTGAAGGGGAAATGATATTGTGGTACTTTCCACATGCTGGTTAAAATTGCATCTGCTTGCTTATTATGAGTTTGCATGTTTATAATGCTACTTGGTGTTATTCTAAGTAGTCCCTCTCTGCTCATAAACGTGCGGTTGGATGAGCCTTGAGAAAAGAAAACCCTCGGCGGTGTATATTTTTGTGATTTCCCCTACAGGTCCGGTGTCAAGAGAGCAGATTTCTTGTTTTCCCATCCATGGAGGCAATTGATGGCAGGCGCCTTCTCTCTCTCTCTCTCTCTCTCTCTCTCTCTCTCTCTCTCTCTCTCTCTCTCTCTCTCTCGCATTGTGTGTTAGCTCTGGCTGTCCTCCGCCAAACCTCTCTCTGCTTTGCATATGGGGTGGGGAGGGAAAGGTCTGGAGACACTGAGATGATAAAGTGAGCTGTCAATTTTTGCATTTTATTTTAAATGAGAGGCAAGAAAGACTTCGCTGCTCTCCTCTAGGCTGAGCTCATGCCACATGCATGAGCATAGCTCAAAGGACGAAGGGAAGGGAACTGGATCAGAGCAGTCAGAAGATATATTGCGGAAAGCAATATATCGGGTGCTAGTTGTTGCTCACTTTCAGTCCCCGTTAAGAACAGTCCGCTGGATCAGGCCAAACACCGATCTCATCCAACATCCTGTGGCTAAACAGATGCCTATGGGAAGCCCACAAGCAAGGCTAGAGGCATGCAAAGCACATTTCATTCTAGATTTTTTTTTTTAAGGTGAACATTTATTGAATGCATAAAGGTAAATGTAAAGGGACCCCTGACCATTAGGTCCAGTCGCGGACGATTCTGGGGTTGCGGCGCTCATCTCGCTTTATTGGCTGAGGGAGCCGGCGTACAGCTTCCGGGTCATGTGGCCAGCATGACAAAGCCGCTTCTGACGAGCCAGAGCAGCGCACGGAAACACCGTTTACCTTCCTGCCAGAGCGGTACCCATTTATCTACAGTGGTACCTCGGGTTACAGACTCTTCAGGTTACAGACACTTCAGGTTACAGACTCCTGTGGAAAATGTAAAATGATTGTCTGTATAATGTCTGTATATTGTATTTTCTTTCTCTGTGTTTTGTTTTTTGTGATGTCTCTTTTTTTGTATTGTCACATGACAAATTCTGTAATCTTTTAAATCAAATAAAGTTTATTTTAATTAAAAAAAAAAAAAAAGGTTACAGACTCCGCTAACCCAGAAATATTACCGGTACCTCGGGTTAAGAACTTTGCTTCAGGATGAGAACAGAAATCGGGCAGCGGCGGCGCGGTGGCAGCAGCAGGAGGCCCCATTAACTAAAGTGGTACCTCAGGTTAAGAACAGTTTCAGGTTAAGAACGGACCTCCGGAACGAATTAAGTTCTTAACCTGAGGTACCACTGTACTTGCACTTTGACGTGCTTTCGAACTGCTAGCTTGGCAGGAGCAGGGACCGAGCAATGGGAGCTCCACCCATCACAGGGATTCCAACCACCGACTTTCTGATCTGCAAGCCCTAGGCTCTGTGGTTTAACCCACAGTGCCACTCGTGTCCCATAAAAGCATCTTTTATGATTGAGTATGCATTGAGTATGCATACACTAATCGAACAATACACTAATCGAAACACACCCATTCTTTGAAACTGGCACTTCTCCCAATTTTGCAACGCAGTTCTCCAGCCAAGTAAGCTGTACAAAAATTAGAGTATATTAGGGCAAAGTGTCATAATTAGTGAAAATTGGCATATATCATAATTAGTGAAAATTGGCATATATCATAATTAGTGAAAATGGCACACAAAATGTATTATATTAGTGAGAGACAAATGTTTTGCAAATTTTTGCCCATTTAGCAGAAACCTGGCTGATCTACTGCAAATCACCCAGAAATATCTCACTAGCTACTTTTCTCCTTCCCCTGATCTAGAAAGGTCACCCCTTTTTTTGACACAGGGGTTAGGTTCACTTGAAAGAGGAACACTCATAGAAATCATGTGTTAAAACATTACTGTAATACCCAGAGTTCCTAGGCTGATTTGTGTTTGAGAGCCAGCAGAGCTGAGTCACATCCACACCATACATTTAAAATATATTAAATGCATATTTAAAACACACAGCTTCGCTCCCCCCCCAAGAATTATGGGAACTGTAGTCTCCTCTCACTGAGCTCCAATTCCAGCATCCTTGGGAAACTACAGTTCCCAAGTTTCATGTGGGGAAGCCTTGTGTTTTAAATGCATGGTGTGGAGATGACCTTGGTGACAAGTAACTGGTACTATACAGATGTAGGACAGGGCATTGAAGTGGATGGGGTTTTTGTGTGTCTTCCTAACACAAACACACACCAATCTCAATGGGGTGTTGGACAGCTCCATCTCATCTCTGTTGTCATCCCACCCTGCTATTGGCAGACAGATGGCACACCGCTGAGAAGGAGAAGAGGAAGTCGTGGTAACGCCTGCAATGTGGATGGAGGAAGTGGAAGCAGTATTGTAACTGGAGAGGAGGTTGGGGCAGAAAAAAAGGGACAACGGTGGCCACCAAGCCTGCTCAGGTTCAGATTCTCACTCACCCATGAAGTCCACTGGGTGACCCTGAGTCATTCATTATCTCTCGGCCTAAGATACTTCACAGGGGTGTTGTGGAGATAAAACGGGGAGTTGCTATGTATGCTATCTTGAGTTCCTTGGTGAGACAGAAATGCACTATACAGTGGTACCTCGGAAATTGAACGGAATCCGCTCCGGAAGTCCGTTCGACTTCGTCGGATGTTCGGCTTCCAAAGAACATTTGCAAACTGGAACACTCACTTCTGGGTTTGCGGCATTTGAGAGCCAAAACGTTTGACTCGCAAGGCGTTCGGGATCCAAGGTACGACTGTATAATGTACGAGTTCGTGCATGCATCCAAATCCCAGATGGTTCTGATGAGGTTGAGCGTGTTTTAGAGGGCATGCGGGGAGGATGTTGCAAAGTAGGAAGCGGCAAAGTTAAAATCTCACCTAGCAAATGCCACCTAGCAAATGCCCAGGGTCCATGCCAATCATTTATTTTCCAAAACATTTCTCAATTTGAATTCACACTCTGCTGGAGTCGATGTCACTCCTCTATCCTTGACACTTGGTCTCTAATTTGATGCTGGAGTTTGGGAGGGTTGGGGTTAGCAGGTGGCACTGTGGGTTAAACCACAGAGCCTAGGGCTTGCCGATCAGAAGGTCGGCGGTTCGAATCTCCACGATGGGGTGAGCTCCCGTTCCTCGGTCCCAGCTCCTGCCCACCTAGCAGTTCGAAAGCACGTCAAAGTGCAAGTAGATAAATAGGTACCGCTCTGGCGGGAAGGTAAACGGCGTTTCCGTGTGCTGCTCTGGTCCACCAGAAGCGGCTTAGTCATGCTGGCCACATGACCTGGAAGCTGTACGCCGGCTCTCGGCCAATAAAGTGAGATGAGCGCCGCAACCCCAGAGTCGGACACGACTGGACCTAATGGTCAGGGGTCCCTTTACCTTTACTTATAAAGGCATACCGTCACGGGTTATATGGGGAATTCCTATAGGATCATATGCTTTAAAGCTGAATACAGAATTGGAGGTACCACGAAATCCCAATGAAAACAACCCTCATCTGCAGTTCTCAAATGTTCCAAAACTATGAGCTGAGCCTGCCTCCAAAAATATGTTGAGGTTTTCCAAAATTATATTCTGGAGGGCTTGTTTTCTTTCTTTTTTTTAATGTGGCTTCTGGCTTAGGCCTCATTGCAAGGCATGTTTTCTCAGACCTTGCTCAAACACCATGAAATATACTTTAACAGAAAAAGAAAAGAAAAAAGAATATCACCCAACATCCTTCTGTTTTCAGCTGCTGAAATGTTACGGAATGAATAGATGGCTTTTCGTGGACTGTTTCCTTCTAAAGAAATTGTGCCAGAGGTTTTATTTCATCGCTGACTAGGATCGGGGAGCCTGTGACCCTACAGATGGTGTTGGGGTTCCAACTCCCATAAGCCCCAGCCAGTATAACCAACCAGGGATGACAGGAATACCTTGTTGAGCTATTTTTAAAAGAATAATAAGTAGGATAATGAGATAAGCCTATTTTGAAAGACTCTTTGGTCCAAGATAATTGTCTGATGTTAATCATAATTATTAGTATTTTTGTCATACAAGGCAAGCACATTACATCATTTGTAAATGCCGGAGGCAAGCAAGGAGGACCGACAACAACAGGCTCAATGGAAGGAGGCCAGTTATCTTGTTTGCGTAAGCTGGCTTGTGTGTCAGGAGATCTATTTTGCCAGCCAAGTTCAGTTCTATTTCATAGTATCATCTCAGGGTGACTTACCGTCTTTTCCCCTTTTTAAGACACCGTCTTATAATTTTTTTTTCCTCAAAAAAACACAGGGTGGCTTATTTTTGGGGGGATGTCTTATTTTTATTACATCAGTATGGTACGGTACAGCCTCCCCCTGCGCGCTGAGCAGGCGGGGCAGAACTCCGCAAGAGGTGCGTTTTCCCCCAGCGCCTCTCGCTGGTTCGCTGGCTCCCTGCGCATGCAGGAGAGGCTGAGGTGGCGACAGGAACAATGGCGGCACCACGGCTTACTTTTGGGGTACGTCTTACTTCTCACAAAGGTAAAAAAACCCTGCCATGGCTTACTTTATGACTACGTATTAAAAAAGGGGAAACAGGGTAGCTATGCATCTGGGGGGTGGGCTCTGGTGCAGGGCCCTCCAGACTGCCCCAATGCAGCCCTACTTCAAACCATAGCTGTCAACTTTCGGATTTGAAAATAAGGGATTTCCCCAAACTTTCGGATTTGAAAATAAGGGATGCCGCAAGGGTGGTGCAATGGCACCAAGTAGCCTCGCCACCCTGCGCTCCAGAGGCTGCGTGCGAACGGGTGAACGAAAGAGCGAGCGCATAGACGGCAGGCAGGCTGTCTGTCTGGTTGGGCGTGAGGGTCTGGCTGCACAAGTAATAATAATAATAATAATAATAATAATAATAATAATAATAATAATTTATTTGTACCCCGCCCATCTGGCCGGGTCCCCCCAGCCACTCTGGCGGCCTCCAATGGATATTAAAATACATTAAAATATCACAAGTTAAAAACTTCCCTAAACAGGGCTGCCTTGAGGTATTTTCTGAATGTCAGATAGTTGTATATCTCTTTAACCTCTGATGGGAGGGCGTTCCACAGGGCAGGCGCCACTACCGAGAAGGCCCTCTGCCTGGTTCCCTGTAGCTTTGCTTCTCGCAATCAGGGAACCGCCAGAAGGCCCTCGGCGCTGGATCTCACACTCTAGCTTGACTAAGACTAAGACTGTAATCTCAAAGTAAGCTTAAATAAAATCAGTGCGCCTTCTGAATAGAGGATCAGGTTGCAAGAAAGAGATTCTAACATGCAGCTCATGCTCCTAACTACGGTTTACACAGAGGGCTGGCTTAGCCACACCCCAGGAGTGTTTCTGTGGGTACCTCTTCACTGTATTTCACATAACTGAATGGATACCATTCACCATTATGTGGAAATGGCTTTGCTGCGCTTTGGGGTACTGTTGCAATGAAAGCAAACGTTGCCTCCCACTCCCAGTACAGAACATCCTGGCTTTTGCTGGAATGGATCACACAGGGTAGTCTTATGTGGAGAGTCGAGCTGGATTTGCAATATACAGAAAACACACACACACACAACCCCTCCCATCGCAACAATGGGGATTCTTATAGCTCTGGTGCCTCTTTTCTACTTACATCACAGGCTGTTCAGCTACCCTTTGTTGTGCTGGGTTTCCAAATAAAGTCATCCCGGAACACGTTTGCCTAGCATACAGATCTGAATTAATTCAATTCCTAAATAAGCAGTGGCCAGTTAACCTGCAGAGGAGTAACGCATGAGCCACGGATTCGAGCTGCAACACCGTTCTGGCAAAGCCGATCTCGCAGAATGCCAAAAGGCACTGACATCTCACGGAAGCAATGAACGCTTGCACAAGACCTTAGGTAAGAAACGCTCGCAGCAAAAACCCAAGGGCAAGATGGTGGATCAAACACCAGAGAGGCAAAACAAGCCTACGCCTTGCAAATTCTTGCCGCTGTTTTGAAACCCTGAGTGGGCTTACGGTTCATTTTTTTACCAGCAGTGTAGGGTGAGGGGTGCCAAGCAATCCAGAATATACTTCATTGGTGAGAACCACTTCCTCTTTTCTATTAAATCCCCTTCATACCTGCCAACATTCAGACGCAACAAACCCGGAAGATTTTTATATTTGCATAATGAAATATAATGTGCGCATTGGCGGGGATTTCCCTACGGCCTCGTAAATGTAATGGAAGAGAGCAGATTGTTATTATTTTTTGCTCAGGAAATCAGCCCAGTTGGCAAGTTCACCTTTTGCACAGCCTTCCATGCAAGGACATATCAGGGCCTCGCAATTACCCTACTGGAAGGTAAAGGGGCACAGCCCAGAAACAGCTACAGTGGTTTCCTTACGTTTTCTCCCCAAACACTCATTCAGAGTCTGTAAGCCTTGAACACAAGGAGTGAACATGTACGGATTAAGGTTCAGAAAAAATGGCGACATTGTTACACCATCAAAAAGGCAGATCCTTGCCCCAAGGAGCTTGAAATATTTGTTTCACAATGTAGTTCTTTTACAAGATTTATGTACCGCTTTATTGTAATAAAGCGGTTTACGGAAAATAAGAGTGCAGCAGAGAACAATTAGGGGAGTGGGGAGAGAGTTTGAAGAAGAGTTTGGATTTGATATCCCGCTTTATCACTACCCGAAGGAGTCTCAAAGCAGTTAACATTCTCCTTTCCCTTCCTCCCCCACAACAAACACTCTGTGAGGTGAGTGGGGCTGAGAGACTTCAGAGAAGTGTGACTAGCCCAAGGTCACCCAGCAGCTGCATGTGGAGGAGCGGAGACGCGAACCCGGTTCCCCAGATTACGAGTCTACCGCTCTTAACCACTACACCACACTGGCTCTCACCAGAGGAAGAGGAGAGGAAGAGCAAAGACGGTAACAAAGGATGGTAGTGCAGTGGTACCTCGGTTTTCGAACGTAATCCATTCCGGAAGTCCGTTCGAGTTCTGAAACGTTCGAAAACTGAAAACGGAAGCCTCAAAACCGAAGCCTCAATACGGAAAACTCAAAACGGAAGCGGCGTTTGAGTTCCGAAACGTTCTACTGTGGAGGCGTTCGAAAACCGAGGTACCACTGTAAATAGCATCATTTTGGAACACCATAAAGGAGAAAACAGTAGCTACCTGTTGTTGGCATCCACCTGTCTCAAGAGACAATGGAGTGCGCCTCCAGGGGTGAAGTCAAACCAATTCACAGCATCTGCTGTTCCTGCAGAGACGGCAAACTCGTAACTGCCGCCTCCTGAGTTGCTTTTGCTGCGTGAGCAGCACCAAAGTGACCTCTCGGGGGCGCAAGCCTGAGCAGTGCGTAGGGAGGCCCTGGGATGCCCGGATGACAAGATTCCCCCCTCTCGGCCCCACTGATGTGATCCAAAGGAAAGGAAAGGAATACGTGTGGCACCAGCTTGGCTGCCGGAGTTACTGGAAGGAAGCATGCAAAACAGGGGCTACCAAAAAATACCGTATTTTTCGCTCTATAACGCGCACTTTTTCCTCCTAAACAGGAAGGGGGAAAGTCTGTGCGCGTTATGGAGCGAAGTCACTGGCTGGCAGCGGGATCCCTCGGCTGCCACAGCAGTTGTAAGCCTCTGCCACCGGAGCCATGGCTCCCAGCCGGGCGGGAGAGGAACGGACAGCCCAAAAGCAGCGCTTTCGGGATGTCCGTTCCTTTCCGCACCCTCCCCCTTTTGCGCTGTCAAGGCGGGCGTGGAGGGGTGGGGGGGAAATGAACAGACAGCCCAAAAGCAGGGCTTTTTGGATGTCCGTTCGTTTCCCCCTCCACCCCTCTGCACCCGCCCCCTTTCGCTCTGTCAAGGCGGGCGCGGAGGGGTGGAGGGGAAACGAACAGACAGCCCAAAAGCAGCACTTTTGGGGTGTCTCTTCCTTCCCCCCCTCCGCGCCCGCCCCCTTTCGCATTGTCCTGGCAGGTGGGGGGGAAAGGAACAGACAGCCCGAAAGCGCTGCTTTCGGGATGTCCGTTCCTCCCCTGCCCCTGGAGAGCACAAGGAGGGAGGGAGATGCTTCCCCCCTCGCCTTCCATCCTTCTCTCTCTCTCTCTCTCTCTCTCTCTCTCTCTCTTCCCTCCCTCTCTTCCTCCTTCTTTCCCTCTTTCTTCCTCTCTCTTCCTTCCTTCCTTCTCTCTCTCTTCCCTCCCTCCCTCCCAGCCTTTTAGAGGAGGAAAAACAGAAAAAAATATTTTTCTGGTTTTCCTCCTCTAAAAACGAGGTGCGCATTATGGTCCGGTGCGCATTATAGAGCGAAAAATACGGTAAGTAAATAAAATGGGAAATGGTGGGGGGGTATTTGGTGGAAAATCTGCTAATGGTCCTTTTTGGGGGGTGGGGGAAAGCAAGGTCTCAGTTAACTTGCTCTGGATTTTGCACGAAGGAGTGCTGCAGTCCCCACCGTAAGCAGGTCTTCCAAGCTTTCACAGATTTGAGGATATTCCACAGGCAGCTATCTTACAGGATATATTTCTTGTGCACAGAGAGAAGAGAAGAGAAGATTTCTTTATTGACATTGTACAAGTACAAGTACATTGTACAAGTGCAACGAAATTGGATGCCATCCCATAAAAAAAAAGCACAAAAAACAAAAGACAAAAAAACCACATTTTCAGCCACACATGCACATGCGTACACACCCATCACAACTCTCCAAGGTCATATTATCTGGTTACAGCATTTAAGATGGTTATAGCTCTTGGGTAGAAACTATTCTTCAATCTATTTGTTCTTGTTGCGTGTCAAATCCCGACCCCTCCCGTGGTGAAATAAAGACACAAGACTCAATAATTAAGGTTAATGGGCATAGAAAGGCCACAACTTTATTGATTACGAATGTAGAGAGGTATTGGCTTAGGCATTGGATCTAACGAACTGTATCTGACTCCAGCATGCTATATCTGACTCCAGCATCACCGATGGGAGAGTCCTGCTGCTGCACATCAGCTAGGAACTCACCCTGGGGTCACCGATATGGGGCGTGCCTTTGGCCCTCACCTACCACGGCTTCGGACAGGGACACGCCCCCCGGACTCGTTTAACGAAGTACCCTTCAGCATTTGGGGGAGGTGATGGCCCAACCTCCCCCCCACCTTCAGCCTTCCCTAGATAATCCAATGCCTAGCCGCCAACCTAAGTTGTGACGAGTTGCTACGAGGTAGGCGAAAACCACAAGGCTCCAGCCAATTTGCCAGGTGGGAAAATTCCTACCAGGTCCCTCAACGGCGACCAACCGAAGTCCATAGCAAGGTCAGGGAGAACGCTACCTGCAAAAAAGGGAGGGTGGGCGGGAAAAAGAATCAGCTGGCGGGGGCAGGAAGCAAGAGGCTGAGCCCTGTTCGCGGGCTTGCTTAAATGCAGCAAGCCATGCCTACCGGCCGCACCGATAGGTCGGCCTGCCAGGCGCCGCGCCCAGGGCTCAGCCAATGGTGGCAGGGGATGAAGCCATCCCCTGCGCACATGAAGGGCTCGTGATGCCCGCAACCCCTCTCCTCCCTCCGGGCGGAAGGGACTATCTAATTGTTCTATATCTCTTGCCCGAAGGCAGTGGTGCAAAAAGACTATATCCCGGATGAGATTGATCCTGTAAAATATTGCTTACTTTTTGAAGGCAACAGGAACTGTATAGTTCTTCCAAGGATGGGAGAGGATGACCAATAATCTTTCGGGCTGTGGTTATGACCCTCTGTAGTGCCTTCCTCTCCATGGCTGTGCAACTGGAGAACCAAGCACAGACACAATATGTAAGAATGCTCTCTATGGAGCCTCAGTAGAAGGACACCAGCAGTCTGACTTTAAAAGTCTGAGGAAATAAATTCTCTGCTGGGCCTTCTTTACCAGAGCAGTAGTATTTGCGCTCCAAGTCATACCCTGCTCGATAATTACGAACTGGCATTGGTATGTGTGTGTACCTTATCTGCTCCCCCATTCTCAGCTTCCATATTTTTAAAATAAAAAAGTATAGTGTGGGAGCCATCCTATACAACCATTCCTGGGATAAATTCCCATTGAACTCCGTTTATTTAGTTATGCTTATTTCTTACTGGGTTCATTTGGCTGCACACATTTGCTGTGCGGCTTATAAAACAAGAAGTAGATGCAATATTAAAATAGGGATTACTTCAGAGTAGACGCATATAGAATTTTACTGGCTATCCGTTTATTTAAAAATATAGAAGCACACTGGGGGAGTTGGTAACGCATCCAGGATAGTACCTGCATTATTTGAAACTTTTGGGAAGCCCAAATAAATCATTAAGGGGTTGCTGTTTTATTCTGACACGTTTGCAAGTCCTTTTCCATACTGATGGGGTCACTTATGTTTACTGAGTACACAGAACATTTGCATCTTTCCAAGATAAATACAGTTTTAATGTTAGAAACATGCATGGAATTAAGACTCCGCTAACTTTGCCAACACATGCAAATACCTTCACCAACAGTCAGCCTGGGGAATCAGTGGAAATGTTTGAGGATAGCAAATGTTATTGTGGAATGATCCCTTACCCACCCACCAGCTTAAAAGAACACACGCACAACCCTTCTATCTGCAAGATACTTCCTGAAACATCTTGAAGAGCGTGGAATCCTAGCACATGAAAAATGGGGCTGTAAATGAGGGGCGCTATTTGGGTAGGGCATAAGGGGCAATTACCCCACGCCCCATTTTAGATTGCATGCAATTATTCCTCTAACATCTGCAAGATACAGAAAAGCAACCACCCCCCAAAATAATTTTTTTGCAGATTAATCTTGGCCATTAGCCTCTCCTTTCACCGATGCGAAGAGAAAAATCTTACTAATTTAACATGGTTTCAACTAAACAGGTTTTATAGGGGAAACTAGAAATTTTGAAATATATTCAAGGAGGAAATGTACAATGATGTTACAAGGGAAATGCCGGGTCCCCAATGTCATGTTTTGTTTATAATTCAGGGAGCAGCATTTGCACATGAAAACTGACCAAAAAAATTTTTAATTTAATTTTTATTTGTTAAAAAAGACATACACATGTACATATACATATACATATGCATATACATATACAAGTATACATATACATATAAACCTCTACACATATATACCTTTACAAATATACACACCTTTTGTGTTCTTTCTTACCCCTCCATCACCTTTATCCTTCACCACCCTGAGGTGGGGGGTGGTGAAAGAAAACTGAGAAGTTGGCAAGGGGGATTAACCCTTCTCCCACGTGTCAAATCCATACCCTCCAACATTTCTCCAATGAAAATAGGGACGTCCCATTCCATAATGATAATTTTACTATTTATACCCCACATCTCTTTCTGGGTTCCCCCAGCCTCTCTAGGCAGCTTCCGAAATATATAAAAACATAATAAAACATTAAACATTAAAAAAAACTTCCCTATACAGTGGTACCTTGGTTCTCAAACTTGATCCGTTCCAGGAGTCCGTTCGATTCCTGAAACGTTTGAAAACCAAGGTGTGGCTTCCAATTGGCTGCAGGAGCTTCCTGCACTCAAGTGGAAGCCGTGTCGGATGTTTGGCTTCTGAAAAACGTTGGCAATCCAGAACACTTACTTCTGGGTTTGCGGCGTTCAGGGGCCGATTTGTTCTGGAGCCAAGCCGTTTGAGTACCAAGGTACAGGATTGCCTTCAGACGGCTTGGGGGGTCAGATAACTCCACACCCTCCAGTGAAAATAGGGGCATCCTACCATACCCTCTGTGGGACGCGGGTGGCGCTGTGGGTTAAACCACAGAGCCTAGGGCTTGCTGATCAGAAGGTCGGCGGTTCGAATCCCCGCAACGGGGTGAGCTCCCGTTGCTCGGTCCCTGCTCCTGCCCACCTAGCAGTTTGAAAGCCCGTCAAAGTGCAAGTAGATAAATAGGTACCGCTGCAGCGGGAAGGTAAACGGTGTTTCTGTGCGCTGCTCTGGTTCGCCAGAAGCGGCTTAGTCATGCTGGCCACATGACCTGGAAGCTGTACGCCGGCTCCCTCGGCCAATAATGCGAGATGAGCGCCACAACCCCAGAGTCGGTCACGACTGGACTGATCAGGGGTCCCTTTACCCTTTACCTTTAAGGAAAAGCGGGACATTCCAGGATCAAATCAGAAACCAGGATGGCTTCTCTAAATCAAGGACGTCCCTGGAAAATAGGGACACTTGGAAGGTCTGCAAATCTCCCCTGTAAATGTTGTTTGGAAACCAGGAAGGGGGACCTGTGGCCTTCCAAATGTTGCTGGACTGCAACTCCCATCATCCCTAACTCTTGGCTATGCTGGCTCAGGCTGATGGGAGTTGGAGTCCAACAACATAGGGAAGGGCACAGCTTCCCCATCTCTGTGTTAAAAGTTCTGCTCCTCAGTCAAGCTCAGAAAATTGAAGTGAGTGCAACTAAGGGTGGAAAGCATATCACAGGGCGGGAGGGTCATGAACATGCACACTGACATGGAAAGCTAGGAGGATTTTGTAAGGGAACCAAGTCTTGTTTGCTCACTGTAACCAAAGAAGAGACACTTCTGTACGGAGAGAGGAGGTCAAAATGTGAAGGGGGTGGGGGGAAACCATTCTTGAGTGTGTACATTTCTGGAGGAGGTGGGGGAATGCTGGGTGGAGGACTAAAAAATGTGCTTCAGATAGAAAACATCTGTTCACAGGCAGCACCAAAAGTGCAGGGAAGTTGAAATGCAGTTGTAAATTCACTTTCCTGCATCACCATCAATCATTTGGGAGGGGAGGGGACGGCGGACTGGTATAGAAGGATATTTAAAATGGCATATCTGTCTTTCACACATGCACACCAATAGAGGGAGAAAGGCTCGAAAGCTTTTAAAGTGGCACATATGAAACTGATCCCAGCCTGTGTTATATCCATGTAGATGATTCAGATTCATCTATTCGTACCTACTCATCAGAACATGGAACGCGGGTGGCGCTGTGGTCTAAACCACAGAGCCTAGGGCTTGCCGATCAGAAGGTCGGCGGTTCGAATCCCCGCGACGGGGTAAGCTCCCGTTGTTTGGTCCCAGCTGCTGCCCACCTAGCAGTTCGAAAGCATGTCAAAGTGCAAGTAGATAAATAGGTACCGCTCCAGTGGGAAGGTAAACGGCGTTTCCGTGCGCTGCTCTGGCTCGCCAGAAGCGCCTTAGTCATACTGGCCACATGATCCAGAAGCTGTCTGCGGACAAACGCCGGCTCCCTCGGCCAATAAAGCGAGATGAGCGCCGCAACCCCAGAGTCGTCCACGACTGGACCTAACGGTCAGGGGTCCCTTTACCTTTACCTTTTACTCATCAGACCATAACAAAACAAAGTTTGTAACAGTGTGAAAGTGGTACAAGGTAGCATCAGTTGGTAGAGCATGAGACTCTTAATCTCAGGGTTGTGAGTTCGAGTCCCACGTTGTGTCATCTAGTCCAACCTCCTGCAATGCTGGGCTCAAACCCACAACCCTGAGCTTAAGAGTCTCATGCTTTACCAGCTGAGCTATTCCAGATGTTGTGTCCAGCTTCTTATATGAGGACCCCCCCCCCCCAAATAAAACCCTGTATCTCTCTCTCTTCTGCCACCCCCATATCAGCTTCTTGGAGCGGCTTCTGGGAACGGCTTAGGGAGCTGGGTATGTTTAGCCTGGAGAAGAGAAGGTTAAGGGGTGATATGATAGCCATGTTCAAATATATAAAAGGATGTCATATAGAGGAGGGTTTTCTGCTGCTCCAGAGAAGCGGACACGGAGCAATGGATTCAAACTACAAGAAAGAAGATTCCACCTAAACATTAGGAAGAACTTCCTGACAGTAAGAGCTGTTCGACAGTGGAATTTGCTGCCAAGGAGTGTGGTGGAGTCTCCTTCTTTGGAGGTCTTTAAGCAGAGGCTTGACAGCCATCTGTCAAGAATGCTTTGATGGTGTTCCTGCTTGGCAGGGGGTTGGACTGGATGGCCCTTGTGGTCTCTTCCAACTCTATGATTCTATGATTCTCTCAATCAGACACCAAAGTCACATTGTGTAGGCCTCCCTCTCTGACCACAAAGTTTAGGATAGTTCCCTTCATCACACCCTTAAAAATGCCAGTGTTTGCTGTTAAATGATGCAAGCTCCCCACCTTTCTGCTTAAGTGAGTGGCTTGGGCCACTTGCCTTCATGGCCTCCCCTTCAGTAACATTGTGACATAACATGGTGACATATCCCTGATCCCTGCCCACCACTTCTTTATGACTCATGGTGAGTCCTGTTGCCAGGATAGCCAGATGTCCTGCTTTGAAAAGGATGTCTTCCTATTCTGATGGACAGTTCTCTGAAGGTGTCCTCTGTTGGAGAGCTATTTATCCAGTCTGAGTCCGGTTTAGAGATAAAGAACCATTAAAAAAAGGAGATTGGGATCCCACCAACAGTGAGTAGCACCTGGTGAGCAGAAGGCGCAGGCAGAAGTGGTCACTAGGGCTGGGCGATATCTGGTTTTCAACTTCATGATATATCACCAGCTAAACTTCCTGATATACCAATATATCACAATGTGTGAAATGAGGATGGAGCTATGGAACTCCCTCCCACCAGATGTCAAAGAGAAAAACAACTACCAGACTTTTAGAAGACATCTGAAGGCAGCCCTGTTTAGGGAAGCTTTTAATGTTTAATAGATTACTGTATTTTAATATTCTGTTGGAAGCCGCCCAGAGTGGCTGGGGAAATCCAGTCAGATGGGCGGGGTATAAATAATAAAGGCAAAGGGACCCCTGACCATTAGGTCCAGTCGCGAACGACTCTGGGGTTGCGGCACACATCTCGCTTTATTGACCGAGGGAGCCGGCATACAGCTTCCGGGTCATGTGGCCAGCATGACTAAGGCGCTTCTGGCGAGCCAGAGCAGCACACGGAAACGCCGTTTACGTTCCTGCCGGAGTGGTACCTATTTATCTACTTGCACTTTGATGTGTTTTCAAACTGCTAGGTTGGGAGGAGCTGGGAGTGAGCAACGGGAGCTCACCCCGTCGCGGGGATTCGAATCGCCGACCTTCTGATCGGCAAGCCCAAGGCTCTGTGGTTTAACCCACAGTGCCACCCACATTATTATTATTATTATTACTATGGAGCAGCATTGGCTGGCTTCAGTTTTTAACACATTGTGATTTTTGCATAGCACATACACAGACACAGAGAGAGCGGGGGGCGGGGGGGGAGAAAGATTCGCAATATATTTCCAGGTCAAAAATTATGAAATCAATATCATGATATGGACTTGAAACTGGCTTTGGATGATATATCGCCCAGCCCTCACACACATCATGATTTGTGATATATTGCCAGGTCAAAATCTATGAAACCAATATCACAATATGGACTTCAAACCATTTTTACTGGTCGCTTGGTGTTTTCTCCACTATGCTTTGCATTTATTTTTAAATTATTATACTTCTTTAAAAAGTATAAATTACCACATGCAAATTGACCTCTCTTTTTTTGGCAACAGCCTCTAACCTCTTGCTCCTCCTCCTCGCCTGTCCCACTCTGTGGCCATGAAGTCAGAGAACTGACTCCATCTCACGGTCTTAAATAAATGGTTCCCATTTGCTGTTTACCATGATTGGCATTTGCATCCAATAAATCAAAAGATTTATTTCATTAGATTAAATGACAAAAATACTGGCCTCCTGCAATTTGTATAATTTAACATGCTTGCTGCCAATTTGCTGAATGTAACCAATTAATTAAGCCTGACCGCTCAGCCTGATCTCGATGTTTCAAGGTGGGTTAGTACACAGAGAAGGAGGTATAAAGAATTTCTGGGAGGTAAGGAGTGTTGTAAGTCAGTGGGAAACCTAAATGTGAGTAGCCGGGGATGCTTAAAATTGTTTCGTTTATTACATAATTGTAATGAAATTTAATTAAATGTCCAATACTTGACAGTAATCAATCTGGATCTTGGAAGCCAGGAGCAGGTTTATTTCTTATCAAACAGCTGGATCAAAAACAACTTGCCTGATTCTACCCCAGCCCACCCACCATCCATCTTCTGTCCCAGGCATCCCCAAACCCGGCCCTCCAGATGTTTTGGGACTACAACTCCCATCATCCCTCGCTAACAGGACCAGTGGTCAGGGATGATGGGAACTGTAGTCCCAAAACATCTGGAGGGCTGAGTTTGCCGGTGCCTGTTCTGTCCTATCACTCTTTAAGTAAGAGGCCCATGCCTTGTTCTTCTTTTAATGAAAACTGAAAATGGAGAGAAGTGGGAGATCATTGCAAGTGTGAGGACAGCCCACATTCTTCCATGCATGTGTGGAATTTCAGGGTTGGGTTAAAACTTTCCTACCCAAGGGAAGTTCAGCTCGAATGATAGGGAGATTTGGGATCAAACTGCCTTTTCTCTTTGGCCTTTCAGGTGGGAGACCTTTGGATTTTGGTGGGTACTAAAATGAGGCGCTCTCCACCCTGGTTTAGGTTAATAACTGTCTGTTCACCAAACTTAGAGGTGGGGAACTTTTTTCACTCCGAGGGCCACATTCCGTTCTGAGCAACGTTCTGGGGGCCACTGGGCAGTGGTGAGTAAAGCCAGAGGGAAAATAGGATGGAGCCATGAGCATAAATTTGAGCATGTAGCACCACCAATCCTGGCACAACTGGACTGACTGCCAATTAGTTTCTGGATTGCCTCTCCCCATATGAACCAACCCAGACTCTGCATTTGTTATCTGAGGCCCTTCTCTATGTCCCCCATCCCAGAGAGGTTTGGAAGGTGGCAACAAGAGAACTGGCCTTTTCTGTGGTGGCTCCCTGATTGTGGAATGTTCTCCCCAGAGAGGCTCACCTGGTGTTATTCACTACACGTTTCTAGGCACCAGGCAAAAACATTCCTCTTTATACCCTATGGCTGTTTAAATTATCTATGACCTGTGAAAGTGTGGGGGAGAGGACAGTTATTATGATGACTACAGTGGTACCTTGGTTTTCAAACGTAATCCATTCTGGAAGACCCTTCGACTTCCATAACGTTTGAAAACCGAAGCATTTACTTCCAGAAGCATTTACTTGCGGAAAACTCAATATGGAAGCCGTGTGGCACTTTCGGCTTCCGAAAAGTGTTTGAAAACTGAAGCAGTTACTTCCGGGTTTTGGGCATTCGAAAACCGAAACGTTTGACTTCCGAGTCATTTGAAAACCGAGGTACCACTGTATTTAATTATTAGGCTGTCTGTCAGCTTTTTATTATGCTTTTATCATCAATGTGCTGTAATATATTTTTAATGTTGTACACCGCCCTGGGATCTTTTGATAAAGGGTGGTACAGTGGTACCTCGGGTTAAGTACTTAATTCGTTCCGGAGGTCCGTTCTTAACCTGAAACTGTTCTTAACCTGAAGCACCACTTTAGCTAATGGGACCTCCTGCTGCCACTGCGCCGCCAGAGCACGATTTCTGTTCTTAGCGGTGTTCTTAACCTAAAGCATACTTAACCTGAAGCGTACTTAACCCGAGGTACCACTATATATAAATTGAAATCTATATATATATATATAAATGTTCCCATTGCGTGTTTGTCCGAAACACCCTTGCCGCGTAACCGCTGGACCAAATCGCATCAAATTTGGACACAGCGTTCCATTACCATGGCAAAACAATCTGGCATAATAAAAATTCAGAAAAACCACACCTGTCATACCTAAAATAAAGATTAAACGCAAAAAAACTGTCGCAGCTATTAGATGTCATCACCAAAACAGTGCCCTCTAGCGACGGCTATACTGGTACTACACCTACAAAAGCAAAAAATTGGCGCAGCAATTACACATCACCAGCAAAACCTCAGAGCTCCATCGGCCATTTGCAAGCTCGCAAACTGGTAATTGAAAGGGGGGGGCAAGAAGAGAGTAATTGAAAACGGGGGTGGGGACAGGGAAGGGGCAGACGGAAGTTGAACAGGGGAACTTTTTCAGTTTCACAAATTCAGCCGCAGCAGACCATCTTCCTGCTATGTGAGTGACTTTGAAATAGCTAATGACAGGCAGGCCGGTCCCAACCGCCACCGTCGTACGAGGCAGACCGGACCTTGCCACCGCTGCCACCGTGAAGGTTAGGCCAGCACTGTCACCACAGCCCGGGTCGTCGCCGTTAACGCCATCAAATGCAGGCCCAGCCCAACCTCCGCCCAGGCCCCTTAGCCCCCCCGCCACCATGAAAGGCAGGCCCCGGCCCTTCTCCACAGCCACTCATGACGACGCCATCAGAGCCAGCCTGGGCCGCCCGCTGCCCACTTCCCCACCTCAGCTGCCATGAAAGGCAGGCTGGACACCATCCCCACAGCCGCTGCCGGCCCTTTCCTCTCCTACCACCACCCACAGACGCAGCCATCAACGCCACAGCATTCACACACATAGCCAGTAATAGAAATAGAAATTTTTAAATTTTTACCTGTGTAAATTTTTACCTGTGTACGGTAGGCTAGTTTCTACCCACACTCACACACCCTTCTCTGTCCTCCATCTAGATGAGGAAGAGGCATAATCAGAGCTCCAGGACACAATCCTGGTAAGCAAAAACACACGGCAAGAGTGCAAATCAGGGTTGGTGAGGTGTGTGGCTCGGGAGTGGATGTTGTGTGGGGAGAGTCCTGAGGGCCAGGTAAAGGTAAAGGTAAAGGGACCCCTGACCAATAGGTCCAGTCGTGGACAACTCTGGGGTTGCGGCACTCATCTCGCATTATTGGCCAAGGGAGCCGGCATGCAGCTTCCGGCTCATGTGGCCAGCATGACTAAGCCGCTTCTGGCGAACCACAGCAGCGCATGGAAACGCCGTTTACCTTCCCGCCGGAGTGGTACCTATTTATCTACTTGCACTTTGATGTGATTTTGAACTGCTAGGTGGGCAGGAGCAGGGACCGAGTAACGGGAGCTCACCCTATCGCAGGGATTCGAACCACCGACCGTCTGATCGGCAAGCCCTAGGCTCTGTGGTTAAACCCACAGTGCCACCCGTGTCCCTCTAAGAGGTCCAGACCCGCGTCCAGACTAAGAGGTAAAGTTCCCAACCAATGACGTAACCAAAGCATTACCTATGTGGGTTGGTGCCAGCAGGCAATTATGTGAGGCAGGGGATGGAGAACACACAGAGTGATTATGTCTCATCAAATGTTGTCTTATATAGAACCACACTTTACCTGAGAGAACAAATCTGGGAGCAGCAGTGGCTCCATGTTTGTTGGTAACATCTTTAGTTATGTCCTTAGATGTCAAAGTTATTTACTAGCATTTGATTTATTTTCAAGAAATTTAGGTCATCTTTGCGAAAGCGGCACACAATATTAAAACCATTCAAATAGTAGGCCGTAAAATTAGGAAAAAAACATAATCTAAAACACATTCGTATGCTGAAAAGGAATTAAAGCAATAGCACATAAAACAGTAGCGCCATAAAACAACATACATGTAAAACAAGGAGTTGATTTATTTATTTTTAAACCCAGCAGTAGTAAATCAGCAGCGTAAATACAACTTGAAAGTAGTTTGGAACAAAGAGTTTACAGAGCTCATTTAAAAACCATTAGCAGGAGCGGGGGACCTGTGGTCCTCAAGGTATTGGACTCCAACTCCCATCAGCCCCAACCAGACTGGCCAGTGGCCAGGGATGATGGGAGCTGTAGTCCGACAACAGCCAAAGGGCCGCAGGGTGATGCTTGGCTGGCACAATTTGAACAGGCAAAGCCTTTTATAGTATGGAAACACAACTATGGGGAAAGGTTCACTTGTTGACTGTCTGTCAGACATCTTATTACTTGTGTGTGGCCCCTTGTTTACTTTCAAACCCTATATTTTGACACAGCAGATTGTACCATTCTGAATACTGGTTTTTCCTTTTTTTATGGAAAGGATCAACTTTTTATGAACTAAAACGTTCATTTGCATGAACGTGAACTCATAGTTTGTTTTGGTAAGGGATGAACTCGAACTAGTTCCTTTTCAATGAACATTTCAAGCAGCGGAGGAAAGCCAAACTGATTCAAGAGCACAAGGAAGAACTGTAATTCAGAAATAGTTCACAATGTTTTTTGATCCCTTTGTCAGGAGGAATTGCATCTCCTTCTTGTCGGGAGGAATTGCATCTCCTTCTACCACTTATCCAGGCCTGAGTCTCAAACATGTAATTTAGGAGAAATTTGCAGTAAAATGATGGTGAATACCTACTGGTAGATGCCAACCCTCTGGTCACACGTGGAGTGGCTATCTACATTTTACAGGCACTGAAACTCAGGGCTACCTCTTCGGCTAACTTGCCCTAGACCTAGACCTATGTAACTTCCTGATATAGCCACTGTCGACATGCCCCGTTACTGCTTCTTGTTTTATTTGTTTCACTCAGTATGATTTTATACTTAAAGTTTTTAGATGTATTTGTGCAAAGGGTGCAGGGTGTATCTGTTGTCTTTTGTGTACGTTTGTGGCGGGTTTCCGCCTGGTTTTTCATTGTGTGCTATGGCCATATGGCTAATGCAATAAATAATATTTGATTTGAGGAGGACTTTTTAAAATGATTGCCAAGTGACATGGAAACGTGGAGAATGAAAAATTTGGAAAATGAGAAACGGACATTGACAGTGGCTAAGTTTGCAAGCAGCATGCCTCTGAATGCCAGTTGCCAGAAATCGCAAGCAGAGAGTGCGCTGTTGCATCCCTAGTGCAGGTGGCGCTGTGGTCTAAACCACTGAGCCTCTTGGGCTTGCCGATCGGAAGGCTCTGTCCCAGCTCCTGCCAACCTAGCAGTTTGAAAGCACGCCAGTGCAAGTAGATAAATAGGTACCGCTGTGGTGGGAAGGTAAACAGCATTTCCATGTGCTCTGGTTTCCATCGCGCCAGAAGCGGTTTAGTCCTGCTGTCACATGACCCGGAAAGCTGTCTGTGGACAAACGCCGGCTCCCTCGGCCTGAAAGCAAGATGAGCGCCGCAACTCCATAGTTGCCTTTGGCTGGATTTAACCATCCAGGGGTCCTTTACCTTTCCCACCCTCTGGTGAAGATATCAGTTTCCCCTTCCCTTCCATCCCTGGACAAACAGCTTTCTTAATATTGGGAGCAGGGGCAGAATGCCACAGCTGCAGCAACAAAAATAGAGATGGAAGAACCTTCATTAACTACATAAGAGTGCCTGCAAGAATCTCCAGATTGGCTAGACGACATGAGGCCTGCCTGTGTGCTTCTTTCCCCACAGTATATAACACCACCACACTATGAACCCTTTGCCAGCACTAGGAAACCATGTTTTCCAACCTCAGGGCTTTGGGAGTCAACCATGGGATTCGGCCCTTATGTGCTTGTGTTTCTTTAAAAAAATAAACCTTCCCATAGCCCATGCCATCCGCTTCTCTGGTCTGCTTTACTCAATGAGCCAAGTTTCGCCAAGTTCTGAATGTGTACATCTTTGTGATAGGCCCCTGGAGCTCATTTTACATGAAGGCAACACAGGTTGATGTATTTTTAAATGGCTTGATTTTTATCACCTTGCTTAATGATTTGTCACATTATTTATTAGACGGTGGGATATCCGGAGGGATCCATCGCATTAACGTATAAATAATGTGGCAAATAGTTCAATAGAGCCATAAAAAAGTGATTTCAAAATAAATTGACCTATGTTAAGCTACATGTAAACTAAGGCTGTGAATGATAATGCATGCCATGCCCTTAAGTTTGAAAAATGGGGTCCAGGGAGGAGGCAGCTAAAAAGTCCTCTAGAGAACAAAGGCTTTGGGCAAGCCACTAGTACTTAAATGGGGTGTAGAGAACCCTTAGCCTTACAGATGTTGCTCCAATGGCCCAGGGATGGTGGAAATTGTAGATCAGTAACATCTGGAAGGCCAAAGGTTCCCCACGCCTGCACTAAAGCTTTCACATCCTAACTGTGATAGGGAAATAGTAATATTGGCCAACCTCGCAGGGCTGTTGTCAAGATAAAATCATGAGAATATAAGAGCATCTGCGGAATAACGAACAACAAGATCCACCTTCAGTGATGGCTAACCTTGACACTCCAGATGTTTTGGGACTACAACTCCCATCATCCCTGACCACTGGTCCTGTTAGCTAGGGATGATGGGAGTTGTAGTTCCAAAACATCTGGAGTGTCAAGGTTAGCCATCACTGTCCTACATCCTGCTTTTCCAAAATCAGTTTCCTCAGGACCATCCGGTGTTATGTACAGATCATCTCATACCTGACCACCTGGGTTGCCCTTTTTTAACCTGACCAAGGTATGGCAACCCAGCCAGTCGCCACAACAGTGGAGAAAAAATAAGCAGGGCATCAAGATGCTTAATGTAACCAAGTACCTAATAACATTGTTTTATTTCAGTTATTAAGTGTGGAGCTGTGGAAACAGGCCCCTGACAGGTTGTTATAGCCCTTTATTGTTCTACATATCAATTTCAGTTCCCAGTGCTGGGCTGGCACGCAAAGTGCATTATGCCCTTATTAGTCCATTCGACCAGCTGCCAGTGGGCCCTCCCTCTCCTTCCACCTTCCAGACTCCACCAGCACCAGAAGAAGCAGCAGAGAAGCACTTTCTGAGGTTGCTGCTGTTCCTTTGACCCATCTGTATTGTACACTTCTGTTACCTGCCTTTCCATTTTCTCCCTTGGAAAAGAAAGCCACTATGGTGTAGTGGTGAGAGTGTCTGACTAGGAACTGGGAGACCGGGGTTCAAATCCCCGCCGGTGGGGAAGTGTTGATGGCATCCGTGCCGATTCCGGCAAGATCTCACCAAAACCGCACATGAGATTTAAGCTTGATCTTGCCTGGCACCACTTCTCCACCAGAGACAGAGGCAGTGGGGTGGCATATGAGACAGAGGCATATGTGGCTCCACACATTTTATTCACACATTCTTCATCATCTGAATAGGAATGGATAGATGGATGGACCAACAGATTCAGATTCAGATTACTATAGTGTTATTTTATTCCTTTTTAAAAAAGAAACTAAGAAATGAATGATAATTTCTTCACATCCGAATGCTTTCACAAGAAAACCCGGGGGGGGGGGACCCAGAGAACTCTTTAATGCTGACCTTTCATAGGAAGAAGCCATCGAGGAAGATTGAGAAACGACTATTCCAAAGAGGCTCTGGCCATCGCAATGGATATCAGCCCATCCTGCGCCTCCCTCTGCTCATGCCAGATATTTGATCTCCTCCAATGTTGCCAAATGATCTTATCCTCCAGCTGTAAGATGCATCCTGCATCTTCTTCTTCTTCTTTTTTTTTTAACTTTTACTATGTGCTACAGCTTAATTATTTAACACCACCGGGTTATGCAAGTTGATGCATATGTTTCCAAGGGACAGAGTGGGAGTGATTGATTGGCTGACTGACAGATGGAAATAAACAGCGGAGATGGGGAGGGCAGGGGGAGGAAAGAGGATGCTCCGTTTTTATTGCAAGTGTCAAAGGGACAAAGCAGAGAGGAAAGTTAAAAACCGGCTGCCTCGCAGTCTCAAAGCCCTCTTGGGTACTCATGCCAATCCACTCACTCCTTCCGCTCACTTGTCATTTGCTCAGAAATCATCCCCACTCTGAAAATGATCTTACAAAGTCACGGACCGTCAGAAGACCAAGAACACGTTGCAGGAACCTATGTGCACGTCTGTCCAATTCTACGTTCAGGCTTTGCTTCGCTTAGGTTAAATGTCAAAGAGAGGAGAAACCTGTGCAGCTCAAAGCAGTGGGGTATTTTTCTTATGGAAGTTGTGGAATCCCTTTTATTGCAAGCATTTAAAAAACACCATTTACCTAATAGATAATCAGCTACTTTCAGGTCCACCCCCACCCACCCCATCCCAGGATAAATTAATCCTGCCTACCTGCAAAAGGCAGGTATCTACCTGCAAGTAGATAAATAGGTACCGCTCCGGTGGGAAGGTAAACGGCATTTCCGTGCTCTGCTCTGGTTCGCCAGAAGCGGCTTAGTCATGATGGCCACTTGACCCAGAAGCTGTACGCCAGCTCCCTTGGCCAGTATAGCAAGATGAGCGCCACAACCCCAGAGTCGTCCGCGACCGGACCTAATGGTCAGGGGTCCCTTTACCGTTACCTGCAAAAGAAAGAACGATATATCATACCTCTCAACTGCCCCAATTAAATTAGGACATCCCGTTTGGGGCACTCTTGCTTGGGTCATGTGACCTTGTGCGGGAGCATGTCCCAGTTTTTCGCAGTGACATCTTGGATCGTATGAGATATATTTCATTATTCTTATACTCACCTCTAGGGACACGGGTGGCGCTGTGGGTTAAACCACAGAGCCTAGGGCTTGCCGATCAGAAGGTCGGCAGTTCGAATCCCTGCGACGGGGTGAGCTCCCGTTGCTCGGTCCCAGCTCCTGCCAACCTAGCAGTTTGAAAGCACGTCAAAGTGCAAGTAGATAAATAGGTACCACTGCAGCAGGAAGGTAAACAGCGTTTCCGTGTGCTGCTCTGGTTCGCCAGAAGCGGCTTAGTCATGCTGGCCACATGACCCGGAAGCTGTACGCCGGCTACCTCAGCCAATAATGCGAGATGAGCACTGCAACCCCCAGAGTCGGTCACTACTGGACCTAATGGTCAGGCATCCCTTTACCTTTTATCCTCACCTCTACAGGTTAAGCATAATGATCGTTTGACAAATGCAAAACTATCACCTTGTGTTGTTGAGCACCCTGTACAATGTGGGTCGGCAAACTAAGGCCCACTGGCCAGATCAGGCCCAATTGCCTTCTAGATCCGGCCCATGGACGGTCCAGGAATCGCCACGTGGATCGCCAGCGCGTGGATCACCAGCGCGCACGTTCTTTCCCTCTCCCTCCCGCTCCCTCACACGGCAGCGCTTTTCTCCTCACGGACGGAGCAATCTTGTCCCACGCCGGGCGCCAACGACAGCGGGAGTCGGCTCGCCCACCTGCCCTCCTCACTTCTAACAGTGAGAGAACCGCCAGAAGGCCCTCAGAGCTGGACCTCAGTGTCCGGGCTGAATGATGGGGGTGGAGACGCTCCTTCAGTTATCCTGGGCCAAGGCTGTTTAGGGCTTTAAAGGTCAGCACCAACACTTTGAACTGTGCTCGGAAATGTTATGTATTAAAGATCTCACCCTAGACCACTAGGGGTGCTATGTGTATAAAGTTTCCACTCAGGTCCTCGTCAGTTAGTTTAGGCAGGAAACCCTGGGTTGTTGTTGTTACAATGTTGTCAGCCAGCTGCCTATATAAGCAGGCCGGCTGAGCTATTCAGTTCTGTTCTGTTCCAGCCTGAGAATAAAGAGAGCTGCTTGAAAATCAGTGTTGTCTGCTATGTCCACCCACTATTTAACAGGAAACATACTGGGAGACAATAATATTATAATAATAATAATAATAATAATAATAATAATAATAATAATAATAATTTATTATTTGTAACCCGCCCATCTGGCTGGGTCTCCCCAGCCACTCTGGGCGGCCTCCAGCAAACATTAAAATACATTAACACATCACAGATTAAAAACTTCCCTAAACAGGGCTGCCTTCAGGTGTTTTCTAAATGTCATGTAGTTGTTGATCCCTTTAACCTCTGATGGGAGGGCGTTCCACAGGGCGGGCGCCACTACCAAGAAGGCCCTCTGCCTGGTTCCCTGTAGCTTTGCTTCTTGCAGTGAGGGAACTGCCAGAAGGCCCTCAGCGCTGGATTTCAGTGTCCGGGCAGAATGATGGGGGTGGAGACGCTCCTTCAGGTATACAGGAATTGTGCTCGGAAACGTACTGGGAGCCAATGTAGATCTCTCAGGACCGGTGTTATGTGGTCCCGGCGGCCACTCCCAGTCACCAGTCTAGTTTCCGGGTCACCTTCAAAGGTAGCCCCACATAGAGCGCATTGCAGTAGTCCAAGTGGGAGATAACTAGAGCATGCACCACTCTGGCAAGACAGTCTGCGGGCAGGTAGGGTCTCAGCCTGCGTACCAGATGGAGGTGGTAGACAGCCGCTCTGGACACAGAATTAACCTGCGCTTCCATGGACAGCTGTGAGTCCAAAATGACTCCCAGGCTGCGCACCTGGTCCTTCAGGGGCAGAGTTACCCCATTCAGGACCAGGGAGTCCCCCACACCCGCCTGCCCCCTGTCCCCCAAAAACAGTACTTCTGTCTTGTCAGGATTCAACCTCAATCTGTTAGCTGCCATCCATCCTCCAACCGCCTCCAGGCACTCACACAGGACCTTCACCGCCTTCACTGGTTCTGATTTGAAAGAGAGGTAGAGCTGGGTGTCATCTGCATACTTATGAACACCACAACAGTATAGGCCCCCCAAAACAGGATGTCTCAATTTAATTGAGACAGTTGATGGGTATGTTCTAAGAGTTGTGGCATTTTGGAGACAATTTGGGGACAGTGCCAGGTATCAGGGGCAGGAGGAAGTGGTCTGAGAATCCAGGAACAGAAGCTCCCCCCCCCCCCTCTTTAAAAAAGCACACTGCCCCAACCTCCCTTGAGAACATTCTGAATATGACACCATCCAACACGGTTCACGATTTTTACCTTAGGATAAAGTAACAATTCGCCAACAAATCTGGGATGTAGAACTTCAGCGTCATGGGAGCGAGATGAATAAGCATCCAGCAATCAAAGATAACGGGAGAGGGTTTACCCCAGAGACATATTTGTCAAAATTACAAATACCTAAATATAGACGGTCGTTTACCCTCGCTAGATTCAACGTACTGCCGTCCGCCTTGTTGCCAGGTAGATACGCGGGTAAACAGTACGCAGAATGAGTCTGCCCCTGTGGCTTGATAGAGGCAGAAACTGTCTTTTATGTCCTGCTACGATGCTGTTTTTACAGGGATAGACGCTTGGTTTTTATCACCCCTGTTATACAGAAAATTCCAAGTGGGCCCGAACTTCAATGTTTGAAATCTCTGATAGAGGACAAGGATCTGGAGATTACGTTAAAGGTGGCCAAATTATGTGCGGTTGTCATAAAACTCAGGGAACAAGCTGTGCTATTATAAAGACTAAGGCCTTAGAAGCAAATTATAGATAACATTGAAGAGATTAAGACTTAAACCATATTTCAACTGCTGCCATAACTGTATTGTTTATTGTCATATTGATTGTTAACTTAAACTTAATTTTATTGTGTTTCTGATTGTTTAGTACAGTATGTGAGTCTGGTCTGTGGCGGTAATAAATTCAATTTAAATTCTCATCAACCCCAGCTGCATCTTATAACAGGACTCTGGGCTTAGTCATACCAACATACTTTCATCACTGCTTAGGTCAGAGAAGAAGAAGAAGAAGAAGAAGAAGAAGAAGAAGAAGAAGAAGAAGAAGAAGAAGAAGAGTTTGGATTTGATATCCCGCTTTATCACTACCCAAAGGAGTCTCCAAGCGGCTAACATTCTCCTTTCCCTTCCTCCCCCACAACAAACACTCTGTGAGGTGAGTGGGGCTGAGAGACTTCAGAGAAGTGTGACTAGCCCAAGGTCACCCAGCAGCTGCATGTGGAGGAGCAGAGACGTGAACCCGGTTCACCAGATTACAAGTCTACCGCTCTTAACCACTACACCACACTGGGAAACTTCAGGCCTGGGGGCCAAGTGAGGTCCTCAAGTCTTCCTCAGAACCCCTCAGAACCCCAGCTCTCAAAGGAAGGATGAATAACTGGGTGGGATTTGAATACATCCACAGACTACACAAAAGCAATGAACACTTCTTCCTGTTTTCATTTATCAGCTGTTTTAGACAAATGGAAAAAGTCTCAAAGCGACTTGACAAGATAAAGTGCAGCAAATGAAAAGAATTCATAAGCAGAAAAAAGTAACAACTACACAAGAGACATAAAATGCTCAACCAGTAGAATATTAAGAATGAGTTCTATCCACCTGCCCCACTGAAATATGAGAAACACCATAGGAAGCAACTTAATTACCCAAAGCCTAAGGGGACAAAAAGTTATTAGTCTGGCGTCTGAAGATTGACAAGGATGGCACCAGGTGTGTCTCCCTGGGGATAGCAATGCATAGACAGTGGGCCCAATCTCATGGGGCCACCCTCTGTAACTCCCTCAGGTGGGGCACATGGACAAGGGCCTCTGGTGAAGACTGCAGGTTCTGGGCTCATTCAAATGGGGAGGGATGGTCCTTGAGGCACTGTGGTCCTAAGCTGCATAGGGCTGTAAAGGTCAAAAACGGCACATCTCAAAAATACAAATCGAGGTGGTTTATGATGCTTGCATTAGGGTTGCCATATTTTTTTGAGTTTTTTTGTTTTTCTTTCTTTCTTTCTTTCTTTTTTAAATAACCTTTATTATACAACCATTTACATATAACTTAGACAGTACATACAATACATACAACATAGACACACCATAGACACTAACTTACAATAACATAACACCCATTTTAATTCCAATTCACCTCATTGTGCTTTTTTACATTTTGTTAATCTATATGCTTTTCTTTCTTGTTTTACTCTTCCATTCTTTATCTAGAAAATTTTTGCTATCTGATTTCTCTATGTTTCAAGATTCAATCTAAGTCTGTCAGGAGGTGTGCGTTATCACAATAATTTTTAAGGTATTCTTTAAATATTACCCAATTATCCAATCTTTGTTAACTTCCTGATTTGAGTTTCCTCTTATTCTCCCAGTCATTTTTGCAAGCTGTAAATACTCTTATCATTTTCGCTTGCCAGTCCATTTTTGTGGGGGTACTGTCGCCTTTCCAGTTCTTTGCTATTAAGGTCCTAGCCGCTGTGGTTGCATACATAAAAAAGGGTCTGATCCCCCCCCCCCCGGACATAATACCTAACAAGAAGACTTCAGGGGGGGGGGTTGGAATGAGAGTTTGAAGATATTTTTTAGTTCATTATATATAATATCCCAAAATTCTCTTATCCTCTTACAGTCCCACCACATGTGCATAAAGGTACCTACCCCATTTTTACATCTCCAACAAACATCTGAACTTTTCTTGTACATCTTAGCCAATTTGGCTGGGGCCAATTTTTTTTAGCTTTTTCTTTTTAGGAAATTTGCCAAAAAAGCAGCAATTTCGACATGAGTTGCCATACGCACGGGTTTTCCCGGACATTTTAACCAATTGCAGGAAATTCTGCCCAGACACTATTTTCGACGGACAAATCCCGGCTATGTCCGGGAAATTCCGGACGTATGGCAGCCCTAGCTTGCATCCAATACTGTTTAAAACAGAGCTGAGATGGGGGACACCATCCTGCCTCCTACCTCTCTGCATTTATATATATGTTTCCTAGCACTCCCAGCACCTGCCCTGCTATGTACCGGTAAGACATTTCCCAGTGCTCCTGTACTGAGAAAGGGTGGGAAACAGAGTCGATCCTTGCTCCATCTGTAGTAACCAGAGAAACAAGCAAAGTAAGCTAGTGGAGGGAAGGGGTAGGGATTTGGGTGGAATGGGAGCAGGTAGATAGGGAGGAGAGAAGGAGGGAATTGAAGGGACACTGTGGGGAATTTGAGGAAAGGATTAGACCTTGTTGGGTTCTCTGGTGAGATCATGAGAGACACAATGGGGTCTGAGTGGGCTTGACTATGGGCTTAGCATAAACTGAGCTATGTTCTATGTATGTGTGGTGGAAATCAATTTGCTCAATTCAGTTTAGTGCCTGACCAGGGAGTTTGTGGCATCCCTATTCCCCACGCTGTAATGTGATTAGGATAAACTTTAGGTGGGTTTTGAGAAAAATCTATAGAGAGGCAGAGATATTTAGAGAAGACTCTGGTGCCAGACATCATAATAATTACTATTATTTATAAGCCACAGCGTGACTGGGCTGCCCAGAGAGCCACATTTTAGACTTTCCAAAAAAAAAGATTGCCCAGGATTTTAATTGATTTTATATCTACTGCTTTTTGCATTTTTACTGTTGTTATGATAATTGCTTTTGTTTCTGATGTTTTTGATCTGTTTCATATTTGTTTTCCGGTTCTCTTTTGTAGGCTATCTTGAAAATCTAGATTAATAAAATTACGGAGAAAGGAAAGTGGGTTTGGGTACCAATTAACACATTAGCACTTAGATCCTGGTAGCAAGAATTAGAGCTATAGAGTCCCAAAATAATCCTCCGGGTTTTAAACCGTAAGTCTCATATAGGGGGAAGGAAATTGTGAGTGTTCTTATTTAGACAATGGCTCCATTTACTTTACAACATTCCAGCGGCATGAAGAAACTGTACAAAAGATGTAGGTTAGGTTACATGGCAGTGGTGCTAGAACAGTCTCCTCCTGTTTATTTTTTGACTCCTACACAACAGACTTTCCTTCTTTTCTCAAGGGTGTCCTCTCACAAGCAAATGGTTGGAAGAGAAGCAGTTTCCATATTCAGAGGAAGCAAGCGGTAGAACCCTCCTGGAATTGTATCTCATAGGCAACATGCACACCATCCGTATAAAATGCATTGCAATTCTTGGGAGCAATGCATTGCTTCCAAGAATCCTAAGAAATGTAGTTTGCCACCCCTCACACAACGGACGCGGGTGGTGCTGTGGTCTAAATCACTGAGCCTAGGGCTTGCCGATCAGAAGGTTGGCAGTTCGAATCCCTGCGACGGGGTGAGCTCCCATTGCTCGGCCCCTGCTCCTGCCAACCTAGCAGTTCGAAAGCACGTCAAAGTGCAAGTAGATAAATAGGTACCGCTCCGGCGGGAAGGTAAATGGCGTTTCCGTGCGCTGCTTTGGTTCTCCAGAAGCAGCTTAGTCATGCTGGCCACATGACCTGGAAGCTGTCTGCAGACAAATGCTGGATCCCTCGGCCTATAGAGCGAGATGAGCACCGCAACCCCAGAATTGTCCACGACTGGACCTACTGTAACGGTCAGGGGTACCTTTACCTTTACCTTTACCTCTCACACAGCTACCATTCCTAGCACCCTTAACAAACTTCAGTTCCCAGGTTGCTTTGTGGCAAGTCATGTGCTTTAAATGTACCGTTAGAATGACAGTGGGAAATTACATCTTGGAATTCTCCCTCCTCTGAACACATACCCTGCATGTAGAAAACTAGCATGTCAAGAGAAGGCTCTAGGGCTTGAACCCTCCTTCCTCACATGGCTTTCCACAGCCTGGGATATTTTCGTGGTGGTGTTATGTGGGAGAGCATTCAATATTGTGATTATCACACATGGACTTTGAAGTGGTGTAGCCCTAGGAAGGCTGTACCACATGTATTTTGGCAGTGAAATACATGTGACTTGCCTGTTCTGGACTTCCACTTCAGTTGAATGCTTGTGTATTATTTTTTGTTAGAATGTGAGAAGATGCCCCAGAATAGGAGTGGATGAATTGGACTGTTTCTAGTCCATGACAATTTCATTGGTGTTCACCCATATATCCATTCTACTCCAGTCCACAACAAACTTCAGTTTTAAAATACAGTAATTCCCACCCCCTCCAAATGCATTTTCTCTCCCCCAAAAATAAATATTTTAACATATTTTGAAACTTTTTTTATTTTGGCCAAAAACTGCATTGCAAATTTTTGGAATTTGGAAGTGCCAAATCCAGGGCATAACTCAGTTTTGATCTGCACTTTAAGCCAGGGGGATGCGAATCAGGTCAGTTCCTTACCAGACTTCCCAAATACAGTGGTAAGGTAAAGGTAAAGGGACCCCTGACCATTAGGTCCAGTCGTGACCGACTCTGGGGTTGCGCGCTCATCTCACATTATTGGCCGAGGGAGCCGGCGTACAGCTTCCGGGTCATGTGGCCAGCATGACTAAGCCGCTTCTGGCGAACCAGAGCAGCGCATGGAAACGCTGTTTACCTTCCCGCCGGAGCAGTACCTATTTATCTACTTGCACTTTGACGTGCTTTTGAACTGCTAGGTTGGCAGGAGCAGGGACCAAGCAACGGGAGCTCACCCCGTCGTGGGGATTCGAATCGCCGACCTTCTGATCGGCAAGCCCTAGGCTCTGTGGTTTAACCCACAGTGCCACCCGCGTCCCTCTAATACAGTGGTACTTAATTCATTCCGGAGGTCCGTTCTTAACCTGAAGCGTACTTAACCCGAGGTACCACTGTATCAAATTCTTGAAGCATCCCCAGAGACTCAACAACACTTTGAAGTTAGGAGAATAAAAAGCTTAGGGCATCTGTGTGGACCAGAAAAGGCTTGGAGGGCGTCAAAATGCTCTGCCACGCAATTGTTGCAGATGGATAAAGCTATGTTTAGTATGGCCTCACCCACAGTATATCAATTGTAGACCACTTTAAACAGGCATGGTTTCCCCCAAGGAATGCTGGGAACTGTGGCTTGTTATAGGTGCTAGGAATTGTGGGGAGAGGCCTATCACCTTCACAGAACTACAATTCCCAGAGTTCCCTATGAAGTGGGATTTAGGTCTGTAGCGTGAATATGCCCACAGTCTCTGCCCGCCTTCCTTCCTTCCTTCCTTCCTTCCTTCCTTCCTTCCTTCCTTCCTTCCTTCCTTTTTGCTTTATCTTCTAGGTCTTTATATAGCTTGCTCTGCAAAATCATTTTTCCAGCATGCAAGTTCATCCTGTGCCTGTTGGTTTTTTAATTTTCCCCCAGTGGGAAGAAGAACCAAACTATGAGCTAGGCTAGCTGCTGCTGCTGTGCCGGTGAGTGAACGAAGACCCCGCAGCTTCCCACGTAAGCGACATTTCTCTCTCTCTCTCTCTCTCTCTCTCTCTCTCTCTCTCCTTTTTTTTTAAGGAGCCAATTTGATTCACTTTTCAAGGAACAGGTTTTCATGCTTTGTGCATTTATTTCCTAATTTTATTATGCCATTTAATTAGATCATGCACATTGGTTTTACTGTTAAAACATGTCCTTGTTTTCTTTATAACTGGGTTTCATGGCACTACAGGGACGTTTAGGAAAATATCACATGAGCTGCATTCCAGCATCCACTCTCGAAGATGGGCCTGAATCGGAGAAGGGGGCTGCCGCTGGGCCATAAATCTAGTCACAGATGGAAAAAGCAGAATATTATTTGCAGCATGCAGAGCTCTGGCAATCCCAGCAAGGGACTCGGACCCCATGGAGCACTTAAATTACAACACTGGGAGGAATGGTGCTGTGCGGTAACCCGTCTTGGAAGGACACTGAAAAGTTGTTTGCAAGATTCCATTTTATGGGCTGACAACACTGAGCAGGGCTCCCCGGAGACGCCGTATTTCATGTTTGCCTACAATGAAGGAGAGCTTGTGCTCTTCCCTGCTTCCGATCTTGATTCAGGTCAAGGGATGCTTCGCGGCCTTGTGGGGGTGTTAGCGCAGAGCCCCCCCCCCACTTCCACTCCTGCCAGCAGCGTTTCCCTTGAAATTTCATCGCCGAGATCCTGTCCTGTAGGGGAGCCGTTTCCCACATCCTGTGCGGAACCAGGAGTCGCTTCAGCCATTTTCTGGGTGGGCGTTCTCGGGCTGAACAAAATGGAAGGTTGGCAGGGTGGGTCTGAAAAGTTTTGCGGGCAGGGGCGTAGGAAGTGGAAGGCGGGGGGTGGTCCGCCCCAGGTTCCATCATGGAGGGGGTGACAAATTATCAAGGAACAATTACTGCCCTACTAGGGTGGTTCATAAAAATCTTAAAAAAAAAAAAAAAAAAATTGCCTGCTCCAAAGGTCTTATCTTACTACACTAGGGATTATACAGCTATATATGAAATTTCATGCATATCAGTTAATATCTTGACCCTCCTCCATGAAAATAGCTGTTTACTTGGCTGTTTTCCTATGTCGTGAAGGCTGAAATTTCAATTCAGTGGAGCACTTACTGTTCCCAACCCTAACCCCGCGGAAAGCCATCTAATTAGACTCTAATTTGATTTTGACATGTTTTAGGAGGTAATTTACTTATTGTTTGATTTTATATCAATGTTATATATCTGATGTTAGCCGCCCTGAGCCTGACTTCAGCCGGGGAGGGCAGGATATAAATAAAAGTTTATTTTTACTTATTATTATTCCTTTGTAAGAAAATATGAAATAACGTAAAACCATTTTTGCAGGCAAAAAAAAAAAATGGGGGGGGGGTTTACAAGAAATTTTCCGCACCGGGTACCACCTGACCTTCCTACGCCTCTGTTTGCGGGAGGCAGTTGGTAGAGAGAAAGAGCTCCCTTTGTGAGATTTCCTTCCCCGGGGGGGGGGTATTTTAATGGCTGTTGGAGTGGTGTGGACCACAAACATTTGGCCAGCTGTTTCTTGGGTGTTGTCCGGAAAAGAGGGTTTGAAACTACACGGATGATTCACACAGGGATTGGATTCTAGCAGGAGTCCAGAAAGTTTGATACCTGAGCCGATGTGTGATCGACGGGCATCAGGTGGAAGGGGAGGAGGGAGCTTAGAGGAGACGTAATAAAACTCGTTTGGAAAACTTCTGAGTTTAGTCCACTGAAGGTGTGTGATTTACGTGGCCCTCTCAGTTGTGGAGGATATACCGGTAGCCTCCAATGGCCTGGCTTGTAAAAGCCATAGAAGGCCTAGAGAGCTGGCTCCCAGTGGGAGCTCATCTGAAGTTTGTATTTGATGAGTTTAAGATGTTTGGGTTAGAGGGAATAATTCATAGATTGTAGTTTATCAGGTTTTGTTTTTTTAAGGCATCTTGACTTCATGGAGGAGGAGGGTGGGATTTTCAGCAAAATCCAGAACAATGTGCCATTTTAGGACTGTAGAGTTTCTTACTTCGGTTTGCTGCATAGCTGTCAACTTACCCCCTTTTTTTGCTGGAAATTCCCTTATTCCGAATAGGATTCCTCGCAAGAAAAGGGAAAGGTTGATAGCTATGGTTTGCTGTCTGGAAATCTAAGGGGTGTGGACCATTTTTAAACTGAACTGAGGCCAGGATCTGATCTGGGAATACCAGAAAAGAGATACAAGTCAACAAAGCGGGATTTGAAAGAAATAGGTGCAGGACACGTTCACAGAAGGTAAGGCAGAGCAGGAACGGTGCTTTGAGCAATTTGTTTCACAAATGATAAACAAGCAAGCAAATAAGGGGCAAGGAGAGAGAAAGAAGCAAGAATCAATAGGTTTATTCCTCTATTCATGAAGGAATGCCTACAAAAAAAAAATCTCGAAGCAATTTCACAATACAATAAAAACATAGATTTTTTTTTAATTTAAAAAAAGTATATATAAAAATAATTTAAAGCAGTCATATATATTAAAACAGTTAAAACGATTTCATATGTAAAAACAATCCAGTACAGATACTGGTTGGGATAAAAATCTCCTGCTCAGAAAGCTAGTTGAATGAAAATGGACGTCAACAGACCAACTTCCAAAGGGTTGGTCTCACCACATGGAAATCCCAACTCTGACATTGTACAGAATAAGATGGTACTTGCGGTATAGCCTCCCCTGCAGAACACAATGATTGGTTGGGTGTACAGGTGCAGAACATCGGCTCCAGCTACAAAGGCTGCTTCTGCTATTCAGGCTTTCACAAAACTATCAAGGTGAGTTTTGGTTGTTACGGGGTTCAAGATTTCATTTTGGAGGTGCATTCTTTTTTTCTGGACATTGTTCTTGCTTTTTTAGTGTTAGACTTTATTATGAATTATCAGTGGGTTCTTTCATCTTACTCATTTATCTCATAGATATGAGATGCTATCATTTGTTTAATGCTTACAGCTCCTTAAATGTTGTTATGCCTTGAAACTTAGTGAATTATGTGAAGCTATTGATGCTGTGAGCTGCCTTGAGCATGGCAACAAACAAATAAATGACGGTTGTGATTAGGAGGCTCCCAAGAAAGAGCTGACACAAGGCAAGAGCAGTATGAAGATCCGCCACCCCAACCACAATAGTTATTTATAAAACTGGTGAATATGCATATCCATGGGCATAAATGGGCACATCCATGGTAAAGGTAAAGGTACCCCTGACCGTTAGGTCCAGTCGCGGACGACTCTGGGGTTGCAGCGCTCATCTCGCTCTATAGGCCAAGGGAGCCGGCGTTTGTCCGCAGACAGCTTCCGGGTCATGTGGCCAGCATGACTAAGCCGCTTCTGGCGAACCAGAGCAGCGCACGGAAATGCCGTTTACCTTCCCACTGGAGCAGTACCTATTTATCTACTTGCACTTTGACGTGCTTTTGAACTGCTAGGTGGGCAGGAGCAGGGGCCGAGCAACGGGAGCTCACCCCGTCGCGGGGATTCGAACCGCCGACCTTCTGATTGGCAAGCCCTAGGCTCAGTGGTTTAGACCACAGCGATAGCCAGGGTTTATTTTGTGGGGGGGGGGGTCGCAGAACCGAGTTATCTTGGACATAGTGGTCAGTTAGTTAACTATTTTTATGTATTTACAGTGGTACCTCAGGTTACAAACATTTTGGGTTACAGACTCCGCTAACCCGGACGTAGTACCTCGGGTTAAGAATTTTACCTCAGGATGAGAACAGAAATCATGTGGCGGCAGCGTAGCGGCGGCAGGAGACCCCATTAGCTAAAGTGGTACCTCAGATTAAGAGCGGTTTCAGGTTAAGAATGGACCTCCGGAACGAATTAAGTACGTAACCAGAGGTACCACTGTACTTGATTTACCCATGTGTATATCTCACATTTTTTAGTGTTTGTAGCACTTCAAGTACAGTGGTACCTCGGTTTTCGAACGTCTCCATTGACAAACATTTCGGTTTTCAAATGCCATAAACCTGGAAGTAAATCCTTCGGTTTTCGAACACGCCTCGGAAGTCGAACATGAAACACAGCTTCCGCTGAGTGCAAGATCCTGAGGCCTGGTTGTCGTCTATTGAGTTTTCAGTTTTCGAACGTTTCGGAACTCGAAGAGTCTTCCAGAATGGATTACGTTCGAAAACCGAGGTACCACTGTATATTTTTTTTCTAGTAACTTATTTATTTACTTGGGCAGCTTATATATGACTTATATTTAAACAAAACTCAAAGCAGTTTACAACATAGGTTAAAACATAAATAAATAGAGGAAAATACAACCAGAGAATTCTTACAACAACCAAGGAAAGTAGTCAAAACAAAATAGAAAATAAAAAAAAATCCTTCCAGTAGCACCTTAGAGACCAACTATGTTTGTTCTTGGTATGAGCTTTCGTGTGCATGCACACTTCTTCAGATACACTGAAACAGAAGTCACCAGACCCTTATATATAGTGAGAGGGTGGGGAGGGGCATTACTCAGAGGGGAGGTGGGAATGGGTGATAGGCTGATAGCTGTGGTGAACCTGTTGAGGAAAGTAGGTGAGTATTATTTTCTGTGTACATGTGGGAGGAGGGATTGGTGGCTAGGAAATAGTAGGTTGCCTAAGAAGTTTGTGGCAGAGGCGAGATTTGAACCAGGAAATTTGCAGATCCATATACAGTGGTACCTCAGGTTAAGTACACTTCAGGTTAAGTACGCTTCAGGTTAAGAACTCCGCTAAGAACAGAAATCGTGCTCTGGCGGCTCAGCAGCAGCAGGAGATCCCATTAGCTAAAGTGGTGCTTCAGGTTAAGTACGCTTCAGGTTAAGAACGGACCTCCGGAACGAATTACTGTATATTCCTGCATATAAGACTACTTTTTAACCCAGGAAAATCTTCTCAAAAGTTAGGGGTCGTCTTATACGCCGGGTCGTATTTCTTATAAGGCGAATATATCCCAAACTCTATATTTTAACTGGAAAAGTTGGGGGTCGTCTTATACGCCCAGTTGTCTTATACACCAGAATATATGGTAAGTACTTAACCCGAGGTACCACTGTACATATCAACTGAAGGCAGAGAGGCCAGCAAGACTCTTTCTTCTTGCAGTTAGCCAAAGTTGCCACTGCTGTACAAAGGAGTACAGTGCTCCACCAGGGGGCTCACAAGCCACTTCCATTTGAAACCGTTCATTGCCTTCCTGTTAAGATTTGTTGTTGTTCAGTCGTTCAGTCGTGTCTGACTCTTCGTGACCCCATGGACCAGAGCACGCCAGGCACGCCCATCCTTCACTGCCTCTCACAGTTTGGCCAAACTCATGTTAGTAGCTTCGAGAACACTGTCCAACCATCTTGTCCTCTGTCATCCCCTTCTCCTTGTGCCCTCAACCTTTCCCAACATCAGGGTCTTTTCTAGGGAGTCTTCTCTTCTCATGAGGTGGCCAAAGTACTGGAGCCTCAGCTTCAGGATCTGTCCTTCTAGTGAGCACTCAGGGCTGATTTCTTTAAGAATGGATAGGTTTGATCTTCTTGCAGTCCATGGGACTCTCAAGAGTCTCCTCCAGCACCATAATTCAAAAGCATCAATTCTTCGGCGATCAGCCTTCTTTATGGTCCAGCTCTCACTTCCGTACATTACTACTGGGAAAACCATAGCTTTAACTATACGGACCTTTGTCGGCAAGGTGATGTCTTTGCTTTTTAAGATGCTGTCTAGGCTTGTCATTGCTTTTCTCCCAAGAAGCAGGCATCTTCTGATTTCGTGACTGCTGTCACCATCTGCAGTGATCATGGAACCCAAGAAAGTGAAATCTCTCACTGCCTCCATTTCTTCCCCTTCTATTTGCCAGGAGGTGATGGGACCAGTGGCCTGACCGATATTTGAAGCCAACTCTGTAAATCCCATTCATTTTGTTAACAAAATATGATACCAAGAGCAGCATATAGAGGATGTCTTCAGATAGAGAACTGGCCCCTGGAACCCGTTCAAATAAAGGACTTTGCTCTATAAAGGAGGAAACATGGACACCCTACCTTCATCTGAAGCTAATGAGGTGATGAAATTAGATTGCAGAAGGGAATGTGAATCAGGATATATGGAGAGATGATAGTGACAGTTAGGGGTGGACACTGGCCACAATATTTGGTTTATGCCCCAGTTCAGCACTTTAAGAAAAGAGCTCACCATGGTCCAAGGCACTCTGTAGGTGTCCTACAAAAAACAAAAATAATGGCTTTCCCCCTTTTGACATAAGTGGATATTATTTGCAGGCAGAGTAGCTGCTACTACCTCAAGGCAGCTCTGTTTAGGGAAGTTGTTAACCTGTGATATTTTAATGTATTTTAATATCTGTTGGAGGCCGCCCAGAGTGGCTGGGGGGACCCAGCCAGATGGGCGGGGTACAAATAAATAATAATAATAATAATAATAATAATAATAATAATAATAATAATTATTATTATTATTATTATTATTATTATTATTATTATATTATAAAGCAGTGAATAATATATATAATATATATTATATATATTATTATATTATAAAGCAGTGAAGTCTGTTCTATTTAACTGGGCCTTTGCTGACTCCTGCATTTAAATAATATTTGACTGCTGCTGCTAGCCTTTTGGTTATTGATTTTGAAATTATTATTGTGATGTGCTGCTGCTGCTGCTGCTTTGTTGCATATTTATGGACCGTTTGGTGTTTCTTTCATTCATTTTTATCGGAAAGTGGAGATGAAATAAATAAACCAGAAACTCAGGATGAGATTTCTCAGGCAGAGAGGCTTTCCCATCCCCAAATCTGATACATGTACAGCAAAATCATTTCCTCTGTGCCCCAGTGACTAAGCGCAAGGGTCATGTGGATTCTCGTCCCGGTTGCATAAATATGTAACGGGCTCCCTCCCTCCCTCCCCATTTCTAACGAAGGTTGTATACGCGTGCAAACATTTAGTCCAACCTGTTCAAAATTCCTTTCTCTGCTGAGAAAGCAATTTTCCCAGAAGTTTACCCTGAGGAGATTTATATATTCTTGTTAGTTCCTATAGCAGGCCAGAGCAAAGAACCAGAGGTGCTAAATCCTACATTCCAACAGTTGTTGTGCCACACACAGGCATGCATCAAAACCATTAAACAGCCGATCATTTCCATCTTATAAAATCCTAGAATCCTAGAACTGGAAGGGATCCCAAGGGTCATCTAATCCAACCCCCTGCTATGCAGGAATCTCAGCAAGACGACAGGTGGCCATCCAACCTTTGCTTAAAAGCCTCTAAGGGAGGAGAGTCCCTCTTGTGGGAGTCGGTTCCACAGTCAAACAGCTCTTGCTGTCAGAAAGGTCTTCCTGATGTTTAGTTAGAATCTCCTTTCTTGTAACTTGAAGCCATTTCAATAGAATGGAATGGAATGGAATGGAATGGAATGGAATGGAATGGAATAGAATAGAATAGAATAGAATAGAATAGAATAGAATAGAATAGAATATATTTATTGTCATTGTCCCCTTTGGGGACAACGAAATTACTTGGCTGCTCCATCCACCCAGATAGGGCACTCCACGCAAACACAAAACAACTACAAAAACACTAATTAAAACCATACAATATGATACAACATAACAGGTAAGGTTAGATGACTTTCAAAGTCCAGGCTTCCCATTCAAGGCCGAGATCGCTCTGGAGAAGAAGCTGTTCCTAAGATGGCTTGTTCTTGTCGTCATCGTCCTGTATCTCCGTCCCGATGGCAAGAGCTCAAAGAGACGGTGACCAGGATGCGATGGATCTTTCACTATGTCCAGTGCCTTTCTGTGGCACCTCATGGCATAAATCTGCTCTAAGGTGGAGAGCGAGCAGCCAACAATGCTCTCTGCTGCCTTAACAACTCTGCACAACCCCATCCTGTCCTGGTTTGGGTACTAACCTCTGGAGCAAGAGAAAACAAGCTTGCTCCATCTTCCATGTGGCAGCCACTTAGCTATTTGAAGATGGTTGTCCTTTCTCCTCTCAGTCTCCTCTTTACCAGGATAAACATACCCAGTTCCTTCAAGTGTTTCTCATAGGCTTTCTAATTACCCTACGAACACAGTATGTCTCGGATAGAAAAGCAGGCCGTTCCTTTGCATCTTAAAGAGAGGAGCCAGAATTCTCAAGTTTCTATTCCCCCTTCATTCAACAATATGTGTCCTACCCAAGGGAGGGGAGATTTTATTTATTTACCTATTGCATTTATACCCCACCTTTTTCTCCAGGTTGCTCAGGGTGGTGTATAGGGTTCTTTCCCCCTCATCATTTAAAGCTCCAAAGAAAGAAGGCTCAGAGCCCAGGGAGTTGTGGTGAGACAATGATGGGTGGCCAGAGGGAGCAGACTGGGAGGTGGAGGTGTCAGAAGCTGAAGAAGTAACAGGGTTTAGTGAGCAGGGAGAGTCTGTGGCAGACAGCAGTCCAGAATCAGAGGCAGAAGCGGAGACTGGAGAGCGGGGGGGGGGGGAGAGAGAGAGGCAGAGATCAGACAGGCTGCTGAAGAAGCCAGGGAGTCTCCTACGCCTGCTGTGACCAGCTGCCCTCTCCCTGGTCTCACAGAACCTGAAGAGGTATGAACAGGGCGGAGCAAAGACAGGGAAGCCAAAGACCTCCAGTCCTCACAACTGCCTCATTGGGGCAGTTGCTGTGCTCACTAGGTCTCAGCTGTTTTGTTTCTATGGATAAAGAGTTGACTTCAGTGGCACCTTGTATGTTATTGTTGACCTGCACCCGACTCCTGCCTTGACAACTGCATACCCGGTATATGCCAAACTGGCATCTAAGTGATTTGCAACTATAAAATGTATCCCTAATTAAAATACACAATAACAAATGTGTTAAGGCATTAAAGCGTCCTGAATTAAGATAAACAGCAAAACAAACTATTAAGAAGCATAATAATTTAAACGAAAAACAGTTAAGACAATAAAACCACAAGTTCAGTTCAGGGGAAGTCTTGCTGAAACAGGTGTGCCTTCAGGAGTCGGCGGAATGCCAACACTGATGGGGCCTCTCATATTTCAGCAGGGAAGACATTCCACAACATTGGTGCCAGTTCTCAGTCTCCACCCTTTGCACAAGGGAATGGGATTTTACCCTGTATTCTATATGATCATGTCTATTACTTACTTACTAAAGTTCCCAGAGCAGTGTACAGCTGGATCATAAAACCACAACAGAAGAACATCTAGTTCAACATTCTGTTTTCATGGTAGCCACCCAGTTGCCCCTATGGAAAGCCTACAAGCAGGACCCAACTGACAGAACACTCTCCCCTCCTGCGGGTTCCAGCAATTGCTAAAGATTCTGACCTAGAAGGTGGAGCATAGCTGTCATGACTAATAGCAACCGGTAGTCTTTCTCTCCAGGAATTTCTCTGATCCCCTTTTAAAGCATACAATTGATAAAAAATACAAATACAAAAACCATGATTTCTACAGAGATTTAAAATCACGAAGCGTGCAGCAAAGTAAAGCATGGACATAGAGGCTGTTAGATTAAGGTTACCAGATTTTTTTCAATGAATCCGGGGACACTTTGCAACTTCAATGGATTTTGTATGGGGACTGATTTGTAAATCCGGGAACTGTCCCCGGGAAACGAGGACGCCTGGTAACCTTATGTTAGATCTTTAAAATATCACCTTCTAAGTTTCTTCCAAAGTTCGCCATTTCCCTTAGCATAGAAGGAGACCACACATTCGGTAAGTTAAAAATAGTTTACTTACAAATTCTTCAAAGATCAGATTCAGGTGCTTTTCCATACAGCAGCAAGAAAAGACTGGAAGTTTAAATTAGTTTCAAAATGGTTGGAGTTTCTAAATTATTTGCATAGAAACACCAAAACAGCTTGCTACAGGCAGGCGTTCTGAGCTTGGAACAGCCAGCTTAGACATTCTTACTGGTCAGGTCGTTCACATGGTAGAAAGAGAGAGAGAATGAAGAAGAAGAAAAAGAAGAAGAGGAGGAGGAGGAGTTTGGACTTGATATCCCGCCTTTCACTCCCCTTAAGGAGTCTCAAAGCGGCTAACAATCTCCTTTCCCTTCCTCCCCCCCCCCCAACAAACACTCTATGAGGTGAGTGGAGCTGAGAGACTTCAAAGAAGTGTGACTAGCCCAAGGTCACCCAGCAGCTGCATGTGAAGGAGCGGGGAAGCGAACCCGGTTCACCAGATTATAAGTTTACTGCTCTTAACCACTACACCATGCTGGCTCAACAAAGAGTTGAGTTGAGTTAAGTTGGAGACATCCCTATTAAACATGTGGACAGGAGGTGAGAGAAGTAGTATATCCTGTCCCTTATCATGGGCATAGCCAGGGGGGCAGGGGGTAGCTGCCCCACTTAGATCAAGTAAAACAAAAGAAATACTTAACTAACTGACCGATCACGTCGGTTCTGCCCCCTAACAAAGTCCTCCCCCCCACAACAAAAATCCTGACTATGCCCATGTCCCTTATCCCCCTTCCAACTGCATGTTTAATCAGTTTGTGGGTAGGAAGGGGGCAGGAGAAGTAGATGCCATATCTTCTTCCTATTCCTGCTCTCCACATGAGCACATTGCAGAGAGCAGGATTGAACCTTCCATTCACCATCTGGCCCTTGTATTGCAAGTCTCAAGTGTATCGCAACTAGCTGGCTGTCAAGAGCTTGGGAAGTGCTGTGCAAGGGGCTTTGAAATATGGGTGGGTCAAGCCACTTTTTCGATCTGTCGTCATAATGTCAGGTGACTGACAGATTGGTTGACCACCAGTAAGTCACAGTTGGTTCATGGGGGTGGAGACAGATAGCAATCTGGCCCAATGGGGCCAACCTTGATCTAGGATTCCCCCCACCCCTGATCTGTGGCATCAGATCAGAAGCCATTTCCTCTCCAATTCCACATCTGACCATTTTGAATGAAATCCTCTCCTGTATTTCCCCCCACTCCACCCCCTGAGCTCTCCCTGCACCTTAAAAGCACTTCTTTTTCAGGATGAGATCATGGCAACAAAATCGAGTGATATCACAGCGCCCAAAATGACCACACGGTGGGGAAATGGGATCTCCCTTTTTTATTCTGGGACACTTGTAGGGTATGTTATGGGAGAGTTGTCTAAACCTGCCACAGAAGGATGAATCCATTGGCTCCATTTCTACCTTTCCTTGGTGCAAAGTACAAATCTCTCCTTGCCTTTTTTAAAAAGCATTCCAGATGAAACACATACAATACTTCCCTGCTATTTGATAAGACAGTGACATAGGAACATATGCATACCTCATCCCACCTTTTCTACTCCTTCTGTGTCAGAAAGCATGGCAATCATCATTGCTGAAAAATATGGCTTTTCTTAAGGGAGGCTGTAGACTCAGAGGATAGATTTAAGGTTTATAATTGTTGGATTAAATGATATTGTCATTAGGATAGAAGAGATATTAAGGTTAATTAATTAAAAAAAATTTCAATGATGTCAACAAATTACTAAAGATGATATACAAGGAACACAGGAAGAGAGGATGGGAGGAAGTCAACCCACAATGATAAGAAGGATTAATAGGTTAAAAGGAATTGTGTATGTTTTATGTGTACTATTGTTGTTGTTTTCTTTTTGTTTGTTTAGTGATGTTTGTTTTTCAATTGTTTTACTTTGTTAAAACCAATATTTTTTAAAAAAAGAAAAAGAAAAATATGGCTTTTCTATAGCTTTCTTTCTTTCTTTCTTTCTTTCTTTCTTTCTTTCTTTCTTTCTCTCTCTCTCACCAGCTGCATCCATCCAATCTCCTATCTGAAGCCCTCAAAGCCCTCTGTGGCATCTCAAGCGGTTGCCATGGAAACGATAATATCACAAACAGTGGATTATGACTCGGAGCGGGAAGGGGGGAACAGCAGGAAATGGGTTTCATGCAAATATCCCTAGCAATAAAGAGAGAGGGAGATGCATATATATTGGGGGGGGGCAAGTGATAGGTAGCAAATGAAAAAAGCTGACAGAGGAAGCTTTCGGAAAAGAAATATCTTGATCATGGCCCTATCTGCTGCCATTCACACTCTTGATTCATAACATACATATTTTAAAGAAAAAGAAAAGGAAGCCCCTTTTTCTGCACAGATTGATCACCAGCGCTCCGCAGAGTATGCTCTTTCCATCCAGCAACGCTTGAGTTAAGGCCATTCAACGTGAATGAGTAGGAATTAATTAGAACACCAGATGCTTGCTGAGTTTGTCTTGACTTAGAAGCTCAATTAAAGGGGAGATATTTCTGTGCTATCCGAAGTATTTGTCATGTCCCGCCTTGCATCCTGTGGTGAAGACAAGGGTGGAAGGGATCATGATTCAGGACTGGCAGCCGCCACGCAAGGAAGGATGGCTGTAATGGAGTGCAATGGCTGTGGGTCCGCCACAGAGGAAGGCATATAATCCATACCGGCAGCCCGAGAGAGTTTTAGGGCAGCACAACACGTGCGACCACGCTGCAGGGGGTGCCACAACAGTGCTGTAGAACAGAGCGTGAGAAGTGGGGGGTGCTTAATTTTGGCGTCACTGAAATTTGAGAACCCCAAAAACTGCTGCAGGAGGCTCCCACTTTTGTGCATGGCCATGCATGCCAAACAGTGTTTCACAATCTAGAGCAGAGATAATAATAATAATAATAATAATAATAATAATAATAATAATAATAATAATGTTATTTATACCCCGCCCATATGGCTGGGTTTCCCCAGCCACTCTGGGCAGCTTCCAACAAAAGATTAAAAATACATCAAAACATCAGTCATTAAAAACCTCCCTGAACAGGGCTGCCTTCAGATGTCATCTAAACATCAGGTGGTTGTTTATTTCTTTGGCATCTGATGGGAGGGTATTCCACAGGGCGGGCACTACTACTGAGAAGGCCCTCTGCCTGGTTCCCTGTAGCTTCGCTTCTCACAGTGAGGGAACTGGCAGAAGGCCCTCGGCGCTGGACCTCAGTGTCCGGGCTGAACTATGGGGGTGGAGAAGCTCCTTCAAGTGCTGTTGGGCTGCAATTTCCATCATTCCTGACCATTGGTCGTGTTGGCTGGGACTGATGGGAACTAGAGTTTGAAAACATCGGGGGGCATCACATTTGCCTCCATGGATGTAGGGCTTGGGCTGAATTATGCTAGTATCTATGAACTTTCCAGTCTGCTCTGTCCCTGCTCTTTGTAGCCTTTGAAACTCCCTGGATCACCTTGGAATTTCCTTGGGACACTTCTGAATATGACAACTGCTCTCTTACCATGTCATGGTTGTGTACACTCTGTGATCTCACTAGGCAATCCAATTCTAGAACAGGGGTAGCCAGTGCAGTGCTGTTGGGACTATAACTCCCATCTTCCATGACCATTGGCCATGTTGACTGGGACTGATGGGAGTTGGAGTCTAACAGCATCTGAAGACCGCGTGGCCTTAGAACTGTAAGATGGTTCTAAATAAGTGGAGCATCTTCTGTTTACGTGACTGTCATCAAGGTGAGCCAGTGTGGTGTAGTAGTTAAGAGTGGTAGACTTGTAATCTGGTGAACCGGGTTTGCTTCCCCGCTCCTCCACATGCAGCTGCTGGGTGACCTTGGGCTAGTCACAGTTCTTTGAAGTCTCTCAGCCCCACTGTCCATCAGGACAAGAGCCAGTGTGGTGTAGTGGTTAAGAGCGGTAGACTTGTAATCTGGTGAACCGGGTTCGCGTCTCCGCTCCTCCACATGCAGCTGCTGGGTGACCTTGGGCTAGTCACACTTCTTTGAAGTCTCTCAGCCCCACTCACCTCATAGAGTGTTTGTTGTGGGGGAGGAAGGGAAAAGGAGATTGTTAGCCACTTTGAGACTCCTTCGGGTAGTGATAAAGTGGGATATCAAATCCAAACTCCTCTTCTTCTTCTTCTCTAATGCCCAACAGTACGAGGCAGCCCAACCATGGCACTGGTAAGAGCTGGCCAGAGAGCACAGAAAATCTTCCTTGGTACAGCTTTTCAAACTGCAAAAGGACAAAGATGGCGAAGAGCAAATAATGAGTTGAATCCAGAGAAACACTCCACTCACACAATGGGGCCTTTCTGGCTTACCCCTGCTTTTACAGCTCCCAGCATCTCTCAAATGCTGCTCTTTGAGGGTCAAGGGAACTTCTGGAACACTGTGAGGAGGGGCATATGAGAAGCAGTGGGATGGGGAAATGGGAAGAATTCAGCAAGGCAGCCTTATGAAAGCACCTTTCCACTCATGCAAGACACCTTTGGATCCAAGCCACTGTACATGTTCCAGTTACAGGTAGGTAGCCGTGTTGGTCTGTCATAGTCAAAACAAAATAAAAAGTAAAAAAAAATTCCTTCCAGTAGCACCTTAGAGACCAACTGTTTGTTCTAGGTATGAGCTTTCGTGTGCATGCACACTTCTTCAGATACACTGAAACAGAAGTCACTGAAGATGTATCTGAAGAAGTGTGCATGCACACGAAAGCTCATACCTAGAACAAACTTAGTTGGTCTCTAAGGTGCTACTGGAAGGAATTTTTTTACTTTTTATTTTGATTTGACTGTAGATGTTGTTGAAATTCAGCTTTCATCAGCCCCAGTCAGCACGGCCAAAGGTCAGGGAAGATAAGACCTGAGACCCAGCAACGTATGAATGGTACCATGTTGGCTGCTCCTGTCCATAGATTTAGGAACATAGGAAGGTGCCATTGGTCCATCTAGCTCAGCATTGTCTACACATACTGGCAGTGACTCTTCTGGGTTTCAGACAGAAGTCTCTCCCAGCCCTACCTGGAGATGCTAGGGATTAGAACTCAGACCCTCTACACACAAAGCAGATACTCTACCAGTAGGCCACGCCCCTTCTCCCTTTTGCCTCTTCTAAGGATGACTCAACATTCTGCACTATTTTCACATTCAGATTTTGACATCCAAATTTTAACCCCAAAACTTGCCATTTGAATTCCGGAATTGAAAGTTGACATTGCAAATCACCTTTCTTGATGGGCTACCCTGAAATGAATGGATATAAAATCTACTACGTTCTGCTGCAGTGCATAGTGATTAATGTTAAACGGTTTTTACTTAATGTTGTTGCTGCTGCTTCATTGTTTTGATTTTTATTGCTATTTAAACTTGTGGAATTTATTGCTCCCTTTCCCCCCCCCCCCCCATGTGAGCTGTCTTGAGATTTTGAAGTCAAATTTGCTCCAAAAAAAAAGACTGCAGACAAATCATTTAAATAATTAAAATAAAATACTGGCTGCTACTGCATGTTTGCTGACAGATACTGTCAGCTGCTAAGTGCTGCTTGTTGGACAGCAATGAATTCCAAATTATACTGAAACAAATCCTTGCAGTTCAGTGGGTAGACCATGGGACTCTTAATCTCAGGGTGGTGGGTTTGTGCCCCACATTGGGCAAAAAAAAATATCCTCCATTGCAGGGGTTGGACTGGATGAGCCTTGTGGCCCCTTCAAACTGTAACAATTCAATGATTCTATTATCTTTGTGAAGGTTCAGCCATGCAAAGAAAATTTGAGAATTACCGTATTTTCGCTCCATAAGACGCACTTTTTTCCTCCTAAAAAGTAAGGGGGAATGACTGTGCATCTTATGGAGCGAATGTGTGGTCCCTGGAGCTGAACTGCCCAGGGGCAAAAGTAGATCGTGCTTTTTTTAAAAAAAAGAGAGAGAGAGAGAGAGAAGGGGGTGTTGAAAGGAAGCCCGCTGAGCAGCTGCTCAGCAAATGATTGGGGAGAGAGATAAGGAAGAGAGATTTCAGCCCCGCCCCCTTGCAGAGGGAGGCTGTTTCCCCAGCAACATGTGACTGGCTGATAAGATTATCTGTCTGGAAACTATAGAAATGGCTCCCCTTACTGAAGCTGCAGAACTGTGAGTTAAACCCCATAAAACAGGGGTTTTTTCCCTTTGCAAAGTAAGCTCAACAACTTTGAGCTGATCCTCAAAAAAATGGGGCTTTTCTCCTTTGCAAAAGAAGCTGCAGAAATTTCAGCTGATCCACAAAATATGGGGCTTTTCTCCTTTGCAAAAGAAGCTGCAGAAATCTGAGCTGATCTACAAAAAATGGGGCTTTTCCCCTCTAAAAACTAGGTGCGTCCTATGGCCTGGTGCGCCTTATAGAGCGAAAACCATACTGCTACTACTACTACTTCCTCCTCCTGCTCCTCCTCTACAAGCTGTGAAGCAGACCTGAGCTGCAACTGACCCGAAGGAATGGGTAATTCCCAGGACAGTAACATATCCCTGTCCTTGGAATACTCTCACTTGGCAAGTTTGAGTGCAGCGTTTCTCTCCTGATGGAATGCTGTGATGGGACATGTGTGAAACATGGAAGGGGAAGAACATGGATGTGTTTCTGCCTTGTTTGTTGAGTGTATATGTTTGGAGCCCAGTTCTTAGCATGCCGTCACTTCCTCCTTATCCAATTTCTGAGAGGAGGAGAGGAAGGTTTCTTTCTGTTATGTACTGAGCTGAATCTTAGAACAATAGGATCCCAAATGCAGCAGTCTGATTGGTCCTAGAACAATAGGATCCAGAATGCAGCAGTCTGATTGGTCCACAGGAGCCACCCAATCCAGCTCCAGCGACCTTATTGGCCTGCAAGAGCAGCCAATCATGCTCCTGGATGAAGTGAATCTGCAACCTGATTGGCCTACAGGAGTAGCCCGGAATTAGCCAATCACGTGGGGCCCATTGTGTAAATAATTTATATATAGCAGACGTTTGGGGGAAAGATGGATTCCTTGCTACTATGAGCTGAATAAAGAGCATGAAATTCACACTTGACTCCGAGTATATTTCACTTTCCTTGAGGACAATCGCATAGCCCAGCACAGAAACAATGTTTCTGTGGCCGCCGAGATCATATAACACTGGTCCTGAAAGACCTACATTGGCTCCCAGTACATTTCTGAGCACAATTCAAAGTGTTGGTGTTGACCTTTAAAGCCCTAAACTGCCTCAGCCCAGGATACCTGAAGGAGTGTCTCCACCCCCATCATTCAGCCTGATTACTGAGGTCCAGCCCCGAGGGCCTTCTGGTAATTCCCTCACTGTGAGAAGTGAAGCTACAGGGAATTAGGCAGAGGGCCTTCTCGGTAGTGGGCCCACCCTGTGGAACACCCTCCCATCAGATGTCGAGGAAATAAACAACTATCTGACTTTTAGAAGACATCTGAAGGCGGCCCTGTTTAGGGAAGTTTTTAATGCTTGATGTGTTATCGCTTTTTTATTGTTAATATTCTGTTGGGAGCCACCCAGAGTGGCTGGGGAAACCTAGCCAGATGGGCGGGGTATAAATCATAAATTGTTGTTGTTATTGTTTCTGGCCTCCATCCTCTCACTATTCAAAGGGTAAGGGAGGACACCTTAAAGGCTGAGAGCAGACACCTAAGAATAATCCCTACTCATTCAAGCCAATGGTCCATCTACTCCAGCATCCTCTTCTCACAGCAGCCAATCAGAGAAAGAGCATCAGAAGCTTCCCAGTCTCTCACTTGACCCCGAAGCTCTCCCCTCTGCAGAAGGCATAACACAACTTCTCTAGCTGGGTAAGATGCTGAGAGAGAGAAACGCAGCTGCTTGTTTTGTTTAGTTGAAACTGAATGATTCTTATCTATCTCTGAGGCAAATTTCATCTTAATCTATTTTTAATTTGATCCAAATACAAATTGCCTGTGACTAAGTTCTAATTTATGCACGCGCGCACACACACACACACACACACACAGAGAGAGAGAGAGAGAGAGACACTTTGTTTTCATTGTATATTATTGTGGAATTAAAGGGAGCTGGCACCCCAAGCCAGATAGAGGCCCGTGGATAAACAGAAGCATGACTCAGCACGCCTCTGCCTGCATGCCCCTTGGTGGATGAACAACTGCATGCACAAACAGGTGTCTGTCACACACACACACACACACACCCAGGAGATGGGACTCTGTCCCCATCAGGCTAGGACCCAAAGTGGTGCTACTTGAGGCATGTCCAAGGGTTTGAGCATCCCCAGTGGGACATTTAAGGATGTCCCTCAACCATTACACAGTAGATCTCCATGTTGTATCCCAACAACCGACTTCTGAAAAGTGGTCAGTAACAATGGGAGTTTTAGTCCAGCTACATCTGGGGTGTCACTGGTTCCCTGCCCCTGACCTAGAGGAAATACGCCTGGCCTGGTTCGCTGACACACTGCTGAACTGTGAAATTATAATGTGTTGCACGGAACACTTCTAGGAAGGTCAAAGTGCAAGAAGAAGCTAAAAAAAGCTTTTGATCAGATTACTAGGCAGGGCCAGCCCACCCGTGAAGTAAGGCAAGGTGATTGCCTCAGGTGGCAGAATCCCCAGGGACAGCAGATCCCAATATATATCTTTATTCCTCCCTTTTTCCTGGTGTCAATTTTCACTCATCCCTTCTTCCCTGGCAAGGAAGGAGGCACCGTTTTGTCATTTGCCTCAGGTGTCAAAATAATAATAATAATAATAATAATAATAATAATAATAATAATAATTTATTATTTGTACCCCACCCATCTGGCTGGGTCTCCCCAGCCACTCTGGGCGGCTTCCAGCAAACATTAAAATACATTAACACATCACAGATTAAAAACTTCCCTAAACAGGGCTGCCTTGAGGTATTTTCTAAATGTCATGTAGTTGTTGATTCCTTTAACCTCTGATGGGAGGGCGTTCCACAGGGCGGGCGCCACTACCGAGAAGGCCCTCTGCCTGGTTCCCTGTAGCTTTGCCTCTCGCAGTGAGGGCACCGCCAGAAGGCCCTTGGCGCTGGATCTCAGTGTCCGGGCTGAACGATGGGGGTGGAGACGCTCCTTCAGGTATACAGGACCAAGGCCGTTTAGGGCTTTAAAGGTCAGCACCAACACTTTGAATTGTGCTCGGAAACGTACTGGGAGCCAATGTAGATCTCTCAGGACCAGTGTTATGTGGTCCGAGCGGCCATTCCCAGTCACCAGTCTAGCTGCCGCATTCTGGATTAATTGCAGTTTCCGGGTCACCTTCAAAGGTAGCCCCACGTAGAGCGCATTGCAGTAGTCCAAGCGGGAGATAACTAGAGCATGCACCACTCTGGTGAGTGTATTGGGCCGGCCCTCTAACTGGGATTTGGGATAGATAATTGTGCAGCACCAGTGCATGTCACACCCTTGTTGCCTTGCCCAAAACCTGAGCTCTATTACCCTTTGCTGGCAATCACTGAAAGGCCTGGCTGTCACTCACTACTTATTTCAGACACTTGCTCTGGCAAGTAAAGGCATGATGTGGAGTTGTGTGAGCATGCAAGGATTACTGAGTCCTGTGGCTTTTAAAAAAATGCTCTACTTAATAAATAGGAAGTATCTGTGCCTCTTATGGCAATCATGTGACTCATGACTGTAGCAAAGGTGGAGGGATTTTTGGAAGTATGAATGCGGACAAGCCAAGTCAGTCTCCCTCTCTGTGTCTAGCAAAATGGAAAGGCATGTTAATGATAAACTGCCTGCTCTATACTTTGCACGTTTCATCATGGGACTGAAACTGCCTTGGTGGCGCTGGTTGATGATCTCCAGTGGGCTAGGGACAGGTGGAAGCTGTTTTTGGTCCTACTGGAACTCTCAGTGGGCCTTTGACACCATCGACCATAACATCCTTCTGGACCGTCTAGCAGAGTTGGGAGCTGGGGGCACTGTTAATGAGTGGTCTGCTCCTTTCTCCTGGGCCCTGTCCAGAAAGTGGTATTGGGGGATGAGTATTCAGATCTCTGGACTCTCACTTGTGGGGACCCTCAGGGCTCCATCCTCTCCCCAATGCTTTTCAACATCTATATGAAGCCACTGGGAGAGATCATCAGGGGGTTTGGGCTGGGTGTTCATCAGTATGCGGATGATATCCAGCTCTACCTCTCCTTTAAATCAGAACCAGTGAAGGAAGTGAAAGTCCTGTGTGAGTGTCTGGAGGTCGTTGGAGGATGGATGGCAGCTAACAGATTGAGGTTGAATTCTGACAAGACAGAAGTACTGTTTTGGGGAAACAGGGAACGGGGAGGTGTGATGGACTCCCTGGTCCAGAATGGGGTAACTGTGCCCCTGAAGGACTAGGTGCACAGCCTGGGTGTAATTTTGGACTCACAGCTGTCCATGGGGGCGCAGGTCAATTCTGTGTCCAGGGCAGCTGTCTACCAGCTGCAACTGGTACTCTGGCTGAGACCCTACCTGCCCACAGACTGTCTCTCCAGAGTGGTGCATGCTCTGGTTATCTCCCGCTTGGACTACTGCAACACGCTCCATGTGGGACTACCTTTGAAGGTGACCCAGAAATTACAACTAATCTAGAATGCGGCAGCTAGACTGGTGACTGGGAGCGGTCGCCAAGACCACATAACACCGGTTTTGAAACACCTGCATTGGCTCTCAAATATCTCAAGGGCTGTCACGTGTCACATGGAAGAGGGAACAATTTGCCAGCTCTGCATATTCAAACATTTTAATCAACCATTCTTTCCTTGAGGGTGTTCTCTCCTCCTTCCATATCTGAGCTCAGAGTGTCCTTGCTGCCTTAGTCACATACATAAATACCGGCGCTAAAGCTTCCTTTGGGAATTCACTGTCTAGTATCCCCAGCAGGAAGAATTCTGGCCTCTTGGGAAAAGTCACTTTAATATTTTTTCTTAATTTCATTATATAACATGTTCCAAAAGGCCTTTGCCTTCCTCCAGGTCCACCACATATGATCACCCACTTTCTCCTCTAGCCATGTCCATCACTGGCATGTGGTCCTCAGAAAGTTGAGCAAAAGAAAAGAGGGCTTTCAAACCCTGCCTCAGCACCTTGTAATTGAATATCATACATGGAAGAAGAAGAAGAAGAGTTTGGATTGGATATCCCACTTTATCACTACCTGAAGGAGTCTCAAAGTGGCTAACATTCTCCTTTGTCCCCCACAACAAACACTCTGTGAGGTGAGTGGGGCTGAGAGACTTCAGAGAAGTGTGACTAGCCCAAGGTCACCCAGCAGCTGCAGGTGGAGGAGCGGAGACGTGAACCCGGTTCCCCAGATTACGAGTCTACCACTCTTAAGCACTACACCACACTGGCTCTCATGGAGGAGCCATGAATAAAGTGCGCTGCAATCTCCACTGTATTGGGGAGCAGTCGCTATGTGCACACTTCACTTTCATCATATGGCATCTTGTCGCAACCTATCCAACCACCCCAGCAATACTTCTGGCTAATCTACTTTTTGTCTTGATTTTATGCATAGTTAATGCAATCACATGACTAGTTGTGTCATGCAGGTTAATCAATGTGTCCTAATGTGATCGTTGATTCGCAAGCACAGTTAAGCAAGCCTAGAAACCAGTTAAAAGGTGCATTGTAGGCAAGACCTCAGAAGTCCACAGGCAAATGTAAAAGCCACCTGGCAGCATCCATTCCATCAGGCTGCAGCAGAAAGAAAGATGTGAAGCAGGGCCACTCCATGGGAGACCAGCTCCAAGGAAGGTACATTCTATCACATGTGGTGGACATGCCCCAAGGTGAAAGGCTTCTGGGAACTGGTTTATAATGAATTAAAAAAGGTGTTAAAGAACACATGTATTAAGAAACCAGAGGCCTTTCTGCTTGGAATTGTAGGAGATGAAGTACCCAAAAAAAGATGTTAGATTTTTCCTGTATGCCACAACAGCAGCGAGAACCTTACTTGCCAAGAATTGGAAGAATACCGAGATACCTACGATAGAAGAATGGCAAATGAAGATGATGGACTTCATGGAGCTGGCAGAACTGACTGGATGAATCCGCGACCAGAAGGAGGAGACGGTGGAGGAAGATTGGAAGAAATTTAGAAGTTATTTAAAGAAATATTGTAATATTTAAATTTAGGAATGTTTTGGAAGGCTAAAAGAGGCTCAGATTAGAAATAGATGTTTAGTAAGTAGGATAAGTGTAATTAATTAGTAAATTAGAAATTAGGGAGTATAATGAATAAGTTTAATAATAAAGATAACATGAATTTGAAGTGGAAAATCGGGATTAAAATAGGAGTGAGGTAAATAAAAGTAAGAGTTTGGACAACTGCTAAAGAAGTAAAGCATGGCACTTTAGATAGGGAGGTTCAGAGGAAGTCAAATTTTAGGTGAAAATATAGAGGAATGGAAATTTAGGTACAGTTGATATTTTTATGTTCTGTTCTGTTGTTTGTATTGTTTTGTATGTATTTGTGAGTGTTATTTTGTTAAAAAGTGTGGAAAACCAATACAATTTTTTGAGAAGGTCACAGGTGGGGAAGCTTTCTTTTTTATATAATCTATTTATTGAATTTTCCAATACAAATCACAGCAAATCACATTGAAATTATTCCTAATTACATTTCAAATTACAATCCAAATTAATTATACAATTCCCAATTAAAAGAAACATTCCAATTATGCCTAATTTTATAATAATTTTTTTATATATGGACTTCCCATGCCTCGGACGCCGGAGCTTCCCTGATCACCTCCATCGTTTGCTTTTCAAAATTCTTTCGAATATTTCCACAGCCGCTGTTATATGCCAGCAAGCAGGCTAAATTATAATAAACAATGTCTCTGTGTGGATGAGGTCGATCTTCTTAATTCCAAATGCCACATTCCGACCATCGCCATCTTCTCGTCCTGTTGTTCACCAAACTTCTTCACACTGCTACTCTCCCCCGCTTGCTTTGCACATACCCCTTTCCAGGAATGCCAGTCTCTAATATAAATCAAATTTCAATAAACAACCAGAACTGGCTTCTCCCTATGGAGTAGTGCTCTGCCTCACAGGCTCCCAGGTGGGGAAGCATTCTAAGCCAGAGGACCTCATTCCCTCATGAAGAGCCTTCCATGGGCCACAGGCCAGTGTCGGGCAAAAGTGGGTGGAGCAAGAGATGTGACTCTTTCCCTTGTGCCCTGGGCTACATTCCAGTCATGTGACAGATAAGATATTCTGCGCCCACATCTCTCCATCCAGGCAAGCCAGAGGCATGGTCACGGTTTACACACAAATAGAAAGCAAACAAAGAACTCAGGCCAACAAATACCATTCAATAATGAGAATAATTCCTATTCACAAACTAACAGTGAACATAGAAAACAAGATAACATACACTCATACAATTTATGTGACGATGCAATTTTCAAGGGTGTATGTCCCACCAAGAGGACAAACTTTATCTTTAGATAGTTTTCACAAACTGAAGATTTTTCCAGTGTAATGTCTCAGTTCAATAATATCTAATTAGATAGTTCATGTTCCAGTTCCATTAGAGAGTCTTTTGATGCAAAGTATCAATACAGCGTTTGATGTAGAAGTCTTTTAAAGCAAGTTAAAGGTAAAGGGACCCCTGACCATTAGGTCCAGTCGTGACAGACTCTGGGGTTGCGGCACTCATCTTGCAATATTGGCCGAGGGAGCCGGCGTACAGCTTCCAGTTCATGTGGCCAGCATGACTAAGCCGCTTCTGGCAAACCAGAGCAGCGCACGGAAACGCCGTTTACCTTCCTGCCGGAGTGGTACCTATTTATCTACTTGCACTTTGATGTGCTTTTGAACTGCTACGGTAGGTGGGCAGGAGCAGGGACCGAGCAACGGGAGCTCACCCCATCGCGGGGATTCGAACCGCCGACCTTCTGATCGGCAAGCCCTAGGCTCTGTGGTTTAACCCACAGCGCCACCTGCGTCCCTAAAGCAAGGTAGGGTCCATAATAATCCAAAGCCAGGACAGGGCCCTGTTTCGGTGTCTTTAACCTTCGTCAGCTGAAAGGATTAAATATGATATAATAACTTCATGGCCACGGTTTAAGCACTCAGTGAGGGTGCAGAGCAGAGCTGGTGAGGGGGTGTGTGGCACTGAGGACCAGACAGAGAGGCCAGACATTTGGCTCCCAGGGCTAAGATTCCCTAGCCCTTCTCTAGGAGAAAGAATTTCTTGTTCTTCCTCTACTTCTGCTTTTCCAGCTCCTCAGTTTCCCAAGAAAGTTGCCAGCAGTCACTGTTTCTAATGCAGCTTCTCTCTCCAATCTCATTCAGCTCTATGCATTCCTGTCTGGTGCCTTATTGTCGCCATATGTGGCATTAGATACCTCCCATCTCTGCCGCCTCCTAGATTTAACTCCAAGGTTACTGGCCCAATTCGAATGTTGCCTGCAGAGCGAGTCTTTATTTCTGTAATTCAGGCTTCCTCAACCTCGGCCCTCCAGATGTTTTCGGCCTACAACTCCCTTGATCCCTAGCTAGCAGGACCAGTGGTCAGGGTTGATGGGAATTGTAGTCCCAAAACAGCTGGAAGGCCAAGTTTGGGAAACACTGAATTCTAGCTCTTTCGTAACAAGCCAAGCATTGTTTGATTCTAAACTTTGGTCTGCTGTTCCACACCCTGGCTCCCTGAGCCACGAGTGGAGATTCCTTTCCCTCCAATATTTCTCCAACGAAAACGGGGACATGCTATTCGATGTCAGGAATTTGATCTCGCTGAAGACATGGACGTCATATACCCAACTACACTGGTCACCTTGAGCCAATTACAACCTCTCCACCGAGCCTACCTTACAGGATTGTTGTAAAGGAAAAAATATGCGAGGGAAGGAATTGTGGACAGCACCTTCTACAGATAAATAAAATGAAATAAAATTTTAGCTGTAAGCTACTTTGAGTCCCTGTCAGAGAAAAAGGCAGGCTATAGTGATGATGATGATGATGATGATGATGATGATGATGATGATGGAAACTGATGAGGAGCATACCAGAGAGTAAATCCTATTGAACTCAGTGGGACTTATTTCTGAGTAGACAGTGTAAGGCTCCATTTTGTAATAAAGGGATCAACACTCTCTGTGTTTCCTAAGGAATAGGTGGCTGTTGAAGCATTGAAATTAAATAATTTAAAGTGGATTAGTGGCCTTTTCCTTCAACATTATAGGAAACGCTTTGTATGCCAGCATCACCATTTCCTTCATTTGGTGCAGGTACTTTATTTTCAGGATAAACAGGACTCCGTTTGTGCACCTACACACACACACACACACACACACACACACACACACACAAACAGATCACATTTAATTTTCTCTGAGACGTGGAGGAGAGGAATACTGGGAAATTCCAGGATCAAATGAGAAACCGGGGCAGCTTCTGTAATTCCGGGACTGTCCTTGGAAAATTGGGACACTTGGGGTGGGTGGGTATGGGATTCAGCTTGAGGGTGGATTTCTCCCAAGGGCAATCTTTGAGACCTCAAAGGGTGGGGTGGGAGGCAAAAAGTAGGTGGAGCCTGTGGCAATGGTGGGTGGAGCAACAGACATGACTTTTAATTCTGTACAGCAGGCGACATTTCAGCTATGCAAACATCAGACTGCCGCAGTTCACAGATCTATTCCTGCTGGGTGGTGATGGGGGGGGGACACACACGAGAGTGCAGAGCAGGAGCTATGAGTGGTGAGCAGAGGGGGCATGGCCTATGGGAGCCTCCAAGGCCGGATGGAGAAGCCTGAAAGACCACAGTCAGTCCTGGACTTGACATTTCCCCACCCCTTCTTTAAGTGAATGACCTGGGATCAGGGGCGGAGCAAGGGGGTGCTTTGGGGGCGAGCCGCCCCAGGTGCCACCCTGGAGGGGGTGCCACTCAGCACCCTCCCCCCGTGACGCCCAAGCCAAGCCCCGCTGCCCAGTAAAAAGCCTCGCTCCGCGGCTTGCTCGCGGTTTGCCGGCGGTGTCACTGCAGCGCTGCCGGCAACCCACTACGTAGCGCGCATGCGCACCGCCGCTACATAGCGACGCATGCAGCGTGCGTAGCAACGCTGCGCATGTGCGTTATGTAGCGACACCCCGCCCCCAGGTGCCCCCGGGTTTGCCACTCCGGGTGCCCAAGCGGCTTCCTACACCACTGCCTGGGATTACACACACGTCGGCTGGGTACATTGTACGCAACCTAAATTTCCATCCTGTAGAATGGGGGAGAAACATTTGTCTACTTCACAGGATCGTTGTGAAGGGAAACATGACAGGGGTTGCTCAGTGTTTTCAAAGATAAAATGTGATGTGAATCACAGCGGTAATGGTGGTTTAAAAAAAACAAACCAGCAAATGTCTAAGAAATGTTGATTGTACAGCTCGTGGTATTTTTAAAAAAGCATTTTGTCCCATATATCTTTGTCGGGTATGGGGAGGGAGATTAAGCAACCCCTATGTTTCACAGACCTTGAGGCTTTTCAAATTTCCCTTTGAATTAAAAAACAACAACCCAAAACCATTAAGTTTATACAACTGCATTAAATGTCTCCTGATGGACAAGAAAGGACATGAAACTAACCCCACATCGCTCCTGTCTCCACATAAATCCAGACAAAGTTCTTTTGTGCCTAAATGCATTGAGACACCTTAACGTCTCTCTCCCTGCTGGCCAGCTTGGAGGGTATTTATTATTATATATTTCCCCCCCTCTTTTGCTCACAATATATTTCCTTTGACAGTTTGTGCAGATAGTTACGGCACCATGTAATTATCGTCACAGCTAAAAGGCAAGGAATGATTTATTCCTGACAAACATCACCTTTTCAAGACAACGGCATTAACACTTACACTGCTTGTAGGGCTCTCTTGTCTTCTTTCCTTTTTTCCAAGGGATAGGGGAGAAGAATTAACCTTGACAAATTCTCTCTCATTTGTTCTAAAGTATTTTGCTTGGGAAGGAAGGAAGGCTGGAAAAAGTACCCAAGGGGCTTCGTCATCCTGACGATCTCCACACAAACACACACGCCATCTTCCAAACCTACCTTGGGGTTTTTTCCTGGGCCTCTTTGCCTTCTGGAGAGAAAAGAATGTGCAAGCTTATCTCAGCACATAGCTGGTGCCCAGCTTACACACCCTGAAACGTCTGATTATAGCTTTTGGAGCCAGTGTGATGTATCATCTCAGAGAACCAGATGTGCCAAACAGACTCACTTTGGTGGGGAGGGGGGTGGAGAGAAAGAGAGAGCACCTTTTTGCAGAAGGGTTGAGTTGTATGGGTTGTTGTTGAGTTGCTTCCCTCCTCCCCCGTCCTTCTCTCTCCCAGAAGCCGTGTTCATAATTGCTCTAATATCGCTCGTAGCAAGGGAAGGGCTGCAGTGAAACAATCAACATTCAAGCAATTTGCCAGAAATTTTTGTCTTCGGGGAATAGGCCCCTCTGAACTCATTCACTCCCTCCCTCTCTCTTTCTCATTGAACATTTTTTGGGGGGAGGGGGGGCAAAACAAGTCCTCCTCCTTCCTTCATCTTCTTAAATCCTCCTGAATCATCTTAATGAATCCAGCTGGATAACAAAAGCCAGCCTTCTCCAACCTGACGCCTGCCAGATGTTGTTGGTTTCTAAACTCCTATCATTCCTAATCATTGGCCATGCTAGCTGGGGTGGATGGGAGCTGGAATCCACAGCAACTGAAGGGGTTATAGCAGTGATGGCTAACCTTGACACTCCAGATGTTTTGGAACTACAACTCCCATCATCCCTAGCTAACAGGATCAGTGGTCAGGGATGATGGGAGTTGTAGTCCCAAAACATCTGGAGTGTCAAGGTTAGCCATCACTGGGTTATAGTTACAGGTAGGTTAACATCAAACATACCATCTCAGGACTATTTAATTGCTCATCGTCTAATATTGTGTATGCCATCAAATGCCAACAGTGCCTTTCAGCTCTCTATATTGGACAAACAGGCCAAACCCTACGCCAAAGGATAAATGGACACAAATCTGACATCAGGACAGAGAAACCAGTAGGAGAACACTTCAGTCTCCCAGGACATTCTATACAAGATCTCAAAGTAGCTGTCTTATTACAAAGGAATTTCAGAAATAGACTTGAAAGAGAAGTTGCTGAATTGCAACTCATTACCAAACTTAAAACCATGGAGAGACCTGGTCTGAATAAAGACATTGGATTCTTATCTCATTATACATGACAAGGCTATTTTTAACCTTCTCACCTTTTTCCTGTTAGACCAATTGCAGTCGTTAACAGTCGTCAACAGGTTTACCACAGCTATTAGCCTATCACCCATTCCCACCACCCTTCTGAGTAATGCCCCTCCCCACCCTCTCACTATATATAAGGGTCTGGTGACTTCTGTTTCAGTGTATCTGAAGAAGTGTGCATGCACACGAAAGCTCATACCAAGAACAAACTTAGTTGGTCTCTAAGGTGCTACTGGAAGGAATTTTTTTATTTTTTATTTTGAAGGGGTTATGTAACTCCTTCCTAGAAATCGTGGTGCCAGCCAATTAATTCTGCTATGCTTCCTTGCTACTGCCACTGCTGGTTTGCTGGTGTTTCTCTATTGGGTTTATCTGTGTGTTTTGGAAGCCATTGTATTTTTTAAAATATATGTTCTGCGTTGATGGACTACAGCTCTCATAATCCTGACCATTGATTATGTTGGATGTGGCTTGAAGGGAGCTAGTGTCCAACAACATCTCAAGGGCTACAGGTTCCCTGCCGTTCCTTTAGGTGTGGAGCAAATTCTCTCAGGCTGCCGCTTTTAGTGGTGTCTGAGGCTTTCCAATGACTTTGTACTTTCTGGTTGTATATATTACTAGCTGACCGGGCCACGCCTTGCTGTGGCTGATTTGGTGAAATGCAAAAGTAAGATACAGTATGAAAGAGAAAGCGTGTGTTGTGCTGTGCTGTTTAACGTCCACTGGAGGGCGCTATATTTTTTGCACAAAAATCACATTTTTACCTGGGAAAGGTGTGGTATTTGTGCAATGTAAGTACATATGGTCACTCCCATATGGGCATGGAATGTTGTGTCCAAATTTGAACGGAATCGATCAAGGGGTTACAGAGAAAGGCGATCGTTAACAAACATCCAACTTGAACGATTTTATATATATAGATCTAGCTGGTTAGAGAACTGCAGTTAAGGTGTAATGGTGTTTTATTGTTGTACATTGCATGGAAGCTGCAGGATAGAAATTGCTTAAACAACCAAGCAAATAGGATTTACCAAAGATTTACCATAAATTATCAATTACATTGAATACTATTACATATCACTGAATGACAAGGCCACATGCCAAATAAGCAGCAATATATTGGAATAACCAAAGAATATTCAACATTGGCATCCGCAGAACATTTTGGAAGAAGTTTTCATATCTTCTGCAAATATCTGCATAATTATCTGAGTGGACATCCACTCTTGTCAGCGTGTTCTGTAGGCATTACATTAGATACCATAACTGACGTCAAATCAAGGTTTGTGCCAGCTAGGATAACGGTGTTGCTCACAAACAGCTTGGCAGGTTTGATGCAGTTCCAGGTTTTATTTTTAAAGTGGACATTTCAATTCCTGTTTAAAACTGTACACATACAGAAATGTAAGACTTGTCACTGACCAATGATGGCTTTTCCAAACATCTTGGCTGAATCATAGAATCATAGAGTTGGAAGAGACCACAAGGGCCATCCAGTCCAACCCCCTGCCAAGCAGGAAACACCATCAAAGCATTCCTGACAGGTGGCTGTCAAGCCTCTGCTTAAAGACCTCCAAAGAAGGAGACTCCACCACACCCCTTGGCAGCAAATTCCACTGTCGAACAGCTCTTACTGTCAAGAAATTCTTCCTAATGTTGAGGTGGAATCTTCTTTCTTGTAGTTTGAATCCATTGCTCCGTGTCCGCTTCTCTGGAGCAGCAGAAAACAACCTTTCTCCCTGCTCTATATGACATCCTTTTATATATTTGAACATGGCTATCATATCACCCCTTAACCTTCTCTTCTCCAGGCTAAACATACCCAGCTCCCTAAGCCGTTCCTCATAAGGCATCTTTTCCAGGCCTTTGACCATTTTGGTTGCCCTCCTCTGGACACGTTCCAGCTTGTCAATATCCTTCTTGAACTGTGGTGCCCAGAACTGGACACAGTATTCCAGGTGAGGTCTGACCAGATTTAATACAGTGGTACTAAATCCATGCAATTTACATAAGAGAAAACCTATTGAACACAGTTCAATATTCACTTGAGATTTTATTTGGTTTTGCCCATGTTAACTACTGGAAAAAAGAGTTACTTGTGCATATTATTTAAATTCCACAGCATAAAATAATTAATGGATCGAGTACCTGAATGACATCAGTTACAGAGCATATAGAATATTAATTTGCAAATGGGACCCTTGGCTTCAGTCCTGATTCCTCTGAAGTCAATAGCAAAAAGCACTGTTGGATTGATTAGGCTTGTACTTAATAATTTTAAGTGAAGAGTGAGGCATTGTGCAAGTGCTGTTTAACTAGACTGAGATAGTTCTGGAGCTTGAAAGGAGCTCAGTTGCTAAGAACTGAACATTCATATCATAATAACTTGTAAGGAGTAGGGCTGGGTAACTCTGTCGATTTCAGTTTCTCATTTTTTTCAATCGAGTTCACTTCTCCCCATTTCTGCATAACTTTGTTGTGCTTTTTTAAGTTCTTGTGAAAATGCATTAGACTTTTAGTGTGAATTCATTCAATCGTTTTATCTGCATGCTTCTTTTCCATACACGTGCTCAAAGCGGCTGACAACAGAGAAAACGGAAATGCATTTCAAACAAGCACTACAAAACAATCTCACCATATTTTAATTGTATTCATTATATTGATATACTGACCTTCATCCGTAGATCTCAAGGCAGTTCACAACATAGCAGAACAATAGCACAATAACAATTTCATAAGAACATAGCAAAACAATAGCAAATATAATAACATACAAAAAAAAGACACAGGTCAATACTATAAATGCAACAAGGTTGCATAAAAAACATGCAGCATCCAATAGCAAAAATAACAAGAAAGCTTCACAGTTTCACCTTAGTCCTGGGAATACCAAGGGCCGGATTTAGGTTTGATGAGGCCCTAAGCTACTGAAGGTAATGGGGCCCTATATATGTCCAGCTGTCCTTTGTCAACAACAAATTGTCACTGTTTTTTGTGTTGAATGCAACCAGTCCACGCAGAATGTAGGCACCCTATACAGTGGTAGCTCAGGTTAAGTACTCTTCAGGTTAAGAACTCCGCTAAGAACAGAAATCATGCTCTGGCGGCGTGGCGGCAGCAGGAGGTCCCATTCATAGCTGTCAACCCTCCCTTTTTTTGCGGGAAACTCCCTTATTCCAATGCCGTTTCCCGCTGCTATCCCGAATTGTTGATATCTCTTAAATTTCCCGGATTTCAAAGGAAGCAGCTCCTCTCCCTCCCTGCCAGCCAGGGAGGCTCCTCAGCTGCGTTGCTCGGCTGCCAATAAGGAGTCTGAGACCGACTGGGGGCAGAGCTTGCATGCCTTGTGCAGCCAGACCCTCAGACCCTCATGCCCAACCAGACAGTCAGCCTGCCTGCCATCTACGCGCTCGCTCTTTCGCTCACCCGTTCGCGCACAGCCTCTGGAGCGCAGGGTGGCGAAGCTACTTGGTGCCATTGCACCGCACTCGCGGCATCCCTTATTTTCAAATCCGAAAGTTGACAGCTATGGTCCCATTAGCTAAAGTGGTGCTTCAGGTTAAGAACAGTTTCAGGTTAAGAACGGACCTCCGGAACGAATTAAGTACCGGTACTTAACCCGAGGTACCACTGTATATAGAAATGAGCAAACCAGTGATATTTTGGGGAGCAGGCTAGCAGGGGCCCTAAGCTAGAGCTTGTTTAGCTTATATGTAAATCCGGCACTGAGAACACCCCTCACAGTCTCTCTTCTGCAGCCACTTGCAGAGCTTTGAAGGACAAGGCGTGGGGAGCTGGAAGCACCTCTCCCATGGTGGTTACTATTTTCTTTTAATAGACAGATATTTTGTATGCAGTTTTGCCTAATAGACACCTTTATGTAAAGCATCTTCCCCTAATATATTGCATTTGGGAATGCTTTTTTTTTTAAACTAAGCATATGCACACTTTACGGTAGCACATACATTTTCGTAACACGTCCTGGAGAACTGCACTGCAAAATTCAGAGAAGTGTGGATTTCAATGGGGTGTTTTGGGTCGCATCTTGTGAATCCGGCAAGTTTGCCTTTAAACGCAAAGTGGATTTAATCTCTTGCCAATCCCTAATGCAAAGTCAGGCCATTGGTCTTGCCTAGCTAAGTACAGTGGTCCCTCAACTTACGAAGACAATCCGTTCCGACGGGACCTTCGTAGGTCGGAAAACATCGTAAGTCGAGTCCCCATAGGAATGCATTGGGGAGAAAAAATTCATAGGTCGAAAAAACCCCCATCTAAACTTCGTAAGTCAAGGAAACCCTATCTAAAACGGCGGTGACTTCCTTTCGGAAGTCGAAAAAATTCAGAAGCGCGCGGCCGCTTTGATCCCTCGTAACTCGAAATCTACATAAGTCGGGTCATTCGTAAGTCGAGGGATCACTGTATTGTCTACACCAGTGGCGGGGGGGAATCTCAGGTATGAGGGCTGAATGCCACTCTGGCCTTTGGAGCTTTCTCCAGCCCACACCCTTCACTGGCCCTGCTGTCAGGGGCGTAGGAAGTGGGAGGCGGGGGTGTTATGATTTACCCTGCCTGGGGCAAGTTCACGCAACTGCCCCAATAGCAAAGGCAATCTGCAGCTCATCCCTGCTACACAAGAGTCCAGGGAGCTGCATTCATAAGTGATTGTTCTCATATGGAAAACAACACACTCAGCCTTTTAGGCTAAAGTCTTTTTATTCTCGGCAGCCATGCCTGCTGCCGTCCTTCTCGGTACAAGCAGAGAGGAGAAAGGAGAAAGTGAAACCAATCTGAGTGCGCAGGCTCAGTACAGAAATGTAGACAAAACAACTTTATCACACCACTGTGTGAGAACCAATAGTTATACTATTCCAGTTTGTAGCTGCTGCCACGTCACTGGGAATAGAATCTTAACATCGGGGCGGTCCGCCCCAGGTTCCATCATGGAGGGGGGTGACAAATTATCAAGGAACAATTACTGCCCTACTAGGGCGGTTCATAAAAAACGTTGTTGTGTTTTGTTTTGTTTTTAAATGCCTGCTCCAAAGGTCTTATCTTACTACACTAGGGATTATATAGCTATATATGAAATTTCATGCATATCAGTTAATATCTTGACCCTCCTCCACGAAAATAGCTGTTTACTTGGCCGTTTTCCTATGTCATGAAGGCTGAAATTTCAATTCAGTGGAGCAATTACTGTTCCCAACCCTAACCTTACGGAAAGCCATCTAATTAGACTTTAATTTGATTTTGACATGTTTTTAGGAGGTAATTTAATTATTGTTTGATTTTATACCAATGTTATGTATCTGATGAGAGCCGTTCTGAGCGCGACTTTGGCCGGGGAGGGCAGGATATAAATAAAAGTTTAATATTATTATTATTACTTATTATTCCTTTGTAAGAAAATATGAAATAACGTAAAACCATTTTTGCAGGCAAAAATTAAAATAAAAAAATAATCAATGTGGGGGTGGGATGTGACAAGAAGCTTTCTGCACCGGGTACCACCTGACCTTCCTACGCCTCTGCCTGCTGTGTCTTTGAATTTTGATTATGCATCTTCTTGCCCAGACAGAGGATAGGCATGTGATTGTGTGTCAAAACTAGCCAACTGCACATAGATGAAATTTACATTCGTTGCCCTGCATCCTTGTGAACTGGTCTACAGTTACCACAATTGCTTACCACTGGAATTGCTAGCTGAAGCTGATGGGAGCTGTACTCCATCAACATGTGGGGCAGAGGAAGGGGGGCGATGGGTGCGCACCGCCCCCATTGGTGCGATCCCGGGGGGGGGTTCCATCATGGCTGGTACCCTCCCCCGCCCGCGCTGGGCACCCCACCCCCAGAACGCGCGTCACACCCCCGCGGGTGGTGCGCTCTGCCCCAGAACGTGTGCCACGCCCCTGTGGGCGGCGTGCCCCACCCCAGTATGCGTGCCCCACCACTTTGGGAGGCGCCCCCCGCCCCAGGACACATGCCAGCCCCGCCCCCACCTGCTCCCCACCCCCGGTGCCAGAGAATGAAGCTCCGCCACTGTGGAAAGCCACAAGTTCCCCACCTCTGATGTTTGTTTGTTTGTTTGTTTAAATAGTTAACATTAGAATCAGACTCTGTGTTGTCTTCACTAGGGGTATCCATCATGGTGCCCCCTGGAGGTTGGTGGACTCCAACTCCCATCATCCCCGGTGGTCAGGGCTGATGGGAACTGTGATCCACATTGGGCAGCACACGGAGGGTACTGTGATGACTGCCTCTAGTCTATACTGACTGTGGCTCACAGTCAGGATTTCAGACAGTGAGTTCTTTCCCAGGCCTATATGGGGATGCCAGAGATTGAATCTGGGGGGGACCTTCTGAATGCAAAGCATTCTGTCACTGAGCTACAGATTTTCCCCTAATTAAATGGAGGCTTGAGAATGATGAAATTCCCCTTGTGATTCACGCTCGCTTTAAACCTGCCTTGTTCTGATTTACCTTAGCTTTAATTCCTTACACCTTTACACTGGGCTGTAATTTGCAGTAAGGACTCGGACTTTACTTGCTTTTCAGTAATTAGTTATCTTCGGAGGTCTTTAATCTGGCAGAGGAAAACACAGCAAGAAAATAATTGCTGGAAGCAAAAGCTGGACAAATTGAAAGTTTAATTACTTTGGATTAACAGCACAATACTAACCATGCCTAATCAGAAGTAAGCCCTATTGAATTCCATAGGGTTTACTCTCAGGTAAGTGGGGTTAACATCACAGCCTTGTTTGTTAAAAAACTGATCAGCTAAAAATGTGCTCTCTGATTAATAAGGCAAACATTTTAAAAAAAAAAATGTATTTTTAATATTAGCCCATCAAATTCTACCATATTGGTCTGAATATAGGCCACAAAAAACTGGGTTGTATAAAACCTAAGTGTAGCCTATAATCAAGCTCCTATGTGTAGAAGGTGTGATTTATGAGATCTCGTTTTAGGGGTGCAACCTATATTTCTGGATGGCTTGTGTTTGGACCACTGCGGTAGGTAGCAAAATGCCATTTCAGAAGAGGCGAGTTGTCCCTTCTCTTTGGCACAGTGGGAAACACCTCTTGTAACATACTGTCTGCTGAAGTAATAATAATAATAATAATAATAATAATAATAATAATAATATTTATACCCCGCCCATCTGGCTGGGTTTCGCTTACAGACATAATCTAAACAACAAGAGACTGTGCTCTTATGCACACCCACAAAATATTAATATGTATAGTTTCCCCAGATTTAATTAACTGATTAAAACTCATAGGATTGTGAACCTTCCACCACCACCACCACCATCAGTGTGGGTCTAGAGGCAAAAGTGGGAGGAACAACGAATGTGACTCTTACTTTTGTATAATAAGCATCACTCCAGCCATGCAAAAGTCAGCATTTTCTACACACACACACACACACACACACACACACACACAACTGTTCTGCATACAGGCAGGTGAGAAGCATTATCCTAGTCCAGGGTTACATTCCTCTGCCTGGGCTTTTGCCTCTCTCTTTTCTTCTGGCTTGGCAGGAAATGGTTCAGGAAATGCACTGGCACACAAAAACAACAAGTGAAGCATTACTTGTGAAGCGGTGGCTTTGTGTTATGGGACAACCACTGATAGTTCATCCATTGGGGGAGAGCTCTGGAGACTGTTGACCTCACGGTACACTTAACCTCTATGTGAGAATGAGGTCAACTGTCCCACTACAGAGGCATGCATTGACCATAGAGCTCTGACAGATACCTCATTCGCCCAATGCCTGAATGGGTCTCTGTGTGTGTATGTGTGTGTGTCACATGTACAGTGAGGCTGAAAAGAGGATCCAGACTAAACTGATAAGCATAGCTGTCAACCCTCCCTTTTTTTGCGGGAAACTCCCTTATTCCAATGCCGTTCCCCCCTGCTATCCCGGATTGTTGATATCCCTTAAATTTCCCGGATTTCAAAGGAAGCAGCTCCTCTCCTTCCCTGCCGGCCAGGGAGGCTCCTCAGCTGCGTTGCTCGGCTGCCAATCAGGAGTCTGAGACCAACTGGGGGCGGAGCTTGCATGCCTTGTGCAGCCAGACCCTCACGCCCAACCAGACAGCCTGCCTGCCTGCCGTCTATGCGCTCGCTCTTTCGCTCACCCGTTTGTGTGCAGCCTCTGGAGCGCAGGGTGGCGAGGCTACTTGGTGCCATTGCACCGCCCTGGCGGCATCCGTTATTTTCAAATCCGAAAGTTTGGAAAAATCCCTTATTTTCAAATCCGAAAGTTGACAGCTATGCTGATAAGGCCCTTTCAAGGGATTGCACTTTTGCAGAGGACAGCCTTCTCTTTGAAGAGCAGTCAGTGGACATTCTTCTGTTTGAAGATGCTTTCTCATTCAAACTGTCTGACTGAAAGATAGAGAAACTTAAGAAAGGAGGAGAGCAGGAGCAGGTGCTTGAAATTGTCCACCAACAGTTAGCAGCACCGGGGGCAGCCAAAAGAGCAGGTGTGAGGCACAGGTCACACACACACACACACCGGAAATATAGTGTGTTTCTGTTTCAATTATAGTAATCATATCTGAATTTGTGCAGATAAATTAGCATGTGCAGCTTTGGGGCAAATCTCAACCACATGCAGGAATGGCAGACCCTCCAAGTGCCCTGTGGAACGCCCTCCCATCAGATATCAAGGAAATAAACAACTATCTGACTTTTAGAAGACATCTGAAAGCAGCCCTGTTTAGGGAAGTTTTTAATGTTTGATCTTTTATTGTGCTTTTAATATTCTGTTGGGAGCCGCCCAGAGTGGCTGGGGAAAACCCAGTCAGATGGGCGGGGTATAAATAAATTACTGTTACTATTACAGTGGTACCTCTAGTTACGAACTTAATCCGTTCCAGAGGTCCGTTCTTAACCTGAAACTGTTCTTAACTAGAGGTGTGTTTTCGAAAATGGGGCCTCTAGCTGCCGCTGTGCTGCCAGCACACAATTTCCGTTCTCATCCTGGGGCAAAGTTCTCAACTTGAGGTAACTCTTCCAGGTTAGCAGAGTTTGTAACCTGAAGTGTTTGTAACCTGAGGCATTTGTAACTCGAGGTACCACTGTATTATTTATTTTATTTTATTTTATTTTATTTTATTTTATTTTATTTTATTTTATTTTATTTTATTTTATTATTATTACATTATACATTTTTTAAAAAAACTTCCCTATACAGGATTGCCTTCAGACAGCTTGGGGGTTGGATAACTCCATACCCTCCAACATTTCTCAAATGAAAATAGGGACATCCTAAGGCAGTGATGGCTAACCTTGACACTCCAGATGTTTTGGGACTACAACTCCCATCATCCCTGACTACTGATCCTGTTAGCTAGGGATGATGGGAGTTGTAGTTCCAAAACATCTGGGGTGTCAAGGTTAGCCATCACTGTCCTAAGGAATAGAATGGGGAAGAAATGGAGGCAGTGAGAGATTTTACTTTCTTGGGTTCCATGATCACAGCAGATGGTGACAGCAGTCACAAAATTAAAAGACGCCTGCTTCTTGGGAGAAAAGCAATGACAAACCTAGACAGCATCTTAAAAAGCAGAGACATCACCTTGCCGACAAAGACCAGCATAGTTAAAGCTATGGTTTTCCCAGTAGTGATGTACGGAAGTGAGAGCTGGACCATAAAGAAGGCTGATTGCCGAAGAATTGATGCTTTTGAATTATGGTGCTGGAGGAGACTCTTGAGAGTCCCATGGACTGCAAGAAGATCAAACCTATCCATTCTGAAGGAAATCAGCCCTGAGTGCTCACTGGAAGGACAGATCCTGAAGCTGAGGCTCCAATACTTTGGCCACCTCATGAGAAGAGAAGACTCCCTGGAAAAGACCCTGATGTTGAGAAAGATGGAGGGCACAAGGAGAAGGGGATGACAGAGGACGAGATGGTTGGAGAGTGTTCTCGAAGCTACCAACATGAGTTTGACCAAACTGCGGGAGGCAGTGGAAGACAGGCGTGGGGGTCACAAAGAGTCGGACATGACTGAATGACTAAACAACAACAACAACAACAAAGGAAAAGTGGGACATTCTGGGATCAAATCATAAACCAGGATGGCTTCTCTACATCAGGGACATCCCTGGAAAATAGGGACACTTGGAGGGTCTGCCGTTACTGCATGTGGTTGAGAATCATCGAGAACTGAGCAATCAAACAACGATAAACCAACTGATGTCCAGACATGCAGGAAGCATCCCTCCTTGTAGATGCATTGGCCCAAATGCTTGTTCAACTTGTTAGGCCAATAACAAGGCATGACTGAATTGAACTGAAAGATGAGATGAATGGGAGAGAATGGAATGGACATTCTTGCCACGTTAAAGGCCCATTATTGATCTGAATAGCAGCAGCAGCAGGAGCTCAAGGATACTCCTGATACAATGGAGACACATGTGCTCTGTACACATGCTATCTCCCACCGCTCCTTGCACAATGGCTCCTTTATCACCAGTCCTGAAACCAAGAGGAAAGACCTTGGGTGGTAAAGCCACATATTTATAGCCCTCGAGCCTTCCTGGAATGTCAGCTGCTGCTGGGCTTTCTTTCTTTTCCCTCCTCCCTCCATCTCCCACCCAGGGCCTTCTCTGGAAAGGAGCTAAACACAAGCCCAGCGAAGAAGAGCAACTTGTCACGGCAACACCTCTTTTCCAGTTGGCCTGGCTCGTCGCTGGCCGTGTTTCTGCTCAGAGCCTTTCCTTGCATAGATAGACAGACAGAGAGTGCTGCAGAAGACATTGCCTCCTTTGTGAGCCTGCAAGCACAGGTTGGAACACTAAGACTCGGAGGCCACAATAAAGACTGATTCATGACATCGGATTTCTTTCTCTCCCACATCTCTTCTTAATGACTATGGCAATCAACCACAAGCCTGCGAATTCCAGCAAGGTACTGAATTTCTGGAGGAAAAAAGATGAATGGGTTGGGGCGGTTGGTCTCCATCCATGCAACTTACAAACACAGGTTTGTTTGATGTGGGTTCTTTCCTGTCAGGACCAGAAGGAACAAGGGACTGTGTTTAAACTGAAGAGTTCTGCTAAGAAGAATATGCAGGTCTTCACTCTCTCTCAGGGCCATAGGCCATGGAACTTACAATAGGGCAGGCATAGGCAAACTCGGGCCTCCAGATGTTTTGGGACTACAACTCCCATCATCCCTAGCTAACAGGACCAGTGGTCAGGGATGATGGGAATCGTAGTCTCAAAACATCTGGAGGGCCGAGGTTGCCTATGCCTGCAATAGGGCCTAGCCTGCTAAGAGAGATTCTTTACCTGCTCCCTGAATTTTCAGTTTTTTTAAGTCTTGTCTTGTTTGTCATCATTGTTGTGTATTGATTCAGAGTGTTATCATATCTGTATTACTATTGTCTGTAATCACATTAGGGTAAAGTAACCGCCTTCCTGTCCCAGAAGGAACAGTTACTATTGGTGCATTCAAGTTGCTGCATTTGGATCCTCAGTCTGATTGGTTCCCACCAAAAAGCAGCTGTGTGATTGCTTGAGATTGTTCCCTCCAAAATGTATCTTTTCCTAGTCAGTCCTCTGTCCCTAAAAATGTAGCTTCCCTACCCTCAGTTCCCTCAGTCTTGTTTGCCTGAATAAAGAGTTGTTACATGAAGAAGCTGTCTCCTGCCTGCTATGTCAGAGAGCTGAAATCACTTGCTGAAATCATTAACCCACGCCACAATAATCATTATCTGCTCCCAGAAGAACTAACTAGGGTGGCTTTCAACATGATTATGAAAACAAATCCTTTTTTAAAAAAAAAAAATTAAACATATTTTTATTAAAGATTTCTTGGCTGACGAAAGTATGTTCAATGTCTCTTTTATCAAGGTACATTTTCTACAGATCAGTTTCATTCGTGGAGACAGAGTTACATTAGGGGGGAAAGGGGTGGAGGGGGGCACCCTTTTAGACAGGAGGGGGAAAGCAGAGATTGAAACCTACCTTACTGCTCACTTAAGAAGTAACTTTGCTTGCGTTCACCAGTACGCTGGCCAGGGTTGCAAAGAACATCATCGGAGGGCCACAGGCAGAGGCGGCGCTAGCTGCTCCAGTACCCGGAGCGGCGCACATGCTGTGCACCCAGGGACAGGGCTAGGCACCTGCAGGGGTGGGGCTAGCATCCCAGGGGGCGGGGCTGGCATCCCAGGTGGGCGCCACCCTCTGCAAGTGGCGAGCGTCCCAGGGGGCCTGCGTGGCGATGTCACCCCCCTCAGGGATGACACCCAGGGTGGTCCGCACCCCCTTCCTCCGCCAGTGGCCACAGGTACTGATGTATGTAGTATTTTCTAAAGCACTAAGTATCACCATTACATACCTGTATCACTACATACCTGATGTATGTAGTATTTTCTAAAGCACTAAGTATCACCATTACACCTCTAATTACTCTTCCTCTTCCACCCCCCACCCTCAGCCCATGACGTATTTCGCAACAGGAAGTGCCGGAATGGGTAAAGCTTCTCCTCATAATATTTATTGATTTAAGTAAGAAATAGGGAACCTATGGTCCACCAGACATTGTTGGACTCCAGCTCCCATCATCCCTGACCATTGACCATGTTCGCTGAGTCCATGATCTACAGGGGCCAGCAAACTTTTTCAGCAGGGGGCCGGTCCAATGTCCCTCAGACCTTGTGGGGGGCCGGACTATATTTTTTGGGGGGAGGGAATGAACGAATTCCTATGCCCCACAAATAACCCAGAGATGCATTTTAAATAAAAGCACACATTCTACTCATGTAAAAACATGCTGATTCCTGGACCGTCCGTGGGCCGAATTTAGAAGGCGATTGGGCCAGATCGGGGCCCCGGGCCTTAGTTTGCCTACCCATGATATGAGGTCTACCGTTCAATGATTATCACTTTTTCCTTTATTATCTGTTTTTCTTTTCTCTTTTTAATGATTGTATATTTATAATTTATAATAAAAAAGATTTAATGTAATCTGTTACAGTAAAGTGAATGCCAACACATTTTGTTTTTACCCTGATCCCAAATGCTTGAACTCATAAATCCATCTGGACTTAACAGACAACAGAAGACATGATAGATGGGCCCAAGGATGGTGCATTATCCACCTGCAGTCTTTGAACTGAATTATATAATTTAAATAAAGTGAGCCCCCACATGCAAAATTTGATGGTTTGATTATTTTCTTTATTTCTGCGTACCAAAATCTTATTAATTTCAATTACATTCCAGTCATAATAAGAATCCCTTATATAACAACTGCAATATTAATAACTTTTATTCGTGTTGACACATTAAATGATTTATAAAGCTACAAGTGAGGAACTCAAACTATATCCTTGTTCTTCCTGTGTGTGGCAATTATTCTGTCTGTGGTGTTTCTTCCTGTCCTTATAAGATGTTATGTCTTTCTTTCCCTCGGTTGTTGCTGTTACCCATCATGCCTTGGGCAGAGGTGATATATCCCATTGCTGTTCCAGAAATTTCTCTATTGCTCCATCCCGTGCTTCGTTGTTTTGCAACTTTAACAACAACTGCAAAAGACACTGTCCCAGTAACTAACCTGTTGTCACCATTTTTTCTCTCAGCCTGGGAAGAAGAGCGGTCTGTCAAACTGAAGATGACATCACAATTACAACAAAACTCCTATCATATAATTAACAAATCAATATGGCATTTATAATCTATAAAACAATATTAACAACAGTAACAAAATAGCAACTAAACAAAGTAAGCCAAGTATGGTTAAGTTCCCAGATCCCAGAGGCATGGAGGCAATCTAAATAATACTCATTCCTTAATCAAATATATAAGGCAGCTTGATACCCACAGGCCAATCACATCACATAATGTTTAATACAACTCTAGCAAATAAACTCAATATAAATATAACACATTATATTGACCTGGCTCAGTTCACTTTTCTGTTGCATAAGTTCATAGCAGACCCTATCAGAAGATTACTGAATATTATTCATTATTGCAAGAAAACTAACTCTAAATTAGATGTCTTAGATACCTCTGAAAGCCTTTGATTGCATAGAAAATACATTTATTGTTCAAGTAATTCCATATGTGAGTCTTGAATTAAAAGCAGATCATGCCATTAAACTTATTTATCATCCTGCCTGAACGAAGATTAGGATAAATGACTATGATTCCAAATTTATAAAAATGTGTTGAGGCACTAAGTACATAGTACGGTAGTACATAGAAAGGGTACAAAGTCGCTTCTTAAAAACAACAGTTACAATTTTCAAAGCTAGTTGGAACTAGCTGATTATTATCCAGTTCCTGCTTACGTTTTTAAAAAACATCCACTTCTCTATATAAAGAATAAAATCCAGATATTTTTTAATGGTCAATAAAGGGATTGTATAGGATTAGAGATTTCCATAATAATGGCAAGCCTAAAACAGATCAAGAAATCGAAGGAATTTTAAATGAACAAGAGAACTCTTGGTTTGAACTTAGACAAGTTAGTTCCTTTGCAGCAAAATAAAGGAGAGAGCAAGCAAGTAAAAAAAGCAAGTAAAAAGAAAAATAACATCATTTTAACACTTGATTGTGGGACATAATTTTAATGCCAAAGGACAGATCACCCAGATTTATAGAACATTAGCAAAATTAAATAAGGATTATAAAAATGTTTGGAAAAGGAATTGGGTTAATTTATTGTCCCTATTTAATGGGAAAGAATATGGAACTATCAGCCTATGAAATCAATCTCAGCAAAGAATCTAGCATCTACTCTTAAAATAATCTTTTGGCGACACTGTACACGAGGGATTTTTTCACACATTAGTCTCAATCTGTCCCCAAAATGCTGGGGCAGTAAAAAAAAGTACATATTTCCACTTCTGGTCAGAGTGTAACCCAGTGGACACCTTTGGGGAGATGGTGTTCCTAGAAATCAATGTAATAACTAAACAAGAATTGATACCAATTCCCTAATTAGCATTACTGGGGATATGGGATGCCCCAAATGAAGATAGAAATATAGAATCGATAAAGAATCAATAAGAAAGTGGAAATATTTAGAGGGATAAGGATTTATGTTGTCAAATTGCCAGATCTGGTTCATAACTACTGCTAAAAAAATATTCAAAAATTAAGGTATACTAATGGACAAAGACTCATTTTCCAACTACATAGCAAAAACCTGTTTTATATATTAATGATGATAACAGTGTCTGAATGCTTCCTGTGAAATATGCTACTATTTGGAACTTTTCAGCTGTAAGTGAGAATATCTTAAGACCTCGAGGACAATATCCTGATATTTATAAATAAAACAAATCTTTTTCTTTCTTTTTTTAATTGGCTCTTACTACCTGTCAGGTGTGTATATAGGACTTCAGCCTTTGTAGCAACCAGGTTTACATCTTTCTGGCTCCAAGCAAACATCACATGAAGGGCAGAAAGGCAGAATGGATTTTCACCTATGCTGAGTGAGCTGTAGAAGAACCCATATTCCAACTTTCCCTGTGGGCTTATGTTCTATCATCACCTGTTTTACCTGTTTCCTACTAGAACGCCACTTTTCCACACAACCTGAGGATTACTGTCTCTGTTGTTTCTTTTGTGCCAAATGTGGGGGTGTGGGGGTTGATCTGAAAATATGCCCCAAAGGATCTCCCCTTCCCATTAGCAAAAAGCTGGAAAACTGGGGGGGGGGGGGAGAGATCTTCACAGAATCCCAGGGATATATGGTTTAACACACCTAGCTTGTTTTTAGTTGCTTTGAATTGCAGTTAGATGGACAGGCACCTTTTAAGAAAGAAAGAAAATTTATACCCATTTTCACCGCACCAAATATAATTTTATAAACCTTGATCATGTCCCCTTCTTTCTAAATTAAAAAGCCCCAAACATTTTCCCCTAGAAGAGTTGCTCCCTAGTCATTTAGGTTGCCTATGAAATGGGCACTGTCAGATTTCATTTTCTATTAGGGATGGAGGAGAAATTCAAATCAGTATGCATTTAAAGCCAAATCTATCAAATTCACTCTTTCTGAAACAGTATGCACACCGATTATGGATTTTCACAATGATTTTTTAACACACACGTACCCCCTCATAAGATGTGGTGAACTGAATTTAAGACTGAAAAAAATATGAAACAGAGATATTCCTGATGCTGATATTCCTGATGGTAGAGAGCAGCGGTAGGCAAACTAAGGCCCGGGGGCCAGATCCGGCCCAATCGCCTTCTAAATCCGGCCTGTGGACGGTCCTGGAATCAGCATGTTTTTACATGCGTAGAATGTGTGCTTTTATTTAAAATGCATCTCTGGGTTATTTGTGGGGCATAGGAATTCGTTCATTTATTTTTTTCCCAAAATATAGTCCGGCCCACCACTGAGGGATGGTGGACCGGCCCACGGCTGAAAAAGGTTGCTGACCCCTGGTAGAGAATATACCTTCCAACTAATTTTATTCTGCACAGTTTTCAAAACTTGAGTGGCATTCAAATCAGAGCCTCATATTTCAACACCATAGAGCAATAGATTGAAGAACAGTTTCTACCCAAGAGCTATAACCATCTTAAACGCTGTAACCAGATAATATGACCTTGGAGAGCTGTGATGGGTGTATGTGTGTGTATGTGTGGCTTTCTTTGGTGTGTGTGTGTTTTGTGCTGCTTTTTGTTTTCTTTTTTCTTTCTTTCTGTTTTGACGGGGGGCGTGCAGTTTCGTTGCACTTGTATAGCATTGTGCTTGTACTTGTGCAATGACAAAAAATTATCTTATCTTATCTTATCTTATCATTTGAGTAAGAACTTCGCTACAGTAAATTTTTAGGGCAGATTCAGTCAGGTGCTCTCCCTTATTGTATTAGAACTTTATCGATGCCCCAATGTTTTTCTTTGACTTCCACTGCCTTCGTATTACACTTCCAAGAGAGGGTTTCACTAAAGAGTACAGCCAGGTATCTGAGTGAGTTTGTTCTATAGCTTGCTGATCTAAGCACCATTTATACCTAGGACTGTGTTTGTCAAAAATCATTATCTTGGTCTTAGAGTGACCAAGTAGTAGATCATGTTAGCCGCTAACATGTTAGCGGAGAATGTTAGCCGCTTTGAGAGTCCTTCAGGTAGTGATAAAGCGGGATATCAAATCCAAACTCTTCTTCTTCTTCTAAAGAGTCTCAAAGCGGCTAACAATCTCCTTTCCCTTCCTCCCCCACAACAAACACTCTGTGAGGTGAGTGGGGCTGAGAGACTTCCAAGAAGTGTGACTGGCCCAAGGTCACCCAGCAGCTGCATGTGGAGGAGCGGGGAAGCAAACCCGGTTCACCAGATTATGAGTCCATTGCTCCTAACCACTACACCACACTGGCTCTCTCTTAGGGTAGTGATAAACCGGGATATCAAATCCAAACTTTTTTTCTTCTCTTCTTCTCATTTCATCCTTAGCAACAACAACCCTGACCTGGGTTAAATAAAGCCTGTTTTCACCCCTGGCATACATCACCTTTCCCTTCCTGGTTTGCTGACGTAGGAAAGACTGCTAGCTTTTCAAAGTACCATGCAAGCCTGATCTTACGCATGCTGACTCAAAAGCAAGCCCCATTGCGTTCAGTGTGGGATGTATAACACTGGTGCAGTCAATCACAACATTCCTAGAGTGTACACAAAGGGGCCTTGGTCCTCCAGGTAGAGTTTCCTGTGCCAAGACTGAAATCACTTCCTTTGTGTGACCAGAAGTGGGAGTGGCCTTTCCTGTAGCTATTCAAAGATACAGGTGAGCTGCTACTCTCCCTCTCTTCCCACCAGGACTCCGAGGATGCAACATCTCAGGAGATGCTCTCTTGGCTTCCAGCCAAGAGAGGCCCACATGGAGCCTTTCTCCCTTAAGGAGAATCTCCACATGTAAATACATTTAATCTAAGCTAGCCTGCCTTTCTGAGACTGTAGAAGCTTGAAATGACTGTGAGTAAAACCTTTATACTTTTATAAGCTTATGTGTCGTGTATTTTCTTTTAAGAGGGAACCAGGGGAAATATGTGCCAGGATCTGCCTTGTTCTAGAAGTTCATAGGAACTTAAACGCCACGCTTTGCTGCGCTTTATTGGGGATGAGAAACTCTGCTAGTTTGGAGCTTGTTAGCACAAGCTGGGATAGGAAATATTAATCAATATTCCCTCATCCACATTCCCTCTCATCTCCCACAAAGGGTTTTGAGGCCCAGAACTGCGTATTTTGTGTATTTTTAAAGGATTGCTTTGGATTGTGATTTTTGGCAGAGTAGAATTTTTCTGTTTGCACTTCCTGGTAAGCACATGGTCTTTTGTTCTCCATTGTGCTGTGAAAGGGGGATTAGCGACCCCTCCCCTCCCTCAGAGCTCACAGACCTCAGAGGCAGTGAAGACTAGTTTGCATTTTTGAGATTTTTGAGTTTTGATTTTTGAATTTTAGCCATTTTTGGGAATTTTTAAATTTTTTAAATTTTTGAGGATTAAGATGGCAAGCTCAGGTTTTGATAGTGAAGCAAGATCAAGCTTTATGCTGCTGAATGATCGTAACTTTGTGCAATGGAAGCAGCGCCTTTTAGTGCATCTTGGTGCAAAACAAGTGCTTAAAGCGGTGAAAGATCCCAAACCTGATTTTGCTGATTTAACCAAGAAAGCAGATTGGGAAAGGCAAGATGCAGAAGCTAAACACATAATTTTGAGCAGTTTGAAAGATGAGCATTTATCTCTGATTGACTATGAAAGTGATGCATCTCAGATTCTAAAGGATATTGAGAGGGTTTATGCACAATCATCAGAGAACTCTTATAGACATTTATTGGATAAACTGCTGAAGTTAAAGATGAATTCCAGAGAACAATTTACAGGGCATTTTAAGGACTTTAATGAAATTGTTCAAAGGATTGCCCTAACTCCCAGAGCTTTTGATGATGCAACCAAAGTGACTTTTATGCTGGCATCATTAGGAAAAGAATTTACTTCATTTAAGAGTATAATGGATCACACCAGAGATTTGACTTTTAATGAACTAGTAAATCACTTAAGAGAGGAATGCAGAGATTACCTTGATTCTCCACAAAGGAATCCAAGGAGGGACACAAGTTATGTTTCTAAGCAATTTCCCAAGTCTAAGGAAGTGTCCAAAGAATTAATATGCCATAACTGCAATTTAAAAGGGCACATTGCAAGGAGTTGCCAGAAGCCCAAGAATAAGTCCCGCCCCTTTCAACCAAAAGGTGAAAAGAAGGGGGGTCATGAGCGTACATTTTTACTGCAAGAAAAGAGTTTAAATGTGCAAAGAAATGAAAGGAAAAGTGATCAATTTATTTTAGATTCTGGAGCTACAAGCCATTTTGCGCATAAAAGAGAATATTTCAGAGAAATTAATGATAGTGAATGGACTGAAATCCAGATTGCTGATGGAAATGTTCTAAAATCACAAGGTGCAGGTTCAATGCGTTTGAAATTCAAGGTGAACAATGAATCTCTTGAAACAACTGTGCCTAACGTTCAATATGTCCCAGAATTGAATTGTAACTTGCTTAGTGTGTCTGCTTTAGACAAGAAAGGTTTCAAGGTTACATTTGCCAACGGAGAATGCAATGTAACGAAAAATGATGAGGTTTATGCTCAAGGGAAACTAATCAATGGTGTTTATGAGATTAATGTTTCAGAAAACCAATCAGCACAAGTCGCCCAATCCAAGCAGAAGCATGAAGCAGATCTGGAGCTCTGGCATCGAAGACTGGGTCACCGGGATATCAGAGTCATCCAGGAACTGCAGAATGGAGATCTTGTGAGAGGTCTACAGGTAAACAAAAGTAACACACCCACACCAAAGTGTATAACTTGTGTAAGTGAAGAAGGAGTCAAACCTTCTTTCCCACGTTGTGCAGAAAAGAGAAGCACAAAAGTTCTGGACATTGTGTACACTGATTTAGCTGGACCTATGAATATACCTTCTTTAGGAGGAAATAGGTATATTCTTATCTTTTTGGATGATTATTCAAAGTTTTGTGTGGGATACCTTCTCAAAGAGAAGAGTGAAACAGTGGAATTGTTCAAGCAATACGTAAGCATGGTCAAGAACAAATTCCGGCGAGCACCCACCACCCTAATGTCTGATAATGGTGGGGAGTTTTGCTCACGTGAAATGGAAGCCTTCATGGCTCAGGAAGGCATAGCACATGTGACCACAGTAAGCTACACACCTCAACAAAACTCTATTGCTGAGAGGAAATTTAGGTCCATCCTAGAGATGACAAGGTGTATGCTAAAAGGATCCAACTTGTCGAAGAAACTTTGGGGCGAGGCAGCAAATACTGCGATTTATATACAGAATAGGTTGCCAACAAAAGGCACAGAGCGCACGCCATTTGAACTTTGGCATGGAAGAGCCCCAAATTTGTCACACATACGTGTATTTGGAAGTTTGTGCTATTACCATGTGCCCAAGGAGCACAGACACAAACTTGACTCCAGAGCAAAGCCTGGTATCTTAGTTGGATATGCCTCTGGAGGAAAAGGCTACAGAGTTGTGGACTTACAAACAGGGAAAACAAGTTCACATCACGTGATTCATTTTGAGGAGTATGAAAAAGCTGACACAAGGAACACAGCAATTGACTGTTCCAATGAGCCAGCAACAGAGGAGTTTGTAAGTTTTCCTTTTGAAGCCATACCAGAAACTAATCCACCTCCTAGTATTGTACCTCCTAGTGTTGTAGCACCCCCTACAGATGACACCCCAGAAGACGCGGAGGACCAGATGTCAGAAGGCTCCAGAGACGAAGAGGACCCGTATGCAGGGATGCCGCCATTGGAAGGAGATGAGGAAGCTGATGCGGTTCAACAAGAGCCAGAGGTCAGACGTTCCTCCAGGTCCAACAAAGGCGTTCCACCACTACGACTGTCCTACTTTGCAGGGTCGGCGCCACCACAGGAACCTTCCACGTGGGAACAGGTTCAACGGTTGCCAGCTACTGAGGCCAGTCTCTGGAAGCAAGCCGCGCAGGAAGAGATGGATGCACTGCATCGCAACAAGACCTGGACCCTGACAGAGCTACCTCCTGGTAAGAAGGCAATTGGGTCCAAGTGGGTGTTCAAGCTTAAGAAGGGGTCAGAAGGGGAGGTGCAACGCTACAAAGCTAGGCTTGTAGCACAAGGATTTTCACAACAGTATGGCGAAGACTATGATCAAGTATTTGCGCCTACAGTGCGATACAGCAGTGTTAGATTACTTCTAAGTATTGCAGCATCTAAAGGCCTATCAGTCCGTCATGTCGACATAGCAACAGCTTTTCTTCATGGGACGATTTCTGAACAGATTTATATGAAGCAGCCCAAAGGCTTTATCAAGCAAAATGAGGCACATCTTGTATGTAAACTTCAGAAAGGAATTTACGGTTTGAAACAAGCTGCAAGAGCATGGAACCAGAAATTACATGAAATGCTGGTTCAGCTTGGGTACAAGCAGTCGACAGCTGACAAGTGCCTGTACACTAAGAACAGAAATGGACAATTCTCTTACATTCTGGCTTTTGTCGATGATTTATTAATATCAACGTCCAATGACAGAGACTATAAAGACATAGTCAGACATCTCAACAAAGAGGTGGAAGTAAAGGAATTGGGACTTGTCCAGTATTACTTGGGAATTCAAATTGAGAGAGAAGAAGACGGCTCATTTCTTCTCAGCCAGAAGCAGAAGATAATAGAACTGATAGAAAGTATGCAGATGCAAGGTGCACACCCTGTCGCGACACCCATGGCCACAGATTTTCTAAAGAATCAACAAGATTCGAAGCTGCTGCCAGACAACAGCGAATACAGGTCAGCGATTGGTAAACTTTTGTATTTGGTTACTACCAGCAGACCTGACATAGCAAGTGCAGTGGGGATCCTAAGCAGAAAAGTGAGTTCTCCCACTGAACATGACTTGGGTGGGGTCAAGAGGGTGGTGCGTTACCTCAAGGGTACAATGAATTGTAAATTAAAATTGCCAGCTGTAAGGGACCCTAAGTTGGTTGGGTACAGTGATGCAGATTGGGCTGGGGATAAGGCGGATTACAAATCCACAAGTGGTTATGTTTTTATGTTTGGAAATGCACCTATCATATGGGGCAGTTATAAACAGAAATGTGTAGCCTTATCGTCCACAGAGAGTGAATATATTTCAGCTTCGGAAGCATGCAGAGAAATCATCTGGCTGGATCAACTCCTGACAGACTTTGGTTTGCCGAGAAAAGGACCTGTCAGCTTGATGGAGGACAATCAAGGCTGCCTGCAGCTAGCGCAAACCGAAAAGTTCCTTGCACGTTCAAAACACATTGGGGTCAGGTATCACTTCATTCGCCAGATGATCCAAGATGGACTAGTAGAAATGTCCTACTGTAATACTCAGGAGATGACTGCGGATATTCTCACGAAACCCTTGCCACGAGAGAGTTTCCAGAACCTGCGTGTCAAGCTGGGACTCTGGGTGGTTGAATAAAGTTGTTTTATGTTTGTTAAATGTTGTTCAGACTGAGAAGGGGTTTGTGGGATGTATAACACTGGTGCAGTCAATCACAACATTCCTAGAGTGTACACAAAGGGGCCTTGGTCCTCCAGGTAGAGTTTCCTGTGCCAAGACTGAAATCACTTCCTTTGTGTGACCAGAAGTGGGAGTGGCCTTTCCTGTAGCTATTCAAAGATACAGGTGAGCTGCTACTCTCCCTCTCTTCCCACCAGGACTCCGAGGATGCAACATCTCAGGAGATGCTCTCTTGGCTTCCAGCCAAGAGAGGCCCACATGGAGCCTTTCTCCCTTAAGGAGAATCTCCACATGTAAATACATTTAATCTAAGCTAGCCTGCCTTTCTGAGACTGTAGAAGCTTGAAATGACTGTGAGTAAAACCTTTATACTTTTATAAGCTTATGTGTCGTGTATTTTCTTTTAAGAGGGAACCAGGGGAAATATGTGCCAGGATCTGCCTTGTTCTAGAAGTTCATAGGAACTTAAACGCCACGCTTTGCTGCGCTTTATTGGGGATGAGAAACTCTGCTAGTTTGGAGCTTGTTAGCACAAGCTGGGATAGGAAATATTAATCAATATTCCCTCATCCACATTCCCTCTCATCTCCCACATTCAGCGATATCTACTGTCATTGCATCCTTTGCTTGCTTGCTTTCACTTGTCATAAACAAGACTTGTCTGTTTTTATGTAGCAATTTGGGGAAGATTTTAATCCTACCTGAGCTCTCTGGACAGTGCAGGAGAAATAAAAAGACAATCAAACGATGACAGACACGTTAACTAGATGGCCACTTTTCGTGAAGCTTCAGGTGTTAGGGCAGCCTTCAGCATTATTCAGGAGGCGACGGGGGTGGGGTGGGGGGAGCAACTCTCAAAACACCCATCAGTGATCTGTCCTGCCCAGTTCCATCTCAGGAGAGCTGTAGCTCAGTGATAGAGCATCAATCTACCTTTGCATGCAGAGGGTCTCAGGTTTAATTTACAGCATCTTCACCTACGGCTGGGATTGTCTCTTACCTGAAACCCAGGAGAGGCACTGGTAGTCAGCCTAGATGACACTGAGCTACATGGACCAGTGATCTGTAAATGTAAATCATCTGATCAGTGTAAGTAAGGCAACTTCCAGTGTTCCTACCGGGTATCTGTTCAGTTAAATTCAGCTCCCAGGGACTGGACTTACTAGATGCAAATGAAAGGGTGCATCACCACGAAGTTAAAACTCCTCCCCGTTCTTATCTACTGCACCTGTAAGGTAGCCTGCCCATCTGGATAAACAGGTAGAGTGTGGTGTGTATGCCTCACAGTAGACTTTTCAGAAACAGGGGGGAGGAGGAGGAGAAAATGGAGAGTGGCCAAGATGCAGCAACTTCAAACACGTTTACTTGGAAACGAGGCCCATTGAACTCAATGGGACTTAAAGTCTGATCCTAGAAGTGTTTAATCAGAAGTAAACCCCACTGAGCGAGCACAGTAGGGTCTGTTTTCAAGTACACCATTTTCACTTGACTTGGTGGCGCTCACTTTCGAGCAAACGTGCCCAAGATCGGGCTTCAGTCTCTGTGAACTGAACGAGGCTCACCTCCAAGTAAGTGTGAACAGGATTGCATCCGTTTACGTGAATAATCTGGGACTGCAAGTCTCACTGATGGCATCGGGGGAGATTAAGACCGCAATCCTAGAGCCACTTACCTGGGGGTAAGCCCCCTTGATCTCAGTGGGTCTTGCTTCTCCGTACGCATGTCAAGGATCAGGTTGTTGTGGTGCACGTGCTCAGCAGTCCCATTAAACGAAGCGGCGCCACTTAAAGAGCATCTCTTTGGCTCCCCGTTATGATCAAGGAGATGGTTTCCTTTCCATCTCTAGGCGCCTTTCACGCGGAACAGACCCGCGGCAAAGCGTCTCCACGGCACTGATGCGCGGTAAAAAAATACAAAAGGGGCAGCAGCGCAGCTGTACCGTTTCTCTCTCCTGCTGCTCTTCTGATTCTCTTTGGGAAAGCGAAATTAACTAGAGGAGGGAAAGTTCGAGGTTTCTTTCTTTCTGGGGCATGTTACACACCCTCTCTGATCTTAGCTGGCCATCTCATGAAGATGAGGACCCATATGTTTACTCTGCGGTGAAAGAAGGGCACTCTGCGCATGCTCAAATGTCCTGGCGTTGAAATGTCTCCCGGGGTTAATCCGTGTCGAGAATTCCCTCAGGGGGTCAGTTGTACCAAGGGACGCTGTCTGAAATCATTAAACGTTTAAGAAGTTCAACTCAATCCCATCCACCTTTATGGAAAAGTACCAGTAAGTCTCGTGGACATTATCCCCGTGAGGGTTTTTTTAGATTCTTCGCTCGATTCACTCGTAGCTCGCTTGTCCCAATATACCTAACGTGGATATTTATTTTCCTGTTCTGCTGGGATCTTAAGTCGCTGCAACAAACGCGATCGGCCTGAAGCAAGCTTCTCTCCCTCCCATCTTCTGCCCTGCCTTGAAGGGCTGGTGCAATTACGAATATCGTGCTTGTGAAGTTCTCCAGACTTCACATACATTATCTCAGCGATCTTTTGCACTCAGAAAGCGCTGGGTAAAAATGATTATATGACTGTTGTGAAAATATAGCTGTTAATTATTGTTAATTGTTCTTAAGCACCGTTGTTAATTTTTATTATTAATAATAAGAATGGCTACAGCACTTAATCATGCGTCAGCACAATCCTACACATGTCTGATCAGAAGTCAATCCTACCAAGTTGACTGAGATTTACTCCCAATCCCGGGAAAGTTGTATACAAGATTAAACAGCGCGATTCTTACAGTTTGCAAGAATTCGTGCGTTTCAGGGGAACTTATTTCCAAAATTCAGGTAGTTTGCCATCCTAAAAGCCACCCACTCCCCAGGTTGCGAAGTATTTTGAAAGTGTGGTTGTGAATTTTCCTCTGCTAGAAGAAGGAGGAAGGGAAAATGGGAACGATGCAGTGACAAGATTGGCGCAAATGAAGTTTCCGTCTAGACGAGGCTGAGTAAAGGAATGAGCGTATGTGCTCTCCTAATAGATCAATAAACCCTGGTGCCTTAAAATAATACTAACAAGTACAGAAAATTGTAGTACTGTGAGGGGGGATGGGAGAGAAGGTGGGGGAGTTCATGTCAGTTCTTGCCTCGACTATGTATTTAAAGATGATGGATGCTACTTGCATCTCCAACTGTTGCACACAAAAATATCTCGTCTGGGGGGACTGGCAGCGAACAAAGGATAAAATCTGAATCTTTCTTTTAAAGTGTGTGTGCGCGCGTGAAACGTATATATGCATGGAGAGAGTGTGTGTCCGTGCATGGAATATATACATCTATGCATGGAATATTCTCACCTGTGCAGTGCGTTTTATTCTGAGAAGTAACAGCGCGTTGAAGGCGTTGGCGCGTCTGTAAATTCATTTAAACCATTTATATCCCACTTAACTGCAATAGCTTCTAAAAGCGGTTGACCAAATGCAAAAAACAATGCACAAAATAAAAATCCATTAAAACTACAACATTCAATTTAAAATACAGGTTGGATTTAAAAAAAAAAAATCAGCAGCGAGGGGTGCAATCCTTTAGCCACTTACTTGAGAAGTATTTCGGGCGCATTTCCGAGTAAGTAAGGCTAGGCTTGGGCTGCTGATTTAAGGAGAATTTAATGGGATTCACACATGAGTAGATATGCACAGAGTTGAACCATGCCGCTCCTTTGCATATTTACTCGGGAGTAGGTCCAATAGGTACATAATATTTGTACGGTTAAGCACTTTCCCCATTACTTTCAGTTGGATTTTGGGACTGTCTCCGCCCCTTCAATTATACTCAATAGTAAAAGCAGAACTGATGGAAAATGCGGTACTTTAAAAGGCATTAAATATTAAATTCTTGTTGATGTAGTTTTTTTTTTAATTTTTGAAAATCCCGTAAATTACCTTTTTAGAAGCCTTGCCATTTTCTTTTTTTAAAAGGGCTGGTTTCGTGCAAATGAGTTTCACGACGGGAAATGAAAAAGCCCTATTTAAAAGCAGCAAGCTTCCAAGAATCGCCTCCAGTTTTAAAGCAGAATTGGGGGGGGGGGGGGAGATAAACTTTGGATGCAGAAGAACTTATGGTTTCTTATGTCTCGTGGTAGTGAAAATTTTAAATAGAGGCTTTCTGGCAGCATCGTTTTCAGACATGTCCCCCCCCCCCCCTTAAAGGAAGGATATAACATTAATGGTTAAGGCATATTTATTCCCCACCCCTTGCTTAGGTATCTGTACAAATTGAAAGAGCAATTCTGAAAAAGTGCGAATAAAATTGATGGGGTGGAGGGACGATCCTGCCCCATTAAAGTCAGTGGGAGTTTTGTGGCTGACATGAGACAGGATTTGGGTCTTTATTGCCTGGCGCCTTAAAGATTAGAAGGGACGTGAATCCGTGTAGCGGTGACTCGCGAGTGATTCATCCATCGCCCAAAGCGCCTTGGTTTTCTCAAAAGTATTCCTTGCTCCCACCCGCACCGCATATTATTTTATTTTATTTTTAAAAAGAGGCATAGAGATAAGGAAATAAAAGTGGGGGGAAGGGGTAGAAGAGTAGAGTTCAAGAAGGAGAAGGAGGGAAAGACAAAAGAAACATATTTGAATACATGACAGCCATAGTCTGTTGACTTGCACTCCCTGTTTTATCGGTATTTCTTTTGCAAAACCCAATAAAAAGTTATACAAAAGAAAAGGAAGGAACGTTTGCAAGCGCTGGGGTGCTCCTTCCTATATTGCAGGGGTGGCCAACTTCCAAGAGACTGCGATCTACTCACAGAGTTAAAAACTGGCAGTGATCTACCCACTTTTGGGGTGTTCAGGTCGAGGTTGTTGAGCTTTTTTTAGAAAGCCCTGTTTTGGGGGCTTCAGGGCAAAGATGTTGAGGTTTTTTTTTTAAGGGGAGTCAAAGTTGCTGAGCTTCTTTGTGGGAATCCAGTGATCTACCAGTGATCTACCACAGACGACCAGTGATCTACCAGTAGATCACTACCTGTTGGACATGCCTGCATAGGACAGGGAATGGGAGCCTGTGCCACCATGAGGTTGTGCCAACCATGAGGTTGGATTCCAGCTGCCCTCAACATGCCCCAATAGTTATAGAATTGTAGAGTTGGAAGGGACCCCGAGGGTCATCTAGTCCAGCCCCTGCAATACAGGAATCTCAACTAGATCGTCCATGACAGATGGTCACCCAACCTCTGCTTAAAATCCTCCAAGGAAAGAGAGTCTACCACCTCTCGTGGGAATCTGTTCCATTGTCGAGGAGCTCGTGTCTAAAAGTTTTTCCTTGCTGCTTAGTCGGAATTTCCTTTCCCGAATCCATTGGTTCGGGTCCTAGCCTCCGGAGGAGAAAACAAGCTTGCTCCGTCTTCCATTTGAAAGCCCTTGAGATTTTTGAAGGTCTCTCATATCCTCTCAAGTCTCGGAGTTGGGGTCTAGCAGCAACATCTGGAAGACCACAAGTTTTCCGGCCCCGATCCATTGTTCGTTTGCTTGCTTGCTATATTTGTTAGTCGCTTTATTCCCCCTAAAAGATGAACTGAGAGCGACCTGCAAAAATAAATATAAATACAGACGTATAAATAATAAGGCACAGCCAACAGAGTTGGGGAAGTTTTAATCGGTTGATTGCAATGGAAGAGTTCAGCAATTGCTTATAATTAACTACTATGGGGTGGGGGGGTAATACCTAGTTTTACTGGATTGTTCCCTATGCCTCCTCCCCAAAAGATATGGATATTATATACGGGAAAGGGAAATATACATACCCCTTCACCTCTAAGTACTTCGCTCCACAAATCTTTATATTTCCCTTCCCCGCCCCCGCCACCCAGGTCTTGCTAGTCTTGAAGGTGCCACAAAACGTTTTGAATTGGGACCAAGCGTTTGTAATGAGCTTACCAATGCCGGGATGTCTGTGTTATCAACAATTGGCTTGTAAATGATTACCGTTAATTATGTAAGTATCACTGTCTCTGCACTTTCTGCATTTCATTTCCCTCTAATCTTACTGTTTACAACCCCATCATCTTTGTATTTTATTATATTACATTACACATACATACACACACACACATACACAGACCTTTTCCTCCAAGGAGCTCAAGGTGACGTGAATGTTTCTCCCCTCCTCATTTAATCCACACACCAGCCCTGTGAGATGAGTGAAGCTGAGAGGCAGGGACTGGCCCAAGGTCACCAAGTAAGAGTCATAATAATAATAATAATAATAATAATAATAATAATAATAATAATAATTTATTATTTATACCCCGCCCATCTGGCTGGGTTTCCCCCAGCCACTCTGGGCGGCTTTCAACAGAGCATTAAAATACAATAATCTATAAAACATTAAAAGCCTCCCTAAACAGGGCTGCCTTCAGATGTCTAAAGGTCTGGTAATTGTTGTTCTCTTTGACATCTGAAGGGAGGGCGTTCCACAGGGCGGGTGCCACTACCGAGAAGGCCCTCTGCCTGGTTCCCTGTAACTTGGCTTCACGCAGCGAGGGAACCGCCAGAAGGCCCTCGGCACTGGACCTCAGTGTCCTGGCTGACCGATGGGGGTGGAGACGCTCCTTCAGGTACACTGGACCGAAGCCATTTAGGGCTTTCATGGCTGAGGGGGGGGATTTGAACCCCGGACTCCCAGGTCCTAGTTCCAACAGCCTAACCACTACTACACCACACTGGTTCTCCATAATTACAATTTATATAAATGCTTGTGTGTGTGATTAATGATACAATCATTTATAAACCGCTTATATGCAGAATAGCTTCTAAGTGGTTTAAACTAGGAAATTTAAAAATGGAAATCCAGGTATGTCATCAGGATAACATTTCGTGCATTTGATAAAGAGGAATCTAGTCTAGAAAACCTTGTACCACAATATAATGGGCTACTCTTCAAGGTGCCACAAGACTCTTCCTTGTTTTTGCTGCAACAGGCAAACACCTTTTCCATGGGTGTAGCCAGGGAGGCAGGGGGCAGCTGCCCCCCATTCAAGTAAATAAATAGAACTACTTAACTGGCCAACTGCATTGAAGATATCTCGGTTCTGCCTCCCCCCACCCAACATAAAGCCTGCCCCTCCCCGCAAATAAATCCTGGCTACGCCCATGACCTCTCCCGTTTCTGGAATAGGAATATCATGTACGTGTTTACTTGGAAGCAATGGGACTTGCTCAGTGGGGCTTGCTCCCACGTAATCCTACATCGGATTGCTGCCTTATTTGGGTTCGTGAAAACAATCCCCTATTCAGCGATCCAAGCCGTGGGCATAAAGCTTCAATAATTGTGCTCTTTTTCTTTTTTTTAAGTGACTTTCATGTCTCCGTTTTGTCTGGGTTACACTTGGGAAGGCGCCAACGAGTTTTCTATGCTATTTACCGGAGATGCTCTTAATCTAATAAAGCTGGCGACCATCACCCCCACCTCCGCGCGTTCCTCTGACCCCACACTTAGAAACACTCCCGCTGTGACTAAACTAAGGTACCCGGGTGTTTGTGTGTCGGAATAATATACTAGTTACCCACCCCGAGTCCTTGGGATGGACCCATAATCACATAACTAACCCCGGCCGATTTCATTAATTCTTATAAATATTTTTAAAGATGTTCATTTTTTTATATACATAGTTTCTCGTGTTCCCATTTCCCCTCAGTAGATACGAGAACCACCATTAGGATGTGCTAAATTTGAGGATTTGCTGAAGGCGCGAGTTGTATAAATGAATGGGGAAACTGATGTCCTCCTAGGAAAATGTGCGCCCAATCACTGCATATGGTCGCTGAAACACTGTAGGGACCACGCACACACGCCCCCATAAAAACCGGTGGCGGCGTTTTATTTAAATATACCTATTACTTTTCCATGAACAAAAATAACCCAGGCGATTGAAGTTCAAGTGGCTCAGACGATCGCCTTTGAGAAACCAATTAAAACAATAAACGACCGAAATAGAAACAGAACCCTTATCGGAGGAAAAGAGAACTTTAAGAACACAGCGGTTCTTAAAACTCCCGATCTATAATGAAAATATCCGCGAGTGTTTTTGAGTTATTTATTTTATTCAGGAATCCATACTCACATGGGCCTTCTTCATTTTTTTTCCTGTGTAAGAGTATTTTGTATTCAGAAAGTAAGACTCAGCCCTTAATAAAAGTTAGATTATAGTGTCCTTCCGTTTCTCCTGAAACACAAAACTTTAAAAGGACAAGGAGCTCAAACGCAAAGTACTTTCGAACAACTCAGCGGTGAAATGACGCTATCCTGTGCATCGCGCCCCTGCCCAGAATCATAGAACTGTAGAGTTGGAAGGGACCCCAAGGGTCATCTAGTCCAACCCCCTGTAATGCAGGCATCTCAGCTAAAGCACCCATGACAGATGGACATCCAACCTCTGCTTAAACACCTCCAAGGATGGAGTCTCCACAGAGGAACACTGTTCCAATGTCGAACAGCTTTTCCTGTCCATCTTCCACGTTATGGCCCTTGAGATATTTGAAGGTGGCTATCATATCTCCTCTCAGTCTCCTTTTCTCCATGCTAAACATACCCAGCTCCCTCACCCGCTCCTCATCAGACTTGGCTTCCAGGCTCTTGATCATCTTGGTCACCCTCCTCTGCACCCGTTCCAGATTGATCAGGTTTACCATTCCAAACACGCATCCCACGCCCACGTACAACCGTATCCTATTGAGGTAGGCTAGGCTGAAAGATGGGTAGCGCTGTGGGTTAAACCACAGAGCCTAGGGCTTGCTGATCAGAAGGTCGGCGGTTCGAATCCCCGCGACGGGGTGAGCTCCCGTTGCTTGGTCCCAGCTCCTGCCAACCTAGCAGTTCGAAAGCACGTCAAAGTGCAAGTAGATAAATAGGTACCGCTCCGGCGGGAAGGTAAACGGCGTTTCCATACGCTGCTCTGGTTCGCCAGAAGCGGCTTAGTCATGCTGGCCACATGACCTGGAAGCTGTACCCCGGCTCCCTCTGCCAGTAAAGCGAGATGAGCGCCGCAACCCCAGAGTCGGTCAGGACTGGACCTAATGGTCAAGGGGTCCCTTTACCTTTACCTTAGGCTGAAAGATGGAGACTGGCTCAAGCTAAGAACCTAAGGTGAGCCCTTCCGAATCAGACCATCTAAGTTAAGCAAGTAGCATCCCAAGGCTCCTTTGGTTAGACCGTTAAAGCATGCTGCTGATAAAGCCACAGTTGCGTGACAGCTGCATATTCCCGCATTGCAGGGGGTTGGACTAGTAGGTGATCCTCAAGGTCCCTTCCAACTCTATGATTCTATGAATTCTATGAAGCCTAATTCCCACCCAGTGGCAAATGGGGTGCCTCTGGAGATCCCACAAGCAGGGCAAGAAGGCAAAAGCTCCCTACCGACACAAGTCGTGACCGTCTCCCCAGAAACTGGTAGTCACTGACGCAGCATTATCTTTGAACAGGGAGGTTTCATAGATGACCAATAGCTAATAGCAGGGATTTGAACCCAGGTATTCTTCCTTAGAGTTAGGGTTGCCAGATTTCAAATATATGGCACCCGCAAAGTTGTTGAGCTATTTTTAGGGAAACCCAGAAATTGTTGAGCTTTTGGGGGGAACATACTCAAAAATAATGATTTTAATTTTCTGGAGCTGTTTCCGCTGCTTTTTCAATCACGTCGCCACGCATTTTGCCGATTCTCCATTTTTACACCCGAAAACCGTAGCATGTCAGGCATTTTCCGGATGTATGGCAAGCCTAATACCCTGAATATTACACTACTCCCCCCCCCAAAGGGGGCCTCCTTAATAAGGACGGTGCCTCAACACAACGTGTGTGTGATACAGTGGTTAGGGTCAGAGATAGCCATACCCGGTGCGCTCCGGATATATTGCGGGATTCCAACTCCCATTGGCCATGCTGACTAGGACTGATGGGAGCTGGAGTCTGGCAGCGTCAAGAGGACAGGGCTTCCTGCCCTTTGATGATAGAATCATAGAATCGTAGAGATGGAAGGGACCCAAGGGTCATCTAGTCCAACCCCCTGCAATGCAGGGATCAAGATCATTCAACAGCAGCCAGCTAAGCACCAACTCAGCTTTCCCCACTGACATCGGTGAGTCTTTGTAGTTTTATTTCTTTTGACCGCGGGAGGCTGAAGCGTTTTAGCTTAAGGGCCACACCGACCGCTGGCAAACTCTCCACGGGCCGCACGGTGAGCATGGTCACTGCCTAAACGCCGCATCTCAAGGCTGCTCGCAGGCCACGTAGCCATTTATGCCTCTCTAACAAATATCCCCCGCGGTTGACAATAAAAATTAAATTTGCACACAGTAATTAAACACAAAAGCAACAATACTATTAAATCCCACAAGAGTAATCTCAAAGGGACTACGGGCCAGGCGTATCTCCCTTTAGGAGTTTCAGTCCTTAACTTCACCGGCATCGTGCCCTCAATCTTCCTGCTAGTACATCTGATAAATCCTAATTGCGCCGAATATTTATGATTATTTATTATATTTGTATTAAATTGGCTTCTCCGCTTCCTAGAACATGATCGTTGTCGAGCTCTGTCCCGCCCCAGTCCCTGGAGCTCAGATGTTGGGTTACAGGTGCGCAAAATACAACCCGTAATCTCGATGAAAGAAACAAAACGCAGCGTACTGAAACTGAAGGCAAGTCTCTCTTTCCCTCTCCAAGCCTGGGAAATGGCAAGTAAAAGAGGCCCTGGAAACCAGCCCGCTTCGCCTCCTATGAAGAACACCCTCGGGGCTGTGGCTGGAAACTGAATTCTCTTTGCCCAAGAAGGCAGCTCAGATTCGGGCTTTACGCAGATGTTTTGGAACTACAACTCCCATGATCCTTAGCTAACAGGGCCAGTGGTCAGGGATGATGGGAATTGTAGTCCCAAAACATCTGGAGAGCCAAGGTTCCCTATGCCTGCTTTAGAGAGTCTCCATGCAGAGAGACGCTTCTTTCTGCTTTCTGCGCAGCCGCAGCGAATGACTGGAAACTCAGCTTGGATGACCAGAGCCAGGCGCCAGGCGCATCCTGGGGAACCTCTACTTGTTGCTGACTCCAACTCCCATCATGGGCATAGCCAGGGGAGACAGGACACCCACTTGTCACCACCCTCTTTCTGGCTCTGTCTAGCAGATCCGGAATGAAATGTCTCAACAGGTTTTTTTTTACTTTCTTTTAACCCCAAGTGCTCAGAAAAATCTGCTATTTCCATTTCCAATATTCTGATTATTTCTACTTTTAGTTAAGTATTTTTATTGATTTCATTTATTATTTTAGTTAAGTATTTCATTTATTTACCTGATTTACGGGAGGCGGGTGCCCCCCGTCTGCCCCACTACGCCACGCCACGCCCATGACTCCCATCATCCCCAGACAGCAGAGACTTGGAGGGCCACTGGTTACCTATCCGTGGCATATAGCAAGCCGCCCAACCTGCAGACTGTCCCATTTGGGGCTTATATGCTGCATTTTAAAAACATGCAAACAATCTGGGGAGTGAGGTTTCAGGGCGGCTAATAATCTAGTTTAATTCACATTTGCTTAGAAATAAATCCATATGTGCTGACGCGCCATCGAGTCATGGATTACCCGCGACGCCGCAGTTCCCAGAAGTATAAACTCACCGCTCGGCCATAAAGCTCCCGGAGCCAGTTCCTGCCTCTCAGACTAATCTACTGTACCCTCACAGGGTTGTTGTGAGGATGGGGGCGAGGGGAGACAGTGTACGTGACCCTGAACGGTGTGGATTGAATGTCAAGAGCCCTGCAGCCTTTCCCTCACAGAGCTATAATTCCCAGCACTCTGAACCAACTAGAGTTCTCAGGGTAATTTGAACTTGTGTCGGGTGTGCTTTCAATGTATGGTGTGTGAATCTGCCCATTGACTTTAACTGTGTTTAGGATTCTAACCTAAAAAGCCTGCTTTGTTTTTAATCACATTCTGAATATGATTCTGGGAGAAAATGGAAATATGCTGGATTGCACGGCAAGACACAGTTACCCTGAATCTTGCTTTGGACGCAGACGAGTGTGTATATATTTTTAAGTAGTTTCCGTGTTCCATCAGACTCAGGTCTATTCTTAAATAGGCAATAATAAAAATAACAATAATAAATAGCCTAGTCATTTCTTGTTAAAGGGAAGGACGTGTCTCTTTCATTGTTTTCACTGTGGGAAAGAAAATGTGCTACACTTTGACTGAATAGTACCCTCGTTGTATGTATGCATTTATAGCTGTAAAGGTCTAGAAGGGATTTTTAAAAATCAGATTTCAACTCTACTTATGTTGTTATTTAAGGTAAGTGCCTATTTATTTATTTATTTATTTAGCAAGATGCTAACAAAGTTTTTTCTAGTTGAGGAGGCGGGGGGACTTGCTGGGAATTGAAAGCAAAACCGACATAGCGCTTTCTCTCTCTCTCTTTCTCGTGTGTATGCATGTGTGTGTGCGAATTTTAAATCCTTTTCCACACGATCACTTGACTGAGACAGAATACCGAGGCTTGGGACGCGGGAGAAGTAAAGCGGCTCGAACAGGTGATTTTGTCGGGGGGAGGGGGAACCATTTCCTAAGAAGTGCCCAGAGGCAGCCTACGGTAGAAGCATTGCGCAGGCAAATAATGTCGCGCGTCCCCGGTAATAATAAAACTAAACTTTGCTCGAGTTTTGGACCTTCCAACCGCATCTGATGACAGCAGAATCAAAGAGGATTTATTAACATGGGCGTCAAGTAAATAAATAAAAATACTAAACTAAAAGTAGAAATCGTAGAAAGACTTCGACAGGCTTTTCTCAGCACTTGGGGTCAAAAGAAAGTAACTTGGTTAGAGGTGGTGCTGATAACACCAACCAATGCATATTCCTGCATTGCAGGGGGTTGGACTAGATGATCCTCAGGGTCCCTTCCAACTCTACGATTCTATGATTTTATGAACTGTTGTTGAGACATTTCATTCTGAATCAGCTAGACAGAGCCAGACAAAGGATGATTGACAGGTGGGTGTCCTGCCCCCCCCGCAACATAAATCCTGGCTCTGCCCATGTTTATTGGAAATCAGTTTTTCAATAACTTAGGACCCCAATTCGTTTCTCTCTCCCCCCCCCCACCATTTTCTGTTCCTGAAGACCCGAGGTCTTCAAATAGGAAAGGGCAAATCCTTGGGAACGGGAATTCGCCCCAGCAATCCTGTAAGAATAAGACTATTTACCAGTTTAAGGGGTCTTCTGGGTGGCTAGGAAGCGTTGTGGCTTTCTTGTTAATTTCACAAAAGCTACTGCAGAAAACTCTTCCTTAACTGACTCATTCGGCTCCCTCCCGAGCTCGCCGCCTCCCCATCGGCACAGGTCAGACTTCCCCAAACTGATTAACAGCCCAAAATATTTTGAGGGCACCAGGTTGGGGGAGGCAGGTATAGATTTTTAAGCCGGGAAGCGGGTGGCTGCGGTCCTCTGGACGGTCTCTCCAGTTCCCATCAGCCCCACACCCGACAATGTCAGGGAGGGGTCAGCGATGAGAGCTGCTGTCCAACATCTGGATCAGTCCCCCCCCCCCGTGTTTAAGTTCTTTGTCCAAATGGGAAGAAGTGCTTTAACGTTATCAGCCCAAACTTTGGACTCACTTTCTTCAACCACGCTTGGAAAATCCTATGCACCCGGATATAAAGGCTGACGCATCCACACGTGCGGTTTAATTGCCGCGAGCATCCCGTCTACACGACCCTGTTTTGACTGTACTCATTATATCAGTGACTTGCTACTACTGCAGTGTGACGTTATTTCCCGTCAAGTGCGACCACTGCAGTCTTGTTTAGCAGGCGTTTGCCGCCATAGTGGTTCTGGGAAAGCGTTATATCATTATTATACTACTGGTGGTAAGCAGGAAAGAGGTGATTGGTAGTGATTTTAGAACATTTCTCAAAGACTAACTCATACCTAGTCAGTCTTACTGACTTACTGCCTGTGTTTAATAGGAACTAACAGTGCAATCCTATGCATGTTTACTGCAGAGTAAGCCCTACTGTATTCAATGGTACTTACTCCCTGGTAAGCGTGCAATGGACCGCAGCCCAACAGTGTAGTCTAAGTCTGCAGTGTGCAAACTGTACCTTTAAAGCCCATTCGAAGCACATTTGCCTCAAAGAATTCTGGGTACTGTAGTTTGTTAAGGGCTGCTATTGAATTCACTGGGGCTTCCTCCCTGGGAAGTTGTGTGAGGAAAGGAGCCTAGAAGACTCTGGAATTAAAATGTTCTTTTCATATTTAAAAATGGGAAGTGGCGTCATGTCTGCTATTTTCTTCCTTGGGCAGTTACTGGAATTAGTTTCTGGGAAAGCTGAGCTGATGGGAAACCTACCTCTGCCATGATAATGCAATAATTGTGGGTGGGGGGTATTTGTTTGTTTTGGTTTAGTTTTATTACGCATTTTGTGTTTTCATTTTGTGTTTTTATGCTGTGACACCACCCTGTGATTTTTGGATGAAGGGCAGTATACAAATTTAATTAATTGATTAATAATGGATTCGCTCTATGGTCTTGGGCAAAGCAGGTTTTATCAGCCCCAGTTTTTCATCTGACCCATGAGAAAAAACAGGGACCTATTTCACAAAGTTGCTGCAAGGGCAACCATAAAGAAGAGTTTGCAAATTAAAGCACTCAAATGACATATTTATTCAAAATGTGAATAATAGTTAATAATAACGTTTCCCTCCCTCTGTCGCAAAACAGAAGCCTATTTTAAATTGCTTTAACTTGCCCCCAGTTATCAAGGTTCAGACTGAAATACTTTTGAGGCGGAAATTTGTCACTTTTCCTTCGGCTAATTTGTAAGCCTGTGTACTCTGGTGGAATAAAATTAATAGGCAATTCAAAATAGAATAATGTAATCATAGAATTGTATAGAGTTGGAGTGGACCCCTGAGGGTCATCTAGCCCAATCTCCTGCCAATCTGGGGGCCAGCTCTTTCTCCGAAGTTATACTCTTGCTTTTCCCTGCCGCCCTCGTTCCACCATCCCAAAACTGCTGAATAAGCAGGTGGACAAACTGGGGTGAAGTGAGAGGAACAAATGCCAACCAGTTGCGTTGGTCTTATTGCAACACCAACTGCCAGGGCAGTTCAAAGAGGTGCCTAAACTGAGACGAGCTTTCTCTTGACTGTTTGTTGTTTCGGAAAAATGTAGTCTCATCTGTACAGGCTGATCCAGCTGAAGGCTGTTCTTATCCCAACATGCCTAATTGGTACCTTGAGTCCAAGGTGTCATTAAAAAACACTCGGATTATAGTTGCAGGTACAGAAGTTGGACTCAGAGGAACGCCAGGTTGTGTTTCTGAAATTCAGCGGTGTGCAGAGTCATGTAGAGGTGGTCTTTGGAACTGATTGGGCCTGATCTGGTAATACTCTTCTTGCAAAGAATGGTGGGCCTGGGTGGGGGGGGGACCTTCCTTTTGATATTCCACAGCCTCCTTTCCTTCCTACTCTGCACAGACCTTGGCGGCACCCACAAGCTTGTTGCATGAGCAAGGGCCAGCCTACATGTGAATCGAGTTTGTTTTATTAGCATCAAACACACATAATTCTTGTAAGTACATGTGTTCTACTGACGTGGGAGAACCTTTGATGGTGATTTATTGGGGAGACAGGCCTCCAGTCTGTAATTGTCCCCTTAAAAAAAAATAACACCTAGACATTCTGCACATCTAAGCTTACCCTAAAATGGGAGTAACTTGGCTTTACAAAAAGAATGGGATGGCTCCAGTTAGTTCCATGATTCTTTCGTTCAACTCTCGTTCCAGCTGAGACTTCCCACCTATTTTATTCTTGGGAACCAGCAGGCCTATCTTCAAACACGTCTGGGTAGAAGGCTACCCTCTGGATTCCAATAGAATTTACAACCCATGTTAAGTGTGTAGCTGATCGCAGCGTCAACTCACAGAGCTAGCCCAATACATGCTGTTGCAAAGGACAAGAAGGCACCACACTCATCCACATTCCATATTCAGAAGCTGACTTGACTGAGAGTTGAATCTCAGACTGCATGCAAACCATGCTTTTAAAGTGTGTGTGTGTGTGCGTGCGTGCACACACACACACACACACACACAGAAAAAGAATTCTGAGAACTGTAGTTTCGCTCTCACAGAGCTAAATACTCAGCACCCTTAGCACACTAAAGTTCCCAGGATTTGAATGTATGCAGCCCTACCTGAACACTGGCAGAGAAGAAGAAGAGAAGAGTTTGGATTTGATATCCCGCTTTATCACTACCTGAAGGAGTCTCAAAGCGGCTAACATTCTCCTTTCCCTTCCTCCCCCACAACAAACACTCTGTGAGGTGAGTGGGGCTGAGAGACTTCAGAGAAGTGTGACTAGCCCAAGGTCACCCAGCAGCTGCATGTGGAGGAGCGGAGACGCGAACCCGGTTCACCAGATTACGAGTCTACTGCTCTTAACTACTACACCACACTGGCTCTCTGGCTCCACACTGGCAGAGCGGTTGTATCTTCCATTTCACCTGGACTAGTTGAGAGGGTTTATGGCAGGCGTACGGCGCACAGCTTTGATTTCCAATAGAGCGAGCAGAGAGCGCAGGAGGAATAGCTGGGTCAAATGGGTGACGATTGGGGGGGGGGGAATACTGCTGTTGTCTCTAAGCATTTGCCACCTGAGGCGGTTGCTTCACTAAGCCTAATGGTAGGGCTAGCCTTCTGAACTAGGGATTTTTCATATCAGTCACAGCTAATAAAAATTATTATTGTCTTACAAAGATATTCACATTCATAAAGATGAGTGGGGTGGGGAGGTTGGAGGAAATCTGTTAAACAAATAAAAGAATAAATTCTAGATCAGTATTTCTACAAAACCACTTTTTCCTTATCTGGGGATAGGGATGGGGGAGACGTGCTTTGCACTTTCCAATGTAAACCGAAATTCATTTGCCCTTCTCTGAATTTTGCAGGCAGTTCTCCAGCCAAGAAATGTCTACAGAATTGCACATACTAGGGAAAACAATGCATAAAAATGCATCTATTTGTGAAAATAACATTTAAAATGCATTCTATTGGGGAAATTGCTTCATAAAAAATGTATATTACGTAAAATTACAAACAGACTTTTATACATTAGGAGAAATTCACTGGTGGGTTTTCAGGAGGACTAAAAAAAAAAAAGACTAGTACAGAAATGTGGAGAGCTGAATATAAGAAAAATGTAAAACTAAGAAAAAAACAGAACTGACATATTTGCCCGTTCCTTTCTGGACATCCCTGGGATTGAAGCCAGAGAACATCAGGCAAATCGGAGAAGGATGTCTTCTTATTACTAAGTTATGTGTGATTTTAGTGATGGGATACTGATGTTGTCTTATTGTATGTGTTATATGTATGTATATAATAAAATCAGCCTTCCCATGGGAAGCTGCTCTGAGAGAACCTTTTGGTTTTGAAAAATGATATGCAAGTTTAAAAAGTACAATATAGCTGAAACCGAGACCTTTGTGCTCTATCCATGTGCATCAGAACTCTCTAAGACTTGCCAAAAGTTGGAGTTTTGAGGATTTTCCTGGAACTTGATTAGAAACAGGATCAGCTTATTTTTTTCTAGTCATGCATGAGAAATCCCTGTTCTACACAAATACTGATGCAGAAGAACAGGGACCATCTTCACACCAGAACTGCATTAGATTAGAACTGCCTCTTAGAGTGCACGATAAGGGAGCCAGTTATCTTGAATTTTTATTATTGGCATCTGTTAAGAACATAAGAAAAGACATGCTGGGTCAGGCTAAAGGCGCCATCCAATCCAGCATTCATTTGCTACCCAATATTTTCTTGGGTAACAAAAGTAAAAATGGCATCTCTGCTTTCAGTTCATAGAGTTCTTTCTACAGATCATTCATATTCAATGCAAGACACTAATATTATAGACCAGGCATGTCCAACACGTAGATCGCGATCTACTGGTAGATCACGGGGTGTTCCTGGTAGATCTCTGGTCCCTCAGGGATCTCCTTCCCCAAAAAAATAAAAAATAAGAAAGAATTTTAAAAAAGCTCAACCACTCTGGCTTCCTAAGAAAAGTTGAACAACCTTGTCTTTCCAAAAAAAGCTCAGCAACTTTTGCTTCCTAGCAAAAAAAAGTGGACCATCAGATTAAGGTCCACTATTTGACTGCGGATTCAGGACCCTCAACTGTGTGTTTTATATAATCGACTTTTTATTATGTTCTGTGTATATCCCAATGCTGATTCAGTTTCATTCATTCATATATTCAGTTCCATTCATTCATTTGCTTCCTAAAAAAATTATCTCAATAACTTTGATCCATCAAACGACAATGGGTAGATCACTGCCAGTTTTTTATACTGTGAGTAGATCACAGTGTATTGGGAGTTGGACGTCCCTGTTATAGACAGTACAAAATTGGGGGAGAAGAGTGGTGCGGGGGAGAGCAGGGGGAGAGAACTTTCATTCTTCTACATAGTGTATGTGCAAGTTTTTTGTCTTAGTGTCATGTGGGTAGGTTCTGTTTCTATTCATTTATTAGTTTTTGTTGGCAGTGAGAGAGATGGGGCAAGCAGGGCATGGCTGGTTGCCTATAGTTGACTGCAGCGAATTTCGTTTGTGTGTGTGAGGCGGGGGGAGGTTGTTGGGTCAACTTAGCCATATCGATTCCTATGCTGTCAGTGTGCTCCTGCTGTGGTCTTGTTGGGCTGTGTATATAATAAAGAGGAGCCACACCGAGATGAAGACATCCTCTTTTGTTTGTCCCCATGCTAGTTTGAGTTTGTTGGTTAGTTTTCTTAGTACACATGGGACGCGAGTGGCGCTGTGGTCTAAACCACTGAGCCTAGGGCTTGCCGATCGGAAGGTCGGCGGTTCGAATCCCCGCAACGGGGTGAGCTCCCGTTGCTCTGTCCCTGCTCCTGCCCATCTAGCAGTTCGAAAGCACGTCAAAGTGCAAGTAGATCAATAGGTACCGCTGCAGTGGGAAGGTAAATGGCGTTTCCGTGCACTGCTCTGGTTCACCAGAAGTGGCTTAGTCATGCTGGCCACATGACCCGGAAGCTGTACGCTGGCTCCCTCGGCCAATAAAGCGAGACGAGCGCCGCAACCCCAGAGTCGTCCGCGACTGGACCTAACGGTCAGGGGTACCTTTACCTTTTCCTAGTACACACGCACTACAAAGAACTCATAAGCCGCATGGTCTCAGCAGCCAGGAGGGACCTGTCAGGAGTCAACATGGAGCACTGGTACCAAACCATCTGGGAAACAACCCTACTAGCATTCTGTTCTCACAGCGGTCAAGCAGGTACCCCTACGGGAAGCCCACAGATAGGGCATGACTGCAACAACAACAACTGGTGTCTGGAACAGCTCCTTGATCAATGAACATTAGCAGGGGATAAAGATTTTTCTCCTTGCTTATGAACCTACCAATTCCTGCAAATCAAGCTAGCTGTTAAAAGCCGAAGAGCCGGCAGGCCAGTTTGTCAGGAACGGAGGGAGCACAGGGTCAAACTGGGCTTTTAATGTCATTAGTCTCATGAGCGCTTCCGTTTTATAGGGTGATATATTGAAGTGGTGTGTTTTAGTGGGTTTTTTAAAAATATCCCGAGCTCTAGGGAAGTGGGTGTGGAATCTAAGCAAACCATAAAGTCTTTCTATATGATTCTTTTTGTTTTCAAAAGAAGCCGTGGGGGTTGGCAGTCCCTTTCTCCTTGGGCTGTTGTCCCCATTTGCAAAACTATCTTCTCTCAAGTTCCATTAAGTCTCTCTTTAAAAATGCCTAGTTCAGGTTGGAAAACAAGTCAAATATAGATAATTTATTGATCTATATTATATCAAATGTCAATAACATAACTTTTATTGTTCTAGCTGCAGGCCATAACACTCAATCATACAAATCTATAGCTATAAACAATACATAGAGGTAATAAAATCCTGCAGTGACATACCAGAGGAAGTGTAACAACCCATAACATTGGTTGAACAAACTTTCTCCTATGTTTTCTTGCAGCTGCTGCAAACTGGCCAACTGTACAGGTCAAAATCCACCTGTTCTTTGAAGCCTTTGGCTTAGCCCCATGAGCGTAATCAGAATTATGACCCACTGAGTTCAATGGGACTTACTCACAGGTCAGTACGTATACTATGCACTGTATAGAATTGTAGCCTTACAGTGTCATCTATATATATATATATATATATATAAAATTGTTCAAGTTGGATGTTTGTTAACAATCGCCTTTCTCCGTAACCCCTTGATCGATTCCGTTCAAATTTGGACACAACATTCCATGCCCATATGGGAGTGATCATATGTACTTACATTGCACAAATACCACACCTTTCCCAGGTAAAAATGTGATTTTGTGCAAAAAAATAGCGCCCTCCAGTAGATGTTAAACAGCACAGCACAACACACCTGCTTCTGACCCCTCCTCCTCCTTTCCCGACATCACTACCACCATCCAATCAACAGACAGACCGCCCACTGCTGGCTCTGCCGGCGGGTATAGAGCCACGCTGGGAGGAATCGCCATTTTCGCGGTTTGCGACGTAGTAATAAATAGTTGAGGGACCCAGGTGGTGCTGTGGGTTAAACCACAGAGGCTAGGGCTTGCTGATCAGAAGGTCAGCGGTTCAAATCCCTGCGATGGGGTGAGCTCCCGTTGCTCGGTCCCTGCTCCTGCCAACCTAGCAGTTCGAAAGCACGTCAAAGTGCAAGTAGATAAATAGGTACCACTCCGGCGGGAAGGTAAATGGCGTTTCCATGCACTGCTCTGGTTCGCCAGAAGCGGCTTAGTCATGCTGGCCACATGACCTGGATGCTGTACGCCGGCTCTTGGCCAATAAAGCGAGATGAGCGCCGCAACCCCAGAGTCGGACACAACTGGACCTAATGGTCAGGGGTCCATTTACCTTTACCTAATAAACAGTTGTAGAAACGAAGACAAAAACGGGAGGGGCAAACGGAGAGCACATAGACTGAACTTCAACGAGATAAGCTGTAAGTAAACATACGCTTTCTCTTTCATATTGTATCTTACTTTTGCATTTCACCAAATCAGCCACAGCAAGGCATGGCCGGGTCAGCTAGTTGTATATATGACTATGCAGAAAAAAGTCTTAGTGTGTCCGCCCCCCCCAAAAAAAATTAAATGAAGTTGGCACCCCTGCTTCATCTCCTAGTTGTAAAATGAAGCCAGGGTACATGCAAATAAATTTGTTCACAATCATCTCCTTTAATACTTGCATTTCATAGAGGGAGAGTCTTTGCTGTTACCCCCTGATTAGATTTAGATTGTAAGCTCCTTGCATCAGAGACCTGGTTTGTTTTTTGTATAAAGTACTCAAGCAACATGCACTGCTGATTGTGCTGCTGGTGTTACTGTCATTGTGATCACCATCAACACACTTTTCTGCTCTTTTCTTTTTTATAAATATCTAAGGCGGAAGGTAAACGGTGTTTCCGTGCGCTGCTCTGGTTCGCCAGTAGCGGCTTTGTCATGCTGGCCACATGACCCGGAAGCTGTACGCCGGCTTTCAGCCTATAGAGCGAGATGAGCGCTGCAACCCCAGAGTCGGACACGACTGGACCTAATGGTCAGGGGTCCCTTTACCTTTACCTAAGGTATTCTGGTTAAGATGGAAAGCAAAATCTCTTTCCTGGCAAGCTTATATATAAAAGTGAAGTAAAGAAGTCAGCAGACCAAATCCTACGCCTCGCTATATTTTATCAAATCCGAAAGTTATTATTATAGTTTTCTGTACTGTGTGGTGGACGGATTGCAAGCCCATCGACTTGTCGCATTTGAGTTTTATTGTGTTTCTTGTTCTGTACAGTTTTCTTTTTGTGGTGGTAAAATAGCTTTGCAAACAAGCACGTTGCAGCATCTCCACGGGCTTTTAAAATCCAGAAATGTTCCCTGCATATCCGGAGCAAGGGACCATCAATAAAGTCATGCATCAGAGGGAGCAGCGAAGTTGTGCCAAAGGAGGGAAGGGATATTCGTTAAAAATGGAGCAAAGTGTTACCAACGAAAATATATTTTTAAAGGCTTAAAAAAAAGAAAGGAAAAAAAGTGTAATACATTTTATGGCTGGTCATTAGACCAGTTTTGGAAACTATAATTTCCTATGCCTTCTTCTCATGTATGGTCAGATTCCACCGCCACCTCTTCCACACAAAGAATTTATATGAAACTATTCACAGTGCTGCTATTCACAGAGTGTTTTAACCAGGGGTAGGCAACCTAAGGCCGGGGGGCTGGATGCGGCCCAATCGCCTTCTCAATCCGCCCTCGGACGGTCCGGGAATCAGCGTGTTTTTATATGAGTAGAATGTGTCCTTTTATTTAAAATGCATCTCTGGGTTATTTGTGGGGCCTGCCTGGTGTTTTTACATGCAGGGGCGGAGGAAGCCTCCTTGCTACCTGGGGCGGCGAATGGAGGCATCCCCCATGGGGCGGGGCGTCGTGATGTTACGTCGTGACGCCACGACGCACCGTCACAACGGAATGAGCATGCGCGAAATGCGCGCGTGCGCACTCCGTCGCCGAGCAGCTGCCGCCAGGAGCAGCGGCGGCCCGGCGACAGAGTGCGCATGTGCAGCATTTCACGCATGCACACTCCGTCGCCGGGCTGTCGCTGCTCCCGCTGCGATCTTGGCTGAGTGAGAGAGCGACCGATAAAGCAAGCCAGCCGTGCTTGCTTTATTGGTGTCGCTCTCTCACTCAGCCAGCTGGCGCCCTGCCCGCTTTCCCCTGGGGGGGTGACACTCTCGGGGCCGGCCCCACCCTCGCGCTCGGCAACGCAAGTGCAAGCCGAGGGGGAAAGCGGGCGGGGCGCCGGCTGGCTGAGTGAGAGAGCGACACCAATAAAGCAAGCCAGCAGTCTCCGATCGCGGGGGTGGGGCCCCGAGAGTGTCACCCCCCCAGGGCGGAACCCGGGGCGGCCCGCCCCCCACCCCTTTGCTCCTCCCCTGTTTACATGAGTAGAATGTGTGCTTTTATTTAAATCTAGTGGACGTTCAGCCCATTAAATTAACGGGCGCTAGAACCTATGTGGTCAAACATTTGTAAAAACAGCACTTATTTCCCTCAGGTAAGTGGGTTTAGGACAGCAGCCTTCAGGTAAGGCAGCCGGGCCTCATCCTGCGGCGTGTCCGAGAGAAGCTGTGAGGGAAACTGGCGGCGGCGGCTCCTTCTCCCGCCGCTGCCTCCTCCCCTTTCCTCGCCTCCTCCCGGCGGTGGCGGCTACCCAGAGCGTTGCACAGCCACAGCCAGGCAGGCGCGAGGAACGGGCCTCAACCGCCGCTTCCTCCTTCTCTTCCTCCTCCTGCGGGCCCGAGTCCACCAGAGGCTGCGGGCGAGGGTGACGCTCCATCCCCGGTGGCGCGGCTACAGCACCCACTACTCCTCCTTACCCCTGGGCCCCGGCTGAGGAAGCGGCGCCGGCGCGGCCTAGCATGCGAGTGTGAGATGTTTCGCCCGTCGTCGTCGGCAGCGGCTCCTGACTGGGCCCAGAAGTCTCTGCGCTCCAATCCCTGTGTCCGTGGGACACATGCGCAGTAGCGCAATCCCACGGACACAGGGACACGACGCAGAGACACTTGGACTTTATTATATAGGTTGCATCTCTGGGTTATTTGTGGGGCATAGGAATTCGTTCATTCTTTTTTTCAAAATATAGTCCAGCCCCCCCCCCCCATGGTCTGAGGGACGGTGGACCGGCCCACAGCTGAAAAAGGTTGCTGACCCCAGGTTTTAACGATCATTCCCTCTTCCCAGAGAACTCTGTAAATTGTAGCACTGTGAGGGGAAGAGGGGTCTCCCAACAACTCTCAGCACCCTTAACAAACTACAATTCCCAGAATGCTTTGAAGGAAGCCACCTGTGATTTTTAGTGGTATCACATGTATAAAAATACTCTCAGTTTACAAAGAATTCGTATTGAAGTCTCCAGAGTACCTGCACGGTCTCTGCTTGTATATTATATTATCTTCTACTGGTATGTATATACATTAATATCCCTCTGTAAATTGGACATATATGTTAAATTATTGATTTCATGTTTCTTTATAATGTTTAGTATTCACTCTGCTGATGGAGCCATAAAGGCGAAACAGGGACAATAATCCGGATATCCTTGTTCTTCTGAGTGCTCCGATTCCATGTTGAAATATCAAGTTTCATTGCGACACTGCTTTATCGCCGGACACTGCTTTATCGCCGGATTAAGCTTTATAATCTTTTGGAACTATCAATTGACTTGTATGGACGGCACCGAACTGTTGCATCCTCACATTGTACCTCCACATATGAATTTTCTTACATTATTTGGAGTGTTAGTATGGACATATTGGAGTGTTAGTATGGACATATTGTATGTATATTGATTGATTTGGGTTTATGCTATATCACACATTGGATTTGGTCCATGTGCATGTTTTTGGAGATTATTATTTATAATTTATGTGCTATTACAATTATCATTTATCAGCCGGTTACGTTTGTTGTATGATTCCTTTATTTGGAGAGCCAAGTGGTTGCATGGAGCTGGTGTAACTTAGTACATGTCTCCACATTAGAACGTGCCGTGCACCTGTTACGTTTTACGAGTTATCGGATCGTGCCATAACGGTTACATTAGAACAATAAATGCTGTGTGTAAATGAAGTTTATATGTACTCTGGGCCAAGTTCTTGTTGACCCTATGTGTCATCAAGTACTGAAGTAGTAGGAAGAGGGATGTAGGCAGGTTGCAAAATTGGTAGTAGACCAGGCTGCCGGTAATTTCTTTTGTACTGATTCAAGCTGGAATTAATTAGGCAAGTGGAGCAATGCACTCTCAAAATGAGCTGGAGCCAAAAGTAATAGCAGATACATCAGCTGCGAAGAATATTGTAGGGGTCTGCCATATGCCAAAACTAAAAGAGACCAACTAAGATAGGTATCTGAAGAAGTGTGCATGCACACGAAAGCTCATACCAAGAACAAACTTAGTTGGTCTCTAAGGTGCTACTGGAAGGAATTTTTTTATTTTATTTTGTTTTAATCTCTATCTGACTGCTAACTTAAACGGCCATCAGTCAGGAAAGCTAGAAAACCTCCAGGTTCAATGGTGGTCTACCTCTGAATATCAGGTGCTTGGGTCAACAACTTGTGCAGATCAGTTGCCTTCATGCCCTCTTCAGGCGCAGCAGAGACTGTACTTTTTGAGAATTCTAAGGAAAAACCATCTTCCGCAAAAGCTGCTGCTTGCCTTCAATCACTGTGCCATTGAGAGCGTGCTCACTTATGGTTTATGTGTGTGGTACGGAAGCTGTACTTCTCAGGATAGGATAGGGTTGTGCAGAATTATTAAAACAGCAGAGAGCATTATTGGCTGCTCACTCTCCACTTTAGAACAAATCTATATCACCAGGCGCCACAGAAAAGCACTAGACATATCAAGAGATCCATCGCATCCTGGTCACCGTTTCTTCGAGCTCCTGCCATCGGGACGGAGATACAGAACAATGAAGGCGAGAACGAGCCGTCTCAAGAACAGTTTCTTCTCTAGAGCAATTTTGGCCTTAAATGGAAAGTCTGGACTTTGAAGTCATCTTATTTTACTTGTTATATTGTATCATATTGTACTGTTTTAATTAGTGTTTTGTAGTTATTTTAAATTTATGTAGAGTGCCTTATCTGAGTGGATAGAGCAACCGAATAATTTCGTTGTTCCCGCAAGGGGACAATGACAATAAAGATTATCTTATTATCTTATTATTATTTGAGATCCCTGGAAGCATTTGGCCGGCCACTGCCGGAAACAGAATGCAGGGTTGGGTCTCTAATCCAGCAGAGTTTCCCCTCCAGGATGGTTTCCCCCCCAGCTAAAGCAGGTTGTGAACCCTTTGGCTCAGGGAATCTACCCGCTCACTTAATATTAAGCAAATGCTAAATGCATTTTGTCAGAGTAGTCGGGGTGGTAAGTAGCACTTGCTCCCCACGCAATATCTTTCAGAGGTCACAGCTTCAACTACGTGTACCTTGAGATGACAAAGAAAATTCTACCTGCATTTTCCGCCTGCCTGTTCCACACCTTGCAAATTTGCTTCTTCAAGCAATTGACCTGCATTTTACATAACAAGAATGATGCCTGATGTCTCTCCAAGGATAATTGATGGTAAGGAAGATTTCACTGCAGACGCAGCAGCTTTTAGAAAATGGTTTTGTCTCATTCGGTTATGCAACTGTTGAGACATTTCTCACCATGCTGGGGTACGTAAATCCAGCTCCAAAAGCCATTTCAGGCATGTAAGACTATGCACAGCCAAACTCACATTCTACTTTGTTTTAAAGGATACCAAGGGGGTTATTATCTATATTTAAAACCCATTTCTCATCCTGTAGCAGTCTCACTGGAATAATTTCACTGAATTGCCCCTTAAAATTGTCAGGGTTTTAAAAACTTGTATAACTCAATATGTTGTGGGGTATGGTTGTGTTATATTATGTTCAAGGTAAAGGTAAAGGGACCCCTGACCATTAGGTCCAGTCGTGGACGACTCTGGGGTTGCGGCGCTCATCTCGCTTTATTGGCCAAGGGAGCCGGCGTACAGCTTCCGGGTCATGTGGCCAGCATGACTAAGCCGCTTCTGGCGAACCAGAGCAGCGCACGGAAATGCCGTTTACCTTCCCACTGGAGCGGTACCTATTTATCTACTTGCACTTTGACGTGCTTTCGAACTGCTAGGTTGGCAGGAGCAGGGACCGAGCAACGGGAGCTCACCCTGTCGCAGGAATTCGAACCGCCCACCTTCTGATCGGCAAGCCCTAGGCTCTGTGGTTTAACCCATAACGCCACCCGCGTCCCCATTATATTATGTTAGGGATAGGCAATGTGGTGCCCTTCACATGCTTTTATACAATAACATCCCACAGCTGCAGTTGGCATGGTCAAATGGCCTGGGGAGATGGGAGTTGTAATCCAAAAATATCCAGAGGGCACCACATTGGCTACCCCTGAATTATGCAGTGACACAGCTGTTCACCTAATATAAACTGTCTTTGCACAGTTAGGTTTGGTAACCCAGATTAAGTCTCAAGTGGGTTGATGTAGCAGATCAAACTACCATACTGCACAGTTGAAATATTCAAATGTATGGCAATTTACAGTTCAATTCCAGAACACACTAGTATACCCCAGTAACCTCCCAACTGGGTTCCTGCTGGGGGTGGCAGATAAGTTTACCCCCCCCCATGAATTAGGTAGTATAATTTGCACTTTTGCACTTCCTGAGCCAATTCGTGAACCAACACACAATTATCCTTCAAAATGCACCATCCACCAATTTTTATACTTCTCCAACTGAAGTGTACAAAAATGCACATACTAGGGTAAAATGCATTAAAATGTATGCAGTAGTGAAAATTTAAAAAGTGTGTTACATTGGAGGAAATTGCTTGCAAAAATGTGTGTAGTAGTCCAAGTTGCATACAAAAATGTGCGCATTAAGAAAAAGTGGATATAAAGAGAAATTTTGATTAATTTTCATGAGTATTTTTTTAAATGCAAATGGCTATAGAAAAGTTGGGAACTATATTTAACATTGTTGGGGGCAGAATCGAGAAATTGAGAGGAAGTGAAACTGACAGATTTGTCTATCTCCGGTTACTGCAGTGCACTCTAAACAGAGCCATAGCTAGGTGATCTTGCGCACCTGGCATAACGGTACAGATTGTGCCCCCTAGCCGCTGCCAAATTAGCTCTTCTTTGTGCCTCTCCTCCAACCCCCAACCCCCATTCAATTCACCCTCTATTTAAAACCATTTATTATGAGACAATAATTGATATTGATATTTATGGACTTTTTTTTTTAACCCCATTTTGCGCCCCCCCCATCACCTGCGCCCCTGGCGGGGGCCCACCTCACCACCCCCTAGCTACAGCCCTGACTCTACATAGGATTGTTCTTGATGACAGTTTGGAAGCTGCAGGTGGTGTGAAGCTCTGGAACCTGCTAGCTGCTAGCTAATATAATGGAAGAACAGCAGAAGATGTAATCTACATCTATGCTAGCTTCAGATTTGGTTCCGCCCCGTTCAAGCTGCTGGGAAACCTTACAAAGCTTGGATCCTGAAATATACTCGGAGTCAAGTGTGAATTTCATGCTCTTTATTCAGCTCATAGTAGCAAGGAATGAGTCTTTCCCCAAAACGTCTGCTATATATACATTATTTACACAATGGGCCCCATGTGATTGGCTAATTCTGGGCTACTCCTGTAGGCCAATCAGGTTGCGGATTCACTTCATCCAGGAGCCTGATTGGCTGCTCTTGCAGGCCAATCAGGTCGCTGATTCACTTCCACCTGGAGCTGGATTGGGTGGCTCCTGCGGACCAATCAGACTGCTGCATTCTGGATCCTATTGTTCTAGGACCAATCAGACTGCTGCATTTTGGATCCTATTGTTCTAGGATTCAGCTCAGTACATAACAGATCCTGCGATCAAAATAGGATTGAGGCATTTCCCTTTTCTTTCTTGAAATATATGGACCTTTTCTCAAACCAGAAAGCTTCAGTTTTGCTCTGACTGATTGGGATAAAGGGCAGTCGTCTTGGCACCCACCCTTTTAAGGTTTCTTGTCCAGAGAAATCCTCTTTACCTTTTTTTTCCCCCTCCCCTTTTTCTCTTTCCAACCATAGACAGATCCCCGGAACCCTCAGGGCAGCTTACAACACTATATAAATTAGTAAAACCAATATAAATCCAATAACCATTTAAATTGCACATATAAATAACAACATCAAAAAACCTGTAAATCAGCAGCAGAGCAAAAATAGAAAAACCTGTCTGGCAGACTTCCTTCTTCTTCTGAAAACTTTTCCTGGCTACTGAAATGGAAGTCCCTGCTGTTTTTCTTCTGGCTGGCACACCCTCAGTGTTTTGATTTTTTGATATATATTTTGTCTGGTAATAAGTTTGTTTTGGTTTTGCTAATAAAATGGTGTTTTCTATATTTTTCCAAGTCACTTGGAGAGCATTTTTAGCTGAAGAGCAATAAAATGAATGTGTAATGTAGGCAGAAATGATAGCAAGTCAGCTTGTAGAACGGAGGTGGGGAACCTCAGGCCCATGAGTCAAATTTGGCACGGGATGGGCCTCAATTGGCCCATGTTTTTCCACAACCCACAGCCGCTTGCATATGTAAGGTAGAGACATGTCTGAACTGGCTATTCCGTGGGGAACTTGATTGAAAAGCTAGTCCCTGTAGAAACCTGGGTTGAACTTAAAGGTAAAGGGTAAAGGGACCCCTGACCATTCGGTCCAGTCGTGTCCGACTCTGGGGTTGCGGCGCTCATCTTGCTCTATAGACCGAGAGCCGGCGTACAGCTTCTGGGTCATGTGGCCAGCATGACTAAGCCGCTTCTGGCGAACCAGAGAGCAGCGCACGGAAACGCCGTTTACCTTCCCGCCAGAGCGGTTCCTATTTATCTACTTGCACTTTGACGTGCTTTCGAACTGCTAGGTGGGCAGGAGCTGGGACCGAGCAACGGGAGCTCACCCCGTCGCAGGGATTCGAACCGCCGACCTTCTGATCGGCAAGCCCTAGGATCTGTGGTTTAACCCACAGCGCCACCTGGGTCCCTGGGTTGAACCTGGGTTGAACTTACTACCCATCAACTTCAGATGGGTTTGGACATCTGCATTACATCTACCGGTAAATCCTTTAAATGTAGTGGGGACTCAATGAACAACATGAATATACAATTGCACCAGCTAAACACAAGTGGAGTGGGACAAATCTGTGAAGTGGCTATGCTATATTTAACAGGCACGTCCAACAGGTAGATCGTGATCTACCGGTAGATCACTGGACATTTGTAGTAGATTACTGGTAGATCACTGGCTCCCCCCAAAGAAGCTCAACAACTTTGGCTCCCCTAAAAGAAGCTCAACATTTTTGCCCTGCACCCCAAAGAAACAGGGGTTTCTTCCCCCCCCTAAAAAAGCACTACAACGTTGACCTGAACCCCTAAAAAACGGGCCTTCCTCCTTCCTAAAAAAAAAGCTCAACAATTTTGACCTGAACCCCACAAAAGGGGGTAGATCACCGCCAGTTTTTAACTCTGTGAGTAGATCACAGTCTCTTGAGAGTTGCCTCCCCCCCGCTATATTACAAAAGCAAGACTAATTTAAAAAATTGACGGATGGGTGTCCTTGGGTTTTTGATTGCCAGATAGTTTTCAAAAATATTCAAATCCAGACTCCAGAGGAACTTCTCACTTTGAGGCAGAGAACAAAAGGACACACAACTTTTTCCTCCAACAATGAAATGTGTTGTTGTTGTTGTTGTTGTGTGAATACTTTCTCACGTTTCTTTTATTAAATTGTCATTTTAAAAAAACTGCAAACCAATGTACAAGAAGAAATGTAAGAAAGCATTCATTTGCAGTTGGCAGAATATAACACGTCATGCAATTAGGTCAAAGTACAAGTTAAGACAAGGTACCCACCAAATGAATTATTGGGAAAACTAATAGACACAAAAGTATTTTGTGGGAGGGCTGAAGAGCAAGCCAAAGGAGACAAAACACTGAAAATGACTTGGTGCTGTTTTCAGTTTTGTTACTGAGTGAACAATTGGTGGAAAAAAATCAAGCTGGACAAGTCATCAGATTAGAGACAGGAAACTAGAAATTACTTCCTTCTGTTTTGCTCTCAAAACACATACTGGGAAGTCCTGCTTGCCTGGCTGCAAAACCACTGTGGAAATTCATGATACTTGGTCTATTTACACATGTGTGATAAATTTGATGATGCCAGGAGCATAGGAAGCTGCCTTCTACTGAGTCAGGCCAGTGTTGCTAACACTGGCTGGCAGCAGCACTTCAGGAAGAGAACATTTAAGTTCCATTGACCTTGTTGGATGAGAATGAAGCACACCCTAAGGCCTGCCGTTGAAATATACAGGATCAAAAGGTGCTTCACCTGGACCAGCTTTTGTGGACCATGTCTCTAGCCTAGTACTTCATCTTGCTAAAAGGTGTCTTCATCTTCAAGGCTAGAAGACATAGGGCAGTGTCTGCTCAAATCTCAGAATGGGCGGTGGGGTGGGGGAAGGCAGTGGGACTGAGTGGGGCAATGAGGCAGTAGTTAAGGAGTGGGAATTTGGTGCTCCTTAAGACTCCTTGCCCTGTTATCATATAGTAAAAAGCATAATGCACTGTGCAAATTATTATTAGTATTTTTTTTAAAAAATGGAGCTCACATTATTTAGTGTGGGACTGTTTGCAGCAGAATTTGGGAGACCCTGGGACAAATCACATAATTAGCTATACTCACCCCCAAGCTATATACAAGCTATATATAATGACACACAGGCTATATGTAACTATACCCTTTCATGCAATATGGCAGGGGTAGGCAACCTAAGGCCCGGGGGCCGGATCCAGCCCAATCACCTTCTCAATCCGGCCCACAGACGGTCCGGGAATCAGCGTGTTTTTACATGAGTAGAATGTGTCCTTTTATTTAAAATGCATCTCTGGGTTATTTGTGGGGCCTGCCTGGTGTTTTTACATGAGTAGAAGGTGTCCTTTTATTTAAAATGCATCTCTGAGTTATTTGTGGGGGATTGGAGTTCGTTCATTCCCCCCCCCCAAAAAAAATAGTCCGGCCCACCACATGGTCTGAGGGACGGTGGACCAGCCCATGGCTGAAAAAGGTTGCAATATTGGAACAGCCACTGTTATCTGAACTGCTCTGAGTTACACAAGAGTGCAGCAGTGATAGCACTGGTGGGGGAAATATTGTGTGGACAGCACAGAAGAAGATGATGGGCAGAGGGTACCTTGACTCTCATGACAGATTTTAAAAAGAAAGAAGAATAATTGGAGCACATAGAAGAAGCCACTTGTCCAGGAAGGGCACTTGCCCTCTCCTGGTACCACCTACAGAGTACAGGATGGGTGGGGAATCAACAACGGCCCAAGGAAGGCACCCCCAGTAACATTTGTTGCTGCTGCTGCTGTAGTATGTTTAGTCCACCTTTCATACTATGATCCCAGGGTGAGCAGCAAACAACGAAAACACTACAAACTATGAACAGTGCTCCAATAAATCATAAAAAGAGCAGGTAAGAGCACGTAACATTGTTAAATAACAATCTGAGAGATGTTACAGGTAGGTAGCCGTGTTGGTCTGTCATACTCAAAACAAAATAAAAAAACAAAACAAAAAAAATTCCTTCCAGTAGCACCTTAGAGACCAACTGAGTTTGTTCTTGGTATGAGCTTTCGTGTGCATGCACACTTCTTCAGATACACTGAAACAGAAGTCACCAGACCCTTATATATAGTGAGAGGGTGGGGAGGGGTATTACTCAGAAGGGTGGTGGGAATGGGTGATAGGCTGATAGCTGTGGTAAACCTGTTGACGACTGTTAACGACTGCAATTAGTCTTACAGGAAAAAGCAAGGGGTGAGAAGGTTAAAAATAGCTTTGTCATGTATATGAGAGATGAATCCATAGAGATGAATCCATAGAGCCAAACACAGCTCCTCAGTTGTAGCAGCACGCCAGAACCCAGAGCCAACAGGCAAACAGGTTTGTCTTTACCTAATCCCAAAATGTCAAAAAAGACAACATTGCTGTCAACTGACGCTTTCATATTACAGTGGGACACATGCACGCACACAGGACCACGTAACCGTGCAAGGTTCTTGATGCAGTTCATGACACAGATTCGGATTGGGTCAGCCTTCCAATATCAAGGTGTGTGTGTGTGTTGAACAGCCTTGGTAGAAATCGTGTCCTCCCTCAATGTGTCCCTCCCTCAATGCGACCTGGCAACCAAACCCTGTGTTGTGGGTGGGCACGATTGGATAGCTACAACACCCTATTGGTAGGTCCCTCGATGCTGGGTGTAATCAGACCAATGGGACGCTAGTCAAATGGATCAAGGGACCTATATAAGCCCATGCACGTGTCCCTGAGCTTCCTCTTTGGGCCAGTGCATCGGAACACCCGCCCACCTCTCCCTACTTTTAGGGCTTGCGCTTGACTTTGCTATGTCATCGTGTGTCATCTGTCGTTGGGACAGAGGCACGGCAGGAATTTTCCCCACTTGGCTGATTGGCTGTTGCCATTTGGGTTTCGCCTGCCGCGTAGCAAATCGTCACGACTTGCAAGGTTGCGGATAGGCTCTGGTTCAGGTGATAGGGATGGGAGAACGCTCTCGCCATCCCTATGCGAAGGGTATTCCGTTAAAGGAATCCAGGGACTCAATGGTTTGGTCAACCCTGAGAGGGGTTGTGCCCGGGACATCTGGGTGGTGGACTAGCCTGACCCCGGCTTTCCGCTGTTCCAGGTGTTCACCCTAGGCTGATCTATGCTGGTGCCCTGGGTCAGCTCTACCTGCAACGGTGCAGGGAGCTAGTCGAACCAGAGCCTATGCAACCACTCACTTGCTGTGATCAATAAAGTTGTGGCCTAAATTCTGCCAAAAACCAAGCCAAAATTTGAGTCTTGTCTGAATTTTTTTAAGGGGGAGGTTAAAGGTCTAAACACGCAAACATATGACTTTTCCATAGTACAATGGTAAGCATCTTGTCTGTTGCTCTACCAACTTGTCTCTGGCCCCAACCACCACTGGCATATGGCCCCTATGGCCCCTGGAAAGTTCCATAGAAAGGTATGTGGCCCTTCAGCTGAAAAAGGTCGCCTACCTCTGTTCTAATGTGAGGTGGTTGAGGGCGAGCACAAAGTTTCACACCTTTGCAAGTTCAGAAGTGCTAATAGAAAATAGGGCAGGCCTCCCTACAAAACACTGTAGCAGCAATTTGTGGTTTTGCTGACACTATGCAAACTTGTGAGTTTAAAAGGACAAGTGTTTCTTTATGCAGAAACAAAACAAAACAAGGAAGCTACAGTTGCTATAAAGATCCTTCCCTTTTGGGTTAGTTTTGTAGTTCCTATGCAAATAGCTGCAATCCTAACCCCACTCACTGGGAATACTGGTAAGTCCCCTTGAATTTAATGAGACTTACTTCTGAGAAGATACAGTGAAGATTGCAGTGCTATTCAATTTACTCGTATTTATACATTTTGCACTTTTTCCATTCTTGTTCCTTTTTGAAATCACTTCATTGCGTGGAAGGATTAATATTTTAAAAACAAAAGAGAAATGGAAATTTAAAAGTAATAGTGTTCTCATTGCACAGGAGGGGAAATATCAGGGAGATTCAGTCAGCCATAAGATCAACTGGGCAATGGAACAAAATTTTAAAGGGATGTGTTGGAACTCCCTGCTTTAAAAATAAGCAGCTGGTGTAAATATGTGCCAGGGAATTTTGAAGGATAGCTGTGTTGCTGTCTGTGTGTAGTTTTGGAAGCTGTGAATTAGCTAAGTCCACCTTTAAGTGCAAACTGAATCAAATTCCACCCCCACCCCAAATCCTATTCATTACATGGTGCCATTTCTGTTGTCTCTCTGGCATTTGTCCAGGATTTTAAAAATCCCATTTTGGTATCTGCATTGGATTTGAAATAGGTTTTTTGATATATGTAAAGTGGGGAATTACATAACTGAATGTTACCCCTACTAAAGAAGAACTCCCTACACTTAGAAATCTAGATGTCAAGGAGAAGGCTTCTAACCTAGCTTTCCATCCTGACATGCTACATTTCTATATGTACATAATTTATTTTCCACAGAGGAATATTCAATCCTGCAGTCCACCACTTGCACGCTGAAGTTTATTTTTCAAGGAAGAATTTTACTATGCAATGAACTATTTGTCTAAAGAGCCTCTGAGACTCTGTAAATAATGGTGGTGGAGGGAGAGAGACACATGGCAATGATAAATTTAGTGTTAACATTTTTTAGAGGTTTCATGTTCAGCTTCCCCCTCTTAATGACCGACAATGTTCATTGATCTTTCTTGCTTGGGTGCATTCTTTCATTGTATTAGCAGATAATTTATAGTACTACAGGTTTGCCAAGCATGGTTTTAAAGTACCTGCAAAAAAAATCTATCTTTCTTGTTTTGGTGTGTCATTTTAAAAGGAGAACAGTAGATTCCAGTTATGTCTAGAGAGAGATGAAAACCTTTGCACATGAATTCAATTGCCGCCACATTGCTGGGCTTTACCTGAATTTGCAAAAGCACATAGCAGTCATGTTTGGCCATGGATCACTGTTCCAGATTACTGGAAATCATTTAAAACAGCTGCATATAAAGGGGTCAGATTTATGGCTTCTTGGCTTGCAATACATTCACAGGAGAACAGCTGAGTAGGGGGCACCAACCTGTCCTACATATGGTCTTGCCACTCTGGGTGCATTTCTGATTATTGTGGAATTGGTTCTCCTTATGCATGCAAGTCTTGTTTTTCTTTTAATCCAGAATGCGGCAGCTAGACTGGTGACTGGGAGTGGCCGCCAGGACCACATAACACTGGTCCTGAGAGATCTACATTGGCTCCCAGTACGTTTCCGAGCACAATTCAAAGTGTTGGTGCTGACCTTTAAAGCCCTAAACGGCCTCGGTCCTATTTACCTGAAGGAGCGTCTCCACCCCCACCGTTCAGCCCGGACACTGAGATCCAGCGCCGAGGGCCTTCTGGCGGTTCCCTCACTGCGAGAAGCAAAGCTACAGGGAACCAGGCAGAGGGCCTTCTCAGTAGTGGCACCCGCCCTGTGGAACGCCCTCCCATCAGAGGTTAAAGGGATCAACAACTACATGACATTTAGAAAACCACCTGAAGGCAGCCCTGTTTAGGGAAGTACCTATTTATCTACTTGCACTTTGACATGCTTTCGAACTGCTAGGTGGGCAGAAGCAGGGACCGACAATGGGAGCTCACCCCGTCGCGGGGATTCAAACCGCCCACCTTCTGATCAGCAAGCCCTAGGCTCTGTGGTTTAACCCACAGCGCCACCTGGGTCCCTCACTTTTCCTTAGGACATCCCTATTTTCATCAGATAAATGTTGGAGGGTATGGGGTTCTGTGACCCAGAGCTAAGGAGATAAGCAATTATACAACCTTCAGAAGACACCTGAAGGCAGCCCTATATAGTTTTATTATGTTTTATATGTGTTGGAAGCCACACCGAGTATTATTATTATTATTATTATTATTATTATTATTATTATTATGGAATTATTTTCTTCAGAGAAATGTTGGAGGGTATGCCTTTGGCCTCACCCCTATGTCTTCATTCCCAGCTGTAGCCAAGGTCTCATTCTCACAAGTAAGCAGCTGAAGTCATACACATGTTTCTCTTGACTGTACCATTTCAGCCTGCAGGCAAAAGCTCCCCGAACTAAGTGCTTCTTGGAACAAAAAGGTAAGTTCTATTTCATGTACAAAAATGACAGTAGTGATGGATGAGATCTCCTTGGCTCACTGTGGAAACCATTTGGAATTGAAAGAGCTTTCTCAGTAGCATTGAGGGAAAAGATTGTCTAGTTTCTAAAAGAAGAGTTTGGATTTGATATCCCGCTTTCTCACTACCCGAAGGAGTCTCAAAGCGGCTAACATTCTCCTTTTCCTTCCTCCCCCACAACAAACACTCTGTGAGGTGAGTGGGGCTGAAAGACTTCAGAGAAGTGTGACTAGCCCAAGGTCACCCAGCAGCTTCATGTGGAGGAGCGGAGGCGCGAACCCGGTTCAGCAGATTATGAGTCTACCACTCTTAACCACTACACCACACTGGCTCTCCCTGCTTCTTCTCTCTCGAAACCCAGGAGGAAGACAGGGTTTGAGATCTGGATAGGGGACAGGACACTGAAGGGCACAACAAGCCCCCTTGTGCCAGGTCAGACTATTTACCCAAGTAACAGCAGTTCTCCAGAGCGACAGGCAATGAATCTTCACATTGTCTGCTACCCGACCATTCAGCTGTAGATGCTGATAGGGTCAGCTCTACCATTAGGCAGACTGAGGCAGCTGCCTCAGGCGGTGGGTGCTTGGAGAGGGGAACAGTAGCAAGGTACTGGAGAACAGAGCTGCATGTATCATATGCATCCTGCCCTAAGATTCCTTGCCTAGACGGCTTCCTTCACAAACAGTGAAGGATGCTGCCAGTTTTGAAGTAAGATTCAACTGTAAGACTGAAGTAAGATTTGGTTTGCTTCTGTATGTGGAGTGTGTGTGTGTGTGTGTGTGTGTGTGTGTGTGTGTGTGTGTTTCTCACCCTTTACCTATGGCAGCAAAAAAAACTTGGGCTACCCCTGGACATAGCTGTCAATTTTCGGATTTGAAAATAAGGGATTTTTTCAGACTTTCGGATTTGAAAATAAGGGATGCCGCGAGGGTGGTGCAATGGCACCAAGCAGCCTCGCCACCCTGCGCTCCAGAGGCTGCGCACGAACGGGTGAGCGAAAGAGCGAGTGCATAGACGGCAGGCAGGCTGTCTGTCTGGTTAGGCGTGAGGGTCTGGCTGCACAAGGCATGCAAGCTCCGCCCCCAGTCAGTCTCAGACTCCTTATTGGCAGCCGAGCAATGCAGCTGAGGAGCCTCCCTGGCCGGCAGGGAGGGAGAGGAGCTGCTTCCTTTGAAATCCAGGAAATTTAAGGGATACCAACAATACGGGATAGCAGTGGGAAACGGCATTGGAATAAGGGAGTTTCCCCGCAAAAAAAAGGGAGGGTTGACAGCCATGCCCCTGGATGCTAAATAATAAACCCAGGACAAAATGTATGCTCTGATTTTTTTTCCCCTGGAGTGGTCCAAACCAGTGGAACTTCCTGCTTAGGGGTTCCTGCTACTTTGGAAATGCTTTGAAACATTTCTTTTTACCCAAGCATTTCATTTGACATGTAATTGATTTTATGAATAGTGCTGACAGTTTGTTTTATAGGTTATTACAGTATACGTAGCATTTTATTTGTGTTGTATTAATTTTATTGTAAAGTGCTGTTAGTAATAACAGCAGTGGTAATAGCAATATGCCCCACACTGATGGCCGTGCCCATATCTTGCCTTACTTCTTTGGCCAAAGTGTGACATATTATGGTGTTTTTCCCCACATACCAGAAAATCTCCCTTTTTTCCAGTGACACCCATTCAGCTTTGCTCATGCTACACAACAAGCCAATTCAAATATCCCAGAAATGCAACATGGTACTATACCCCTTCAGACTGCAGCTGTGGGTATGGGTGTATGTTTGAATGTTCCTCCATATTTAAAAAGTCTTTGACTCTTTTTTCTTTCATACCTTCATTTAATGCAGATTTGGTTTTCTCTCTTGTTTGTTTTTATTTGTGTGACTCCAGTTCCCAACCTCCCTAACCATCGACCATGCTCCAGTTACAGGTAGGTAGCCGTGCTGGTCTGTCATAGTCAAAACAAAATAAAAAACAAAAAAAATTCCTTCCAGTAGCACCTTAGAGACCAACTAAGTTTGTTCTTGGTATGAGCTTTCGTGTGCATGCACACTTCTTCAGATACACTGAAACAGAAGTCACCAGACCCTTATATATACCGGTAGTGAGAGGGTGGGAGGGGTATTACTCAGAAGGGTGGTGGGAATGGGTGATAGGCTGATAGCTGTGGTAAACCTGTTGACGACTGTTAACGACTGCAATTAGTCTTACAGGAAAAAGCAAGGGGTGAGAAGGTTAAAAATAGCTTTGTCATGTATAATGAGATAAGAATCCAATGTCTTTGTTCAGACCAGGTCTCTAAGACTAATTTGGCATTGACCATGCTGTCTCTGGCAGATGGTAGATGAAATCCAGGAACATCTGAAGAACCACAAATAAAGACAGGAAGGGAGCAAAGTCAGGGGAGATTTGGCAGCGGTTGGGGTCATAGAGATTGATAAATTGGGTCACATCTCAAGAGCTTCCAGTAGCAAATTAATTAATTAAGTAATTAATATTTCGAAAAATCCATTTCATTTGTGCCTTCATTATTTCACATTCCATGGTGATGAATTCATAGAGTTTTAAAAGTTGTTTGGGTACTAGCATACATGAAAAGGGCGAAATTACAATCTATTTAAACAAGACTGGGCATTTGCACGGCAATCGTTGATGTGTTATATCAGATTAATTTGACAGAACTGTGTATTATGTACATTGTCTGTATTTCTGTAGGACTATATTAAACACGCATGCAGCTCATACAATCAGTAATGGTCATAATAAAATTAGCAATGCCAATATAAGCACTCTAGATTTAATGCACGTGCTGTGTGCATAAAAATTGTTGCATAACCTACTGTACATTAAAATACACTTTGAAATCATTTTTTTAAAAAACAGGGGAAAGGGAAGGGAAAGATACTGTAAGATGAATTGGTGATGAATTTTAGAAGAACACCTGGAGAATTTAAAAGTCCCAAGGTTTATCCAAAGGTGTTGCACACCATTCATTGACTTAAGAATCAAGTGTGGAGTTATAAAACAGTCACCAGGGTAAAGTTGCAATGCAGCCATTGTTGTGGCTTTTCATGCATGTCAGGGATGTGGAATCCTTTTTCAGTCTAAGGATCACGTCCCTTTTTGGGCAACTTTCCAGAGACCACATGCCAGTCATGTGGGGGACCAGAGTCAAAAATGAATAGAGCAATGAATCTATAACCTCCAAGATTTCTCAGATGAAAATAGGGACATTCTATTCTACATCAGGAAGCTTCTCTGACATTTGATCTCCTGTACACATAAACATCATAGACACAATCTACATCAGTCACCTTGAGCCAACTGCAACTTCTCAGCCTCACCTACCTCACAGGATTGTTGTACAGGGGGGGGAATGTGCAAGAGAATGGATCATATTCAACTTCCACAGATAAATGCGGCAGCTAGACTGGTGACTGGGAGCGGCCGCCGAGACCACATAACACCGGTCTTGAAAGACCTACACTGGCTCCCAGTACGTTTCTGAGCACAATTCAAAGTGTTGGTGCTGACCTTTAAAGCCCTAAATGGCTTCGGTCCAGTATACCTGAAGGAGCGTCTCCACCCCCATCGTTCAGCCCGGACACTGAGGTCCAGTGCCGAGGGCCTTCTGGCGGTTCCCTCACTACGAGAAGCCAAGTTACAGGGAACCAGGCAGAGGGCCTTCTCGGTAGTGGCACCCGCCCTGTGGAACGCCCTCCCTTCAGATGTCAAAGAGAACAACAACTACCAGACCTTTAGAAGACATCTGAAGGCAGCCCTGTTTAGGGAGGCTTTTAATGTTTTATAGATTATTGTATTTTAATGTTCTGTTGAAAGCTGCCCAGAGTGGCTGGGGAAACCCAGCCAGATGGACGGGGTATAAATAATAAATTATTATTATTATTATTATTAAATGGAATGAAATAAAATTTTAGCTGCCTTGAGTCCCTGTCAGGGGAAAAGGTGGAAAATAATAATAATAATAATAATAATAATAATAATAATAATAATAATAATAATAATAGAAACTGTGAGAATGATCAGAAACATACCAGAGAGCAAATCCTATTTAACTCAGTGGGACTTAATTCTGAGTAAAAAACAAAGGCTGCACAGTCTTTTCCCAATTACCTGGGAGTAAGCTCCATTTAATACAGTGGGACTTAATTCTGAGTAGACAATGTAAGGTTCCATTTATAATAAAGGAATAAACACTCCACAGATTTCATTTTTTTAAAAATGGCTGGCTGCTGAAGCATTGCAGTTAAATAATTTAAAGTAGATTGCTTACATTTCCCTTCAAAATTATAGGAAGGGCTTCATATTCCAGCTTCACTATTTCCTTCATTTGGTGCAAGTATTTTATTTTAAAGGTCCGTATAGTTAAAGCTATGGTTTTCCTAGTAGTAATGTACGGAAGTGAGAGCTGGACCATAAAGAAGGCTGATCGCCGAAGAATTGATGCTTTTGAATTATGGTGCTGGAGGAGACTCTTGAGAGTCCCATGGACTGCAAGAAGATCAAACCTATCCATTCTTAAAGAAATCAGCCCTGTGTGCTCACTAGAAGGACAGATCCTGAAGTTGAGGCTCCAGTACTTTGGCCACCTCATGAGAAGAGAAGACTCCCTAGAAAAGACCCTGATGTTGGGAAAGGTTGAGGGCACAAGGAGAAGGGGACGGCAGAGGATGAGATGGTTGGACAGTGTTCTCGAAGCTACTAACATGAGTTTGGCCAAACTGAGAGAGGCAGTGAAGGATAGGCGTGCCTGGCGTGCTCTGGTCCATGGGGTCACGAAGAGTCGGACACGACTGAACGACTGAACAACAACAACATTTTATTTTCAGTATAAACAGGATTCAGTATTTGCACCTACACACACACACAACTTTTAATTGTTCTCCAAGACGTAGGGGAGAAGAAAAAGGGAAACCGGGACATTCCAGGATCAAATCAGAAACTTCTGGCTTCTGTAATTCCAGGACTGTCCCTGGAAAATTGGGACACTTGGAGGGTATGGAATACAAATTTTACCTATGCACAGCTGTCTAATCTCTCCACACAGCTCTCTCTGTTCTCCATCCAGGTAAACATAAAGAGTTATGTTCAAGGACACATTCCAGTCAGGTAGAAACATTCAAGGAGCGTGCAAAGCAAGATTGGTAATGGATGTCACTTGGGGAGAGAGAATATGGCCTGAGGAGAGTCTCAAAGGCCAGACAGAGATGCCTGGGGGGGCTCGTTTGTCCCAGGAGGTTGAGGTTTCCCATCACACTAGAAAGAGCTGGGTTTTCCAAGCCTATGTTCATCGTTGTTGTTTTTCATCTGGAACTCACCAGAACTCAGTTCCGGCAGCTCTCAGGTATGTGCCATTGCCATTATAAGAGAACAAGGGAGGCGTTCATAACAACAACAACAACAACAACAATTTATTATTTATACCCTGCCCATCTGGCTGGGCTTCCCCAGCCACTCTGGGCAGCTTGCAACAGAATATTAAAATACAATAATGTTCATCTCTTTTTCTAGAAAAATAGCACTGCCTAGGTTCATGATTTCTCTTAGAAGGCATTAAATATGACCAAAATGGAATGCTTTAGTACATTATGGGAATGTTTTTCATGGTAGCTGTGAGGAGTTTATGAAGCTCTTTGCCGGTCTCCTTTTAACATCTGTCCTTGTACCCTGTTTGCATTTGATCAGTGAGGTGTTTTTAGATCATCCAGCCTTCTCTTAAATTGAATCCTTTTTTTTTCTTTTTCTTTTTAAGAAAAAGGCTTCCTGGCTCACATGTTGTCTACAGAGCACAGTCTTTTCAATCATCAGCTCCTTTGCATTTGCGGGCTATGGGGCTCGGGAAAGGATTGATTTATGAATCCTTCCCGTGATTTATGTTCTTTGCAAGAAAGGCCTTCGTGAATCACCAAGCACGCAGACACACACACACACCATTCCTGTTCTGCTTTCAGAAACTGTACATACACTACAGCTTCAAAAACTCTCTGAGCCACCAAGCTCCAACTGCAAGCCGTGCAGCTGTAATTATCCAACCTGTAATCAAGACACTGAATATTAAGAAATAATGAGAGCTCTTCATGCCTGGGATAATCTCTTGGGCCACTGACGTGCAAACTTGGGTGAGACCCATATAACAAACATTCTACCACATCATCGTATTCCTGGAGGCAATGAGCAATTTTCTCTCACAGATCTGCAGCCACCTGAGAGGGAAGGGGGGGAAGGGACAGACCGACCTAGGAAATCACAGCTCCAACGCGAAGGCCGGTGGGGCTCACCACCACACGCTCATCCTCTTTACTAACCACTCTGAGGGCCAAACTTAGATGTGGAATTGGTCACGTACCGCAGCTTCGAGAAGGGCTGTGGGCGGCTGAGCATGCAGAGGAAGTGTCAAGTTCAATCCCTGGCCTCTTCCAGCAGAGCTGGGAGAGAACCACGTCTGAAGTCCTGGAGAGCTGCTTGCAGCCAGGGTGGGCACTACTGAGCTGGATGGAGCAATGGTCTGACTCAGAAGAAGGCAGCTTCCTATGTTCTTATGTTGTACAGAAGGATTTTCCTGCTTGGCAGGGGGTTGGACTGGATGGCCCTTGTGGTCTCTTCCAACTCTATAGTTCTATGATTCTATTATTTCTTTCTTAAATGGGAAGAGTGAGTTGGAACAGTGGCATGAGGCACTTTGTTGTTGTTGTTTAGTCGTTTAGTCGTGTCCGACTCTTCGTGACCCCACGGACCAGAGCACGCCAGGCACTCCTGTCTCCCACTGCCTCCCGCAGTTTGGTCAGACTCATGTTAAGTAGCTTCGAGAACACTGTCCAACCATCTCGTCCTCTGTCGTCCCCTTCTCCTTGTGCCCTCCATCTTTCCCAACATCAGGGTCTTTTCCAGGGAGTCTTCTCTTCTCATGAGGTGGCCAAAGTATCGGAGCCTCAGCTTCAGGATCTGTCCTTCCAGTGAGCACTCCGGGCTGATTTCCTTCAGAATGGATAGGTTTGATCTTCTTGCAGTCCATGGGACTCTCAAGAGTCTCCTCCAGCACCATAATTCAAAAGCATCAATTCTTCGGCGATCAGCCTTCTTTATGGTCCAGCTCTCACTTCCGTACATTACTACTGGGAAGACCATAGCTTTAACTATACGGACCTTTGTCAGCAAGGTGATGTCTCTGCTTTTTAAGATGCTGTCTAGGTTTGTCATTGCTTTTCTCCCAAGAAGCAGGCGTCTTCTAATTTCATGACTGCTGTCACCATCTGCAGTGATCATGGAACCCAAGAAAGTGAAATCTCTCACTGCCTCCATTTCTTCCCCTTCTATTTGCCAGGAGGTGATGGGACCAGTGGCCATGATCTTAGTTTGATGTTGAGCTTCAGACCATATTTTGTGCTCTCCTCTTTCACCCTCATTAAAAGGTTCTTTAATTCCTCCTCACTTTCTACCATCAAGGTTGTGTCATCAGCATATCTGAGGCACTTAAGAGGGGCTTTAAGCCTTTGCCCCAACCACTGTCCCAATCAGAATCACACCCCACCTGCTGTGCCTGCTGTTCACAATGGCAGGGAGTTCCCACTGGTGCCTTTGGAATATTCGGTTTGGCCCTGTTTATGAATTCCTATGTAGCCCAAACAGTACCATCCAGGACTTTTTTTTTCAGCCACAACTCAGTTCTGGCACCTCTCAGGTGGGCACCATTGCTATTATAAGAGAACAAGGGAGGCATTCATGCACCTCTTTTTCTAGAGAAATAGCACCGGTGCCATCCATCAGCAGACTGAAGGAAACACCATGGTTTGCAGAGGTACCAAAAAGAGGGAAGAGAGGACCCTAAAAGGAAGAGCCCCAGAAAAGCTCAATGAGGTCTGAGCACAGAATTCTGGCTGACTGTTACAGGGTGGGGATGGCAGAAATCTCAGGCAAGATGTCATGGTGGGATTGTCTGTCTGGAACCCTGAACAGGAGCACTCCACACTGGAACACTGCATTACAGGTTCCACTTGTCTATTACAAAACACGGGAAGTTCTCATCAGAATATTTCCACACACCCCAACCATGTAGCCCAGTAGGGCATAGCTGTCAACTTTCAGATTTGAAAATAAGGGATGCTGCGAGGGCGGTGCAATGGCACCAAGTAGCCTCGCCACCCTGCGCTCCAGAGGCTGTGCGCGAACGGGTGAGCGAAAGAGCGAGCGCATAGACGGCAGGCAGGCTGTCTGTCTGGTTGGGCGTGAGGGTCTGGCTGCACAAGGCATGCAAGCTCCGCCCCCAGTCGGTCTCAGACTCCTTATTGGCAGCCGAGCAACGCAGCTGAGGAGCCTCCCTGGCCGGCAGGGAGGGAGAGGAGCTGCTTCCTTTGAAATCCGGGAAATTTAAGGGATATCAACAATCCGGGATAGCAGCGGGAAACGGCATTGGAATAAGGGAGTTTCCCGCAAAAAGAGGGTTGACAGCTATGCAGTAGGGTCTATTCTAACTCGTAATGGCTCTTCAACATCTCTCTGACCCCATATTCTCATCTTGCCCTCTCCTTTGCCTCAGTACAAGTTACTTTTGCCCCAGAAGGCTGGTAGGCTAAATGGCTGGCATGCGAAGACTGCCCATTCCCCGCTAACAGGTGTTGTACTACTTGCAGTGGTGCAACTGGGTCGGTTTAGATCTTCGGTTGTGTGATCTTATGGGGACCCCCTGTTCATCTGAGCATGTGCACTTTCTCATGTTAAAATCACATAGCACCAGCTAGACTACAGGGATTTAAAAATGGGGTTTGCTTCTGCTGCCCTAAGGCTAAACATGTTGACGTGGGGGACAGTGGGGGAGGAGGGAGCAGAAATGTGTTGTAGACAAAGGATAATATATTTTTAAGTAAAATAATTATAATAAAATGAGCGTTTGTAGCCCTTTGAGCCACTCTGGGCTGCTTTGGGCAGAAGGGTGGAACAGAAAATAATGAACCATACTCTTTAATAATCATCTGCATTGTTTTTAATTGTGTTCTTATGTTTTAATGCTTTATGTGACCCTGGTGTTTTATTACATAACTGTATAGAAATACGTTTAGAAATAAATAAAATCATACTAGGTGCACATGCCTGGCCAACCACTCCTGACTATAATTAAAAAGCAAAAAAAGTTTACAAAGTTGTGCCACTTGGCATCAGCCCCAATGCATATGCACACCAGCCCAGGAGCTAGTATGTATGATTCTCTCACTCGCTGGATCATCACCTTGTCATGGTGAGTGGGCTTGCACGTTCCTATGAACCTTGTGAAAAATGCAGAGAGCAAAACCAACCCCTGTATATGGCATTTATTGACCTGACCTTCGTAATGCCCTATGGACTGTGCTTCTGAAAATCAGTTGTCCAGATAAATTTGTGAATATCCTTCAACTCCTCCATGATAATATGGCAGCAACAATCGCAGATAACAATGGCTCTCAAAGTGAACCACTCACAGTGGGATCAGGTGTTAAACAGGGTTGTGTTATAGTTGTGTTTATTATTTTCATGGCCATAATCCTACACATTGTCAAAGGGAAACTCCCCACCGGGGTAGAAATCATGTATTGAACAGATGGAAAGTTCTTTAATCTGAGTAGGCTGAAAGCAAAGAGTAATGGTACCGTAACCTCCGTCACAGAGCTTCAGTATGCTAATGACAACGTAGAGTGTGCACACTCAGAGGATGACCTCCAAACCATCCTAAATATCTTTGCAGAAGCTTATGGAAAGCTTGGCCTATCGCTCAACATCCAAAAATCCAAGTTGCTGCACCAACAAGCACAAAACAACCCCTCTGCAGCACCACAAATCCAACCCAATGATGTAACATTGGAAAGTGTCAATCATTTCTCCTACCTGGGCAGTTATCTTTCCACAAGGGCCGCCATTGATGCCGAAATCCAGCACTGCCTGAGCTCTGAGAATACTGCTTTCTCTTGATTGAAGCGCAGAGTGTTTGAGGACCGGGACATTCACAGGGAAACCAGAATGCTTGTTTACAAAGCTATTGTGCTACCAACCTTACTATACGTATGTTTGTGAAACATGGACTACTTCTAAATACCATCTCCAACTCCTTGAAAGATTCCATCAACGGTGTCTCCAAAAAAATTTACATATAATTTGGGAAGGCAGGTGAACTAATGCCAGTGTACTGGAAGAAGCAAAGATCACCAGTGTCAAAGCAATGATTCCTCAACATCAAATTTGTTGGACTGGTCATGTTGTTCAGATGCCTGATTATCGTCTTCCAAAGCAACTACTCTATTCTGAACTTTAAAATGGAAAGTGTGATGCTGGTGGTCTCTCTGAAGGCAAATCTTTTAAAATGTAGTATAAACACCAACAACTGAGAAACACTGGCCTGCGAGCACTCCAACTGGAGAACATCCTTTACCAAAGGTGTCGTGGACTTTGAAGACGCTCAAACTCAGGATGAAAGGAAGAAACATGCTAAGAGGAAGGCACATTTGGCAAACCCTCACCATGATCAACTCCCACCCAGAAACCTATGTCTCTACTGTGGAAAGACGTGTGGATCCAGAATTGGCCTCCACAGTCACTTACGGACTCACTGTTAAGACCATGGTGGTCATGGAAGACAATCTTACTCAGCTACGAGTGATCACCAAAGAAGATGTATGATGCTGCCACTATTGACTGCCACTCTCTGGGCAGTCTGGACTTTTGCTTGAGGTCCAGACCTAGCTGCACTGTTGGTTACCTGTATATGTACATAGGCAGAGAAAGAGGAGGACAGTCAGTTTATGTGGTTTCACCCCAGGAATGGCTTTGACTGGCCGGATAAACCAGGTGACAGTAGTGGATGGGCCTCAAACCCTTGGTGAGTTAGGGCAGGGGTAGGCAACCTAAGGCCCGGGGGCCGGATGCGGCCCAACCGCTTTCTCCATCCGGCCCACGGACGGTCCAGGAATCAGCATGTTTTTACATGAGTAGAATGTGTGCTTTTATTTAAAATGCATCTCTGGGTTATTTGTGGGGCATAGGAATTCGTTCATTCCCCACCCACCCCCAAAAAAATAGTCTGGCCCACCACATGGTCTGAGGGACGGTGGACAGGCCCATGGCTGAAAAAGGTTGCTGACCCCTGAGTTAGGGTCTTCCCCTGCATGCAAAGACAGGCTCAGGAGGATTGAGCGGACAAGACCAGTAGTGGGCTAAATGGTCAAGAAGGTGGTGAAGTCCCTAAGGAGTGAAGTCCCTAAGGATGTTGGATGGTGTCTTTTATGCCTGCTTCCGTCAACCCCTTCAGCCAAGCACCAGGTGAACCTCCCTGAGGAGAGCATTCCACATATGGGGAGCCACTGCAGAACAGGCCCATTCCCATGTTGCTGCTCTCTAGACCTCTTGAGGGGACACATGAAGAAGGGCCTCACAAGATGATCATGGGGTTTGGGTTGGTTTCATATACGGAGAGGCAATCCTTAAGGTATTGTGGTCCTGAGCTGTTTAAAGCTTTAGAGGTCAAAACCAGCACTTTGAATTGGGCCCAGAAACTAATTGGCAGGCAGAGCAGTCAGGCCAGGACTGCTCTTAAGTTTCAAGCACAAAGCAAACTCCATTGTGTTCACTCAGCATTGGAATTAGACTATAATTCTGTGTAATTAAGAATCAAACACGTTCCTTCCCACCTGCATCACTTTGTCATTTAAGTACCCATCAGATTCTGGACTCGTTGCTTAATAGGACAGAACTTTTATATATATATACTAGTAAATTAAGCCCGTTAACAAAAACGGGCGCTAGAAAGCTCTCCGGGCCCGACGCCCCACCCGCTCTTCCCCTCCCTCAGCGGCCTCCTCCCCGCGCGCACCGGCGGCAAACCGTGCGCGCCTGCCTCCCAATCTGGGCCTGTGGCAGCAGCCGGGGCGAGGAGGTTGCGGGGCGGCGTTGGCGGCGTGCAGGAGGCTGCGGGAGGCGGCGCTTTGCGCCGCTGCCCCAGCTCTTTGCTTTGTCCGAGCGGGAGTCTTGGCAGGGCAGCTCCAGCTCCGTGCGAGGCGGCAGCAGTGACCGAACTGACGGCGCGCATGCGCCGCCGCTGCCTCTCGGACACGCCCCCCTCTCCCGTTGTCCAATCCGTGTGTCAGTGGGGCGCATGCCCACTTGCGATTTCCACTGACACACGGAAAGTACGGACGGACATAGGCTCTTTATTATATAGGATACACAGACAGATCCTTGTGTTCTAAGTTATTGGAGCAAATATCAGAGTCTCCTGATAAAAGCATGGGTTTGACTGCAGTCAAAGTACCACAGTTTTATTTGTAGGTCTTTTATTTATTGTTTTGTCTGCCCTTGAATCATAGAGTTGGAAGAGACCACAAGGGCCATCCAGTCCAACCCCCTGCCAAGCAGGAAACACCATCAAAGCATTCCTGACAGGTGGCTGTCAAGCCTCTGCTTAAAGACCTCCAAAGAAGGAGACTCCACCACACTCCTTGGCAGCAAATTCCACTGTCGAACAGCTCTTACTGTCAGGAAGTTCTTCCTGATGTTTAGGTGGAATCTTCTTTCTTGTAGTTTGAATCCATTGCTCCGTGTCCGCTTCTCTGGAGCAGCAGAAAACAACCTTTCTCCCTCCTCTATATGGCATCCTTTTATCCTTGCTTATGCTCCTCTGCAAAACTCCATGTTTACTGTTGGAAGCATCATCACCACCTTCATCATTAGCCTGAAAAATAACTTCCGTTCTCCAAGACTGTATACCACAGCAGCATAATATGAAAGTGCATTCCTGATATAGCAAATGCCATAAATCACTGCAGCTACCCAGGTTTATCATTCATCTCCAAGTTCACACAAAAAATCAATACAGTTAGTGTCCACTGTTTAAAAACACCTTTGCCAGATAGCACCGCATTAGGGATTGAGGGGACAGAATGCTCTTAAAGGCTGCCAGTAAAGTGTTTAACAGTATGGCTGGTAATTTATTAGAAAGGAAGGTGGAGGGTTGTTGTTGTTGGGGTGGAGAGAAGAACATACCAGGAAGGAATGACAGGAGGAAAGTGAACTGGCTGGCTTTCCGCTTCCTCTGATTGAGCTGTTGGTTTTCTCTCTCTCTTTCTCTCTCAACAATAATTATTGGTTTCTCCTTGTAACTTTCTTTTGATGCAGTCATGGGCATTTATGGTTCTCAAACGTTGTCTGTAATGTTGCAACACCTAGCATATAAAAAGTAAAGTATAGCAATCATCACCATGCTTTGCATTTCAATGTGGTCTTTCATCTTATGGGTAGATGCAGTGCTTCCCTCCCCCAGGAAAAGGAAAAGAAATAAAGAAAAATTAGAAATAAAAGCTGATAGGTAAAAAATAAAAAAAATCCTTGGATGAAAAGGGCTGCATGGCAAGGGGCTTATGTACACAAGCTGGGACCTCCTGTTCCTTTCTTTTCCCCTCCAGCTCCCTCAAAATCAGCTCTAAAGGGTGGTAGGGCTTTCAGGAGCCGATTTTGGGGGTTGTGGGGGGAGAAGATGACATGGAAGTTGCATTGTGATAGCTGGACCCTGCTGGCACAGCACTGCTGGGTACAAGCCAAATACTTTCCAAGGGAGCACAGGATTGTTGTTTTCCCCTCACAGTCAAATAATTTCTTTTCTATGTCCAACAGAATTTATCTTGTTACAGGTAGGTAGCCGTGTTGGTCTGCCATAGTCAAAACAAAATAAAAAAATAAAAAAAGTCCTTCCAGTAGCACCTTAGAGACCAACTCAGTTTATTCTTGGTCTGAGCTTTCGTGTGCATGCACACTTCTTCAGATGCCAACTTTGCTGCCACATACACCCGGACAACACCATTACTGGCCCCAACAACATCAAACATACCATCTCAGGACTATTTAATTGCTCATCGGCTAACATTGTGTATGCCATATCTGAAGAAGTGTGCATGCACACGAAAGCTCATACCAAGAACAAACTGAGTTGGTCTCTAAGGTGCTACTGGAAGGACTTATTATTATTATTATTATTATTATTATTTAGAATTTATCTTGCAACAGTCCCCAGAGGAGGGGCTCATCAGTTTTAAAGAGAGCACAAAGAAGAAAGAAAGTTGCTTTTGTTTTTAAAATACATTTTGCAATGTGTGAATCTGCATATTTTTTCTAATACTTTTGTTTTGAGATTCAAAATTCCCTGGGATAATTATGCAGTTTTATTTTTGTGTCAGGGAAAGCCGGTTGGCAGTCCACAAGTCATTTGTAGTTGCTGTTGTTGTTATTTACTACTGCTGCTCTGATTCCTACATTTATACCCCACATTTCCTCCAAGGAGCTCAAAGGGGCACACATGGTTTCCCCCTCTCCCTTTTATCCTCACAACAACCATGTGAAGTAGGTTTGGTGAGAGATAGTGGCTGGCCCCAGGTAAGTAAGTAAGTAAGTAAGTAAGTAAGTAAGTAAGTAAGTAAGTTTATTTACGGCCATTGGCCCAACACATAAAAACACAATTCCTACACAACGTATAATATTTATAACCTTCGACAGAGGCTGAAACCTTCTGCTCGTTACTAGATAAAAACACAGACTGTCCGTCTTCCTATCTTCGCATTGTGGCTCCTGGATTAGCAGGGTTCTCCTGGCCCTACCAAATCCCTTTCTTTCTTTCTTTCTTTCTTTCTTTCTTTCTTTCTTTCTTTCAAGCTAAGACTCTGTTCAGGTATTTGGCAACAGTGCGTGATCTAGATGGATCTTCGTCGTTCAATAGAAATCTTAGTTTGGTTTCATTGGCATCGTCCGCGCCTCCCACTAAGTATGGGGCAAGAAACTTGACTGGCCCCAGGTCACCCAGTTAGCTCCATGGCTGAGTGAGGATTTGAACCCTGGTCCTCCAAGTTCCGGTCTCAATAATAGAACCACCATACCACCTGGCTCCCACCAGCAATTTGTCTGGCCTTTGCAGTACCTCACTAACTATGGGAGACACTTTCAATTTTGTAGACTCCACTCCCAGTGAGAAACATGGGCATATTGTGTGGCAAGTACATACTTCTAACCCATGGCTAGCAATGCATTCAGTTAACCACCCCTGCTTTGTTGAAATCATTTAACAATAGGCTTACAAAGTTCTGCTGAGTTGTTCCAAGCCATATATATGCAAACTTGTACCATTAATTAATCCAGAATAGCAATAATGTACTTAGTCAAGTACACTAAGCATACACAGCACTGCAACATATACCTTTCTGCCATTCTGTGCAGATGAAAGCAAAGCTGATCACTCTGAAGAGAAAGTCATCCTGGGTTCAATGACCTTGACTATACTATATTTTGTGGCATCCTCTTTGAGGTCACTGTCACCTGCCTTGCATTATACCTGGAAAGGGGGCGGGGCTAACTGCCAGCTGTTGATAAACTCCTATCAGCTCTAGCCATCATGGCCTGCTGTCAGCAATGTTGTGAGTTGGAGTCCAGCAAGATCTGGAGGGGCAAAGATTAGCAAACCTTGCTTTATGCCAGGCATAGGCAAACTCGGCCTATTTGGGACTACAACTCCCATCATCCCTGACCACTGCTCCTGTTAGCTAGGGGTGATGGGAGTTGTAGTCCCAAAACATCTGGAGGGCCGAGTTTGCCTATGCCTGCTTTATGCCATAGCAGCCTGCACCACTTGTGTTCTGCCAGGATATATGCCCACCTGCCAGCTGTGTGACAGATCCCACCCCACCTGGAGTTTTGCAATTGCAGGGAAAGACCTCCATTCCCCACAAAGAGGATCCCTAAACCCCTGGTTGCAGCCATGTATGTCAGGCTGGAATGTAGGTCACCACGGAAGAAGGGGAAATATAGCAAACATAACATTTTCCAGTAAGTTCTTGGACTTAAGCCCACAATCCAGTACTTCCCAGACCGTTTGCTACTAGAGAACCACTAGTGTGCTATAATAAATAAAATAAATTATTAACTATTAATTACTAGCTATTAAAGGCTCCAGGAAGCTCAAAGCCAGTAGTGGTACCTCGGGTTAAGTACGCTTCAGGTTAAGAACTCCGCTAAGAACAGAAATCGTGCTCAGGCGGCGCAGCGGCAGCAGGAGGTCCCATTAGCTAAAGTGGTGCTTCAGGTTAAGTACACTTCAGGTTAAGAACGGACCTCTGGAACGAATTAAGTACTTAACCCGAGGTACCACTGTACCGGATTTACATATAAGCTGAACAAGCTATAGCTTAGGGCCCCACACTCTTGGGGGCACCCCCAAAAATTCACTATTAATATAAATAAGGTAAAGGACCTCTGACAGTTAAGTCCAGTTAAAAACGACTCTGGGGTTGCGGCGCTCATCTCGATTTACTGGCCGAGGGAGCCAACGTTTGTCCACAGACAGTTTTTCCGGGTCATGTGGCCAGCATGACTAAGCCACTTCTGGCGAACCAGAGCAGCGCATGGAAATGCCATTTACCTTCCCGCCAGAGTGGTGCCTATTTATCTACTTGCACTTTGACGTGCTTTCGAACTGCTAGGTTGGCAGGAGCAGGGACCGAGCAATGGGAGCTCACCCCGTTGCAGGGATTCGAACTGCCGACCTTCTGATCAGCAAGCCCTAGGCTCTGTGGTTTAGATCACAGTGCCACCGGCGTCCCTTCACTATTAATATACTTCTTCTTAACTGTATTTCAGTTCAACAATTCCTTTGATAAAATACATATTTTGCTATGTGCAAATGGCTTTAGATACCTATTAGGGCCATAAATTACCGTATAGGATATATTCAACACAAAAAATAGCAAAAATTTGTTGTAGACAAAGGACAGCTGGACATATAAAGGGCCCCATTACCTTCAGAAGCTTAGGGCCTCATCAAACCTAAATCTGGCCCTGCTCAAAGCAGCCACCCACATGAGAGGTTACCCATATACTGTAATAGAATCTCTCTGCATGCTTAGAAAGGATCTCCTTCTAACCAGTCTCTCCTGAAGGTAATCCTATCTTCCCTACCTGCCCTACTTTCATGGTTTAGGTTGATTTCCGGACGGCTTTTTTTCTTTTTCTTACATAAGGCCAAGTACTTTGAAGGTGCTGTATAGAATAAATGAATCATCACCATAAATCCTTTCTTTTGGCTGTAGCAACAAAGGCCGAAAGCGATCGTCCTTGCCACAGCCCCAAATGCTTTCTAAACTCAGCCTGCCCCGTAGTAATTAAAAGCGTTTGTTGAGTGCCATACAGGAGGACGCATCGATTGCTGCATCGCCCACAATTCAGGGATTACTGTCGGACAACAATGACAGAGTTACTCTAGAGGTGGCTGAGTTTCTGTGCCAGGTTTATTCAGAGAGAAAGGGCCACTGCGGAGGCGTTCAGGGGCGGCCTATTGAAAATTAACATATTGTGTTAAATATAGAATTAATGAAGATATATTTTATTATTAGGAAGTTTACTAATTGAAGGCTATTTTTAACGCTGTATTTATGCTCTGAATTTGTGGCTTCAAGAAGTTTATAAAGTGATTGTTTTATTCTTTTTAATAATAACTCTGTCCTTAAGTATTGGAATAACTCTGTTCTTAAGTATTTGGAAAAGATTGTTTTATTTTTAATAACCCTGTCCTTAAGTATTTGAATTCGCTATGCCAATAAAGGTTATGGAATTAGTAATTAAAAGCCAATCCATGACTGGCGGGGTGGCTGTTCTCCCTTGTAAAGGTTCCTGACGGGGGTGGGGGTTGCCTCTAATTTTTTAATTTTGTTTTGTTTTTCGCAACCCTGCTGAACGGAGAAACTTGCAAGCGACCGTCTTTGCAATCCATCATTGTGTCAAATCCAGAATGTCCTTGAGCCCAAAGAGTACTGTTTCTAAAGGGAGCCTTTCAACACAGCTATGATTAGCGCGTGGAGCTCTCTGTACCTGATGAATAAAAAACTAGTTCACGTTATTCCAGCCAGTGCCTGAGCCCCGAGTAAAGCTTCGCCCCAGAGCAGTTGAGTCGGACAAATTATTCTTCCCTCCTTCTGCGGAGGCTGCTTTTGGAAAGCAGTGGGACTGCAAAAACCAGAAAGGCACAAGGACATATTCTGCACCGACGTCTAAAAGCACATTCGATGCAGTTTAGTTACCCTTCGATAATTTTATATAGTGAGCTCTAGGGTTCAGAGCATTTCATGGACCCCAACTTGCTGTAAACCGTGCAACAACCATGTGTGGTAGGCAGTAGCGTAGGAAGGGCGGGACGTAGGGGGCGGGGCGCCCCGGGTTCCAGGGGAGGGGGTGACACTCGGCGGCCCCTCCTGCCACCCCCCAAGCTGAGCCCCGGCACCCCGTCTGTGCTGCTTTACGGACGGACGGGGCAGCCCCACGAACCGGCGCTCGCTCGCTCGGTCGCCATGGGAGCAGCAGCACCAGCCCGGATTGACTGCGCATGCCCGGAAATTCCGGGATTTCCGGGCATGCGCAGTCCCTCCTGACGTGCGTCAGGACGTCAGGACGCATGCGTCAGGACACCCCGCCCCCAGGGGGGTGCCTCCGCTCGGCAACGCCGCCCCGGGCAGCCAAGAGGCTTCCTACGCCACTGGTGGTAGGTGCGAGCAAACCTTAGTATTAAGGGATCTGTTTTGTTTTTTAACCAGGACCTCGAGATCCCTGAACCCAAGCCAGGTGTGAAATGGGGGGAGGGAAAGAGAAACATAATTTAAGGGACAAGATGCCTTTTTAAAATCAGCCTAGGAATTGGTTCAAGCGCTGAGCTCACAATTCTTTCACACCACACTCCTGTATTTGTTTCAGCAACTTAATTTAGGGGAGAAAGGGGGTAGTAGAAAGAGCCTGTTGGTTATTGCTATCCTTAAACAATTGGGAGTGGATCACTCAGATCTGGATCCACCTTCTGCTTTATCACCTGAAGATCTGGATCCATTTTCTACATTACCTTCTATAACGTTACAGGGTCAATATAAATATAATAAGAAAAATAACCCTGCTGGATCAGGTTGAGGCTACATCTTTATACGGATTTACCTGGGTAGGTACAGTATGCATAAGGATGTAGTCTAAGCAGTGGCAAACGGACCCCCTTGGCCGCCGGGAGCAGCACACGCAGGGGCACCCCCTGGGGGTGGGGCGTCGCTCCGTCCGTGCGTCGTGATGTCATGACACATGCATCATAACGTCAAGATGCATAGACGGACTGTGCATGTGCAGAATCCTGCACATGCACAGTCCGTCCGTGCTGCTGCTCCCGTGGCGACCTTACGAGCCGCCGACTGAGGCTCCTTTACTGGGCAGCTGGGGGCCGGGGGCTCGTGGGGGCCCTGCCAAGTGTCACCCCCCTCCAGGGTGGAACCCGGGGCGCTCTGCCCCAATGCCCCACTCTTGCTACGCCACTGAGTCTAAGGCCACAGTGTGGTGAGTCAGTGTGGTGTAGTGGTTAAGAGTGGTAGACTCATAATCTGGTGAACCAGGTTTGCATTTCCGCTCCTCCACATGCAGCTGCTGGGTGACCTTGGGCTAGTCACACTTCTTGGAAGTCTCTCAGCCTCACTCACCTCACAGAGTGTTTGTTGTGGGGGGAGGAAGGGAAAGGAGATTGTTAGCCGCTTTGAGACTCCTTCAGGTAGTGATAAAGCGGAATATCAAATCCAAACTCTTCTTCTTCACAATCCTGTACACACTTATTTGGCAAGGAACTCTATTGAACTCGATAGAACTTTTTTCTACAGTGACCTGCTATGTGCTTCTGAGAGAGCCAGTGTGGTGTAGTGGTTAAGAGCAGTAGACTCGTAATCTGGTGAACTGGGTTCGCGTCTCCGCTCCTCCACATGCAGCTGCTGGGTGACCTTGGGCTAGTCACACTTCTCTGAAGTCTCTCAGCCCCACTCACCTCACAGAGTGTTTGTTGTGGGGGAGGAAGGGGAAAGCAGAATGTTAGCTGCTTTGAGACTCCTTCGGGTAGTGATAAAGCGGGATATCAAATCCAAACTCTTCTCTTCTTTTTCTGGGAAGCCCACAAGTTGGAGCTCCCACTAAGTTGCCCCCATTCCTTGAGCTAATAAACTATTGAGGGACGGTCTCTATTTCCAAACTAGGGGACCAAGTTAGACACATATTTTGTATACTTTGTTAGGTACAAGATTCCCAGCGGGATTGGATCTCGATTATTTGTTGGGAGAGATTTATTGTGAGATAACGCTATTATAGCTGTTTAATTCTGCTTTAGTTTGTTTTTAATTAACTAGTCTACTTCAACACTCCAGGTGTAAATGGAAATGGTTACATGTGGGTCACACATTTGGAACCGGTGAAGGTTGAGGGGGAGGATGGGACTCATATTTATTATCTTTTGGTAGATGATATGAATTCGTCGTAATTCCAGTACTGCGGGTGGGGGGAGGAAACAAGATCAACACCACAAATATTGTGCTGCATCAACGAAAACATTCTCCTTCGACTGACTTTAATTCACTTTGGCTGGAGTCCTGCTCGCATTAAAGCTAATGGCGATCCCACTAAATTTAATGGATCAGGATTTCGCCCTCAATTCAGACTCCTCGGACCATCACTTATGACTCGGCAGTTTATGATTTTGCTGCGTCAGTGTCGCTGACACCGGTGTCTAGAGACTGGAGTTTTCGGCTGAAGCTCCTGTTACTGAGATAATGGAGGAAGATTTGCTAAGTCATCCCTAGAGGCTGCAAAAACTGTAATGCTACAGATGAATTGCGAGTAGCAATTCTTTTACATATGTTTTATGGGGAGTTCTGAGAAATGCCAAGTTTTTGTGAAACCATTTTATGCAGTGTTAGAATTCACACCAGCACTTTCTGGATCTGGGGACAGGTTATCACACACACTAACATTCCTTTGCTAGGAATGTTCTTTGCTAGGAATGTTCTTTGCTAGAGAGAGAGAGAGCTAACTTCCTTTAGAAAACTGCGTTGAAGACATTCCATGTTTATTTTTTTTTAAAGGGTAGTGATGTTAATTTTTATTTACTGTTGAGAAGAGATTAACTCCAGCTAATGCACCCTGGTACCGGTAACTCCGCTGCCCCTACCCCTTTTTGTTTTGTTTCAGTGGATAAAATATATATTTCATCCTTCAAAAGCTAGTTAGAGTCTTCTTTAATAACAGGAAAACTCTACATCTACAAAATATGTTTTAAATGTTTGAATCACTTCACTTCTGATTTCAACAAGCATTAGAATAATTGTAAGGTAAGTTTGGGACGCGGGTGGCACTGTGGATTAAATGTTAAGGATTAAAAATTTCAGTATGTACCGGTACTTGTGTGGGGGCATATAAGATATTGGACTTTGGAGTTAAAATGCTGGCTGATGCTGAACTGAATACTGAAATTCCTGCTGGAGGAGCACACTTTGCCCTGGGTATAATCACATTGAGATTCTGAGCTTGGAAAATAAGAAAGCTACATTCATTGCAAGAAATCTTTTTCTTCTTCTTCTTTGGCACTCACTCGTAGCCGAGTAAGATTGTCTTCCATGAACACGGTCTTAACAGTGAGTCCGTAAGTGACTGTGAAGGCTAATTCTGGATCCACACGTCTTTCCACAGTGGAGACATAGGTTTCTGGGTGGGAGTTGATCATGGTGAGGGTTTGCCAAATGTGCCTTCCTCTTAGCATGTTTCTTCCTTTCATCCTGAGTTTGAGTGTCTTCAAAGTCCATGACACCTTTGGTAAAGGCTGTTCTCCAATACATACATACATGCATACATACAATAAATACATATTTTATAAGAAAGATCCCTAGTTCTAGCTAACAGGCCCTGCTTGCTCTTGCAGCATGGAGGGAGACATAGGAGCCAACTCCTAGCAGCCAAGGTCCTTTTGGCCTGCAAAATAAAATTTTTGAGGGGGGGGTAAGGCCCCCCAAGTTGATGGGCATTGCCATTCAAAAAATGTGCATGTGCCATGTCTTCTGAATGATTATGCAGCATGGGGCTTACCTGCCCGCCCCCCAATATTTTATTCAAATTGTCACCCCTGGCTGGAGAGAAATCCGAAAATTGATGTTTCCCCTCAATAGGGAGGCATGGAGAAGGAGGGAGGAGGAAATGAGGTCAGCAACCCTAAGCATAGTAGTTTGGCCTAAGGAAGGTCAGCACAGGTTAAATGACCATCTAGAGGGTCTTGAAGGGTCTCTATCTACTCTCAATTTCTATACCATGCTTCTGCTTATCAGTTCTGGCTATCATCTTCAAGCTGTTTGCTCCTAAGGAGTTGCAAATGTTTCAGTGGGCCTCTTCCAGAACATTTGTTTGAAGATTCTGTGCCAGAATTCACCCAGTGCAGACAGAAAAACTATGGAGCCCCATATTTAGATAACAAGCTCATTTTGGCTTTCTTGTTCCACAGCCTCCTTCTCCTTCTCCTTCTCCTTCTCCTTCTCCTTCTCCTTCTCCTTCTCCTTCTCCTTCTCCTTCTCCTTCTCCTTCTCCTTCATTCACTCCTAGCCAAGTAAAATTGTCTTGCATGAACACCGCCTTACATAATGCACCTGCCACACATATGTATGCCTCTAACCAAATCGCTAAGAATTGTGAGGCACTTGGCATACTGAAGAGTGCAGTAAGTCTTTTACTACCGTTAGTCTTTGTAAATGTTTTCACTGGCCTTTTAAATATTTGTTAATAATGATGCCTTTGTTAATTTTGATTGCTTTAGATCACTGTATTTATTGAGCTTTTATGATATTGGGCTGGGACCCAAAAGGCAGCATATAAATAATTTTACAAATAAAATAAATAAAGTCATAATTGTTATTACCGTACTACTCGTCTTGTGATCTCTCATACAGAAGCCTGCACACATTTCACATCAGCATGTATTTTTCCCTGCTCTCCCTCCTTCAACTATTTCTCTCCCTATTTCTCTCTCACATATAGGCTTCTTTATAGGCTACTTTACTAGTCTGCCCAAGGTTGGCTTCTAGCTTACCGACTGTGCAAGCCTGTGCACGCTTGCTCGGGTGTAAGTCCCACTGCGTTTCATTGAGCTTACTCCTGGGTAAGTGTGCAGCTTTCAATGTGTATAGTTTGGCTTCATTGGGGGGGGGGGAATCATGATATCTCTCCAAATTCCATTTGTTGTGACATGAGGAAATGGCTGTGATCATGACGATTGAAACTATTGAGTTTCGTGTTTCTGATTAGCCCAGTGCTGCTTTCATCCAAAGCAGAGAAAGGTCTCTCAAGGTGTATTTCATGTCAATCATGCATGTGTGAACAAGGCCCCCCGTGAACAAGAAGTATTTGCATTGCTTTCGTGGTCACTGCAAGTGAGGTTCTCAGGTGGCTCCATGTTTGACACCTTCAGGTTGTGGGAATGTTTGGAATGTGGATGAGGATATATTGCTTAAGATATCCTTATCCTAACTTGTGTTTACAAGTTCCAACTAAGTCAGCAGAGTTACATTCCCCTTTTAAATCACACAGCAGAAGGTTGCTCAGGTTTGTTTAAACCTCTGTAAAATAGTTTCCTGGTATTTCCCCTTTATCCCTCTTCAAAATAAGACACAAGTCTTCTAAAAAAGCATGTAAAACGTTTACTCACAGACATCAAATGGTCACGATAAGATCCCAGATGAAGGCAGACTTAAGCATAGAAAATATATGTACATGTGGAGACTCTCCATGTGGGAGAAGGCTCCATTTGGGCCCTCTTGGCTGGAAGCCAAGAGTCCATCTCTACTCTAAGATGTTGCTTGCTTGAAGTCCCGATCCAAGAGAGGGAAATGGCCACTGACCTGTGGTTTTGTCCTAACCTGCCCAGGTGAAGCCACTCCCACCTTCAGTTACATAGAGGAAGTTGTCTCAGTCCAGGTAAACAGGAAGTTATGGCCGGAGGACTGAGACACCTTCATGTCCACTCTAGCAGTGTTGTGTTTGACTGCTCTGTGTGTTTACATCCCACACAGGTATGAACACATGAAAACGTTTGAACCCATACAGGCAAAAGTGGGCAGAGTGACAGGTGTGACTCTTATCTTTCTACAGCAAGCCACACAGAAGTCAGAGGTTTCTTTCTAGAGAGATCTCTTCATCCAGGGAGGCAAGAGGCAGCTTAAGAACACTTAGCAGACAGACAAAAGCCCTTACGGAGGCCAGTGAAAGGCATATGGTTTGGGGAGAGAGAGGCTTGGAGAGCCACATTTGGGTTCCAATACTGAGGTTCCCCCCCAAAAAATATATAGCTAAACTATAACACAACGACCTCTCTCATCCCAGGGTAGTTTGGTCTTCTGAATTACCCTGCCAAGTGCTGGGGATGATTTGGGCTTTTTTTAACTGCTCGTAATGCAGGTGTCTGGTAGAATTTATGGTACCACACCTGTCCATGGGGGGTGCCTTTGTGGGTTTATACGAGAGCATCGTAAAGGTAAAGGGACCCCTGACCATTAGGTCCAGTAGTGGATGACTCTGGGGTTGCGGCGCTCATCTCGCTTTACTGGCCGAGGGAGCCGGCATTTGTCCGCAGACAGGTTTTCCGGGTCATGTGGCCAGCATGGCTAAGCCGCTTCTGGTGAACCAGAGCAGTGCACGGAAACGCCGTTTACCTTCCCGCCGGAGCGGTACCTATTTATCTACTTGCATTTTTTTGGGTGCTTTCGAACTGCTAGGTGGGCAGGAGCTGGGACCTAGCAACGGGAGCTCACCCTGTCGCGGGGATTCGAACCTCCGACCTTCTGATCGGCAAGCCCTAGGCTCTGTGGTTTAACCCACAGCACCACCCACTTAGGAGAGCCTCCTAAGAGCACCCTAAAACTTGTGAGAGGGATAACACTTCCAAGAATCTTAGTGCACCGCTTAGTTGTTTATAAACTGTCCGCTCAATAAAGCTGATGCAACTCAATACCAAAGCATGCAGAAGGTCCCAGGTTCAAACCCTGGCTTCTCCAGGTGGGGCTGGGAATGCCCCCTGCCTCAAACCCTGGAAAGCCGCTGCCAATCAGTGCAGACAACACTAAACTCGACGGATCAGTTGCTCTGACTCGGTGTAAAGCAGCTGCCTATGTCCTTGGTTTCATTATCTCTGTCGTGTATCAGGGACAGGGAGGGACTGGCGGGGGGGGGGGGCAACCTCCTCTTCCGACTCAGAGGCGGCATGCTGGCCTTTTAAAACGAGGCATTAGTAAGATGCTGAGAGGGCGCTGACGCCATCGTCCTCCTTCTCACCCGAACCGCAGATGGTAGACAGTGAGTGACCGCACATTTTCGCCTGCCCTGTCTCTCCCCCCCCCTCCCGCGCGCCCCTTCCCCACTTCCAGCCCGTCTGCCGCTTCCCGGCACCAGTAACTTTTTATGGTTGCTACTTGAATCTCGCCGCTTTTGTGTATCTCGGTTTGCTTCAGAAGCAACATCATAAAAGCCAATGTGTATTTCATTGACGGGCGATAATAAGGCAGATTGATGACATCCTGATGCCAGATTGAACTTTTAAAGGGAAAACAAAAACAAGCAACAACAACAAAAAGCAGCTCCAAAGAGGAAACAACGTGGTTAATTAAAAAAAAAGGCATGATAATAATTCATTTCCAGCGCGTCTTTGTTTCATGTTAGCGTCTTTGTTTCATGTTTTTTCCACTCGTGCCCTCCTTTCTCAGATTCCTCTACTGACTCCGTAATAGAACGTGGGCCGTGAATTAAGAAACACGCGTCGCTGGAATGAAGCCCACCTTTTGTTTAATCTGGCAGGAATAGACCCATCCTCCTGTTACTCAGGGGCAGGACAGAGGTCATTTTTGTTTTGCTTTCCTTGTGGGACAGAAGGACAGAAGGAACAACCAGTTGCAGAATTAATTAAAACTCTATTGCATAATCATTTGAAACTAATCAATCACAGGGAATAACATAATTAAGATGAATATAGTCATATTTGGAATGCCTGCTGCAGATATTTCTAAATTCCCGTTGGTATGCACATTTTACATTCTCCAAATTTTGCCTTCACTCCTTTAGTCCACATGCCCAAGTAAGTGTATTTGCTTTCCCGGATATTCTTCCTAGCCTCTTGCGGTTTAAACTGTAATCTCCCCCGGGGCAGAGATCTGGCCTTTTGCTTATATGACTCTCTGAAGCACCGTATATAACAATGGTGCGAGATAAAATATTAAGAACAATGGCAGGCATTGTTTGTATGGTCGTTTTTTTAAAAACATGACCGAGTTTGAAAGAATGCAAGCCTGTCAGGCCTGTTTAATGTCATTATTGGCTGTTGAAACAAGAGGCTCGCCATAAACAGCAGGCAACATGTCTGGGACAGTCATCGTTGCCATTGTCAGCAGAACTTTTTTTAAAAAAATGTATTATTACATTTATATCCCTTCTTTCCTCCAAACGCCTTAAGGAAGCACCGAGGTTGGTTTTCCATTTTCTCGCGTTACCTCGAACACAACGTTTTTTAAGAGGAAGCAATTCACACGTTCAGTTGAACTACTGAGTTATGAAATATCAAGTGATAAATAATATCAAGTGATAAATGTGCACATGTAATCCACCTCAAAGCGTGGCGTCAAAAATGTTTGACTCGGAGAGCTCTGGAAAGCACAGCTACACCCCGGATATTGGGGGTGCCGCATTCTGGAGAGAGAGGTGAAACCTGAAGCTCCTTCACACGTGCAACAGGAAAGGACAACTTGCATGCGTGTGAATGGGCCATCACAGATAGAGCCCCACAAACAGAACAAATGGCAACGCTTTTTAACGATGATGTCAGTTCACATAATTCCCATTTATCTGGAATATATTCCTGAAGTTATATGTGTTTGTCTGCATGTAAACTTGTCCCCAATAAATAATCTGGTTTAACATAATAGAGTTATGTACATACACGTGTGAACACCACCTTAAGATCCTTAGAAGATAAATGTGGTATATAAATGTAATAAATAAAATAAAATAAAATAAACTGCCTATGGTTTTTTTGGGAAGCCTAACTACTGTGGGATATTTAAAATGCAGTCAAACCAACAATTCATGTTTTGCCAGACTGGCGCATCAGGGAGCTGAGGCTCACAGAGTCTTCCGGAAATTTGCTAGAGAGAGGTGTATGATTACACTCCCCTTTTGGGGGGGGGGTTGTTGAGACGTGATGTTGTAGATGGCTAAACACATCGAGAGTGGGAGGATGAACCCTTGCCCAGATATTATGCAGAAACCATTCACAAGTGCAGCAATCAGTCTTTGCAAAGACAACTAATCGGTTTTGACTCCTAAGATATCACTAAGATTGAATTACAGGTAGGGAGCCGTTTTGACTAAGATTGAAGACGTTCTTGGCTCCTGCAACATATCGAGCAAAAAATAAAGCGACTGCATTTCGGTATGTAAACGCAAACAGGTAGCCGCAGGCTCCTCAAATCTGATATTTGCTTCCAGGTCATTCTTATCTGTCTAAGAGGAGACCTGCTAGATCAGGCCCATTGAGTCCAATACTCTGTCCCTCCAGTGGCCAACAAGCAGGCCCACAATAGGAAGCCCACAAGCAGGGCATGAGGGCAATAGTACTCTCCCCACTTGTGATTCCCAGCAACTGGTATTCCAATGATTCTTAGGACACATGTATACACGGAATCAGGGCCCTCCTCTATTCTATGTTAATTAAACTGGGGTGACTATACCCCCTGAGCTACATAATCAACAGCCACGAGCCCGGATTAGTATCCAAGTAAACAAGAGGAAAACTCACGCTTGGACCAGTTTTTAAACCCTCTGATGATCCCTCTTCAAAGCTAGTCTTCATTAGCATACGCATGCAATTACACAAATTAACATCAGCATATGAGAGAGCCCTGCCCTGAGGAGTTTGCAGTCTAAATCTGGTCAGGAGTGGAGGAGAAAACAGAGAGGAGTGGAAAAGGCGGAGGTATTTAGAGATTCCTAATCTGCTTTACACACACATACACCCCCAAAAAATGAAGGATCGTCAAAGCAACGGAGAGCTAACCTTTCAGGAAAAGTTTGATCATAGCATCCACAAATCCAGGTTCTCTGCATCAATGGAGGACTGGGCGAGCATCCTGCAGCCTACCCCTCTCTCCTCCTTCATCCTTCTCCGGTAAGTGGTAAGATCAGACGAGACATGGCGTCATCCTCTTGCCTGACTAGCACTGTGACGTCACAGGAGCCACCTGTCTTCTGGTGGATGTTTCATGCAAAACATTCCCACCGGTCAAAAGCAAGGACAAAATTGTATTTGGTCGGGGGGGGGGGAGGTGAACAGAATACCGTTGCCAACATTTCCATCTCTCCAGCCCACCGCGTTTTCTGGCAGAGTTCCTTTTCTGTTCGGAAGTGGACCCGACAGCCAGACATTTATCTAAAGGAGTGGCGCTTCTTCTCCCCATCCCTTCACGCTAAGTAAATGTTCCTACAGGTGTCTACTCAGAAGTAAGTCCTACTGAATTTAACGGGGCTGACTCCCAGGCACATGGAGTTGTATTACACACACGACCCGCACTTCTCTGAGTGTGGGTCTCATTGAACTCAATGGGATTTGCTTTTGAGTAAACGTGATATTTAAAACGTGTTGGGAAAGATTGAGGGCACAAGGAGAAGGGGACGACAGAAGATGAGATGGTTGGACAGTGTTCTCGAAGCTACTAACATGAGTTTGGCCAAACTGCGAGAGGCAGTGAAGGATAGGCGTGCCTGGCGTGCTCTGGTCCATGGGGTCACGAAGAGTCGGACACGACTGAACGACTGAACAACAACAACAACAACAACAAACGTGATATTGCGACTGCGCTATCACATCTTGTGGCACCTTAAAAACTGGTAAAGTTGCGGTGGCAGAAGTCTTGGTGACCCAGACTCCACTTCATACGTAAAGGGGTGTGTGTCTGAGGACATCCTAGCAACATCCCCGAGGACAAATGTGTGTTTCTCTTAGCGATAACTGCCTGCTCCTAAGCCACGGCTGGTCTTGTCAAGGAACAACTTGGAGCTGCTCAAACACACGCACGCTAGTCTAGAGCGGAAATTTAAATTTATAGGCTGGTTTTGTAAGACTGTGATTTTTATACAGCCCGGCATATATTATTCATTTTAATCCTTGACCGTTTGTCACCGCGCTGGATTTTATTGAAATGGGCTCTTTCGAACCACGTGCACGGCGCGTTATTTATAACCTACAGGCTGGCGGGTCGTAAAACCCTCCCCGTCCCCTGCTAGCGTAGGGAGTCGAGTCCAGCCCAACTTTCCCATTGACTTCAACGGGAAAGCCTGAAGAGCGTGGGTAATGAAAAAGACGAGCCTTCAAAGAGTTTCAAGCATAGAGGACTCTGCCCTTCTTTACTTACCCCTGCAGCTTCCCGACTTGCTAATACCTATCAATGCAAAAGATATTTCAGCGGGCGGGGGCGGGCATTTAGCCAGGCAGTAAGATACAAATAGACAGTGGTTTTCCTTCCACGGTCCCAGTCCTATATACCTAGAAGTGGGTGGTACCAGGAGTGCCAGCTTGGCCCCGCGACCGTGGGTGGCCGGACCGTGGGTGCCATGCAGTGTGCATGGCCCTGGCACCGAAATTTGCGAGTGCCCGGCCCCTTCATGGGGAATTTTGTGGGTGCTCGGGCACCGCACCCAGGGACCCAGGGAGATGGCACCTTTGGTATGTACACTGCCGCCCTGGGCTCCTTGGGGGAAGGTGCGGGGTATACATCCAATAAATTATAATACGAATATTGGTAAAAGGAGCTACACGACCCAATCCTCTTCCCGCCTCAATATCCCAACGGGAATGTAACGAGCGGCCTTATCCCATAATATACTTTCACTCCTGGCTTCCCACAACTGCATCCAGGGGCAACAATGCAAAATCCTGGCGCAGGGCCCCTGCTCCAGCTGCCTACGACTTTGGGCTACCTTCCCATCCTAGTATCTTCCCATGGGGCATTAAGTTTCCTTGAAGGCCCCTTTTGTTTCCAGTTCCTCGCGATTTGTTTTCAATGCGATTTGGATGAAGGAAAGCAAAACTCGTTCTGGAAACAAGATTGTGTTGCGTTGCTGTTGCAAGTGTGTATTGAGGGAAGGGGGGTGGGGTGTCACACAGTGTCAAAACCCTTATGTGTCACCAAAAGGGGAACGTTTGCGTCTGTGGCTGCAAGCCCACCGGTAATGGTGTCTGCTTAGAAATAAGTCCCATTAAATTAAATAGGGAGTAAAGGTAAAGGGACCCCTGACCATTAGGTCCAGTCGTGACCGACTCTGGGGTTGCGGCGCTCATCTCGCATTATTGGCTGAGGGAGCCAATGTACAGCTTCCGGGTCATGTGGCCAGCATGACAAAGCCGCTTCTGGCGAACCAGAGCAGCGCACGGAAACGCCGTTTACCTTCCCGCTGCAGCGGTACCTATTTATCTACTTGCACTTTGACGTGCTTTCGAACTGCTAGGTTGGCAGGAGCAGAGACCAAGCAACTGGAGCACACCCCGTCGCGGGGATTCGAACCGCCGACCTTCTGATCGGCAAGCCCTAGGGTCTGTGGTTTAACCCACAGCACCCAGGTAAATGGGGTTAGGGTTACAGCCTTATACTGTACAAGGTGTGGGATGTATAACACTGGTGCAGTCAATCACAACATTCCTAGAGTGTACACAAAGGGGACTTGGTCCTCCAGGTAGAGTTTCCTGTGCCAAGACTGAAATCACTTCCTTTGTGTGACCAGAAGTGGGAGTGGCCTTACCTGTAGCTATTCAAAGATACAGGTGAGCTGCTACTCTCCCTCTCTTCCCACCAGGACTCCGAGGATGCAACATCTCAGGAGATGCTCTCTTGGCTTCCAGCCAAGAGAGGCCCACATGGAGCCTTTCTCCCTTAAGGGGAATCTCCACATGTACATACATTTAATCTAAGCTAGCCTGCCTTCTGAGACTTATATATTCTTGGATGTTTGTGAGTAAAACCTTTATACTTTTATAAGCTTATGTGTCGTGTATTTTCTGTTAAGAGGGAACCAGGGGATATATGCCAGGAATCTGCCTTGTTCTAGAAGTTCATAGGAACTTAAACGCCACGCTTTGCTGCGCTTTATTGGGGATGAGAAACTCTGCTAGTTTGGAGCTTGTTAGCACAAGCTGGGATAGGAAATATTAAACAATATTCCCTCATCCACATTCCTACTCATCTCCTACAAAAGGGTTTTGAGGCCCAGAACTGCGTATTTTGTGTATTTTTAAAGGATTGCTTTGGATTGTGATTTTTGGCAGAGTAGAATTTTTCTGTTTGTACTTCCTGGTAAGCACATGGTCTTTTGTTCTCCATTGTGCTGTGAAAGGGGGATTAGCGACCCCTCCCCTCCCTCAGAGCTCACAGACCTCAGAGGCAGTGAAGATTAGTTTGCATTTTGAGATTTTTAAGTTTTGATTTTTGAATTTTAGCCATTTTTGGGAATTTTGAAAATTTTTCAAATTTTTGAGGATTAAGATGGCAAGCTCAGGATTTGATAGTGAAGCAAGATCAAACTTTATGCTGCTGAATGATCGTAATTTTGTGCAATGGAAGCAGCGCCTTTTAGTGCATCTTGGTGCAAAGCGAGTTCTTAAAGCTGTAATAGATCCCAAACCTGATTTGGCTGATTTAAGCTCAGATGATTTAACCAAGATAGCAGATTGGGAAAGGCAAGATGCAGAAGCTAAACACATAATTTTGAGCAGTTTGAAAGATGAGCATCTATCACTAATTGACTATGAAAGTGATGCATCTCAGATTCTAAAGGATATTGAGCGTGTATATGCACAATCATCAGAGAACTCTTATAGACATTTATTGGATAAACTGCTGAAGTTAAAGATGAATTCCAGAGAACAATTTACAGGGCATTTTAAGGACTTTAATGAAATTGTTCAAAAGATTGCCCTAACTCCCAGAGCTTTTGATGATGCAACCAAAGTGACTTTTATGCTAGCATCATTGGGACCAGAATTTGCTTCATTTAAGAGTATAATGGATCACACAAGAGATTTGACTTTTAATGAACTAGCAAATCACTTAAGAGAGGAATGCAGAGCTTACCTTGATTCTCCACAAAGAAATCCAAGGAAAATGGACACAAGTTATGTTTCTAAGCAATTTCCCAAGTCTAAGGAAGTGTCCAAAGATATAATATGCCATAACTGCAATTTAAAAGGGCACATTGCAAGGAGTTGCCAGAAGCCCAAGAATAAGTCCCGCCCCTTTCAACCAAAAGGTGAAAAGAAGGGGGGTCACGAGCGTACATTTCTACTGCAAGAAAAGAGTTTAAATGTGCAAAGAAATGAAAGGAAAAGTGACCAATTTATTTTAGATTCGGGAGCGACAAGCCATTTTGCGCATAAATTAGAATATTTCAGAGAAATAAATGATAGTGAATGGACTGAAATCCAGATTGCTGATGGAAATATTCTAAAATCACAAGGTGCAGGTTCAATGCGTTTGAAATTCAAGGTGAACAATGAATCTCTTGAAACAACTGTGCCTAACGTTCAATATGTCCCAGAATTGAATTGTAACTTGCTTAGTGTGTCTGCTTTAGACAAGAAAGGTTTCAAGGTTACATTTGCCAATGGAGAATGCAATGTAACGAAAAATGATGAGGTTTATGCTCAAGGGAAACTAATCAATGGTGTTTATGAGATTAACGTTTCAGAAAACCAATCAGCACAAGTGGCCCAATCCAAGCAGAAGGATGAACCAGATCTGGAGCTGTGGCACCGAAGACTGGGTCACAGGGATATCAGAGTCATCCAGGAACTGCAGAATGGAGATCTTGTGAGAGGTCTACAGGTAAACAAAAGTAACACACCCACACCAAAATGTATAACTTGTGTAAGTGAAAAAGGAGTCAAACCTTCTTTCCCACGTTGTGCAGAAAAGAGAAGCACAAAAGTTCTGGACATTGTGTACACTGATTTAGCTGGACCTATGAATATACCTTCTTTAGGAGGAAATAGGTATATTCTTATCTTTTTGGATGATTATTCAAAGTTTTGTGTGGGATACCTTCTCAAAGAGAAGAGTGAAACAGTGGAATTGTTCAAGCAATACGTAAGCATGGTCAAGAACAAATTCCATCGAGCACCCACCACCCTAATGTCCGATAATGGTGGGGAGTTTTGCTCACGTGAAATGGAAGCCTTCATGGCTCAGGAAGGCATAGCACATGTGACCACAGTAAGCTACACACCTCAACAAAACTCTATTGCTGAGAGGAAATTTAGGTCCATCCTAGAGATGACAAGGTGTATGCTAAAAGGATCCAACTTGTCAAAGAAACTTTGGGGCGAGGCAGCAAATACTGCGATTTATATACAGAATAGACTGCCAACAAAAGGCACAGAGCGCACGCCATTTGAACTTTGGCATGGAAGAGCCCCAAATTTGTCACACATACGTGTATTTGGAAGTTTGTGCTATTACCACGTGCCCAAGGAGCACAGACACAAACTTGACTCCAGAGCAAAGCCTGGTATCCTAGTTGGATACGCTTCTGGAGGAAAAGGCTACAGAGTTGTGGACTTACAAACAGGGAAAACAAGTTCACATCACGTGATTCATTTTGAGGAGTATGAAAAGGCTGACACAAGGAACACAGCAATTGACTGTTCCAATGAGCCAGCAACAGAGGAGTTTGTAAGTTTTCCTTTTGAAGCCATACCAGAAACTAATCCACCTCCTAGTATTGTACCTCCTAGTGTTGTAGCACCCCCTACAGATGACACCCCAGAAGACGCGGAGGACCAGATGTCAGAAGGCTCCAGAGACGAAGAGGACCCGTATGCAGGGATGCCGCCATTGGAAGGAGATGAGGAAGCTGATGCGGTTCAACAAGAGCCAGAGGTCAGACGTTCCTCCAGGTCCAACAAAGGCGTTCCACCACTACGACTGTCCTACTTTGCAGGGTCGGCGCCACCACAGGAACCCTCCACGTGGGAACAGGTTCAACGGTTGCCAGCTACTGAGGCCAGTCTCTGGAAGCAAGCCGCGCAGGAAGAGATGGATGCACTGCATCACAACAAGACCTGGACCCTGACAGAGCTACCTCCTGGTAAGAAGGCAATTGGGTCCAAGTGGGTGTTCAAGCTTAAGAAGGGGTCAGAAGGGGAGGTGCAACGCTACAAAGCTAGGCTTGTAGCACAAGGATTTTCACAACAGTATGGCGAAGACTATGATCAAGTATTTGCGCCTACAGTGCGATACAGCAGTGTTAGATTACTTCTAAGTATTGCAGCATCTAAAGGCCTATCAGTCCGTCATGTCGACATAGCAACAGCTTTTCTTCATGGGACGATTTCTGAACAGATTTATATGAAGCAGCCCAAAGGCTTTATCAAGCAAAATGAGGCACATCTTGTATGTAAACTTCAGAAAGGAATTTACGGTTTGAAACAAGCTGCAAGAGCATGGAACCAGAAATTACATGAAATGCTGGTTCAGCTTGGGTACAAGCAGTCAACAGCTGACAAGTGCCTGTACACTAAGAACAGAAATGGACAATTCTCTTACATTCTGGCTTTTGTCGATGATTTATTAATATCAACGTCCAATGACAGAGACTATAAAGACATAGTCAGACATCTCAACAAAGAGGTGGAAGTAAAGGAATTGGGACTTGTCCAGTATTACTTGGGAATTCAAATTGAGAGAGAAGAAGACGGCTCATTTCTTCTCAGCCAGAAGCAGAAGATAATAGAACTGATAGAAAGCATGCAGATGCAAGGTGCACACCCTGTCGCGACACCCATGGCCACAGATTTTCTAAAGAATCAGCAAGATTCGAAGCTGCTGCCAGACAACAGCGAATACAGGTCAGCGATTGGTAAACTTTTGTATTTGGTTACTACCAGCAGACCTGACATAGCAAGTGCAGTGGGGATCCTAAGCAGAAAAGTGAGTTCTCCCACTGAACATGACTTGGGTGGGGTCAAGAGGGTGGTGCGTTACCTCAAGGGTACAATGAATTGTAAATTAAGATTGCCAGCTGTAAGGGACCCTAAGTTGGTTGGGTACAGTGATGCAGATTGGGCTGGGGATAAGGCGGATTACAAATCCACAAGTGGTTATGTTTTTATGTTTGGAAATGCACCTATCATTTGGGGCAGTTATAAACAGAAATGTGTAGCCTTATCGTCCACAGAGAGTGAATATATTTCAGCTTCGGAAGCATGCAGAGAGATCATCTGGCTGGATCAACTCCTGACAGACTTTGGTTTGCCGAGAAAAGGACCTGTCAGCTTGATGGAGGACAATCAAGGCTGCCTGCAGCTAGCGCAAACCGAAAAGTTCCTTGCACGTTCAAAACACATTGGGGTCAGGTATCACTTCATTCGCCAGATGATCCAAGATGGACTAGTAGAAATGTCCTACTGTAATACTCAGGAGATGACTGCGGACATTCTCACGAAACCCTTGCCACGAGAGAGTTTCCAGAACCTGCGTGTCAAGCTGGGACTCTGGGTGGTTGAATAAAGTTGTTTTATGTTTGTTAAATGTTGTTCAGACTGAGAAGGGGTTTGTGGGATGTATAACACTGGTGCAGTCAATCACAACATTCCTAGAGTGTACACAAAGGGGACTTGGTCCTCCAGGTAGAGTTTCCTGTGCCAAGACTGAAATCACTTCCTTTGTGTGACCAGAAGTGGGAGTGGCCTTACCTGTAGCTATTCAAAGATACAGGTGAGCTGCTACTCTCCCTCTCTTCCCACCAGGACTCCGAGGATGCAACATCTCAGGAGATGCTCTCTTGGCTTCCAGCCAAGAGAGGCCCACATGGAGCCTTTCTCCCTTAAGGGGAATCTCCACATGTACATACATTTAATCTAAGCTAGCCTGCCTTCTGAGACTTATATATTCTTGGATGTTTGTGAGTAAAACCTTTATACTTTTATAAGCTTATGTGTCGTGTATTTTCTGTTAAGAGGGAACCAGGGGATATATGCCAGGAATCTGCCTTGTTCTAGAAGTTCATAGGAACTTAAACGCCACGCTTTGCTGCGCTTTATTGGGGATGAGAAACTCTGCTAGTTTGGAGCTTGTTAGCACAAGCTGGGATAGGAAATATTAAACAATATTCCCTCATCCACATTCCTACTCATCTCCTACACAAGGCAGCGGGGTGAGAGAGATACTCCCCCTGGCATTTTTGATCCATCTCTAATTCATTCCCAACTATCCACACGCTGCAGAGCCATGGTTCCATCAGGACACCATTTGAGGGTAGAAATTTAGAATCCCACTCAGCAGAACGAGCAGCAGGGCTGGCTAACTACACTTTGAAAGAAGTGAAGAACTACACATTTCCATCTCAAGAAGGGTAGGTGGGGAAGCCTATGAAGTCCAGAATCTCAAATTGCCTAACACACCACTGCAACCAGAGGCACCTCAGATACAGCAAACTTTACTGTTGGCAGTGGCATAGTGGCACATTCAGAAGTGAAGGGTCATTTCATGATAGTCATAGCCACTCAACCTCACAGCCGCACCCCCTTCTAAGATTATACAATAATCTTCCAATTATTACGATAGTGATAATTGGGGGCGCGTTGCAATGGCCAGTGCAGATCTAGATGAGTTTCCTTTCAGCCTGATCTACTCTTTTCTGTGCAAATGATTTGGAGTAGTCCAATAACTTTTTTCAGAGTGACTTAGATGATGTTTCTCTTGAAGTTCCGTTGTACAGAACAGAACTTGTACACTTGGATTCTTGACACCTTGTGTTTTCAGTGTTCTTTAAATGCTTAGCTTTGGAGCATATGGAACAACTTCTCGTTGCGCACACCTTGCCCAGAATAACCCTAAGAGCCAGACCTCAGCAGCTGACTCATCTCCTTTCTCTCTGATTGGCCCCATTAAGCACAAAGAGTGGGAAGGAAGCTCCCCTTTCACGTTGATACGACGCTGGAGACAGATACCCAGTTGCAGAAATAGTAGCAGATTTTCGATCCTCTTGACCCTCCCACCACCACCGCTACACCTTAGGAGCCCAAGTACCGGTAAGTCTCCCCTCACCCACCCCCGCTTTCCTAGAACAGACCAGAGGTTTGTTTATCTCACTGAGCATCCTCTTCCTACATGGAAGTCCCATAGCTCGGTGGTAAAACATCTGCCCTGCATGCAAATGGTCCCCAGATTCTGACTCATTATAAGGCAGTTTTCTATGTTACCCCGCGCCAGCCAGCTGCTCCCTGGAAGTCTACAAGCAGGATTTGAATACGATCGCCTTCACCTGTTGTTTGGGATATACGTACTCTCTCTGAACATGTATCCGTCATTGTTAACAGCCATGCCATCTGATAGTCCTACTCTTCACGGGTTTGTCTTAAACTGGTTTTTCAAAGGGCCATTTAAAAATGATGGCCATCAACCACAGCGTGTGGTTTCTAAAAAAAAAAAAATACACATAGGAGATGCGTTAAAGAAACTATTCATTTGGGTAGTTCAGATTTTTCTTCCAACTAATTCCATTGCGTTGCTCGAAGTCCAGTAACAACGCACACACTTTTAATAAAAGTGGGCTTGTTGGGGGGGGGGGGCTCGAGAGATTTCCTTCGCTTCTCTCCGTCCGTAATTTTATAAATCTATCTCTTATCCTCCGCGTCGTCTCCCCACCAAAACAAATATAGAAAATAAAAATTCAAACGCTCAAGTGGTCCTTAGTTATTTTATTTTATATTTCGGGTAGATTTGCTCACTCTATGAAATCCTTTTGAAACAGAGAGCCTAGAAATTTACTTGTACTCATAAACGATTGAGCTAAATGTGAATCATCACATTATTCGTAGTCCCTTTCCTCACCATTGCCTTCTTCTGTTGTCTTTCTATTGATAGGAAGAACGAGTTGCCCAAAGAATAGGGATGTGATTTAAAGAAGGGAAAGGAATCTGAAGAGTAATCAGAACGCATGTGGTTGGTTGGTTGGTTGGTTGGTTGGTTGATTGATTGATTGATTGGCGTACGAAATCACTGGTACCAGCTCACGGAGTGACTATTGCTTTAAACAAGGAGATTGGTCTGTGCACTATATGATGTTAAAGGCACAAAGTCCATTGCTTCAAAATGTTTGTTCTCTTCGCATTGCCATAGTTCCCATGAGGTTCTTGGGGAAGAGCTGTAGCTGAGTGGCAAAGAAACTGCCTTGCATACAGGTTCGAGCCTGGTTATCTCCAGGTAGGGATGGACTGGAAAGCCCTGATCGAAATTCTGAAGAGCCACCACCGATCAGAGTGTATAGACAATGCTGAGCTAGAGGGACCTGTGGTCTGATTCGGTATAAGGCAGCTTCTTGGGTTCCTAAGGATTGAAAAGGATCTAAGCAAAACAAATGCCTCTTTCCTTCGTGTGGGAGTTTGCAGAATGTTGGTCCTACTGACATCTGAACTAGCGCCCTGGTCTCCTCCAGGGAGAGCTGAGCTGTCAGGCGGAGGGAGCTGGCACTGGAGAACGAGCTGTTTGTTCTAGCGAAAGAAACCGAGCTCCTTCGCCAAGTAGAGTCAATCCGGAGCCAAGCCTCAGCGTGACTCAGTGGTCGATTGGCTCAGAAGCCGGCTTTCATTTTACGATGAAACCGCCGCCTCCTTCTGCTATTTGGAGAAGTCTGTGTGTCCTAACAGATTCCCTGGACTAGGAAAGAACAAACCCATTGAGATTTGATGCTGGGGTGGAAGGGCAATTATTTGGAGGGCGTCTCATCCCTCTTCCACTGACAACTACCTAGGAGTTTCTCCCTCCTTTTTCTATAGGCAGTTCGCTCAATCCATCGGTTTTATATTCCCGGACAATCGGGACTCTTGTAAGAGTGCTATCCTATTCATATTGCAACAGATCTGTGGCTAAATGTTTAGGTTTAGTAAATATTAGGATTTAATTAGAACTTGTATAACTGGGATATAAGACCGTCTCAATGTGTATTAGAAAGGAGGCTATGCAAGGGGTGTGAGTTGTTTATGTGTAAAGACTGTGTCAGGCTTTGAAGAAGAAGAAGAGTTTGGATTTGATATCCCGCTTTATCACTACCCGTCAGGAGTCTCAAAGCGGCTAAAATTCTCCTTTCCCTTCCTCCCCCACAACAAACACTCTGTGAGGTGAGTGGGGCTGAGAGACTTCAAAGAAGTATGACTAGCCCAAGGTCACCCAGCAGCTGCATATGGAGGAGCGGAGACGCGAACCCGGTTCCGCAGATTATGAGTCTACCGCTCTTAAACACTACACCACCCTGGCTCTCGCCAGTGATCAATATCCATGTACATTGGAATGCGTGTACCTACTTCTGAGCATCAGCAATTAGCATGTGAAGAGCTGATTAAACTATGTAAATGTCCTAATTGTGTACCAGTCTTTAATCCTACAAGTGTTGATGAACTCAGCGAACTCCTGAGGATATTAGCCGTTAGTACTTCAAACCATCAAAAGACCTGACCACTAGAATGCAACGGAATAAAAGAGGCTTGGTGTTTAGGAACAGGAGAATGGACTGGACTGCTGCACTGTGAATAAACCAAATTTCTTAAAGCTACGGCAGTCCCCGCAGCATCTTCAATTCTCCGAAGGAGCACAAACCCTGAGGGAGTGCGTGGAACCCCATGGGCTCTTGTCACTGTTTGGCAGAGAGAGGGGGAAGCACCCGACTTTTGTAACAATATTGACTTCAAGGTAAATCTCACTGTATTAAATAATAATAATAATAATAATAATAATAATAATATTTTTTATTTGTACCCCGCCCTCCCCGGCAAAGCCGGGCTCAGGGCGGCTCACACAATCAAATCACAATAAAACATAAACACAAAAACGATCAATTAAAATACAGATTACAAAATTTAAAATGGTTTAAAAGTGATTTAAAATGATTTTAAAATGATTTAAAAAGCCGCCTTAATGTAACTGCCCATGAATTTATAACAATAGGGAGGATCTAGTCTTACAATGTTATATTATAACACAAAGGTCAGACTGAGTCCAACTCAAAGGCTAGGTGGAACAGGTCCGTCTTGCAGGCTTGCCGCCTAGTAAACACGTTTAGAACTGAAGTCTCATGCTGCAGACCTAACCCCATTTACCCAAGAGAAATCCCCATTGAATTAATTAGGACTTCTGAGTAGACATGATTGCACTGCAAATGTCCCAAACCTTTATTTTATTTTTTATTAAATTTATATACTGCCTTTCATCCGAAGATCGGGGGGGGGGGAGAGTTACAAGGCAGCATGAAAACACAAAATACGTAACATAATAAAAACAGACAGACAGAAAAAGAAACAACCCAATAACCCCCACCTCTCACAAACACCTTTAAAAAGCCACAGAGTGTTTAATCAGCCAAAGCCCTGGTTATAAAGGAAAGTTTTTGCCCGGCTCCAAGCTAAACCTTTTGATCATATTTGTTCCTTTCATTAACCCAGGTAAGCCAATGCAGTGCCCTCTAGGTGCTGTGGACTATCAACTCCCAGCACTCTCAGCCAGTATGGTCAGGTATGATGGGAGTTGTAGGAGGGCACAGTGCTGACTACTCCTGAATTAGCTAGTTATTTCCCTTCCATAACTCTATGGGGATCAACTTGTTTGACTTCAGCAGTCTTCTATGTATTACTGAAGTGGTGAAAAGCCCCTTCAGTGGGTGTGCAGATCCTGGACACAGTTTGAACAATACTTTAAAAAATAAGAAAAGACCCAAGGGTCCTTAAACTGTTGATGACTACACTGTTGTAGGTGTTTTTGTTTTGTTTTAGTGAAAGGTAGATAGCCGTGTTGGTCTGTCATAGTCAAAACAAAATAAAATAAAAAAAATTCCTTCCAGTAGCACCTTAGAGACCAACTAAGTTTGTTCTTGGTATGAGCTTTCGTGTGTTCGTGTCTTCTGTTTCAGTGTATCTGAAGAAGTGTGCATGCACACGAAAGCCCATACCAAGAACAAACTTAGTTGGTCTCTAAGGTGCTACTGGAAGGAATTTTTTTTATTTTATTTTGTTTTGACTATGACAGACCAACACGGCTATCTACCTTTCACTGGAACTATGGAAGGCACCACATTGAGCCGCAGAAGTGTGCATGCACACGAAAGCTCATACCAAGAACAAACTTAGTTGGTCTCTAAGGTGCTGCTGGAAGGAATTTTTTTGTTTTGTTTTGTTTTGTTTTGTTTTGTTTTGTTTTGTTTTGTTTTGTTTTGTTTTGTTTTGTTTTAAGCAACGCCTTCAGCATACTGAAGTGAACTACAGTACTCGGACCTCCATCTGAGCTGACGTAGCCGGCAAAGTGAAGGCTCTATCTAGCTATCTAGCTATCTATCATCTATCTATCTATCACTGCCCTGCTCTGCTTGGGAGGATGGATAGGGTATAAATTGAATGAATAAATGAGACTTGTATTTGGTCCTTTGACCCCCCAACATTCCCAGGGTGGTACACAACCATCTATTAAAATGCACAAATCAATACAAGAACCATAAAACCAACAATAGATAAAAACAAATATAACCATCACCAACCCAAAAACATCAGATAATCAGAAGATCAAACAACCCAACAGCTGTCTAGGTCTCACATTATTCCTTTCCATAGGCATGAAAAAAACAGCACATCCTAATCTGAGACCTAAATGCAGATAGAGGAAGGGACAGTTGTGTCTTGTTTCTCCTTTTCCGGGTTGTTGTTTTTTTCTGCTGTTGTGTTTAAAAACAGTAGCAACTGACTGTTATTCAGTGTCGTGGGAATCCAGGGTCAATCCTGTTGGAATGACTTAGATGAGTAGGAGATGATATCTTATTTATTAATTATCCTTACTCTTTCTCACTTGCGTAAAAATGCAAATATCTATTTCAGCAGAGTTAAAATCACCACCTGTGTGCAGCTTATCTATCAGCTAATGGGGCCATGGTTGCATAACCTTTTATAACAATTATGATACCCAAGGATGTTTTAGGACAACTTTGATTATTATCTTCTCCCATTTATGTTTCTCTTTTAGCAAAGTAATCACTCTCGGACTATTACCTAGAAAACATAAGGTTTACTCACCTCAAATGTTTTGCTGGGATTCAACAGTTACAGTGATGAAAACCAGGCAGCCAATAATCCATAAAGGTTGCAGAAGTCCATAGTCCAGTTCAAAATTGAGTGTGCTCTTTGGAGGAGTGTTGACAGGCATCCTGCCCCACTGGAGGTAAGAAAAGGAGTGTTTAGTGGCAGGAAGAAGTAAATATTAAGTTTGTGTTGTTCCCCTTCTGTCACAGAAGTTTAGAGGCTATGACTATCTAGCAATCATGCATTTGTGATTTACCTGCACATCCATCCACAAATCCTATGATCACTTAACTGGAATTAAGCCCCATTGAATTCAGTGGGACTTAATTCTGAGTAGATTTTATTGAATTGTGCTGCATTCACCTAATGACTCTCTCTAAGGGCCTTACATAATAATTTCTACTGAAGGTTAGTTGCAATCCTGTAAATCATGGTGTGGTAGTATGCTAACCTTTCATTGTCTACCAATGGTGAAGACCCTGATCTTCCCTTAGCTAGTTTAAGTAAAGCAGGATATTCTAGTCCTGATCAATTAAACCGCCAATGGTTGAAAGGCTACCTTGGTCCATGTTTGTCCATTAATGCATCCATTCATCTTCTTTCTTCCTCTCTACCCAATCCCATGTTCCACTTTCCCTGATACTCAACCGACCTTAATTTGGGCCTCCATAGCCATGCAACATAATGTTGCTGTGTGGAGCACTCCTGCTCAGGACTCCACCCAACCATGCCCTTTCCTGGGATACTCCATTCCATTAACCTACTTCCATAGCCTGTCAGCATTCCCAACCCACTAAGCATTTCCAGTTCTCCCTGGGTTCTCCTAAGTCTGCAGACAGCTCCTTCTTCTGCAAAGATGATGCCTTTTTGGGTGCATAAGAATCCACGCTAGGATAACTGCAGTGGTGGCTGGTGTCCATTAGAACCGGTAGGGAGGAAGACAGGGAGCCTACCATTAGGTGGCGCCAGAGAGCCCATGACAAGCACAGCCAACTAATTCCAGTTTGGCATCCTCCTCCCTCTGGAGCAGGCATAGGCAAACTCGGCCCTCCAGATGTTTTGGGACTACAACTCCCATCATCCCTGACCACTGGTCCTGTTAGCTAGGGATGATGGGAGTTGTAGTCCGAAAACATCTGAAGGGCCGTGTTTGCCTATGCCTGCTCTTGAGTTTTACAAGGGGCAACGCAGAGACTGAGGAAGGTGAAGCTGACAGCAAAAAAGAAAATAGGCAGGTGTGGACTGACTGAGGGACGACGGAAGTTGGTGGGGCAGCGCCTCACATGCCCTAATGGACCATCCTCCACTGGATAAGCCAGCTCGCTTTTAGTACATATAGGACCTTCCTTCCTTCCTTCCTTCCGGTCCTACGAATTCTCCAATTCCCAGATTCAGCCCGCGTCCCGTGGGAAAGCGGTAACTCATTTCAGAGCCCGCCACTCAAAAAGCCCTTTTCAAGATTACTCACCAGGCTGGAGACGTTTTATTATTAATAATAACGGGCCGCACAGAGCCATCAATTTTAAAGCTACCCTCTCTCCCCCAAGCCAACAGGGAGCCCTACTCAGTCCCTCTGTCTCTCTCAAATGGATGGCGCACTCCGGCTCATAATCTACCGTATTTGTCAGATCGGCAGGGCAGTTACTCACGGCGGCCTGACTTGTTAGTCTCCCCAGCTGACATGTTTATTTTGTTGGATTTACGCGGAACTTAAAATTAGGCGGGAAAAGGGAGTGAAAAGGACGAAAGGGTGGGAGGAATAACATTACGGGGGGGGGCATTCTTGATTAAGGAGTCTCAGGCTCAGCAAAGAAACTTTCAGATGGTATACATTTCTCAGGTTAGAGGCGTCTTCCAGAACAGAATGGGGAATGGGGGGGGGGAGAGAAAATAATAAGCATCTTTCCAATGATCTCCCCCACCCCCTCCAAACACACACGGACACACGCCAGAGACCCTTAAACAGAGAGAGAGAGAGAGAGAGTATTGAGAGTATTTATGAAGACAGTTTTGGCAGCCTGGGTAAGGGAAGTAAACTCAGACTCTTCTCCCGAAGAAATAATTCAGCCAAACGTTTCGTCTACAGTCCGCATCCAAAAGCAATTAAACCATCCTCATTAAAGTTATTTATTGAACCGCCGCTCCAGATAGGGCGAAAAGGGGGGGGGGAACCGGAGGGGGAGAAAAGTATATAGGGCTAAACTAGAACCATTTCCCAGCAGGAGGAGGAATAAAAAGATACTTAAAAAATTAATTAGAGCCCAAACTAAGAAATAAAATAAAATAAAAGAAGAAGAAGAACCGAGCTTCTGCTGGGGAAGTGGCGGGCGGCGGGAGAGAAAGGCGTCTAGGGAGAAGTTAAATAACTAGGAAATATAAAAGTATTAACTATGAACGTGAGATTCCTAAAGCCTCAAACCGTGAAGCGCAAGTTGACTCCGCGCTTTCCCCGAGGAATTGGCCGGCCTGCGCTTCTCAGAGTTTGCACAAAAATAAAGGAACCCGCTGTATGAAAACATACACAAATAGAAAAACCAGGGGTTCGGGCCAGCATACAGAGACACAATATATGGCAAGCAAAGTACAACGAATTGTATTCGTCTCAATGTACCCGCTATTACAAGGCATGTAGTACATACAAGCGGTACTCCAGAATCATCAAAATAAGTACAAATACGTATTACAATTAATATTTTCATTCCCTCCGAAGCAAGAATTATTGGAAGCGTCGGAGCAGCTGTAGCAAGCAGGACTGGAGCCCGGTGATCCCAGTTTCAAAGAGAATCTCCTTCTTCAGCCTCCGAAGTTAACAAGGTCCCACAAGTTGAGGCACCTGCTGCTTGCTGTATTCTGGAGTACCGCTTGAATGTTTCACGTGCCTTGTAATAACGGGTACATTGTGACGAAACCAATTCGTTGGACTTCTCAGAGTATGGGCATAAGCGCAGCATAAGGCTACCTGAGTGGTACAGGGCAGCTGAACTTCTCATCTAGGTACTGGAGAATCATCTCTGTGTTGAAAGACTTGGGAGCTTTCTAGTTTTGAGAAAAGGGAAGTGGGAAGTTTATTCTGTTTTGGAGTGTGTCCATACTTAGAGTCTTTGCTTCACATTCCCTCATCCAATGAATTCTAGGAATTGTCTGCAGCAGAGAACTCCCAACAACCTCGCCAAGGTACTGTGGGACATTAAAAGTGCAGTCAAACCGACAATTCATGTTTTGCTAGATGGGCACAGGATAGGAGCTGAAGCTCACAGAGTTTTCCTGTAATCTTGATAGAGAGCACTCTGTGAGAGACACTATATATATTCTCCCACCTGTCTGGACACACCCCACCTTTTCATCTCTTTCCGCTCTGCCAGCAATGTGGGAACATCTGCTTGTCTGATCTCCAAGCTCAGACTCCATTTTTAAGCTAGACCTAACTATGTCTTTGTAACAGAATTACCATTTTAAGCCTGCCTGAACCAAGCTCCTGTAGCTGTTACTCTTCAGCAAGTATTCTGAGTGAGCAAATGTTGTTTTTATCTTTTGCAAGACTGATTTTGTGATTATTGTTTTAAGGGGGAGAAAAGAGGGCAATACCAGGAAAATCCAGGCTGCCTTAAAGCATCCAGGATTACTTAATCTTATTTTAGTCTAGCTAAACTTCCCTTTTAAGCTGCAAAGGGCTGCACTCTGCTAAATTTACAAACATGAGGAAGGAAGGGTAATATCTAATAAAAATATCATCTCCTAGCACAGTGATGGCTAACCTTGACACTCCAGATGTTTTGGAACTACAACTCCCATCATCCCTAGCTAACAGGACCAGTGGTCAGGGATGATGGGAGTTGTAGTCCCAAAACATCTGGAGTGTCAAGGTTAGCCATCACTGTCCTAGCATCTATTCACATCCCAACAGGTACAAATCCCCAATATTCTTTTAGGGAGCTCTTTTAGGGAGCTATTGGTGGCTTAAGTACTTTAAGACTGATAGAAGTTTCTAGTGTAGGCTGACAGCGAAGTAGTCAGGTAATTTTCTGGTCTGGACTTAATTATCTTACAGGGGTACCTCCAGAGCTGTGGCTAGGTGATCTTGCGCCCCTGGCAGAACTGTCCAGATTGTGCCCCCTAGCCACAGACAAATTAGCTCTTCTTTCCACCTCTCCTCCAACCCCCCCCTCCATCCATTCAATTCACCCTTAATTTAAAACCAGCTCTTATGAGGCAATAATCAATATTTATATTTATGACCAGGCCTGCACCCCTGGTGGGGGCCCACCTCACCACCCCCTAGCTATGGCCCTGGGTACCTTTGCTTGCTTCAAAATAATAAATAATAATAAATAATAATAATAATAATAATAATAATAATAATAATAATAATTTATTATTTATACCCCGCCCATCTGGCTGGGCTTCCCCAGCCACTCTGGGCAGCTTCCAACAAAATATTAAAATACAATAATCCATCAAACATTCAAAGCTTCCCTAAACAGGGCTGCCTTCAGATGTCTTCTAAAAGTCTGGTAGTTGTTGTTCTCTTTGACATCTGGTGGGAGGGCGTTCCACAGGACGGGTGCCACTACCAAGAAGGCCCTCTGCCTGGTTCCCTGTAACTTGGCTTCTTGCAGTGAGGGAACCGCCAGAAGCCCCTTGGCGCTGGACCTCAGTGTCCGGGTAGATCGATGGAGGTGGAGACACTCCTTCAGATATACTGGACCGAGGTAGTTAGACAGCCCTGCTGCAATGCGGAGCTTACCTGCTCATTCTGCTGGGTTGGGTCTTAGTTTTCTGCCCCAGAGTCCTACCCTGATAGTACCACTGTAGGCAGGCATCTATTTGACTGAAATGTACTAAATACCACCACTATACCACATGCCGCACAGTAACTATGAGGTACATTTATTTGAGGGGCATCGTTCCAGTCCAAGGAAGCCCAGCTAAAAACTGCCCTAGTAGCCACTTTTGCTGCATTCCTATACACACTTATCTGGCGGTCAGTCCCAACAAGCTTCTGCATTGAAATGCAAACGCATATATTGTATATGTTAAATGCTTTTACGTGCAGGTAACTGTGCCAATTAGGCATGGTAGTACTTCCAAGATTAATATTCCAACTCCCAATCCTGTATGAACTAAGACTTTCTTGTGGACAAGTGGGGAGGAGGGAAGAGAACCCAAACAAACCATGATCTGAATGCTCTATTTCTTCTTGAGGTTGGAAATAATAGTTGTAGCTATACATGAAAACCTGTTTTTAACACTGCGGCTTCTGTAAATGTCTCGTGGAAAGCTACCAAACATAGCAAGAGGAAGACAGCCAAATATGACATTTATTCAGATAAGATTAACTCTTGTAAGCAATTCAATAAAAACTGCAGCATAAAGAGTAAGGTAAAGGTAAAGGGACCCCTGACCATTAGGTCCAGTCGTGTCCGACTCTGGGGTTGCGGTGCTCATCTCGCTTTATTGGCCGAGAGCCGGCGTACAGCTTCCAGGTCATGTGGCCAGCAGGACTAAGTTGCTTCTGGCGAACCAGAGCAGCGCACGGAAACACCGTTTACCTTCCTGCCAGAGCAGTACCTATTTATCTACTTGCACTTTGACGTGCTTTCAAACTGCTAGGTTGGCAGGAGCAGGGACCGAGCAACGGGAGCTCACCCCGTCGCAGGGATTTGAACCGCCGACCTTCTGATCAGCAAGCCCTAGGCTCTGTGGTTTAACCCACAGCGCCACCTGGGTCCCTTAAGGTAAAGGTGCCCCTGACCATTAGGTCCAGTCGTGGTCGACTCTGGGGTTGCAGCGCTCATCTCGCTCTATACGCCAAGGGAGCCAGCGTTTGTCCACAGACAGTTTCCGGGTCATGTGGCCAGCATGAGTAAGCCGCTTCTGGCAAACCAGAGCAGCACACGGAAACGCCGTTTGCCTTCCCGCTGCAGCGGTACCTATTTATCTACTTGCACTTTCATGTGCTTTCGTGAGACTGAACAATGGGAGCTCACCCCGTCACAGGGATTTGAACCACTGACCTTCCGATCAGCAAGCCCTATGCTCAGTGGTTTAGACCACAGCGCCAGCCGCATCCCTAGCATAAAGAGTAGCCCTTCAGAAAGGAGGTATTTTTGTTTGTTTGTTTTTGCACCTTGCCTTTTCAAAGTCACAGAAAAGGGAAAAACTCATAAAAGCAGAAGTTGTTTCCCTTATCTATGTAAAGGAAGAGGTGACACACAGGACCAGGGGGGTTTCGCTGGGGGCTTAATGCAAAACAGTTCCCTCAGGTGAAGCCAAAAGGCTTCCCTGAGCCTTTCATGTGCAGTTCATGTCTGAAGGATGCATTATTCATGTGGAACAGAATGCAATGCTGTCTGTTTTACCGTTTGAGCCAATGTAGGTTCCATACATAGGAGCCAACTCCTGGGGGCCAAGGTACTTTCAACTCCCCAATAAAATATTTAAGGGGGGCAGCTCCTCCTAGTTTATGGACATTGCCATTCAAATGGTTCATGTGTGCCATGTTGTGTGGTTGATTATATGAGGTGGGGCTTACTTGGGTCCCCCGATATTTTATTCAAGTTGGCACCCCTGGTTCCATATTTGCAGTAGAGATCGATTTAAAGGCATTTTTGCAAGAAAATAAGTCCCATTGTGTTCAGTGGGATTTGCTCCCTGTGGAGTGCACTAGGATTACAGTCTTAAAGCCTTCTAAATACAGCTCTTTATGGATCTAAAATAATTGGGCTGGAGGAGATTTCTACTATAGATATAACCCAGTGAAAAAAACTGATTCATACCAAATCTAGCCATTCAAGAAAGAATCTGCAGAGGAAAATAATATTATTATACCACCTGAAGATGGGCTGTGCATTTTGAGGGCTACATCTCCAACCACTTGGTAGCACAAGACAGGAAGGCTTCACCATCCAACATTAATCTGCTGCTTTGGTCATATAAGACCTGCCACATTTCTCTTTATTTCTCCTATCTGACTAACCAGGAATCTCTGGGCTTCGCGGGTTAAAAGGGGATCAGCCATTTTTCTAATTTGGTGACCTGATATTTGCAGCACCTAGCAGAGGCTAATTCAGTCTGTTATTTCCCTAGAATGTCTAGAAATTGGCCTGATAACTGCAATATGTTGTCCGACGTTTTTGTATTGGGGAGCGGGGTGTCGTCTTGACATTTTGGATGGTCCTCTATGTGGGGCTACCTTTGAAGGTGACCCGGAAACTACAATTAATCCAGAATGCAACAGCTCGGAGCGGCCTCCGGGACTACATAACACCAGTCTTGAAAGACTACATTGACTCCCAGTACGTTTCTGAGAACAATTCAAAGTGTTGGTGCTGACCTTTAAAGCCCTAAATGGCCTCGGTCCTGTATACCTGAAGGAGCGTCTCCACCCACATCATTCTGCCCGGACCCTGAGGTCCAGCTCCAAGAGCCTTCTGGCAGTTCCCTCACTGTGAGAAGCAAAGTTACAGGCAACCAGGCAGAGGGCCTTCTCGGTAGTGGCGCCCGCCCTGTGGAACGCCCTCCCATCAGATGTCAAAGAAATAAACAACTATCCGACTTTTAGAAGACATCTGAAGGCAACCCTGTGTAGGGAAGCTTTTAATATCTGATGAATTATTGTATTTTAATGTTTTGTTGGAAGCCGCCCAGCCAGATGGGCAGGGTATAAATATTATTATTATTATTATTATTATTATTATTATTATTATTATTATTATTATGGCATTCCCTGTGTATGGAATATGGATGATTATTGCACATTCAAAACCATCACATTGCAGAGAGTTGCAAAGGCGCTTTTCACAGCGGGCTGGAATTTGGTTTCAACAACAAAGCTCCGCCTCGAAACAGGTGAGATCGCATCTCCCATGACCTTTTCCCATCTCACTTTTCCTTGGCGCTGAACACAAGTGAAAACTCATGATTGTGAAGAGTGAAAGTGCCCTGCCCTACTTCCAAGCCTGTGGCTTTTGAGTAGCTTCCTGAAGTTTGAATGAGTTTCTGCTGCAACTAAGGACAGGGAAAGTCTTGTAGTGAATGTGAAACCGAGTGAGGGGAGGAAAGAAGAAGAAGAGTTTGGATTTGATATCCCGCTTTATCACTACCCGAAGGAGTCTCAAAGCGGCTAACATTCTCCTTTCCCTTCCTCCCCCACAACAAACACTCTGTGAGGTGAGTGAGGCTGAGAGACTTCAAAAAAGTGTGACTAGCCCAAGGTCACCCAGCAGCTGCATGTGGAGGAGCGGAGATGTGAACCCGGTTCCCCAGATTACGAGTTTACCCCTAAAATGAGAGTACCCCTAAACATTTCTTTTTAGAAAAAAAAGTGCTGGCTATGGCCTTCCAGACCATTCACTGCAATGGGTATGGGTTCCAGAACATCCCACTGTGCTTCCACCAAAAGGAGTTGGAGTTGCCGTCCTAATCACAAAAAAATCAAATGGTTGTGCCCAACTAAATTCTACTCAGAGTAGACCCATTGAAACTAATGAACCTGTTAGTCATGTCCATTAACTTCAGTGGATCTACTCTGACCAGTACTAGCACTAGCTACAACCCAGTTTTTTATGGTGGTGGACTGATATTTGTTGATTCGATCAATCCTCCTACCTCTTTACTGAAAATGTGAACTCGGTGATAGAACTTCCATGCAGAAGATCCCAGTTTCAGGCCAAGGCATCTCCAGGTAGAGCTGGGAATGCCCCTTCCTGAATTCCTGGAGAGCTGCTGCCAGTCAGCATAGTCAATACTGAGCTAGATGGACCAATGGTCTGACTCGGTATAGGGCAGGCAGGTTCCTATTTTCTTCTCTGAAATGATACTGGGGCATGAAGACAGGAAATAAGCAAGTATTTTGCACATCACCTCACTCACTGGGAGCAATGCAACAACTCCATAGGGTTAATTGATGAATATGACGTTCAATGCAGTAGGTCTACACACCCACCGGATTTCCCAGGAATTTCCTCCCTCTGCCTTAAAACAATATTGGACACACTCCAAGCGCCATTGCACATTTTCTGGAGAGGAGATTGGTTGCAAGATTTCAAAGGTTATGTCCCAGACTGAATCGGAAAATTTAAAAAGAAAAGTTTACTTTTACACTTTTACTCATAACTGGTGGTGCAGTTACGGAACTGTAGACTCTGGCCTCAGGGGCGTAGCAAGGGGGCGGGGGGGCGGACCGCCCTGGGCAGCGCCCTGGTGGGGGTGACAAATGGGGCAGGAGCCCTGCCCCCCGCAGCCGCCCTGCGCTTTTTTTTTTTAAGGCTATTTTCGGCGCTGCCGGGGCGTAGCCGCAGGGGCGGCCAGTGAGGAGGGGTCTCACGCTTGTCGTTGACGTGACACCCCCCCCCTCGCTGGCTGCCCCTGCGGCTCTGCCCCAGCAGCGCTGAAAATAGCCTCCTCCCCGTCGCTGGCTGGCTTGCGGCGCCGTGGCATGCAAGAGAGGGGCGGACCAGCAGCCAGGAGGGGTACGCAGGTAGGGTCTCAGCCTGCGTACCAGATGGAGCTGGTAGACAGCTGCCCTGGACACAGAGTTAACCTGCACCTCCATGGACAGCTGTGAGTCCAAAATGACTCCCAGGCTACGCACCTGATGAATGATGGATTCATTCATTCATTCCATACATTTGTATACATTTTTTTTAAAAAAATAATCCTACAAACCCCATATCAAACATATAATAAAATAGCATGTTGTTGTGCTTATTTATTGGCTGGATCGGTGGATTTGTGAAGGAATAAGGAAGGGGCTAGGAAGTCTGTATAATAACTGATAAATAATGGAATCCCAACGTTCTTATTGTAGGAAAGTGGTTTTAGGATGAAATGCACCAGGGTAAATACAACCGCACAGTTTACTTACTCAACCAGATCACATTTGGAGAAGGTCCACTAAAATTAAGTCCAATTATTTCTATGGAGCTACTCTGAGAATGACCTGTCTTCGGATATCACACATCCATCCTAAAAACAAAGAAACTGGTTGGCCTAATGAAGCTGGTTTTGTTTTTATTATATCTGTCCATGTTCACATAGAATTCCCAGCCTTAGTTAGAACTAAACCATACTCTTCCTCAATTTCAGTGGAACTCATTTCTTTACTCATTGCAATTGCTGCCTTATTACTCAACGTGCTTACAACAGCTGAAAATCATGCTTCACACAACACTCATGCCAAGGGGAGACTGTAGATGAGTACCGGTAGGCATATACCTGTTCATTGAGAGCCAAACGTCTCTGTGAGACAAGCAATTGTAAAAAGAGTCCAAGATTATCACATTAATACTGTGATCCTATCTCCACTTACTTTGCAGCAAGCCCCATTGAACTCAGTGGCATTTATTTCTGAGTTGACATTTGTAGGATTGCTCTGTTAATGCACCATTTATTTAAAAGGAGGAAATAAGCATGCTGAAATTGGGGGAATGTTAAGAAAGGTATGAGAGAATATACCGTATTTTTCCATGTATAAGACTAGGTTTTTTCCCTAAAAAATAATGTCAAAAATTGGGGGCGTCTTATACAAGGATATATCTTCCCCATTTTCTTAAATCTGAGTCCCCAAAAATAGGGGGCATCTTATACATGGGGGCATCTTATAGACAGTAAAATACGGTAGTGTTTTGCTATTATCACTCCTCACGCATGCTAGTGAGTAAACAGCAGAGCACATTCCCTTTGCAACTTATTGGAAGCAAGCTGATGATGATTCGTTAGAATCCTGCAATTAAGCAATCCAGTCTGGATTGTTCCTGGTAAGTTTCCCCTTTATTTCCCTCTTAAAATAATAATAGCACAACACGGTCTTCTTTAAAAGTAAGAATAAAGTTTTACTCACATTCAGTTCACAGCAGTAAACTGAAGGCAGCCTTTATTTTGTGGTTACAGTGGTACCTCGGGTTACAGATGCTTCAGGTTACAGACTCCGCTAACCCAGAAATAGTACCTCAGGTTAAGAACTTTGCTTCAGGATGTGAACAGAAATCACGCGGCGGCAGCAGGAGGCCCCATTAGCTAAAGTGGTACCTCAGGTTAAGAACAGTTTCAGGTTAAGAACGGACCTCCAGAACGAATTAAGTTCTTAACCCGAGGTACCACTGTACAGTGAAAAGAAGTCTGAGCTACATCTCAGACTCTGCTGGTGGGCTCCATCCTATGTGAAGATTGAGCCATGAGCTGGCTAAGAGCCAGGAGAATTCTAGAGAAAGAGTAAGAGAGTAAGAGCCCAAAAGAGAGATGGTTGGATAACCAGCTCTTTTATCTGGTCAGCTAAGGTCATGCCCATCTACCTGGTCACACACAGACGGAGAAAGCTCCAGAACAGGTATGACAGGAAGTCCTCCCTGTCTAGAGCCACATTCCCCTGTGTGTCCATTCTAGGCAACAGGAAAATGTTGTACCGGTACTTGACTGCTCTAGTATTAAATTCCACCTTGATTTCCACAGAAATCAATATGAGTTTTTCCCCTTTTAAAGTACATCATATGTGGTATGTTGAATATCTCCAAAGTAAACTGACTACCAGAGAAAGAGACAGAGATACCTGTAACATGGAGCCCACATGCATTGCTTCCCTTGAGAGTTTGACTTGAGGCGGCAATCCTCACCCTTATTACATCATCCCGTTGAAGTCACTTCACGGAGTAAAGAATTGCACAACTTTGACCATAAAGGAATTCTGTTATCCTCCCGGTACGGACACTATGATGATTCTCAACTCTTCGCTGCAGAACTTTAATGCTGGAAAGCTGAAACTTTAAAAGTCCTATTTTAAAGCCTATAAAATTGAATACAATATTTTTTATTTAAAAAATTCGCTTAGTTCCCACCCACACACCCTCAGCCAACTTGTGCACGAATTCGATCTTGCTTGGTTCAAACATTTTGTTTTTCTTTGCTGCCCAGTTAATAAGCGAATCATATAAAATTTAAATAAATTAATCACTTGACAAAAAAACAAAACTCTAGTCAGAGAACAGACGACATAACCACCGCCGCCGCTGCCTCCCCAAACCATTAGACGATTTCCCTACAAATCTGCAGCTAACATTACATTGTGGGAAAGTTTTTACATTGTTTGGGGAAGTTTTTAATGTTTGATGTTTTATCGTGTTTTTGATATTCTATTGGAATCCGCCCAGAGTGACTGGGGAGACCCAGCCTGATGGGCGGGGTATAAATAATAATAATAATAATAATAATAATAATAATAATAATAATATTGAATTGGAAATTGGATAAAAAAGAATAAATACATCTTCGTTTTTAATGCGAAATGAAAATACCAAACAGATTTTTTAAAACACAAAAACTCTATAAATGCTGGGCTTTAAAACTAGTGTCTTCATTCCCTCCCTCCTCAAGAATTTATAATTACGGGACTTTATTATTTGCGTTTTATATATTAAAAACACAATGTAAATTATTCAAATGGTCTCTGTATTCTAGATATGAACTTGCAGAAAGCAAAACCAAAGTTTAGGCATAATTAATCAGTTGATATTTTTAAGCCCCTGGAAATATCAGAGATGTCGATAATCCGGTGTTTTATCGTATGGGAGGATTGCTAGGTTGAACTGAATTATACAAAACCCGCCATTTCTAGAATTAAAACTCTAAATCTGTTCTTAAACTCTATACACCCGCAAATACCATGTTGATCGCAAAAAGTCCAATCATTTCCTGCTTTGTTTCCTAAGACAAGTTCATGTATTTTATTTTTTGGCGCGTGGGGCGGGGAGCAAAAATTATACAGAACTGCAATTCTGGGTGTATTTACAAACGTGAAGACACAATGTATGGAACACAACTTTCTTTTCAATTGATTTATTGACTTCTCAGAGTTAAAATACTATCCTCTTTCTCCAAAACTAGAATCTAAAACATATACTGCAACAGAGTTGCCTCGATGTTTCCTCAGTCGTGTTTCCACCGCTTCTCTCTCTCGTTGTTGCTCTAAAACACGATAGAAAAGCCCCCCAAATCTGAAAAATGGGAAATTTAAAACATGTGGGAGATTATATTTTTCAAATGACCCAGCCTGGCTACCAACGGTTTTTCTACATATTCCAAGTTGCCTTTTCAGAACAACCGTCTTTGAAAAATAATGGAAAGCAAGCCCTTTAATTCTGGTTTCTAACATAACTTTCAGACATTTGAAGAAAACAACAACATTTCTTAAAACGCAATTCACAGCTAATAATTCGATAGTTGGGCTAGGAAGGTTAGGTAGGAGGGTAAATAGACAGGTAAGGTGATAGACAGATAGATAGGATGATGATGATAAGATACAATTTCTTACACTGCTTTTGAATCCTAGCGTAGGGTCCAGCCACAGTTAAGAACTTTTAAGATCTAATGATTGCAATAGGAGGGATTTGGAGGCAATCCTAAACACACTACTTTGACCCACTGAGATCTAGAGAAATATGAAGCATTTAATTTTGACTGACTCATGATCCTGGGATAGTTGAGAGTTTGGAGGGGGGGTGAGGAGTGAGTGGGAGTCCAGCCACGTCTAAAGTGTCCGGAGCTAGTACTGTCCACGTTTTTAATTCTCAAGATAGATTGTAAAGAACGCATAGACACAGTAGGATGGTACGCAAACACTGGCCGCAACTAAACACAAATATTATTTTTATTAACATATAGTGACTATCTTTGCCATTCTACTAAACTAGACACACACACACACACACACACACACACACACACACACACGGATTAAATCTCTCACAAATCAAAAGGTTCAAAACCAACCTAACTTTTGGAAAGACGTTGTGTTATGACCTTTGATAGGACTCGTAAATAAGTCCACGGCCTTAAATGTTAGGGGGGATGTCTTCAGTTTTGCTCAACAAATTCTAATGAGCACATTCTGATTTGTTTCATGCCTTCCTGAACGTTAGGAATTTGGAAATCAGTGAGACTTGTCTCCGGGTAAATAGGTTTGGGTGGGATGAAACTGTCCTTTCGCAGAGCCCAGCTTACCTTTCATTAGGCATATTTGCCGAGTGACTACCGTATCAGCACATTTCCTGAAGAAAGAGAGCTAAGGCGCGGTTCCTTACTTGGAAGTAAGTGGCACAGTCTTCAGCCTGATTTACTTCTGAGAAAACGTGCATAGACTTGGGCAGCATGACTACTAGGGCCGCAAGGGACTAACAGGTATTAAGAGGATATCTCTTCTGAATGTCAGTCCGCCTAGCTGTAACCCAGTTTTGTTTTAACATACTGAGTAAAGGAGCAATCGGGAGATTTACTGAAAGGAGTTATATTCTCCCGCTCATCAAGTTCAAGTTCTGCTCCTTTTTCTCCCTGTGTGACTGTGCCTCAACACTCTCTGTGTGTATTCCCGCACGCATATGTGCTGCGCCTGCTTGGCCACGATGGATTGGGTTCAGTTGAGTCCTGTTCAAAGTAAACCCATTGAAATCAAGTTACAGGTAGGTAGCCGTGTTGGCCTGCCGTAGTCGAAACAAAATAAAAAAAATCATTCCAGTAGCACCTTAGAGACCAACTAAATTTCTTCTTGGTGTGAGCTTTCGTGTGCATGCACACTTCTTCAGATACCCATTGAAATCAAGTTAATTGTGTTCATTCATTTCAATGGGTCTACTCTGAATATCACTGAAGCCAATCACTTTCGACTACGCTTCTTTAGTTTGACAGTGAATGATGCCTGATCCCATCTATATTTTTCTTTAAATCTTCAAACTAAAGCCCACGCCAAAGCGTCTAAAACATTGCATCCGGACTATCTGGAAAGAAAGGACCTCTCTATATTTAATAAAAAAAGGGTGGGTGGATTGCAAGAGAGAAATATCGCAAATATCGCAGAGAAGTGTGTGCAAAGGGGTGTGAAAAGAAAGCACGAGTCTCGTAAGGAGTAAACCCCGCGTGGAACATTCCAAAACAAACTGTGGTCGGTGGCCAAGTGGTGGAAAGCGCGAGTCAAGACGCCAAGCAACTCAAAGCAACCGTCTAATAAAGAATATGGTGATGCCCCCCCCCCCATCATCACCACCAAAATATTATTTGGCTGATCAGTTTACCGACATGGTTGTAAGCCGCAGCCTCTCGGGGCGGGTGAAGGGGCTGGACGAACTGCAGTGCAAAAACCCTTCTTTGAATTCTTTCCGTGGTTTGCGCGGCTGCTGGAACAACAACAAAATGGCTGCATACCTCCTGCTCAGACTTCGTAAACCACCCTGGAAGGGAGTCCAACCGTTCGTCTTCCTGTTTCTACACTTTCCCCAAAGAAATGTTTCCATTGTGGGCTGTTCTGAGGCTCCCCCCAACCCGCACAAGTCTTCCCGTGCAGATCAAAATAGCCTCTCTACCAAATCTGAGTTCAGGTCTATAATGCATTGCAGGCACCATCAGTGACCTAATGCGTGGTTGCCTGTACACACAGGGCTCTCACTCTCACCGTCGCTTTAATTGACCGGATCTCCAGCCTTTATTAGCCCGCACAGACCGTTGGCCACTCAACATGGCATCGCACATTCACCATCGGTGGTGGCGAATATCCCAGCTAATATTTATCTCGGATAGTTAGACCTTCTCAGAAGCTTGTCCAGAAAGCTCCCTAAAAGACCTGCTGGTTTTTATTGCTCATCTGTTTCAGTTCACGTTGGATAGAAGGCCTTTATTTTTGTCAATTATTTTTACATTTGAATTAAATGGAGTTTAGTTTAAATAGAAGCTCCCAGGGAATCTTGCCTTACTAATTAAAATGCAGAACTGGTTTTTGAAATATCTCTTCTTCACCTCGCCCCTTTCCTCATGCGGTTCCCAATCTGTTCTATGGGATCTCTTAACTTATTTCTAACCACATCTAAAGGGCCACAAGTTTCCTATCTCTACTATGGAGAATGGTGAAGGTGCATGGGACAATTGTTTTACTAAAACAACTCATTTAACCCTGTACGCTGTTTGTCCATTCATGGCCTTCATCAGCCATAAATGTTCAAAGCCTAACATGCTCAGTTGTCTAAGATTGAAATTATTGTTGGGGGAAATGCAATTTATATTCTTCACTTCTTGTATCTTCTTCCTGGAAGTCCAGTGGATCATCTTTTAATCTAACGCCTACCATCTTACCATTCTAATCCATTATACTATTCTTATGCCAAAGGTAAATAATCAACTAAAATTTGATGTTGTGATATTCACTTGGCCATGAAGCTTACTGGGTGACCCTGTGCCAATCATTGCCTGTCAGCCTAACCCAGCAGGCATGGCCAAACTTGGCCCTCCAGCTGTTTGGGGACTACAGTTCCCATCACCCCTGACCGCTGGTCCTGTTAGCTAGGGATGATGGGAGTTGTAGTCGCAAAACAGCTGGAGGGCCGAGTTTGGCCTGGGCTGGCCTAACCTATATCACAGGGTTGTTGTGGGGATTACGGCAGGAAGAACCATGTGCACTACCTTGAATTCCTTGGAGGAAAAAAAGGTGGGATATAAATGCAATACTACTACTACTACTACTACTACTATTATTATACTATTATTACTATTACTATTACTATTACTATTACTATTACTATTACTATTCAGCCGGGCCTAATAAAGTCATTACCCTAATATGGACTTCAGAACTTTTCAGTTCTGCTTAATACAGCCCTTGCCAACCTAGTGCCTCCCAGATGTTTTGTACTACATGTCCCAGCAGCCCCATCCAGCTTGTGTGGTAGCTTGGGCTGCTGGGAGTTGTAGTCCAAAATATCTGGAGGGTACCAGGCTGGGGGATCTGGCATTGGTCACACACAACAGAACAAAAAGTAAGCAAAAAAAAAAAGGCTTGGGAGAATGTTCATCACTTTCTGAAGCAATTTGCTATTGTGTAGATACATAGCATTTTGTGGCGCTGTGGGTTAAACCACAGAGCCTAGGGCAGTGATGGCTAACCTTGACACTCCAGATGTTTTGGAACTACAACTCCCATCATCCCTAGCTAACAGGATCAGTGGTCAGGGATGATGGGAGTTGTAGTCCCAAAACATCTGGAGTGTCAAGGTTAGCCATCATTGGCCTAGGGCTTGCTGATCAGAAGGTCGGCAGTTCGAATCCCACAGAGTTTCCTGTAAGTTTCCTAGAGAAGAGTCTGTGAGAGAGACTCTCCCTGTGCCTTGACAGGAGTAGGGCATAGCTACCGGTATATATTCTCCTGCCTGTCTGGACAGGTTCTCTTCCTCTCTTGCTCTCATCACCATGCCGGCAATGTAAAAGCATCTGCTAAGTCTGAGCTCCATGTTCAGACTCCACTTAAGTTAGACTTAAGTATGCCTTTGTAACTTAATTACCATTTTAAGCTTCCCTGAACAAAGTTGCTCTGTCTGTTACTCTTCAACAAGTATTCTGAGTGAGGTATTGTTATATTTTACAAGACGGTTTGTGTGATTATTGTTTTAAGGGGGAAATACCAGGGAAATCCAGTCTGCCTTAAGGCATCCAGGTTTACTTAAACTAAAATGCTAAAACTAGCCAATCTAAGCTTCCCTTTTAATGCTGCAAAGGTATGGCACTCTGCTGAGGAAGGAAGGATAATAGCTAATAAATATATCCTCTCCAATAATAATAATAATAATAATAATAAGGAATAAATACCCTGTTTCCCCTTTTTTAAGACGTAGTCATAAAGTAAGCCATGGCAGGTTTTTATCACATTTGCAAAAAATAAGCCATACCCCGAAAATAAGCCATAGTGCTGCCATTGTCCCTGTCGCCTCCTAAGCCCCTCCTTCCTGTTCCTGGCGCTCAGGGATCCAAGACATCCCCTGAAAATAAGCCACCCTGTGTTTTTTTGAGGAAAAAAATATATAAGACAGTGTCTTAAAATAGGGGAAACACGGTATATCCTCTCCTAACATCTAATCACATCCCAGAGTAGGAGTGCTGGAGCGTGCTTTTGGTGCACTGCACTGATTAATCAACTAAAGTTGACTGCTCCAGTTATTATTACCAAATATAAGTTTGAGTCACATGAAGAGCTCAGTTCTGTTTGATAATGCCAACTCAGCTTTAAGCACAAGTGCTTAAATGCCTAAAATAGATGGATGTCTCCACCTGTTTAATAGCATTCCTAGACTGAGCCTTATGTCAGCAATGGTGGAACATATCTTGCCATTTCCCCACCTGGAAAACATCCATCAGTTTGAGGGACACTGCATGGAAAGATTACATCATGTCATACCAGACAAATATGGTAGATTTTGGATCCTTATAAAGCCTATTTATACTCCAATTGTTCCTGGACTGCTAGTTGCAGAAAATGACTTTGTCACCTAAACTGCCCAACATCACATCAGTCCTTGCATAAATATGTGTGATTCACACGCACACATCAATATGTGCTTACAGTATATCGGTTTACTATTTCATGCCTCATAACAAAAGTGGAATTCAAGGCCAGAAGAGATTCTGCATCAGAAATTTAGAAGGTGTAAATGTGGGATGTAAACACTAGAGCAGTCAAGTACAACAATGCTAGAGCAGATAGTGGAGATTGCCTCAGTCCTCCAGCCACAACTTCCTGGTCACATGGATTGAGGCAATTTCCTCTTGCAACTAGATGTGGGAGTGGCTTCACCTGGGAAGGTATGAACAAAGAACCTCACAGGTCAGCGGCCATTCCATTCTTTTCCACTCTCTCACTCGAACTGTGAGGAGGATGCTCAGTTGGCTTCCAGCCGACTGGGGCCTAGTGGATTTCTCTCCCACATGGGGAGATTCCAATTGTAAATATCTTCTTTGGGATTTGTCTTGAGCTGGATAAATGTGAGTAAACATTTTATATCTTTTTATAGAAGACGTGTGTTGTGTCTTATTTGAAGAGGGACAAAGGGGAAATATAGTGACAAACCAGGAAACTAGATTAAGTTGATTCTAGCGAATCAAAGCAACTTCCGCTGTGTGTATTTTAAAAGGGAATGTTACTCTGCTAGTTGAACTTGTTAGCACAAGTTAGGATGAGATATATTAAATTATAAATCTCCATCCACGTTCCAAAACATTCCCACAAAGGGTTTATGGCCCCAGCTCTGCATATTTTGTGTATTTTTGAAGGATTGCGTTGGATTGCATTTTTGAGCTGAGTAGGATTTTTCTGAGAGCATTTCCTGGTGAGACCGCATGGTCCTTTGTTCCATTGTTTAGAGAAAGGGGGATTAAGCTACCCCTCCCCTCCCTCAGAGCTCACAAAAGACCCAAAGGCAGTGAAGATTTATTTTGAGGCTTTTGTTTTTTGCATTTTGAGATTTTTGAGATTTTGATCTTGAATTTTGACAAATTTTTGAATTTTGAAATTTTTCCAAATTTTGGATTTTAAGATGGCTAGTGCCAGTTTTTATAGTGAAGCAAAGCCAGGCTTAATGCTGCTAGATGAGGACAATTTTGTGCACTGGAAAACGCGCTTAATAGCATATTTAGAATCAAAGGGTATTTTGGATGCGATAGAGACACCAAAGCCCCAAGGTGCAGATGATGAAGCCAAGGTTAAAGTCTGGAAAAGGCAGAACAGCGAGGCCAAGCACATAATTTTGAGTGGACTTCGCAATAAGCATCTATCGTTAATAAATAGCAAAGATGATGCATCTCAGATCCTAAAAGATATTGAGCGCATGTATGGAGAATCTACAAAGAACTCCTACAGAACATTGATGGGCAAATTAACTAGACTGAGAATGAATTCAAAAGAAGAATTCACAGAGCATATTGATAAATTCACAGAAATTATTCAAAAGCTTGAACTTACTCCACAATCTTTTGATGAAGTAACAAAGGTATCATTTCTGTTAGCCTCATTAGGGCCACATTTTGATGCATTTGTCAGTTTGATGAATCATAAAGAGAATCTAACTTTTAAGGAACTGACTAGTGAATTAAGAGAGGAATGCAGAAAGAGATCTGATTCCCCAGAAAGGAGCACTAGAAATAAAGGCAGCAATTATGTTTTTAAACAGCCTGCACAGTCCAGAGATGGACACAAGAAGGTCACATGTCACAATTGTAATAAAATCGGCCATATAGCCAGAAATTGTAGAGCGCCTAAAGCTAAAGAGAAAGATTCCCAAGCCTTTCAGCGTAAAGGAGAAAGAAAAGGGAAATCTGAACGCAACATGCTGTTGCAAGAAAGGAGTTTAGCTGTCCAGTGGAGCGTCTAGCCACTACTGTTTTGAAAAAGACTCTTTTAATGAATTAAATGATAAAGAGACTGAAATTGAGGTTGCAGATGGAAATATTTTAAAGTCCAAAGGTGAAGGTTCAATGCATTTGGAGTTCAATGTAAACAATGAATCTTTTAGGACCAGAATGTCCAATGTTGTGTATGTACCAGAACTGAGCTGCAATTTACTCAGTGTCTCTACTTTGGACAAGAAAGGTTTCAAGATCACATTTGAGAATGGACAGTGCAGTGTAACTAAAGATGGTGAAGTGTACATTGAAGCAAAACTAATAAATGGTGTTTATGAGGTTAATCTTTCAGAGAACCAGTCTGCAAAAGTGGCACGCTCCAGCCAGAAGGATGACGCAGATTTGACGCTGTGGCACAGAAGACTTGCACACAGAGATACCACCATCATTAAGAGTCTACAGGAAAGTGATCTTGTCACAGGTTTGCAGGTAAAAGGGAGCAGCAACCAAGCTCCAACAAAATGCATAACTTGTGTTACTGAAAAGGCAGTAAAACCTTCTTTTACACGTTGCACAGAACAAAGGAGTACCAAAGTTCTGGATATTGTGCATTCAGATTTGTGTTGGCCACTCAGTGTTCCATCACTTGGACACAACAAGTATATTTTGATTTTTATTGATGATTTTTCGAGATATTGTGTGGCATATTTCATCAAAGATAAAAGTGAGACAGTAGAAATGTTCAAGAATTACATTGCCATGGTTAGGAACAAGTTCCAAAGAGCTCCAGGTGTCTTAATGTCTGACAATGGAGGAGAATACTGCTCACATGAGATGAAAGCCCTTATGGCAAAGGAAGGAATTACACATGTAACCACAGTTCCTTACACGCCACAACAGAACTCCATAGCTGAAAGGAAGTTCAGATCCATTATGGAAATGACAAGGTGTATGCTGAAGGAAGCATCCCTCCCTAAGAAGATGTGGGGAGATGCTGCTTACACAGCTGTCTATCTCCAGAACAGGTTGCCAACAAAGGCAACACAGCGCACACCATTTGAACTTTGGCATGGAAAGGTACCTAGTCTGTCGCACATACGTGTATTTGGCAGTATATGTTACTACCACGTGCCCAAGGAACAGAGGCACAAGCTTGACTCCAGAGCACAAGCAGGTATCTTAGTGGGATATGCTGCTGGAGGCAAGGGATACAGAGTAATGGACTTACAGACAGGCAAAGTGAGTGCGCACCATGCAATTTATTTTGATGAACATGCAAAAGCAGACACAAAGAACACTGTTATTGGCTGCTAAGGAGTCAGAATGGACTCAAGAACTCATAAACTTTCCTTCTGAAACCCCACATGGTACTAATCTGCCTTCTAGTGTCATAGCACCCCCTACAGGCGACGCACCAGAAGACGCAGATGACCAGATCCCTGGCGGCTCCAGAGACGAAGAGGAGGACTCAGATGGGGACATGGAAGCATTGGAGGATGGTGAGGAAGCTGATGCGGTTCAGGAACCAGAACCAGAGGTCAGACGCTCATCCAGAACCAACAGAGGTGTCCCACCGGTACGACTGTCCTACCTTGCAGGGTCGGTGTCTCCACAGGAACCTTCCACATGGGAAGAGATTCAGAAGATGCCATCTGCGCAAGCCAGTCTCTGGAAGAAGGCCGCTCAGGAGGAGATGGATGCACTGCATCAGAACCAGACGTGGACCCTGACAGAGCTCCCTCCTGGTAAGAAGGCCATTGGGTGCAAGTGGGTGTTCAAGGTTAAGAAGGGGTCAGAAGGGGAAGTGGAACGCTACAAAGCAAGGCTAGTAGCACAAGGTTTTTCACAACGTTTTGGTGAAGATTACGACGAAGTTTTCGCACCAACCGTAAGATATAGTACCGTCCGAATGCTTTTGAGCATTGCAGCCTCTAAACAATTGAGCGTGAAGCACATTGACATTTGTACTGCGTTTTTACATGGGAGAATTTCAGAAGAAATATATATGAAACAACCTAAAGGTTTCACAAAACCAAATGAGACGCACCTCGTGTGTCGACTCCAGAAAGGAATCTATGGGCTTAAACAAGCGGCTAGAGCCTGGAATCAGAAATTGCACAGTATGCTTGTGCAACTTGGGTACAAGCAAGGAAACGCAGATAAGTGCTTGTACACCAAGTCAAGTAATGGACAATATTCATACATATTGGCTTTTGTCGATGATTTGATTATTGCTACTGCAAATAATAGAGACTATACACAAATAGTAAAACACCTCAGCAAGGAGGTACAAGTAAAAGAACTTGGAGATGTCAAGTACTACCTAGGAATTCAAGTGGAAAGAGAAGAAGACGGCTCATTTCTTCTCAGCCAGAAGCAAAAGATTCATGAACTGATTGAGTATTTACAGATGCAAGACGCACACCCGGTTGCAACGCCCATGGCTACAGACTTCTTGAAGAATCAGCAGGATTCGAAGCTGTTGCCAGATAACAGTCAATATAGGTCGGTAATTGGTAAACTTTTGTATATGGTTACCACATGTAGACCTGACTTAGCTAATGCTGTGGGGATTCTGAGTAGAAAAGTGAATTCTCCCACTGAGCATGATTTAGCGGGGCTGAAAAGGGTGGTTAGATACCTGAAAGGTACAATAAATTGTAAATTAAAGTTGCCAGCTGTCAGAGACCCTAAGTTGGTTGGGTACACTGATGCAGATTGGGCCGGGGATAATGCTGACTATAAATCCACAAGCGGTCATGTTTTTATGTTTGGGGATGGACCTGTTGTGTGGGGCAGCTATAAACAGAGTTGTGTAGCTTTGTCTTCAACAGAGTCCGAATATGTTGCTGCAACGGAAGCATGCAGAGAAATTGCCTGGCTTGATGAACTCATCAAAGACTTTGGACTGGTGAGAAGGGAACCTGTCAGCCTGCTAGAGGACAATCAAAGTTGCCTGAAGCTGATGCAGAGTGAAAAGTTCCTAGCCAGAACCAAACACATTGGGGTCAGGTACCACTACATATGCCAGATGGTGCAAGATGGACTTGTGGAACTGTCTTATTGCTGCACCAAAGAGATGACTGCCGACATCTTGACAAAACCCTTGCCAAAAGAGAGTTTCCAGAATCTACGTGTCAAGCTGGGACTCTGGGTGGTTGAATAAAGTTGTTTATGTTTTGTATGTTGTATTTGCCTGAGAAGGGGTTTGTGGGATGTAAACACTAGAGCAGTCAAGTACAACAATGCTAGAGCAGATAGTGGAGATTGCCTCAGTCCTCCAGCCACAACTTCCTGGTCACATGGATTGAGGCAATTTCCTCTTGCAACTAGATGTGGGAGTGGCTTCACCTGGGAAGGTATGAACAAAGAACCTCACAGGTCAGCGGCCATTCCATTCTTTTCCACTCTCTCACTCGAACTGTGAGGAGGATGCTCAGTTGGCTTCCAGCCGACTGGGGCCTAGTGGATTTCTCTCCCACATGGGGAGATTCCAATTGTAAATATCTTTACTAAGAATAAGCCTGCCTTCTTTGGGATTTGTCTTGAGCTGGATATATGTGAGTAAACATTTTATATCTTTTTATAGAAGACGTGTGTTGTGTCTTATTTGAAGAGGGACAAAGGGGAAATATAGTGACAAACCAGGAAACTAGATTAAGTTGATTCTAGCGAATCAAAGCAACTTCCGCTGTGTGTATTTTAAAAGGGAATGTTACTCTGCTAGTTGAACTTGTTAGCACAAGTTAGGATGAGATATATTAAATTATAAATCTCCATCCACGTTCCAAAACATTCCCACAGTAAAAACAGGAGTGGGGAAGAGTTTTTTGGACAGGTGCTTGCCGAATGATTCCTCCACATCTCTCAGGTGCACATTAATATTTTTGTAGACATGAGGTTCTTTTTAAAAAAATTATAATCTAACACACACATTTCTCCAATCCATGTGGATCTATGAAGACTGGAAGCAGACACCAGCCTACAATATATTCTGGAATTCCCTGCTGTCTTGGCTTTATAGATCCAATACAAAAATATAAATTTGTGAAGTCCTTGGCTACTCCTGTCTCTAGCGTAATGTTAAAATTCTCCACTGGCCTTCTTCCTTGTCTTCATGAGCTGAAATATCACCTGGGTTTAACAAGAGTCTTTTCTGATGTAAAAAAAAAAAAAGTCCTCCACCAGTTTCTTGCTCAGATTAGTCCCTCAACATTTGGAAAATGTTGCACCAGGACTGAAAAAGTATATGGATATTTTAGAAAGAGAAGGATACTGTAGTGGTGCACAAATATCTAATAGCCTACGTCACAGTCCTATGTTTGTCTACTAATAGGTAAGTCCAGTTGAGTTGAATAAGGCTTACTCCCAAGGGGAATAGGATTGCAGCCTTAATGTAACATTTACTATCCGAAGTCTTTTACAAAAGTTCTGGTTTAAAAAAAATGTACCTAGGAAGCAACACAGTTGGATCAATCAGCTGCTTTGAGAAAAACAATCCTTGAGAGATGCTGTAGGCAGAGAACTGGTTTAATATAGTGATCCAAAATGTAAACCATTAACAAGGTGTCTAACATGTGTGTGTGTGTGTGTGTTAGATATATATATATCTTTCCCTTTTTTTTCTTTTTTCTTTTTTGCCTTTCTTTTTCTGAGAAATAAAATCAAACTAACTGGGGGAACTCCCAGAGCTAGAAAGGGGAAGAGGTGCAGAGGAGAGCGAAGGACTGAAGAGTTGTGGGGAGGAGATCTTATATTTTGATGGGTAGGTCTATGTGGGACAAGAAGCTACAGTTAGAACTGGATATGGAATAACTGATTGGTTCAAAATTGGGAAAGGAGTACGACAAGGCCGTATATTGTCTCCCTGCTTATTTAACTTATATGCAGAATTCATCATGCGAAAAGCTGGACTGGATGAATCCCAAATCGGAATTAAGATTGCCGGAAGAAATATCAACAATCTCAGATATGCTGATGATACAACCTTGATGGCAGAAAGTGAGGAGGAATTAAAGAACCTTTTAATGAGGGTGAAAGAGGAGAGCGCAAAATATGGTCTGAAGCTCAACATCAAAAAAACTAAGATCATGGCCACTGGTCCCATCACCTCCTGGCAAATAGAAGGGGAAGAAATGGAGACAGTGAGAGATTTCACTTTCTTGGGTTCCATGATCACTGCAGATGGTGACAGCAGTCACGAAATTAGAAGACACCTGCTTCTTGGGAGAAAAGCAATGACAAACCTAGACAGCATCTTAAAAAGCAAAGACATCACCTTGCCGGCAAAGGTCCATATAGATAAAGTCAAGGTTTTCCCAGTAGTAATGTACGGAAGTGAGAGCTGGACCATAAAGAAGGCTGATCGCCGAAGAATTGATGCTTTCGAATTATGGTGCTGGAGGAGACTCTTGAGAGTCCCATGGACTGCAAGAAGATCAAACCTATCCATTCTGAAGGAAATCAGCCCGGAGTGCTCACTGGAAGGACAGATCCTGAAGCTGAGGCTCCAATACTTTGGCCACCTCATGAGAAGAGAAGACTCCCTGGGAAAGACCCTGATGTTGGGAAAGATAGAGGGCACAAGGAGAAGGGGACGACAGAGGACAAGATGGTTGGGCAGTGTTCTCGAAGCTACCAACATGAGTCTGACCAAACTGAGGGAGGCAGTGGAAGACAGGAGTGCCTGGCGTGCTCTGGTCCATGGGGTCACGAAGAGTCGGACACGACTAAACGACTAAACAACAACTAGGTCTAGTTAGAATTCACTGTGAATTGTGTCCTGAGGCCACTCCAATCACAGTGATTTGGAGGGTGGATGCTGAAGTAAATAAACAGCTGTTCTTCATGGGAGTTACCATTCCCCTCTAAGATCTGGCTCTGAAAGCAGGGGGATAGTCTTCATAATGAAGGTAAAATCACCTAGCATGGTAGTCGTTGGACTCATTTATCTGAACTTGCCTGGGACACCTTCCTCATTTCCCCAGTCATTCAGAATATTTTTAATGTTCCACATGCAATACTATAGTAATCCTTGCAACAACTGTAAAGTAGGTCAGTATTGCCTTTGATGTTGTAAGGGTTTGAGGCTGAGAAATGATGCCATGCCTAAGGCCATCTAGAGAGGTCGTGAATGAGGTTGCATTTGAACAAAGGGCTTCCTAGGACACCGTTGTGACTGCTATACTGCATTACCTCAGGTGTGAACTCACTCAGAGCATGTCAGTTGTGGCTGCTTTGGTTCCTACAGACATAAGACATATAGACAATTGTCTTGGATCCAAAGAACAGTAAGCCAGAGGAGAAAATGCACACATGGAGTCTGAAAGAAAGTGCTATTAGAAGATCTATTGCAGTGCAGCATAGAACAATATAGCAAGGTACAGGATGGAGGGTGAACTCTAGCAGACTATCAAAAAGGCATTCCAAATGAGATGAATTTGGGATCACCTTCCTCACACAACCCTTCCATGAGCAGAGAAAGCTTGATGGTAACGAAAGGGCACCCTTGAATGCAAGCCAATTCTTAGCTCTGGACTGGGAAATTCAGCCAAGCAAACAGGTCTTTATAGTAATGGTCCTACATCTCGATTAGCTCCAGCCCTGCCACATTTCTTTGTTAAAAATGGACAAGATACTAAAAGTCATTGGCCCAGGACAGCAATATGGGACATGATATTAATTAATATGTGGGGATACATCATGTGCATGTTTTAAATCAGGGCCAACTAGAAGCCTGTGGACTGTGTCTGCTCCCTTTAATGCCCTTTATGGTCTAAACCACTGAGACTCTTGGGCTTGCCAATCAGAAGGTCAGCGGTTCGAATCCCCATGATGGGGTGAGCTCCCGTTGCTCGGTCCCAGCTCCTGCCAACCTAGCAGTTCAAAAGCACGTCAAAGTGCAAGTAGATAAATAGGTACCGCTCCGGCAGGAAGGTAAACGGCATTTCTGTGCGCTGCTCTGGTTTTGCCAGAAGCGGCTTAGTCATGCTGGCCACATGACCCGGAAGCTGTCTGCGGACAAACGGCGGCTCCCTCAGCCTATAGAGGGAGATGAGCGCCACAAATCCAGAGTCGTTCGCGATTGGACCTAACGGTCAGGGGTACCTTTACCTTTACCTTTTATGGTCCCTTTTGGTGTCATCTTTCACAGTGACACGAACCTTCCATATAGATAAGATTTGTGTTATATATGCAAAAGCAAACAAACACGAGCTTTAAGAAAACGTGATACAGAAAGCAGAAATATTCAGTGAAAAGGGGAAACTAAAATACAGTACTCTTTTGACTTGACTTAAGAGATCACAGGTATCTTTTATGTGTAACTAGGAAAATGTGTAACCTCTGGCTTCACTGCCCAACAACACCCCAGAGGGCTACAGGTTACCCACCCCTACCTTAGCATAACATACACACACACACACACACACACACACACAGTTTTAATGCATTTTTATTTACTACAAATTGTGATAGAAGTAGAGTTGCACATTACAAGACAACAAAAAATACTAATCTACTACAATTCTTGAGGCACCAAACCACACAGAAGAAATCGTCTGCTCATTTACAAACTGAGGTCTTTGAGACAGTCCAGCAGCCTTGCAGCCATATTCTTATCCTTTTGCAACAATCATTAACATATTACACCAGAGTCGTGGCATTCAACCTGTTCTAGACAGAACTGGACACCCAGTAAGAAGAATGTTTGCGGTTTGGGTGTGCTCCTTGATCTTTCTTTGACATTGGAGGCCCAAGCAGCCTCAGAACACCTTTTATCAGCTGATGCACAGCCCCCTCTGGACAAAGGCATCCTGGTAGTCATGGAGGTTTAAGAATCTCCACATTGCACTACTGTCATGGGCTGTACATGAGGCTGTCTTTGAAAAAGCAGTTTAAACTGCATTTTTAAAACTGCAATCAACTCAAAACACAGTTTGTTCAAAATGCATGCTACTGTCTGGGACTGGTCATGTTTTGTAAATGTCCAAAAACTCAGTGGACTGTCAGTATTCAGTGCTGTATGTTGGACAAATGGTAAAATGTATATCTATTTTCAGACATTCACAACATTTCCCTCACATTTTCAGTTTTTATATGCGAGTGCCATCATTTGTCAAAGCCATTCATCAAACATAATCAAAACTGATGGAAGTCCAATGAAATATACATTGTATTTATGCAACTGTGTCCCTTCTGGAAATGTCCTTTCCTCAAAAGGACTAAATTATTCTTAATTAACCACTTCACAGGTTATGAAGAAAAAGAAACACAAGTATTTCAGGGTTCTCTTTTTCTGGTCCAAGGCCATTAAGTAAAAGGAGAACTTGTACATCTTCACTGCAGGGAGCTTCAATATGGGTGTGGAAGATTCTGCACTCATATTAAGAACTCATGCAAAAGTAATCTTTGTATATTCGCCTAAAGCATGGGTGCATGTACTTCAGGCCTGGGGGCCAAATGTGACCCCCCCAAGCCTCTCCATATGACCATTGGGATCCTCCCCAGGGAACATCCTTCTGTCCATGTTCTGTGCCACACTCCATCACTTTTGCTGGCTGCTGTGTGTCCCTGAACTGTAATGATGCCTCTTGATTGCAGGGATGGCAAGGTGTTCGCATGAGAGGTGCAGAACCTCTGGTTTTTGTGTGGTTGGAATGTGGTCCATCTGTTACTCCATGTGGGATGTGAAACACAGAGCAGTCAAATAAAACATTCCTAGAGAGGGATGTTTGTCCAGCCAGTAGATAAACTTCCTGTTTCCTCCTGGGCTGGGACAAACTTCCTCTACATGTGACCAGAGGTGGGAGTGACCTTACCTGTGCAGGTAACAAAATAGCACAGGGCAGGCAGGCAGCCATCTCTCTCTCTCTGACTCCATTCCTTGAAGAAGCAACATCTCCTTAGCCTGAGATGCTCTCTTGGCCTCCAGCCAAGAGAGGACAAAGGAACTATCTCCTTATGGGATAGATTCCAAGTGTATATATTTTGTGACTTAAGTCTGCCTTCTGGGATCCACCTGTGAACAGAATGTGTGAGTAAACTATTTTATACATTTTATTCAAGACTGTGTCGTGTCTATTCTTTTTAGGAGGGAATAAAGGGGGACTTACCAGGAAACTTCTTTTAGAGGCTTAAGCAAGCCTGGCAACAAGTTATCCACTGTGTAAGTTTAAAAGGGGAATGTTACTCTGCTAAATTATAGAACTTGCTAACGCAAGTTGCAAAGGATGTTATTAAACAACTAGTTGAATTAAGCCCATTAATAATGGGCGCTAGCGGCGGCGGGGACCCGAGGCGCTTCCTTCTCCCCGCCTCAGGCGGTCAAGCCACCACCATGGCGGAGCCGCCTGTTGGCGCTGCCCCGCCGGCAGCCCCGGCGACGGCCGCCCTCCCCGCCGCCGCCACGGGCGGCTGAGGAGGGGAGAAAGAAGGGAGGGGGAGAAGCAGCAGTGCGCGGGGAGCGGCCGCCATTGCGGCTGAAGCGGAGAGGTTCGGAGGCTCGCGCTGCGCTCCAACCTCAGGCTCCTCCTCCTCTCTGCGCTCCAATCCGTGTGTCAGTGGAGCGCATGCGCAGTTGCGATTTCCACTGGCACACGGACGGCGGACGCAGGGACACAGGGAGATTATTATAGAGGATATATCCTCTCCTGCCTCCCTGAACATTCCCACACTCCACCAACTTTTTGGCTCTGGTTCTTCCTACCACTGGCCTCCCAGGAGGTTGCCCATGCAGGAATGCATCCCTTAGACAGAAAAAAGCTTTCTCAAACCAAGCTTAAATTAGGGTTGCTTGTAGATTCTCTGTTATTGTTTCTTGTTACATGTGAAGTATCTCTCAGTATAAGCAGTGTATGGTGCTGGTAGTGGGGATAATGGGAGTTGCAGCATTCTCACTGGGAGGTTAGTGGGGTATATTGGTCACAGGGGTAGCCCAAAACATGTTAGCACCTGCGGAGAACCAGAAGGCTGCAGCTCAGTGGCAGAGCAGCTGCCTTGTGTGCAGAAGGCCCATGATCCAGTCCCCAGTGTCTCTAGGTAGGGCTGGGAATGTCACCAGCCTGGAACCCTGGAGAGTCGCTGCCAGCCAAGTATGGACCATACTGTGAGGACTCTGTGATGTCTCCTCGAGAGTGACCAGCCAGACCACGTTGTCTGCTAAACTAGTTGCTTTATTTTGCAAAGTATACATCAGAGCTCTCAAAGTTCATGACCGCTTGAGTCAGTTCCAGAGTGGCCTTTCACGGCTCCGCCCCCAACATAAGAGCTTCGGGAAACCGAAGCGCTTTCTTGCTTCCTTCCGCTTTCTCCCCCTGGACAGCCTCTTCTCCAGCTGGTGGATCTGGGTCTTTGACAGCCTCCCAGAGCCCTTGCCTTTCCCTGTGCGCCTGCATTTCCTCTTCCTGTCCAGCTGGTGGTTCTGGGTCCCTGGCAGCCTCCCAGAGCCCTCCCTCGTCTCCACCGCTGCTTCCTTCCTGGCTTTCCTGCGACTCGCTTTCCGACCTGATCTCTCTTCTCCCTCTCCAGCCAGTTCCCCCTGTCAGCTCGGCTCTGGGGACGGGCCAGTCCTTGACACATACTGAGCTAGATGGACCAAATGGTTTGACTCAGCAAAAGGCAGCTTCCTATCTAAGCCACCAGACCACTGAAAAGGAAAGTGAGAGAGGAGGAAAGATAAAGGGTAGTTGGTCTTGGAGTGTATGGCCCCCAGGAAGCTAACTAAGAGGATAACTGGTTAACAAAAGGGAAAATGCTAAGCCTCTGAGTCCAGGATTTAAGAAGATGAGGGTTGATCAGAGGGTGGTCATAGAACTTAGAATCATATAGATGGGAAGGACCCCGAGGTTCATCTAGTCCAACTCCCTGCAGTGCAGGAATATGCAGCTGTGATCGAACCTCCAACCTTGGCATTATCAGCACCATGCTCTAACCAACTGAGCTATCCAGCTTCTGGAGAGAAGAAAGAGGAAAAGCATGGTGGCACAACATGAAGAAGGGGAAAGTGTTGGAAAATGAATAGGACAGGGTCTCAGGCCAATGACTTGGATTCCTGATGGAGATTTGCTTAAGACAGCTGGGAGTAAGACAGGAATAGCTGGTGGCAGGAGGAGAGGCATCCCCAGCTGGAAAGGGAGTGGAGGAGCTCAGAAGGCAGAACGAAGGAAGTGGAGGAAATCTGGCACAAGATTGTGCAGGCCCTGTGAGGACCCAGACTCTTGGAGTAGCAACCAGGGCAAGGGAACCGTGCAAAAGGCCCTGAGGTGAAAGCCACCAGCACAGAAGCTGTATCCTTAGCTGAATAAACAGATTTTGTTACAATGTAAGCCAAGTGTGGCATTATCTTGTGGGGCCTAGTGGAAGGAAATGGAGTTGAACTACCGGTATGTGAAACTATCTCCTTCAATAATAATAATAATAATAATAATAATAATAATAATAATAATAATTTATTATTTATACCCCGTCCATCTGGCTGGGTTTCCCCAGCCACTCTGGGCGGCTTTCAACAGAGCATTAAAATACAATAATCTATAAAACATTAAAAGCCTCCCTAAACAGGGCTGCCTTCAGATGTCTTCTAAAGGTCTGGTAATTGTTGTTCTCTTTGACATCTGAAGGGAGGGCGTTCCACAGGGCGGGTGCCACTACCAAGAAGGCCCTCTGCCTGTATGCAGCAGTTTCTGAGGAAGAAAAATCCAAATGGCACTTCCCATATTATTGATAAGAAATAAAATGATCAGGTGAGCAATGTTTGTTATGAACTGACCAGGCACTAAGCAGCAGCCTTAAAACTACCTTAAAACATGAAAGTAGGTTGGCATTACTGCTTAGAATACTGTTGTTGAAGAGAGGACCAGAAGGTGAAACAGATATTAAATGCTGAGATTCCCTTTCTCTTCGAATGGCCTGGCCTTATCCCTTCCCGGTATCTCCTTCTGTTTATGACCACTGGTATTGTACCTCCTCTGCCCCATTCCCAGGCATTTTCCAGGTAATCCCAGAGGATCCGAGGGACATAATACAAAACGAAACAAGCAGGTAATTAATTTTACAGACTGAGACTAAAAGTTAATATAATCTACATATATTTTTGCTAAATAATTCACAACCCAACTGGTTGAACAAGGTGAAACCAACTACCTACTGAACCTTCAGCTCTCATTTAGGATTATCTTAATATTGTAGCAACCTATGTCTATGCCCAAATCACAAAGGAAGAATTTGTTAAGGCATTTTGTTTTATAAACATGTTTTGGACATTCCCTCTTTTATTTCCTTTGGAATGACCTCTTGGAGGATGTATAAATGTTGAACAAATGTGCTTCTCTTGAGCAGCTGAAGACTACTGCAGTTGATATACATAGCTGACTGGTAGTAGGATATGTAGGCAACAACAGATCTTGATGTGAGCCATGAACGCCTGTACCAAAACAGTGTGGGAGGCGATTGCCAAATGCTACTGAATGAGAAGCTGAGAATATAAGTTTCTGTCTTCCACTGAGACCAAGGTGGCTTAGTCCCAGTCAACCAATATGTTCTCAGGCCCAGGAGCAAATCACGAACCTCCAGCCTCTCTATCTGGCTCCCAGGACTCTCTCCAGGGTTCCCTGAACATTCCCACACAGGGCACATACTCTCCCCAGGCCAGATTCCTCTCTGTCCCTGCTCCACAATTGCTCTTTGAACTGTAATAATGCCTCTTATTTGTCAGCAAGGAGGATGAGTGGGTTGTGTGGAGCCATGATGCTATCTTATTGCCACTTACCTGGAGGGAAAGGTGGCTGGGCAGCAGGAAGGTTGGTGCAGGATAGTCACTCCAGAGAGTAATCCTGTCAGTGCAGGAGGCATACCTAGGCTCCTTTGTGCCCTTGGCAAGGAACTGTATCTGCACCCCCTCCTCCCTTGCACCCTTGGCAAGAAGATGTATCAATGCCCACCGTTGTCCCTTGTGGCTTTGGCAAGGAGATGTATCAGCACCTCCAAAGCCAGGAGAGACCATGGACCAGAAACTCAAAAAGTTTGCTTTTTTTTTTTCACTTCCATGCTCTGCCAGTGACTTCCTCCACAACCATTGGGGTATGTTCTGCTCCTGTCCACCTTCCCTCCTCCTCCTCCTTCTCCTGCATTGGTCCATCTATCTGTCTGTCTGCCTGCCTGCCTGCCTCCTAACCTCTGTTCACTGCATTTCCTCCTTCTTCTTCCTCCTTCCTTCCTCTCTCCCTTCCTTTTTCCTCCTCCTGCATTTCTCCCCTGCTCTCTCCACTCTCTCCATCTTTCATGGCAACATTAAAGACCATAGTGTGGGATGTATAACACTGGTGCAGTCAATCACAACATTCCTAGAGTGTACACAAAGGGGCCTTGGTCCTCCAGGTAGAGTTTCCTGTGCCAAGGCTGAAATCACTTCCTTTGTGTGACCAGAAGTGGGAGTGGCCTTACCTGTAGCTATTCAAAGATACAGGTGAGCTGCTACTCTCCCTCTCTTCCCACCAGGACTCCGAGGATGCAACATCTCAGGAGATGCTCTCTTGGCTTCCAGCCAAGAGAGGCCCACATGGAGCCTTTCTCCCTTAAGGAGAATCTCCACATGTAAATACATTTAATCTAAGCTAGCCTGCCTTTCTGAGACTGTAGAAGCTTGAAATGACTGTGAGTAAAACCTTTATACTTTTATAAGCTTATGTGTCGTGTATTTTCTTTTAAGAGGGAACCAGGGGAAATATGTGCCAGGATCTGCCTTATTCTAGAAGTTCATAGGAACTTAAACGCCACGCTTTGCTGCGCTTTATTGGGGATGAGAAACTCTGCTAGTTTGGAGCTTGTTAGCACAAGCTGGGATAGGAAATATTAATCAATATTCCCTCATCCACATTCCCTCTCATCTCCCACAAAGGGTTTTGAGGCCCAGAACTGCGTATTTTGTGTATTTTTAAAGGATTGCTTTGGATTGTGATTTTTGGCAGAGTAGAATTTTTCTGTTTGTACTTCCTGGTAAGCACATGGTCTTTTGTTCTCCATTGTGCTGTGAAAGGGGGATTAGCGACCCCTCCCCTCCCTCAGAGCTCACAGACCTCAGAGGCAGTGAAGATTAGTTTGCATTTTGAGATTTTTAAGTTTTGATTTTTGAATTTTAGCCATTTTTGAAATTTTGGAAATTTTTTAAATTTTTGAGGATTAAGATGGCAAGCTCAGGTTTTGATAGTGAAGCAAGATCAAGCTTTATGCTGCTGAATGATCGTAACTTTGTGCAATGGAAGCAGCGCCTTTTAGTGCATCTTGGTGCAAAACAAGTGCTTAAAGCGGTGAAAGATCCCAAACCTGATTTTGCTGATTTAACCAAGAAAGCAGATTGGGAAAGGCAAGATGCAGAAGCTAAACACATAATTTTGAGCAGTTTGAAAGATGAGCATTTATCTCTGATTGACTATGAAAGTGATGCATCTCAGATTCTAAAGGATATTGAGAGGGTTTATGCACAATCATCAGAGAACTCTTATAGACATTTATTGGATAAACTGCTGAAGTTAAAGATGAATTCCAGAGAACAATTTACAGGGCATTTTAAGGACTTTAATGAAATTGTTCAAAGGATTGCCCTAACTCCCAGAGCTTTTGATGATGCAACCAAAGTGACTTTTATGCTGGCATCATTAGGAAAAGAATTTACTTCATTTAAGAGTATAATGGATCACACCAGAGATTTGACTTTTAATGAACTAGTAAATCACTTAAGAGAGGAATGCAGAGATTACCTTGATTCTCCACAAAGGAATCCAAGGAGGGACACAAGTTATGTTTCTAAGCAATTTCCCAAGTCTAAGGAAGTGTCCAAAGAATTAATATGCCATAACTGCAATTTAAAAGGGCACATTGCAAGGAGTTGCCAGAAGCCCAAGAATAAGTCCCGCCCCTTTCAACCAAAAGGTGAAAAGAAGGGGGGTCACGAGCGTACATTTCTACTGCAAGAAAAGAGTTTAAATGTGCAAAGAAATGAAAGGAAAAGTGACCAATTTATTTTAGATTCGGGAGCTACAAGCCATTTTGCGCATAAAAGAGAATATTTCAGAGAAATTAATGATAGTGAATGGACTGAAATCCAGATTGCTGATGGAAATGTTCTAAAATCACAAGGTGCAGGTTCAATGCGTTTGAAATTCAAGGTGAACAATGAATCTCTTGAAACAACTGTGCCTAATGTTCAATATGTCCCAGAATTGAATTGTAACTTGCTTAGTGTGTCTGCTTTAGACAAGAAAGGTTTCAAGGTTACATTTGCCAATGGAGAATGCAATGTAACGAAAAATGATGAGGTTTATGCTCAAGGGAAACTAATCAATGGTGTTTATGAGATTAACGTTTCAGAAAACCAATCAGCACAAGTCGCCCAATCCAAGCAGAAGCATGAAGCAGATCTGGAGCTCTGGCATCGAAGACTGGGTCACCGGGATATCAGAGTCATCCAGGAACTGCAGAATGGAGATCTTGTGAGAGGTCTACAGGTAAACAAAAGTAACACACCCACACCAAAGTGTATAACTTGTGTAAGTGAAAAAGGAGTCAAACCTTCTTTCCCACGTTGTGCAGAAAAGAGAAGCACAAAAGTTCTGGACATTGTGTACACTGATTTAGCTGGACCTATGAATATACCTTCCTTAGGAGGAAATAAGTATATTTTGATATTTTTGGATGATTATTCAAAGTTTTGTGTGGGATACCTTCTCAAAGAGAAGAGTGAAACAGTGGAATTGTTCAAGCAATACGTAAGCATGGTCAAGAACAAATTCCGGCGAGCACCCACCACCCTAATGTCTGATAATGGTGGGGAGTTTTGCTCACGTGAAATGGAAGCCTTCATGGCTCAGGAAGGCATAGCACATGTGACCACAGTTAGCTACACACCTCAACAGAACTCTATTGCTGAGAGGAAATTTAGGTCCATCCTAGAGATGACAAGGTGTATGCTAAAAGGATCCAACTTGTCAAAGAAACTTTGGGGCGAGGCAGCAAATACTGCGATTTATATACAGAATAGGCTGCCAACAAAAGGCACAGAGCGCACGCCATTTGAACTTTGGCATGGAAGAGCCCCAAATTTGTCACACATACGTGTATTTGGAAGTATGTGCTATTACCACGTGCCCAAGGAGCACAGACACAAACTTGACTCCAGAGCAAAGCCTGGTATCCTAGTTGGATATGCCTCTGGAGGAAAAGGCTACAGAGTTGTGGACTTACAAACAGGGAAAACAAGTTCACATCACGTGATTCATTTTGAGGAGTATGAAAAGGCTGACACAAGGAACACAGCAATTGACTGTTCCAATGAGCCAGCAACAGAGGAGTTTGTAAGTTTTCCTTTTGAAGCCATACCAGAAACTAATCCACCTCCTAGTATTGTACCTCCTAGTGTTGTAGCACCCCCTACAGATGACACCCCAGAAGACGCGGAGGACCAGATGTCAGAAGGCTCCAGAGACGAAGAGGACCCGTATGCAGGGATGCCGCCATTGGAAGGAGATGAGGAAGCTGATGCGGTTCAACAAGAGCCAGAGGTCAGACGTTCCTCCAGGTCCAACAGAGGCGTTCCACCACTACGACTGTCCTACTTTGCAGGGTCGGCGCCACCACAGGAACCTTCCACGTGGGAACAGGTTCAACGGTTGCCAGCTGCTGAGGCCAGTCTCTGGAAGCAAGCCGCGCAGGAAGAGATGGATGCACTGCATCGCAACAAGACCTGGACCCTGACAGAGCTACCTCCTGGTAAGAAGGCAATTGGGTCCAAGTGGGTGTTCAAGCTTAAGAAGGGGTCAGAAGGGGAGGTGCAACGCTACAAAGCTAGGCTTGTAGCACAAGAATTTTCACAACAGTATGGCGAAGACTATGATCAAGTATTTGCGCCTACAGTGCGATACAGCAGTGTTAGATTACTTCTAAGTATTGCAGCATCTAAAGGCCTATCAGTCCGTCATGTCGACATAGCAACAGCTTTTCTTCATGGGACGATTTCTGAACAGATTTATATGAAGCAGCCCAAAGGCTTTATCAAGCAAAATGAGGCACATCTTGTATGTAAACTTCAGAAAGGAATTTACGGTTTGAAACAAGCTGCAAGAGCATGGAACCAGAAATTACATGAAATGCTGGTTCAGCTTGGGTACAAGCAGTCAACAGCTGACAAGTGCCTGTACACTAAGAACAGAAATGGACAATTCTCTTACATTCTGGCTTTTGTCGATGATTTATTAATATCAACGTCCAATGACAGAGACTATAAAGACATAGTCAGACATCTCAACAAAGAGGTGGAAGTAAAGGAATTGGGACTTGTCCAGTATTACTTGGGAATTCAAATTGAGAGAGAAGAAGACGGCTCATTTCTTCTCAGCCAGAAGCAGAAGATAATAGAACTGATAGAAAGCATGCAGATGCAAGGTGCACACCCTGTCGCGACACCCATGGCCACAGATTTTCTAAAGAATCAGCAAGATTAGAAGCTGCTGCCAGACAACAGCGAATACAGGTCAGCGATTGGTAAACTTTTGTATTTGGTTACTACCAGCAGACCTGACATAGCAAGTGCAGTGGGGATCCTAAGCAGAAAAGTGAGTTCTCCCACTGAACATGACTTGGGTGGGGTCAAGAGGGTGGTGCGTTACCTCAAGGGTACAATGAATTGTAAATTAAGATTGCCAGCTGTAAGGGACCCTAAGTTGGTTGGGTACAGTGATGCAGATTGGGCTGGGGATAAGGCGGATTACAAATCCACAAGTGGTTATGTTTTTATGTTTGGAAATGCACCTATCATTTGGGGCAGTTATAAACAGAAATGTGTAGCCTTATCGTCCACAGAGAGTGAATATATTTCAGCTTCGGAAGCATGCAGAGAGATCATCTGGCTGGATCAACTCCTGACAGACTTTGGTTTGCCGAGAAAAGGACCTGTCAGCTTGATGGAGGACAATCAAGGCTGCCTGCAGCTAGCGCAAACCGAAAAGTTCCTTGCACGTTCAAAACACATTGGGGTCAGGTATCACTTCATTCGCCAGATGATCCAAGATGGACTAGTAGAAATGTCCTACTGTAGTACACAGGAGATGACTGCGGACATTCTCACGAAACCCTTGCCACGAGAGAGTTTCCAGAACCTACGTGTCAAGCTGGGACTCTGGGTGGTTGAATAAAGTTGTTTTATGTTTGTTAAATGTTGTTCAGACTGAGAAGGGGTTTGTGGGATGTATAACACTGGTGCAGTCAATCACAACATTCCTAGAGTGTACACAAAGGGGCCTTGGTCCTCCAGGTAGAGTTTCCTGTGCCAAGGCTGAAATCACTTCCTTTGTGTGACCAGAAGTGGGAGTGGCCTTACCTGTAGCTATTCAAAGATACAGGTGAGCTGCTACTCTCCCTCTCTTCCCACCAGGACTCCGAGGATGCAACATCTCAGGAGATGCTCTCTTGGCTTCCAGCCAAGAGAGGCCCACATGGAGCCTTTCTCCCTTAAGGAGAATCTCCACATGTAAATACATTTAATCTAAGCTAGCCTGCCTTTCTGAGACTGTAGAAGCTTGAAATGACTGTGAGTAAAACCTTTATACTTTTATAAGCTTATGTGTCGTGTATTTTCTTTTAAGAGGGAACCAGGGGAAATATGTGCCAGGATCTGCCTTATTCTAGAAGTTCATAGGAACTTAAACGCCACGCTTTGCTGCGCTTTATTGGGGATGAGAAACTCTGCTAGTTTGGAGCTTGTTAGCACAAGCTGGGATAGGAAATATTAATCAATATTCCCTCATCCACATTCCCTCTCATCTCCCACACATAGAATATATCAGATTTAAATAATAATAATAATCTACTTGTGGAAATTAAGGAAACAAGTATATAATTGAATTAATTAAGTAATTAATTAATTAATAGTTTGTACACATGTCCTTGCCAATCACTGTGGTGCTGTGATTTCACTGCTGAACTAGAGCTGGAGAAACCCTGACTGAAAATCCATGAAACTTGCTGGCCTAGTCACTTCCTCTCTTCCTAACATACCCACAGGGTTGCTGTGAGGACAAAAGCTATGTCCACCTACTTGAGCTCCTTGGAAGATGGGAATGGTAACCGAGAAGTATCTGATACAGTCTTATGCTGCTAGCGTTCAGCGCTGGACAGGATGAACCGGAATATGAATACATTAATGTTTGCATCTTATGCCAAAGAAAGGCAGTGTCTCCGAGCCTGTTTCCACTTTTGTCCTAGTCACTGCTGTCACTAGCCTACAATGGATATACTTGTGTACAGAACAAAATCTACCTATTCTGTGCTGTGTCTTATGAACAAACACAACATTGTGGGCTGTTTTCCTCCTCTCACCCTTTCTGATTGTATCTTACTAGCAAAATGTTGCTTATGACGGCCCAGTTCTCAAGAAGAGAGCAATCCTATTATTTCAGACCACAGGAGTTGGTGTGGCTTCACATACCTGAGTGTTCTTCCATACAAAAAACTTTAAACATGCTTCAATAAAGACCCAGAGGAAGACATCATGAGGAAAGTCAACCCATGGGGCTTTTTCACATCAGGAACCATGGCCAAGGAGGCTGAAGAGTGCAGGAAAAATATTTACTGAAATGAAAAAGGCATGCACCACCCGCAGCCACCTATGTTCAAAAACCACACACACCTTGAAAACCTAAATAAATTTTCAAGTGCCCTGAGGCAGTGCCATAGCTTGCGGAGGGGGGAGGAGACCTGGTTTTTTTGCCCTGGGTGAAGCCTCCAGAAGGGCGCCATTGAGGCTCCTATTCTGTGTGTGTGTTTGCAAATGTGTGGGGGAGGCGCCAGGCAGGAAAATAATGGAGGCCTTTTTTCCAGGAGAAGAAAACTTTTGAGAAAATTGATAAATTTTAGTGGAGGGTGCTCTTCCGTTATAAGATTCAGCTTCCAGGCTGGCCACCTTTTGTACATGGAATGAGAAAGGTGTCATTTTATCTGACTCAGGCAGCAAAGTACCCTGTTTCCCCTATTTTATGACGTAGTCATAAAATAAGCCATAGCAGGATTTTTTTGCATTTGTGAAATATAAGCCGTACCCCGAAAATAAGCCATAGTGATAGGCGCAGTTCTGGAGGGCGCCAAGGAAAAGGCGGGGCTGGGTGTCCAGTCCCGCCACCAAAACCAGTCAGCCCCAGAAGCAGCACTCAGGAACTCTGCAGAGCAGGGCGCACAGGAAGGGGCAGCGGGCGCGACAAAGGCGCTCCGAAGGTCTCTTCGCCTGCACGCTCACCCAACTCCACTCGACGCAGAGTGCACGGGGCGGCCACCGTAGCGGAGAGGGAAGGCGGCACGGGCTTTCCCTGCTCGCCGCCAGGACGAAATCCCCCAAGCCGCCCCGCGCGTCGCCCAAGAGGCCCCTTGGAAAACAAGGTTTCTGTAGAGTTTCGAGGAGGGAAGGCAGCAGAGGAGCAGCAGCAGGAGAGAGCACCCAGCGAAAGCGGGTCTCTCTGGTGCCCGTTTCCTCAAAGCTCAGCTTGGATTCTCCCCCCGCTGCCAGCAAGCAAAGAGCTCAGCGCCCGTCCCGTCCTTCGCAGCCCCAGAACTCAAGCGTGGCCTTGCCAAGGCGTGCTTACGTAATAAAAATAAGACATCCCCTCAAAATAAGCCATAGTGCGTTATCTTGAGGGAAAAAAATTATATATAAGACGGTGTCTTAAAATAGGGGAAACACGGTATATTGGACAGTCCCTGGTTGATAGCTCAGTGTTAGAGCATCTGCTTGGCACACAGGAGGCCCAGGGTTCAATACCCTGCATCTCCAGATAGGAATGGGAAAGCTTCCCTGTCTGAAACCTTGGAGAGTCACTGCCAGGAAGTGCAGACAATTCTAAGTTAGGTAGGTCAATGGTTAGACTTGGTCAAAGGCATTTTCCTATTCCTGGTGGAACTACTGCTTGAATCCAAGGAGCACTTCAGGGTCTGGCTGAAATTCTCCTCTGTTTTAGGTTTTGCTGAGCAAGCCAAAAAATAGACACTCAATCAAAAATGTTGCTTTCCCCCCCCCCCAGCACTATTTATTAATTTGAATCATAACCATGTTGCCTCTCCAAAGCTCTGGGCAGTTTACAACTACTGTTAGAAGATTTTTCCAGCAGTGCTAGTCTCTTGCAGGGAAAGTAACAGTCTTGTTCTAGTTACATGTAGGTAGCCGTGTTGGTCTTTTGTTAGTCGAAACAAAATAAAAAAAAAATTCCTTCCAGTAGCACCTTAGGTAAAGGGACCCCTGACCATTAGGTCCAGTCGTGACCGACTCTAGGGTTGAGCGCTCATCTCGCATTATTGGCCGAGGGAGCCGGCGTACAGCTTCCAGGTCATGTGGCCAGCATGACTAAGCTGCTTCTGGCGAACCAGAGCAGCACACGGAAACGCCGTTTACCTTCCCGCTGCAGAGGTACCTATTTATCTACTTGCACTTTGAGGTGCTTTCGAACTGCTAGGTTGGCAGGAGCAGGGAACGAACAACGGGAGCTCACCCCGTCGCGGGAATTCGAACCGCCGACCTTCTGATCGGCAAGCCCTAGGCTCTGTGGTTTAACCCACAGTGCCACCCGCGTCCCTACAGCGCCTTAGAGACCAACTAAGTTTGTTCTTGGTATGAGCTTTCGTGTGCATGCACACTTCCTCAGATAAGTGGACATTCTTCAGGTATCTGAAGAAGTTTGCATGCACGTGAAAGCTCATAGCAAGAACAAACTTAGTTGGTTTCTAAGCCGCTACTGGAAGGAATTTTTTAGATAGTCTTGTGGCACCTTAAATATATATATTATGGTATCAGTGTACTTGGACCAGAGTCCATTTCCTCAATTGTATCCTGAGTTTTAAATATGCTAATTAGTTACCTAATTATCATCCACCCTGTACTTTCTGCACTTCATTTCCCTCTGATCTCATTGCTTACAATCCCCTATTAAACCATATGTGTACACATATATATTATTGCAACTCTGGATAAGGCTTCCCACATCATATACAGTGTACAGTAGTTCACAAAAGTGCATGCCACAATAAAATTGTTAAAATGCTGAAAAACAAAACAAAACACAAAATCCCTTTCTCCCACCCAACCCTCTCTAGGAAATATATATATTTCCAGCGCCACGGAGATACGGTCCCAAATGTTTACATCCTTCAGCTTCAAATGGAATTCGATGGCAAGGATGCGACATTTCCATCAGAAAGAATGGTGAGAAGTATTACTCCGGGCACTCTCCCCTATACATACGGAATTAACAGTTCCCTTGTTTACTTCTTTTTTCCACTCTTCCCGAAATGTTGGCTACAAAACGATGGAAAATAAAGATGGCTACAGTTCTACACCAACTGAGCTGTTGGTGTCATTTTTATTTAACCTTGTTTGACAAATATTAATTTTAGAACATACTACTTTTTAACTAAAAGGAGCACGATTCAGCCAATCTTAGGCACTTTTTGAGTGTCACTGATTTTAAGCGGAGGGTTGAGTATGTGCTTTATAAAACAGGGGTGCGCACCTTCTCCTCCACGGAAATCAATGGACGTGGCAATGCCTTAACTTCGGGCTGGATGGCGCTCGGGTTGATCTTTGATGCCCATAGATCATAGTTGACTGTCCTCCCAGGACTGCCTACGTGTCCTACTCTGGGAATGGAAGGTATTGCTCATTCCAGTTTTATACATCTGGGGGAACAAGAACTGAGTTGCTTGAATCTGATTGCAAACATTCCCCCCTTCCCGCGCCTCACTTTCCAGGAACTCCAGAAGAACGTACTGATTTTTTGCACCCTAATCCTAAACACGTTTTTGGGGGGGATGGGAGCAGAACATTTCCTTGGATGTAAGGATCCTTGCTTTCCATGGAAAGTACCTCTAAGTATGTAAATGCCATGAATATTTTTAAGTAAACTCATATGTGAGTGGGACATGTATCTTGCTGGAAAAGATATCGGCTCCCCATTCAAACAAAGCGCACAGTTCCGCCGAAGTTAAACTTTTCTACACCCCATTGATTCCCGTGGGAAAAAGAGATAAGCGCCGGTTCAATTCTCCCTTTTGAAATCGATAAGACTTTTTTTATATAAAAATGCTTAACTTTCGCTGGGATGTGTTTAAAATGCTTCTGAGCATCAGTTAGGCTAGAATCATGATAGCATCTTGATTACATTTGGAGATTGAGGTTTAATGACTCAATTGACGCTTAATTTAGCTTTATCTTTTTGCCTTCTTGTCTCCTAAATGAATAGCTGCGTTAAACGCCCCAGCGAATATCTCCCGAGACAAAGTATTGTTAGAGCAGAGGAGGGTTCGGCTAAAGTAGGCTTGGGCCCACGAAGAAGGTTTTCTCCACAATGAGTTCCTTAGACCTTCAGGTGCCAGCAGGTTTCTTTGTTGTTGTTAAAGCAGGATAAAATAGGAGGAGGAGGAGGAGGGGACATTTTTCAAGGTGTAGATTTGACGTGGTTGGTATTTGGCGGAAATATTTCACCTTCGGCTGAGCGATGCTTCCAGTCCTTGGGTATGTTCTTGGATATGTCTTAAAATCTTATGGAGCCAATATGCTCCGGGGATTAATGGCCTGTGGATTTTCCCTCATGCAGTGAGAAGTGAGAGGAATCCCAAATTTCCACGGTATCTTTTAGAAGTCCAACACTGAGTCCAGGGAACAGATCGCCAGCATTCTAGCTTAAGTTACTGTTCCGTTTGGGATGGTTCCCAAAAAAAGCCTTGGATGTCCCTTCTTTGAGGCCTGCGGGTGTACATGTTGGCTGGGTCCAGATTTAAGAAGAAAAAAAAATCGCCAGTCGGATAAAATGCTGTAACACACATGCACCCTCTCTTTAAAAAATCGCGTTTGTGCAAGCAAAATAACACGCGTGTTCATTTTGCTGCCCATGGCGACTATATTATACATTCACGCGCATGTCCTTCCCGCTGAGTTCATTGGAGCTTACTCCGAAGTAAGTGCTCATAGGATTGCAATCAATTTCTTTATACATCCCATTAAACGTTTCCCACATCTTTTATTTTCTTGCTTTTTTTTTTAAAGTGGGGGTGGAAGATGTAATTGCCTTTCCATTTCTTCCCAAGCGATGCTTGTTAAATTTCGGCTGTCTGAGACGCGAAAGTCTTGCAGTGAGAGGGAGAAAAATAAGAGTCGGATGACTCGCACACGACCCTAGGACGGCAGCCAAAGAGAAGCAACAGCAGCCCAGTTGTATAATGATTTCTTGGGAGCAAGTTTTGCAGGCCGTATGAAGAGCCGGGAGCGCCCCGGCCGCGATGCAGCTGCGCGTTAATTAATTATTTAGCATGGAAAGCGAGTCTCCAAGGGGGCTTGTAACCCACCCCGAAAATGTTCTTGAAAGCAAGTGCAAAAGTTCAGTTTAAGAGAGCAAGTTTGTCAATGCCTTCCCGCCTCTGGTTTCCCCCATTAGAAGCTCTCCGGTGTGCTAAAAAGGTCTACTCTAAGGAGCTATGTTCCAGATGCGGTTTTGTTGCAGGAGAAACAGCCCTCTCTCTCTACAGGTCAAGTGAATGCCTTTGTTTAGGATACATATTGACTCGACTGGAACATTTCTAATTCCAGTATTTCCATTTAAATAAAAACAAAATAAAAAAATAAAACAATTCCTTCCAGTAGCACCTTAGAGACCAACTAAGTTTGTTCTTGGTATGAGCTTTCGTGTGCATGATTGACTTGATTTCCTCTATTTATATGCCGCCTTTCTGCAGTAAGCTGTGCACAAAGCGGCTTATAACAAACGCGTATTTTGTACCACATGCAGAACATTAGCGGGGGGGGGGAGAAATATCAATAAATTCAGGTTGCATAAGGAGTGACTTTAAGCTGCGAGTCTAGGTGTTCGCTCTGCAGCAGAACTACAAGACAAGACTGTAAGAGATCATATTTGTGCATGCATTTCCACTCTTTACATAAAATAATAAAAATGGATTTGTCTATGTATGGAAACACAAACAAACACCAGTATCTGAAGAAGTGTGCATGCACACGAAAGCTCATACCAAGAACATACTTAGTTGGTCTCTAAGGTGCTACTGGAAGGAATTTTTTTTTATTTTTTATTTTGTTTTGACCAGTAGCTCGTTATTCCTTTCAGAACGCAACAAGATCTAATGTCTGGGTCTTACGAAACAATGGGAAATTTATCCATCTAACAATCTGGGCGGCAGCGGGGTGGGGAAGAATGAATATATCTCTCTTGTTTTATCTTGATTCAGCTCTAACAAAAATTCTGAAAATAGATAAAACCTGAAATGGGATACTCGTGGTCCTCTCTTGAAAACTTTGGAAACTTTAAACTTCGCGTTCTTTTATATCCCACTCTAAGTTTAAACTATTTTAATTAAATCAATGGTGTGTTGTTGTTGTTGTTGTTTTAAAAAAACCACACACAACAAACTGCTGTCCAGAAGGCTCCGGCCACTGACAAACGTTCCTTCACAAGCCCCAGTTTCAGTGAATGATGGGGTTTCTTCGGAAGCAGCCACGTTGACTTCCTGCTGAAAAACACCTTATCAAAAATTGATCCCAGGCCAGCCAACACTGGCTTTCAGGCGAGGATAAATGGAGTGAGACTCATAGACAGATCTATATGCGCCGGGTAAACACACTTGAAATTAAGATTGCAATTCTATACAGTGCACACACTTCTATGGCGGTAAGTCCCATGGAATTCAGTGGGTCTTACTTCTGAGTAGACTTGCGTAGGATTGTGGTCTATGGGACTTACCTCAGAGTATACGTGGCTGGAATTGAGATCCATGACTACGTAGGTTCTAAATTCTACACAGGGGGTGCCTGCTCCCTCCTCCCACATTTCATCTTAATACTGTGACTAAATGTGAACCCCATCCAGGCAGCGTCTGCCAATCCCTCCCCGTTCCTTCCTTTGTTTACCATCTAGCCTTAACGAAGAGCTCTGGAGAACTCGGAAACGTGCACAGTATTTTGTGACATTTTAGTTGGCTTAACAAAGGAATTGCCCTAAATGTGAACTTTTTCTTGTGGGTCAACATAACAAAAATGTGTATGTTGAATATTTCCCAAGAGGCATCCTGCGGTGTCTGACTATTTTTGTGCTTCTAAGGGAGAGGCAATCAGGATGGAAACTTTTTAATAGTTACGAGCCTATTCATAAGTCTTTGAATTCTAATTAGTTGCCATATTTGAAGTATATTAACTCATTCTAGAGTTGCATATATTGTTCTTCTTAGGATGATTGTTCCTGAAGGCCCACTATTTCATTGGGCGTCTTTTATGAGTATTATCAGTATTATTATTACCTTAATAGAGTTGCATAGACTGAATGCATGTTTTCTATAAAAGGAGATTCGTTTAATGACACTCTCTAATATCTTTGCTCGCTACTCCGAAGGGAACAATTTAGTGAGTAAAGTAGACTAACAACCTAAGTGAAAGGGGGCGGGGGATGAGGTGGGAAAGCACAGAGTACAGATGGGTAAGGTTAAGTACATTTTAATTTATTTGTTTACTACGAAACACAACCCAATTAAACACTAGATCGGATAGACTTTGCCTTTTGGGTATAAACACAAAGTAAATCTATTGACATCAACTGCGCAGAGGCAAAACAAAATGGATGTCAGGACCTTAAACTTGCCACATTAATTAATGAATAAACTAAAAGAATACAAGGAGCTCCTCGCCGTTCATGTTCAGATGTTAAACGGGGAAATCAACAATTAAAATAGATTCACAGGGGTGTGTACACGTTCCAGTGTGGCATCACATGAAATATTCCGTGTAATCAAAGGAACGGTTGCTGGTGGCCTTCCTATTTCTTTGGCTCCGAGCTGCATCGGCTATTAAACATTACCACGTCACAATGGAATTGGAGTAGGATGCGATGAATACCAAAGTTGAGTCCCAACTTAGATTTCAGAGGAAGAAAAGTAAGGAGGTGGTTGACTGATTCATAACAATTTGACCGAAAACGCTTAACTTCGGCTGGATTGTACTCATTCTTCGATACTAGTGTAATAGTACTAACAACAACAACAACAACAACAACAACAACAACAACAACAACAACAACAACATAATAATAATAATAATAATAATAATATGGTATGGAGACAAAATTAAGCGTTGTTAAGTCCCATTCGAATCAGTGGGAGAGGGAAAAAGTCCAGTTCTGTGTTTGCTCTGAAATCAACATTGAGTTTAGTGGGGCTTCCACATAAATCAGGGTGCAGAAAATCGCAGCCTTGTATTTTCAGTCCGAATCTCAGTGAGTAGGAAGCTTCAATAAATTATTGTTTCCAAGTGTAGGCTGGGTTGAAGTGTAACTCACCCATTGCGGAATGACCTTTTCCTAAGCAAATGAAATAGGCTGTTGCCAACTTCGCAGCTCACGCCATAATAAACCTGTTCGGGCTCCACACCCACGACTCTAACTTGGATTTAATCCTAGAGATTTCAGTGGGACTTGTCTCCAAATAAACTCAACTCAGAGGAAGTTCAGCATACTTAAATAGGATTTACAAGTATACACAGAATCTCATTAATTTCTAAAGGATTTTGAAAGTGCTTAATTTTTCTTCTGGGTTGAATTCAGGATGCTTAAGAGAGTGGTGTAAAGTGGAAATTCGCTCTCTCTTGTGTGTGTCAGTTCTTTGGCAGTGTTTTCTATCTGTCTATCTATTTATCTGTCTAACTAGTTTATTATTTGCTTTTTAAAACTTGTTTCGACTGTGCTTGTGACCTCCCAATTGACCACAACGCTGCACAGCAATGCTTGGAAAACACTGTAAAGCACTTTATAATCTTGTGATAATAAACCGTGATTTAGTATTGATGTAAGTTTCTCTGTTTTTCAAAAAGTTTTGTTGGAAACCAGGTGAGAAAATGCAGGTTGGAAGGGACAGACAAACAGAGAATATTATGAGGCTGATTGGATGGAATAATGGATGGATGGATGGATGGATGGATGGATGGATGGATGGATGGACGGAGAGATGCTGAAGCTGCATAACAAGACAAAATAAGGTGTGTATAAAGATGGCCGAAGAGAGGAATGAGCTATGGTGAACTTTCAAATATTAAACAGAACTTTTTCTTTTTTTTAAATCGGACATCTACGGTAGATTTCTGGAACTTAATCGTTGATGGACAACAATCAACGGTTTATCTTAATAGATAAAACTGGTATGCTTGAGTTATATGTAACTATTTCGTATAGTTAAAGCTATGGTTTTCCCAGTAGTGATGTATGGAAGTGAGAGTTGGACCATAAAGAAGGCTGATCGCCGAATAATTGATGCTTTTGAATTATGGTGCTGGAGAGACTCCTGAGGGTCCCATGGACTGCAAGAAGATCAAACCTATCCATTCTGAAGGAAATCAGCCCTGAGTGCTCACTGGAAGGACAGATCCTGAAGCTGAGGCTCCAATACTTTGGCCACCTCATGAGAAGAGAAGACTCCCTGGAAAAGACCCTGATGTTGGGAAAGATGGAGGGCACAAGGAGAAGGGGGTGACAGAGGACGAGATGGTTGGGCAGTGTTCTCGAAGCTACTAACATGAGTTTGACCAAACTGCGGGAGGCAGTGGAAGACAGGAGTGCCTGGCGTGCTCTGGTCCATGGGGTCACGAAGAGTCTGACACAACTAAACGACTAAACAACAACAACAACAACGGGACTTGGGAGCATATTATGTATCTCTAATCATTGGTCTGCTTAAGCAAACCCAGGAGCGTGTGGACAAAAGAGAAGAGAATGAGAATCCTTCTGCCTGGTTATTTGTTTGTTCCCCCTCGACTTTTGAGCTTTCTCAAAATCATGTGAAGACAAGGTAGTAGCCCTTCGGCATATTTGTCAGAAAGCTGTCAAAAAACCCATCCTGTACATACAGTATGAATGGAACAACTACCTACCCTAGAGGAATCTGAATATTTGGGCTGTTTTCTTGGCGGGTTAAGGGAAACCAACACACCACCATTTGATAAGCACTAGGGCAAGGAAGCTATCTTTGGAGCCTCCATATCTGCAAGCCAGGTACTGAGACCATTTCAAAGCCTTAATATCTCACATGTGTGAGATTGCTGCTGGAAATGCGGACTGTAAATAATTCATACCTCTGGTGGTGTACGTTACAAGGCGCATTCCTGTTGCACAGCTCAGCAGCTGACGATAAATGCTGCAGAACAGCGTGGAGAGGTGACACCCCTTGGCAGCGTGGTGGGTAAACTGTATACTCGGCGCACATTGTTCGAGTTTATGTGGTTGTTGTCAGAGTGTGCCACCCTTTTCAGGGCCGGTGAATAAATCAGTCAATTAATATTATCTGCCCTATAGTTTTCCGCGTCTCCATGAATTCTTGCTGATTATGGAAAGCCTACCCAATCCACCAGCCCAGCGTACGTCCCAGGACAAACATGCAGAGCGATCCTAAGCAAGTTTAAGATCAGTGGGTCTTCCTTCTCAGTAAGCATGTGCTCATCTCTCTCTCTCTCCCGCACACACATATACAGAATATCATTTCGATTACAGTATATCAAGTAATTCTCAAAAACTGCGATTCTGCTGTACTGCAGTAAACGAGAGGTTTTGCCATTGCATTTTTTAGGAACAGGATATATTACCCAAGAAGCCAACACTGCTGCTGTCGTATTATCAAACGTCGATGATTCTTTGTTCCTTACGGTTAACATAGATTCTTTTTTCATTGCTTACAACAGAAATGCATGGTTAACTTCATATCCAAGGAGGAAAGATGGCGGGTCCCTCAGCCATGCACGTGTGGGTGGAAGGAACTGACAATTCTTTGGTTTAAGGGTCCCTTTCCGTTCTCAATGATGAAATGGAGTTATGCAAGGAGGATGACAACATGAGCACAAAGGCACAGGCGTTGGGGGAGTAAAGTATAAATTTGTTTTAATGCCCTGTTGCAGCAAATCCCACTAAACAACTGTAGACAGAGCTCACAAGGGAAGACTCTGGCAGACTTTGGCAGACTTTTGACACTAACTTTGAAAAGGAGAATTTATATAGCCATTAGAAATGATCGTTCTTGAGGGGGAAAGTCTTCTATTCAGCAATATACCCCTAAACACATATGATGAACGCACAGTAGGCATATAAAGAAAAGACACGTGTGTGTGTGTGTTGTGCCGGCTGGGTCCACGAAGGTATCATACAACAAGTGAGGGGCGTTTATTATCTTTAATATTTAAGATAGCCCCTTATGTACAGGGCATTGTTGCTATCCAGTCGAAAGTCTGTCATCAGGATAAGACTTTCGCGAAGACAAGGAAAGGGCTACTGGAGCGGCAGGAAAAATCATGGCAATGGTTTTCCAGAGATGGAGGCTCCAAGTGGTCATATAGTGAATGGACGTCCGGTTGTTGTTGTTTACAGGAATTTATTGTCAACTTGAGTAATCTGAGGGCATCTGAAAAATCGGGGGTGGGTTGCATCGGGGAAGTTTCAAGAAACCATTTCCTGTTTACTTTAGAGACTAGAAAAGTTCTACTTTTTGCCTCTAGCATATGCAAACCTCAGGCGTCCAGGCATTCCCCAGAAAATATTTGGGAGATCATTGAGGGCTTAAAAAAAAAGTTGCAACATTCACTGTACGTTTCATTGGACGTCAAAACGACGTCCAGCATCTCTTCCAGCAGTTACATTGCCAACACCAGATTTTGGCATGACGTGGAAATAATTTTTTTCTGCCGAAATTTGATGCTCATCTCAAAAACAACAACGATAAAATATAAAAACCCATTGCATAAGCGTAATCTTATGTATGGCTGCTCAGAAGTAAGTCTCACTAAATTCAGCGGGGCTTAATCCCTAATAAGGGTGTATAGGGCTGCAGCCTAGCATTCCAATTCTTTATTTGGAGCCAACCAACTTTATTGCCAAGTCAACCTTCTCCTGTTTACCGTAGGTAGGTGCTAAATAGGTGCCTGAGGCTTCCATGGTTTCCCCATAGATTAGCCGGAGAAAGAAATTATAAATGCAATTAAAAAGAGAAAGGCAGAGGAAGGAAGAAAACAAAGTAAGAATTGTTACATACCTGATGGGACACCCTTCCTGCCTCAGCGCTGTTGAATACAACTTTATATAATCAAAGACACTGATTTTTCCCACAGAGGCCTGCTGGTTGCATCGCAATATTCTTTTCCTTAGATGTTTTCCATAGTCAACAACTATTCTGGCATCAGGGTGTGGATATGAATAATTCTATTGTTAGACTTCCGGATACTCTCTTTTATGAAATAATAATAATATTATTATTTTAAATTAAAAAATGAAGTGTGAGAACTCCCAGAGAGAGGAAGAGACATAAAATCTCCCTTGCTTCCTTCAGCTGCCTCTGAAGAACATTGTCGACCAAACGATGCAAAGCGATAAATACCTTCGGAGGTGTCCCATTTGTTGACACAAACAACAAGGCCAAACGGGGGGCCCTCCTTCCCATTGTGACTTTAGAATGAAAGGCTGCCGCCTCTTTTAACTTGGAAATGAACTTGGACTTCCGACCAGACAGGGCACTAAGCTGGAGGAGATATTTTTATTTGTCTGCCTCTGAATCATTTCCTAACGGGTAAAGTGCTCTATTAAAAAGAGTGTAAAATCATCACGGAGAAGTCATCGGAACTGAGAATATATAAAGGGCGCGCGAACACACACACACACACACACACACACACACACACACACACACATACACACCCTCTTTCTGGAACAAGTCCCCCATTTTCCCATAGCCTTTTGTCCTTAAGACCGATGCTTATAGAGAGAGCAGGAGACAGAGTATGCGTGTGTGAGTAGAGGGGGAGTATTGGTGTGTGGGGGGGTGAAAGATGCGAATACTCCTTTAGGAGGAAAGGGGGGCACGCTCTAATGAAGGGGATAGTTGACCTCCTGTATTCCATGCTGTGACTGCCTCCATTCAGTCGCTGCAAAGAACTAGCGCTGCCAGCTGGAAGGAACGTCACATTAGGTTATGATGTGTCAGAGCCTACGACGAAAGAGGTATTTATTTGTTTGTTTATCCCTACCATTCAGAAGCAAGATCATCTTCACTTTCATCTTGGAGGAAGGGAGTGGAATGAGAATAGAAAGGAAAAAAGTTTGAGGGCCTTCCTGAAGAGATAGAGGAAGGAAGGAAGGAAGGAAGGAAGGAAGGAAGGAAGGAAGGAAGGAAGGAAGGAAGGAAGGAAGGAAGGAAGGAAGGAAGGAAGGAATAAGCTACCCTACAGAAAGGAAGGCGAGGAAAAATAGAGGGTGTTTTATGCTTTTTTAAAAAAGAAAATAGATGTGCCATTTCTTGAGGAGTGGGGTGGGAATAGAGACGGCTAAGGGAGATTGAACCGCCTCTATTGCGAAAATTCTAAGGTGGTGGGCTAGAGAAAGGATGACAAGGAACAAAGGAAGACAAGGGAGGAATCCGATTAGTATCATCATAATCACCACCACCACCACCATCGTCAGATAAATAAATGCACTGGTTTCAGCACCCACGAACACGTGTTTTATTGTAATAATAATTAGAGCTCTTCTCATTGCAGCGCCAGGCAAAACAATGAACAAGTGAGCCAGGAGACTGGGCCCCTGTGAAATTCTAGACTTCTGCAGGCCTCCAGGACGTGACATGTTACTAGGAGGGCAGAAATTCACGCCGAGGAATGGCTAAAAGCATGGACTATCCCAACCCATTTCTCGAGGCAATTCCACTCGGTAACGATTTCTTGGGCCCCAACCCGTGGAGGAAGGAGCAGAGGAATGGCGCCTGGATTTTCTGGAGAACCGTCTCTGCCTATGATGTCAACGTTCTCTTGGAAGCCGATGTACTCCGAGGACATCTTAGAAATGTGCTTAGAAGTGAATTGCTGGAATTCACGATGGTCAATAGGGAAAAAATAAGTTGGGGAAATACTGTAGGATGGTGGATGCTTCGCCTATTGTCTCCCATAACTTTGCGTATGAATACACACACTGACCTGCCATTTTCCACACACAACCCTGTGTGCAGTCAGTCCGTTGCGAGGGGGGATTTACAAACTTTCAGAGTCTTCTGCTACACCTTGGAGAGAATCCAAAAACCCTGGGACAATTATATTCATTCAGTTCTGCCGTGAAGGAACCATGACCATTAATTTTCTCCAAAATGGAGCGGAGAAGTTTGCAAAGCTTTAGCTTTGTACTGAACATGTTTGAACAAAAACAGAAGACGAGTCTCTGGAAAAACCAAAGAAAACACATATTTATACACACACAAAGCAAGAAAGGGGGGGTAGAAGAAAGAACGTACAGGACTTGTATAACGTGAGACCGAGAGTTACAATTTCTTGGCTAAATTTGCATTCCAGGGGGGAATTATATGCTGTTAATGCTAAAATATCCCCGTACGGGGCATTCTGTTTTCCCTTGATGGCTCAAAATCTATGATCCTTGCCCAGCATGTTGATGGAATGAGAGTATTCCCTTCCAACCCTATATTTATTATAGGGGCTTTCGTGGCGAGTGACGGGCAGACCCAACAGATTTCCTTGTTGATGGAATGGCTAGAAATGCTAATATAAAGATTACTGTGGGAATCTGTCATGGGGATTCTGCAGCGGTGTGGGGAGCAACTGGTCCGAAAAGCCAAAATTACAGACTATTTATGGACAAAGAAAATTCAGTGGTGGAACCACCAATGGGCTGAAATGCAAGGAAGAATAAAGAGATGCCACAGAAGCCACCAGGGGCAGGAAGATGGAAAGGATACCTATGGTTTGTGTGTGTTTTAAAATGTTTCCTTTAAAATAACAACACATATTACAAATAAATCATTGCACCAGATGGGTATGTTGAGGAAGTTATAAATATATCTGGGAACCCAAGGAGCTACTTCTGGATTGCTGGTCTTCTAGTGCTTATGAAATGTTAACTTCCACAGCTTCCTATTGACTTTGTTGGCTGTGTGAACCCCTTTAAGTATCCCTGTGTAGTTATTCCGGGGGTGCTATCCCCCCCACACTGTTTGTATGCCCTAATTCGCATGAAAATATACTTATATGTCCCCACTGTAGTGAATTAAGATCTACACTTTTAAAAAAAAGTTTTTACCCACAGTTCATACATTAGGGATGCAATCTTATGCCCACTTACCTGGGAGTAGGTACCACTGAACTTAGTGGGGCTTACTTCTGAGTAGTCATGCTTAGAACTGCACTGTAATGCTGCAATCCTATACTTGCAAAAGGAGCAATATACTATACTATATCCTATACTTGCCGACTTCAGTAGGACTTACTTCTGATCAAAGTGTATAGAATTGTGCTATAACTCTGCTTATAAACAGTATATATTTTAGTGGAAACATGTTTATTTCTAATTTCTGTAGGGGTGAGTAGATATATGAATTTGCATCACCGGGTTCTAGCACTTTACAAATGGAAGGTATTGGATTCATGTCTTAATCAGGTCAGGCTGGTTTCTGGACTTTTGACAGAAATATCATACAGCCTGGAAAAAAATCCCTCCAGGTGACAAAAGTTCTCTAACAATAATGTACTGGGGGAAATAAACTTACCGCTCTCATAGACTTTCTGTCTCCTACAATAGATAATACGATCAGTATAGTATGGACAATTGTTCCCAAACAATTGATGGGCTTTGATTTAATTATTTTAAAAATACACCCCTCATTTCCTAAATCAGATCATATACTTTGCAATCAAACTAATAAAGAATTTGGCAGTTGCTTCCTCCTCCTGGTTTCCAATCGGAAATTTATGTTATTGTTCTTATGAAACTTGTTTTCGGCTAAACAGGTTTTTTCACACATAAAGAGTCGGATCCCAGGCATATAGACCAGCAAGCAAGTCCCACTTAATTCTATGGGTTTTACTAGCATGTGGGACTGCAATTTTATACATCGTTACCTGGGAGTAAGCTTTATTGATCAGAGTGAGACTTACTTCACATTATATGTCTACTTCCCTACCGAAAATTCTTCTTCACTTATATTTTTATAGCATTGCTCTCATAGACTGTTCTGATTATGAAACAGGATGTCAATATGTCTACAACATGCACGGGGGAGGCGGTTGGGAGATGTACTCCTTATCGGCAATAACAACAGATACCTGATTCTAATAAAGTCCAGGAAAATTTCTTTCTTTCTTTCTTTCTTTCTTTCTTTCTTTCTTTCTTTCTTTCTTTCTTTCTTTGCATTGGGGCCCTTTTAATATACTGCATCACGGCAAATGTAGTAAACAGAACTGCTCGGTGTTCTTCCCCTGGAGATAGAAGCCTCCTTATGCATTTTTAAGTTAATTAACCCACTAGAATTGACTCCTGCTATCAATCCACAGCTCCGTATCTTAGCAAGATCAGCCCGTTTAAATGAGATACCGCTAAGCAATTTATGAAATGAAAAGCAGCTCAAGACAAGGCAGATAAATGAAGGGGACTCCAGGCCGTGGGATAAACCTGCTGTTTAAGAAATGCAAACCCACCCCACCCCCACTTCCTTTAACACACACACACACACACACACACACACATATTGCGTTTCTTACAAAAGGCTGGATGGATTCATTCCTCTGGCCTTATTTATTTTGCAATTTCCACCGAAGTTTAAAGCCAGTGTTAATTTCCCGGAGCATGAAATGTGCAAATTTTCCTCGAGTTTTCGTCTTTGCGGTTTCTCCCCTTTTCCCTGTCGCAAATGTGCCACAATAAACGGAATTGTAAAACCCCAATTTTAATTAAACCTATATGTCATTGAAATAGGAATTGTAAATGGCCTTGCATTCAATAAATAAATAAATAAATACCGGACGTCTTTTGCTTATTTACTACTTTTCTCCTCCTTACTCAGGAAGCACACCTAAATAAATAAATAAATAAGCAAGCAAGCATCCTAGAAATGAGGTATTTGTTCTGCACGAATTCAAAACCAAGCACAACCCAGTCGTGTCCCTTATTATGGTTACCATCAATCTGTCCATTTCCAGATTGTGTCTCCTCTGCCGTAAGGCAACCTCAGAAAGCTCACTCTCCTCCGGTAGGAAGAGCCTCCCCTCGCTGCTGCAAGCACAGAACTGGGTCCTTTGTTACCGGAGCCACTCTCACCCCACCGCCATCACCCACATTAGAAATCCAGCTTTTCATGCCTTTCTGGGCTGATATTGTCAATTGCCCATATATTGCCCATATATATATATACACACATAGACACACGCACACACACACCTCTATATTTTAATGAGGTATATCTTCTGAAGAACCGGTCACTGGGATGTGAACCATTCTAGACACCAACACCAACTCTTGCAACCAACTCCAGGAACTTGAAGCGTCTTGCTTGTGCTGCTTTAAAATGTGATTTCATCCAGGGTTCCCTAACCTTATTTTGCCTCCAACTTTTTAAAATGACCCCCTTCTCTCCCAACTCCCCGATTCTAGCAATGGCCGTTCCTTTGGATTCGAGGACTTCCCAGCCACTTAGGCACTATATGTGAAGTTCATTCTTTTCTGTCTAGACACTAATTGCGAGCCAGTTTGTCTCTTTTGCCTTGACCTTGGACTTCGGACTGATTTGGTTGCTGTGGCCGAAGAACTTCGGGCTACGGTTGCTTCAAAAGCATGGAGTCCATTTGAAAAGGCAGAACGTTTCCAGGAGAAAACCAAACGTCAGCTAAAGACTTCATTTCTGAAAGCCATTTTCTAGACAGGGTTCTTTGTTGGCGGTTTTTTGGCGGAATTGTCTTAGTTTCCACTTGGACCATGGCAGTTTGATGACGGGAAGATCTAAGAAGCTTGGAGGCAGCAAATGCTGCTGCAAAGAGAGACATTGGCATTTGAGGATTAAAAAAAATATTTAATGTATTTATTTGGGAGAAATTCATACTGAGAGCTCCAAACAGGCATGTTCCCAAACAATGGGCAAATGATGATGATTATTCTAACTGGTGAATTAATATTTATTTAACACATACATTATACTACATGCATTTGGTACTCTTATGTCTTTCCAACAAAACTTAGAGCAAGTGGACCTTCACCTGCCTTTATAATCACATATAGAGTTGTTAGTATTGACGTTCTCAACTGAAAAGAACAACAGGGTTGGTAGAGGAGGATGAGAGTTCCATAAGATTTTTGGCTTATCTTGACCAGTACTGAGGCTTGGGCTGCAATGGGATTTCATTGACTTCCCTTGAACTGAAGCTTACCGACCCTTCTTTGAAAGTATATTGCTTGAAAGTATTGAACTCGGTAAGACTTTTTCCCCCCGCGTAAGCACGCACAGCATTGGCCTGTAAGCTGTGTGCAGGACGGAAGTCTGAACTATTAATTCTTTGCTCCCGCTTCATTAGCACACTATCATCCTCATGTTTGGATGCACTGATTTGTCAAATTTATATTTTGTAATGTGGGGGTAGGGAGGGAAGTGGAAGGAGCCTCTGCTCCTGATGTTCTCCAGTTAAATTTCACATTATTTCAAATGCATGCATCAGAATCTAATCAGGAACGGCCAGTGAGAGGATTGTGAAGGTTGAGGACATGAGTCCCCGAGAAAGTTTGTGTGTGTGTGTGTGTGTCGCAGCCATCAATCTCTGGCAGAGTAGTCTGCTATTCTTCTATTTCATATGTTTAATTATAACCCATCCATCTCCGATCCTGTTTACGTTGTATGATGTGAGTTGCATTTATTGTCTTTCACACACACACACAAATCAACATTGAGAACATTATATCTCTCTCACACACAAACTTTCAATAGTAGGCATTGTTGCTGCGATATTTACTACTCAAGTATTAAAAATTAATAACATAATATCATAATCACAACCAGTCCCTTTAAAACATCCCCAGTTGGTTGAGCACGAAAGATTAAGCATTATTGGGTTGGACTCATACAAGGAACAGATCCCATAAAACGTCGAAACCTTTTGGAGGCATCTATTATATTATTGCGAGGTGGCGGATGGTATTCTTTCTTCCTCTTTTATGCCCCAAAAGCAGCAGAAAACTGATCCTCAACAAAAAAGAAATAGAGAAACATCCCTCAAAGAAACAAAGGATGAGTTAAAGATGTCATATATGTCCCTTCTGTGGGAAATTATATTTTTAATAATTAGAATAGAAGCTAAAGCGATTATAGTGAGCAGGTATGTGTTGATCTTTTGTTTAAGCAAACAAGGGGTTAAAATTTCACATACCTTCTTCTGTGAAAAATGAGATCCTGTACTTTGAAAGAAAAACATACACACAATTCTATTGAGCAAATGTATCCGCTGATTTTTTTTTATTTTTTATTTAGCAAACAGATATTAATCTCCCCATTCACTCATGAGACTGAAACAGACTGAGAGAAAATCAATTTCCTGGGCGATAAATGTCCAGATTCCTTACTTCCCGTAAGATCCAATACTTGATTCCCAGAAAGAGAAGATGCAGGGGAGGGGTGGGGAGAGAAGAAAGCCAGACAGACAGCAAGCGAATGTTAAGAATTAGAAAAAGAAGCGCCCCCCAACCCCCACCGCTCCAGCTCACTTGCTCTAGTCCGTCATTTGGTCTTCTCTTCTAAAATTTGAGCTTCTCTCATTTTTGGTGCGCCTCTTCAGATGGCCACTATTTTTTCTTTATCAGATAAATAGGCTGCTACCTGCCACCTTGCTTTATATCATATCCCTTGTCATTACAATTTCTAGGTTTTCCTCACCTTTCAGCCTCCCAGCTACCCTTCCCTTCTGCGGTTCATTGATCTATAAGACACCAGGCTCCTGGTCAATGCTATATAGCGAGAGAACATTATATATATATATATATATAATTGGTTTTCTGAAGTATATTATTCCTATCATTAGTTTTATATTTAATTCTGAGGATATCTGAAGGCACAAAGATTCTAGCATGGCATATCCCAATCTCTTTGTGTCGGCCGAATTTTAAACACCCACATTCCCCTTATTTATTTCCCCACGCTCTTTACAATCAATGGGTGTCTCCCTTTGCCTTTAAGGATTTCTGTTTCTGTCGCGGAGAGATAACCAATGGGAGCTCGCCGCTCTCTTCCCCAAGCCAAGAGGAACAAGGTGATAGGACTGCCGGAGGGTCACATGGCCGAGCTAACTGCAGCGAGAGCTATTTACAGGTCACGTGGCCCGGCGGATTTCTTAATGAACCGAACCCATCCCGCTGCCTCTGCGCATGCTCCTGCGTAAACAATATGTTGGGGAAATTAGGTGTCTCTCTTTGGGAAGTCGAGTTTTAAAAAGCTCGGGCAGACCATGATATGACGACTTCACTGATCTTGCATCCACGCTGGGCGGATACCTTCATGTACGTGTATGAGGAGAACCCGAATGAAAATAACCAGAATAAAATCCCAGCAATGGAAGGGCTAAGTGGGAACTGCCCAGCGACCCACTGCAGGGATTTAATCAGTCACCCGGTATTGGGTCGTCATTCCAGCACCATTGGGACTCACCAGGGTTCTGTCTACACGGATATACCTGCTCCAGATGCCGCCAGGCAGTGCCCCGCGCCACCAGCCTCCTCCAACGCCACCTTGGGCTATGGCTATCCTTTTGGAGGCAGCTACTACGGATGCCGATTGTCCCATTCCCACAACGTGAACTTACAACAGAAGCCTTGTTCGTACCACCCAGCTGAAAAATACCCCGAGCCCAACGGCTCCCTCCCCAGCGAAGAACTATCCTCAAGGGCCAAAGAGTTTGCTTTTTACCCGAGCTTTGCCAGCTCCTACCAGGCGGTTCCTGGTTATTTGGACGTATCAGTGGTTCCAGGTATCAGTGGCCACCCAGAACCAAGACACGACGCGCTGCTTCCCATGGAAGGATACCAACACTGGGCTCTTTCTAATGGTTGGGACGGGCAGGTCTATTGCTCGAAGGAGCAATCACAGTCTACTCATCTCTGGAAATCACCTTTCCCAGGTAGGGCGCTCTTGAGATCGACTTCTGTGCTTTTTTGCTCCGGCATGATCGCGTGCATATGCTATATCTTTAACCGCCCAGGTAAAATAGGCTTTGGGACGCTTGCATGGGCACGTATGGGGAAGAAGGTGAAACAAAGCAGCCGGCTCTCATATCCAGATACGTACCTTGGAGCTCCAGGGTGCTTTCGCAGCCAGTTTGGCAGCTGCACTCCTGTGTCTGTCTGTGTATGTGCGTGCGTGCCCCTCCTTCCCTCACTGAGTTGGCTCCCTTACCTGGATCTCTATCTTTTTCTTTTATTCCCCCCCACCCCCCGCGCGCGCTTTGAATATTTTAAATTAAATTTCAGAACATAGGAAGAGGTAGCATCTCTCTCCCTCTCTGTCTCTCTCTCTTTCTCTTTACTAATAAAGGCTGGGCTTTTCGGAAAGGTACAGTAAATCATATTGCAATTACAGAAGTAGCTGTCAAGTGACATGAATCTTACAAATGAACCTTGTAAGACGAGTGGGGAGAGAACGAGAAATAAGGCGATGCTTTTGCCTCTGGTTAGAAATCTGGAATGAGTGACAGCCTGCGAGTAACCCTGAAAGCTGGGAGTGCTCCGGGCTTATCTTATTGCTTTACCACTTAGAACAGGGAGGGAGGGAGCGAGAGGGAGAGGGAGAGGGAGAAAGATGAAAGACCAACGGACGTCTCCTTTGCTCTTGGGGTCCCCACCTTGTAATCAATAAGCAGGCCCCTCTTAATGATTCGAATGGATGGATTGGAGCGAAGAGATTAAGATAAAGTAACCGGGGAAATAAATAAATAAGGGGGTGGGGTTAGGAGGAGAACACACACACACATTTATCTTAGGAATACTGGAGAGGGGATGCCCCATCGGATAAGACAGGGCTTGCCAACAATGCCTGCGCAGAGCGTTGCATGATGGGTTTTCCCTTTCCATGGGAAGAGGAATCAGAGTGTAGCGAGAGAAGGCCTATCTAGATCTTAACCGTGTTGCAGCCACAACATATTGGTGTCAGAGCTTGGAAGGGTCGATGGCAGGGGGAACGTGCCCACCCCGCGCTTTTTCTTTTTCTTTTTTTTTAAAAAAGAAGGCGTTGAGACTTCTTTGCGGAAGCTGGAGGGAGGGTTCGGCGAGTGGGAGAGAGAGGTCCATGGGATTCCTAGCATGAGATGACTTTCCCCATCTCGATTGCTTTCACCCGCCTGGCTAAAATGTAGTTTAGGTTGGAAGGACCTGCTCCGTGAGCTACTATTGCTCGGGAGGAAGGTGGAAGACGTCGTAAATGAACTTCTCTTCTCTCTCCCCCCCCCTCAATCCGCCCCATTTCCTTATTTATTCTGATCCCATTTTTGTATAGCCCTGATAATATTATTAAGCCCCCATACACCAATTCCCAAACATTGAGAGGTGTGTGAGAGACAGCGCGCTCGCAGTAGTGTGAACCACAATTTTGTCTTGCTTTCCTATCCTTGGGCCTTAATAGGATTCCCAGTAAATGTTGCTTATATAGACACTTCTTAGAAACAAAGGAAGAGCAATCGCACGGAGAAGTGTGTCTTCAAAATCAGTTCAGGCTGTTTCTTTATTTTATATATGTTATGGAAGAGACCGGCTGGGGTAACTGGAGAGATTTTCGCTTTGCTTCGACAGAGATCCCCTCTTTTTCCCGTGTTTATATTATTATTCCGCAAACCACTCTTATTTCGTATCGAGTCTTAAGCCTGCATCTTTAGATCAAGAAGCCATGGGAAGAGAGGGACTTGATGCTCAAGTGATTACAGTTAATCATGAAGAATTGGCATAGACAGCCTTAGCATAAGGGGCTATTAAGGAGAAGACTGAATGCATTAAGGGAGATGAGAAAACATTGATTCCCCAGTCTGTTCTGGTCCAGGAGTAGGTAGAGGTAACATTTCTCAACAGCGTGGGTACCGTCAAAAAAGCCGCTGGGCCCTTTTATTTTATTTAATGCCTCTACCATAAGCGACAAAGGATGTGGAAAGGCTAGTTCAAGGTCCCTCAAGCTTGCAGATGGTCCTTGTGCTGCATAGATCAATCAGTGTGGAGCGTCTCTAGAACAACACAGACGCGCGCGCTCTCTCACACACGGCTGCTCCCCCTCACCAAGTCCCCTACCCGGATCCTACAAGCTAGCATAATTAATGAGGTCGCCTAGGCTATCAGAGGATCTGCCTTTTAAAACGACAGATTAAAATTGACCGGATGCTTAGAAGGGGAGTGAGGAGCTGAAGGTTAGATTCTGTCTCCAATTTTTACTAATTTTGGAGCTAACGTTAAGGGTGCTGTGCTTGCGAAATGCCTGATCCGTGACCTTGGTGCTCCTTCTTTATATCTGTCCTGGACAAATATCGCTTGGAATAGTAGCAGCCCCCCCCCCCAATGCTAATATATTAATACTTTGCTCAGCCAGCCAGCCAGCCCATCCCTGTCCCAGCACCTCCCGCTCTTTCTTTCCCTCGGTCTTTCCTCTTCACATCTCCCCCTCTTCCTCTAATTTATATCCTTTTCCCCACACGCATACAAACTCATTTTCCTTATTTCTCTCTCTGTTCTCTCCATAATGTCTGGCACAGACATTGTCCAGTTAGTTTACCAGATGCTGTTTAATGTAACATACACCCTCTCTCTCTCTCTCTCTCTCTCTCTCTCTCTCTCTCTTTCTCTCCTTTCACGTTCTCTCTTTCCTGCTTTTTTTTCTTTCCTGTTCTCCTCATCTTTACAGATGTGGTACCTCTCCAGCCCGAAGTGAGCAGCTACCGTAGGGGTCGAAAGAAAAGAGTCCCCTACACGAAAATCCAGCTGAAAGAATTAGAAAAGGAATACGCCGCCAGCAAGTTCATTACCAAAGAGAAGCGAAGAAGGATTTCGGCGACCACTAATCTTTCCGAGCGCCAGGTCACTATCTGGTTTCAGAACCGCAGGGTGAAAGAGAAAAAAGTCGTTAGCAAATCTAAGACACCTCACCTTCACGCTACCTGACAAAGAAATCTCTCCGGAGGGGGGAAAAGATAAAATTAAAAAAGGAAGGGGGAGAGAAACAAACAAACAAATACAAATATTTATCTGGTAAATTTGTATAAATAAGAACATGCATTCGAACTCTTTGAATAATCTGATTATTTAAAAACACCAAGGCGGAGGGGGCGGGCATTAAACCGCCATCTTCGGTTTATTTTGTCCATGCATTGCCGTCTCGAACTGTGAATCCGGTCGCCCTTTTTAAACATTCATTTTGATATGGTTTTCAATGTGCACATTTAGCAAGGAGGGGGGTGGAGAAAGAGGGGAGGGGAGAACACACACATACAAATATGTAGATTTGCTACGTTGGAATCCTGAATGTTATTTTGTAGCTCTGTATTATAGTCCAAGCCTCTCCCCTTGCAGCTGAACAAAGATTTTCCATTTCTTTGGCTGTTTCTGTCTCTGATGATGTAAAAATAATAATAATTAAAATTAAATAGATAAATATATATATATAGAAATAGATATATATATATCTGTGAAGAAGGTATTGACAGCGGATCCAGCGAAGAAATCCTAGATTTCTTTTGTTTGTTTGTTTTAAAACGTGGACCTTACAAAAATAATGAAAAATAATAATAAGGCTGCTACCCTGAATGTTTTGTTGTTGCTGTGTTCCTGATATTAGACCATATTGCACGCCAACAATCTGAAGTCACTTCTGAATTTAAAGTGACACTGTGGCTGTGTAATTCCTAGGGCACGATCCAGCCGAATATTGTCACTTCCAGATCGGCTTGATTTTCATAGCGGGGGCAGGGAATCAAGTTTGGGTATAAATGGGATTTCCAAGTCTTAATGCTGGAGGATCGTGTCTCTAATTATTATTATTATTATTATTATTACCTTTAATTTTCTGGAATATGTTCTCACTGAGGTTGAGTTGTTGTTGTTGTTTGTTTGTTTGTTTGTTTGTTTGTTTGTTTCCGCCAAAAAGCCTGGAATGTTTATTCTCCATCGACAGTATGGAAAGTGCGCGACGTTGCTCTGTTGTTGTCCCCCCTCACCCCATTATCAGTCACTAAAGAGCAGTCAGTGTTCTTTCTCCATGTTAAAGCGATCCATTTTTTTTAAAGAAAAAAATGTCTTGTATATGTATATAATGTGGTGTCCGAATGGTATGTACTGAATGCAGAATACATTTCTTAAAAATAAATCTCTCTCTTTCTTCCCCCCTCCCCTTTTTTCTGCCTCGGAAAACTCATATGGCTAGCTGACCTTATTTTTTGATACTAGGAGAACTGGGGAGTTGATATCACCGCCACCCCTCAATTATTTAAGAAAGGTCCGATCCGGCTTTTTCCAGAAAGAAAAAAAAGAGGGCTCAGATTCTCACATTGCTTCCTCAAGAGTAATTCCATTGTTGCCAATAGGACTACTCCAGGAGGAAAGCATGCATCGAGAAGGCTTGCAGTGCAAACTGGGTTGGTTTTTCAACCCAGGTTTGTTTGTTTTTTGGTTTGATGGTTTGTTTTTTATATAAAAAACACATTTAGATGACTGACTTATAAGTGGATCACATACGGGTCCCGGCCTGTTCCTCCCATGTACAGCCGACTGAAATCTACTGAGATAAAGGTGATGCGATGAGAACACTTGCAGGGAAATGAGAGAGAGGGAGGGAGAAACTAACGTGGATATTCTAACATTTTTCATAGGAGGTATTAAATATGTTGTGAGGTGTGCTTAGAAGACTTTCAAGGATTGTTTCAATTACCGGACTGAATAGCTGGGACGTGAGATAGGAAAGGGAGCCGCACGCAGATGGAGCAGCGCACCTCATTGAGAGGGGCTGTAGCAAGCGAAGCTTGCATTGACTTCATATCTTTATGGGAAATTACTTTGCTGAAGGACCTGTAAACCACCCGACCTTGCCCTGCCACAGAAAGCTGTACAGTATTTTGAAAAGGTCTCCTTTGCCTCAACGAGTTCAACTACCGTCTCCTGAGAGCTGTTGCAGCCCTGTGCGTCCTCATTCCGGAGACGCTGGGACTGGTTTTCGAATAAGAGGCAGGCGGTCTACTCGGCAGTAAGTCCCATTGAGCCCAGTGAGATTTGCTCCCTGTTTAGGGTGTGTATAGGATCGCAACCAGAGTGCTCAGCAGAGCAGGGCTCCAATCTTCTTATATTCTTACTTGCGAACAAATCCGGTGGTACCCGGTGGGATTTATTCCTGAGTAAATACCCGTAGGGTCGAGCTGGAAAGATCCTGATTTCCAAAAGTGCATCTGCTCTCAGTTAGCGCTAAACCTTGCATATTAAATAAGTAAGGATCAAAAAAGCTCCTTTGAAATCCAAAGATTTCTTAAATCCAGTCTCAGTAGTTACTAGTTTTGTTTCCTTAGGCAAGACCTACCCTCCTTAATATTTGTTCCAATTAATTACATCGTAAAATTGTCAGCGGCAAACGCTTTGAAAGCGATGTAGGCTAAGCCAATGTTGGTTTTACATACATTGAGTGCCTATGGAGTCACCGATGTCCCGTACAACCGGTCCTGAGAGTGTTCTCTGTCGCTAACAGTCAAGTGCAGGCGGATAGGTAGGAAGGTAGATTCGAGCATTTTTTACAAGATATCCTAAGATGCTTTTTGAATGTGTTGCGTGTCCTACAGGATCCCTTCCTGGCCACGATCCTGTGTACTGCTATGCTCACTTTTCAGTTCCCTTAAAAAATCTATGTGGATCAAGCTCCCCCAACACTGCCGGGTTGTGATCCATTGTCTGCAGTGCAAAGGACGGTTAATAAAAAGAAGGGGGGCGCACGACAGGTTAATTAGGTACCTAATATCCTAAACCTTTGTTATGTGAAGACGATTCAGAGTGAGTTAAATGCCGTGTGTGAATCTTACGGGACTTGTTGCATCCAAGTCCTAATTCTGTTTACTACTAGCAGGAAAGCCGGACCAGTATCAATGTAATGCATTTCCAAGGACGTATTCACAGAATGATGGCATTAGGCGCTTAACTTTCTGCAAATTAGGCCCAAGAACATATGACCTCTTCCGCCAACGCACAGTAGACTCTTCGGTGCCCTCTAATGATCAGAACCTTATAAAATTATTGCATATATTGAACAGCGTATGGATTGTCTACTATGTTTTATGGAGGCCCACCACACTCACAACAAGTAAAGATGGCCAAGAGAAGACTGGGTTGGATTCTCATTTCCCCTCTACTAAAATCAAATAGGCCCTGAATTCAACTCATCCAATCTGTTGTGAACTCTTAAATTTCCGAGATCTTCCCCACCCCTCACCCCGCTTCCGCCTTCTTCATGTTCTTGGTACGTGGTGTAGAAGACTCTTAAGACAACCCTTTCTCTCTTTCTGGTTTTGAAGAGAAATGCACTGGACACGCCCTTCCCGTCTTAAATATAGAAACTATAAATATTCACCCGAGTTGGGTCCTTTGGCGGTTGTTTTTTAAACCCAGGTAGAAGGTGAAAAATAGATCGGTTCAAGTTTCCTAACCTCAGCTGGGATTTGGGGTTTGACAATGATAATAAAAAATCTGGAAATATATATGGGCAGGCACCCCTCCTGAGTTTGGGAGATCTAAAGATATCGCTCTGTTCAAGTCAAGTCCGATTAAGATAGAATACCATGACTCTCCTCGTATGGAATTCAGTCTCGTCTGGCCCAGTTTAGTCAGTTATGACCCCTGGACATGGACAAAGAGTTCTTATATCAGGGTCTTGCTATGGGGTATCTGAATTGCTGCTTACTGAAGTTCCATTACCTCTCCCTCTTCCCACAAGTCCACGACTCCATCTTAAATGCATTGATAAAAAAAGTTCCATTTTATTCCAACTGAAAATTATTCTCTTTAGGAATATGCCAGTTCATGGGATTAAACTATGCTGTGTTTAGCTGGAGTACATCGTGCCCCCGCCACCTTTTTTTTACAGGCAAGACCCATTGATTTTCAAATAATACCGGTATGCTTTTGGACCCCCTTAACCTAAGCAACTGAATCTACTATTGATATAACCCAAAAGCAATTGATTGCAGACCCAACCTAAACTTGGTGACTTAAGAGCAAGCCAATAAGCCTAAATATACTTCCATGGGATGAAGTTGCGATGGAGACAGTGCAAGGCGTTCAGGCGGTACAACAGTTGATTTCGCAACCCCTTTAAGCCTAGATATTGAGATAGCGACGCCATTTTGTCTTCAGTTTCCACTAATATCTCGACTGAGGTCTCTTTTTTAGCTTAGCTGGCCTGTACATCGGACTGTGTATCTGCTTAAATCCAACGATTCCAGTTTAACTAAGTTGTGCATATAAGAACTGCTCGTTACTTTCAAGTTTCAGACTTGATTGCTTCATATTGTGAGTTGGTTATTGTTGTCGGCTTGTTCCCTCTTCTTATGTCTGAAAGAAAGCGCTTTATGTCTAAACACAATAACAACAGCCAAATAAAGAATTCAAATTGGGAAAGAGAGCAAAATGTATCATATTTCAACATCTCCCCCCCCCCCGCAAAATACGAAACTTTTGTAGTTTCTCTGAGCTCCTGGTGAAATTTAGTTTTTGTTTGCTTTATTACATACAGATTATATACCGCTAGATTGTAAGAAAATATCTCGAAGCGGTTTACAAACGTATTAGATGGCTCTTCTATCCTCCGTCCCCTCCAAGTTAATAGGAGGGCGTGAGGCAACGGCATTAAGTGTTGCCCATCAAATTCTGCCCGAGTTCTTGAAGCTGATTTATCCATTTCTACTCAGAAGTAAGACCCACTGAGTTCACTGGGACTCACTCCTAGGTAAGCTTGTCTACCATTGCAGACTCTGTTAAAACTGGTTTCCACTTCATTCTGCAAATTATTTAAAGGGAAGTTAGCCCCCTAAAACCTTTCAAAATAAATGATCTTTTGAATGATGAACTGGGAGTTCAGACCCATTGACTGAAGGAATAAGCAACCCAATTCTATGTGTGCTTACTCGGAAGCAAATCCCCAGTGATTTCCGTGTGGCTCACTCCGAACCATGCGCAGGATTGCAGCCTTAGGCTTTGCATGCTGTGGGTTTCGATTAACGTATCTCCCTTTAATGTTAACTTCGAAGATATATTTAAAGGCACCCTTACTTCCACCTAAGTATGTTGAAGATCGGGATTCGACTCCTACCAACTTCACACACTAGCAGGTTGGCAGATCCAGTCGCTCCTCTTCAGATCTTGTTGAGCACTTTGCTTTGGGTTAAGTTGAGAAGGACACAGGGCAGCATCCCTGGGTCCAGCCCCGTGCAATTGGAGGGGTGGCAACTCTCTCCATCCTACTTCACTCAAACCCGAATCGCTATCTGTTCGATCCAGGCTAATTGGAAAGGGGCTTCATTGATCTTTCGGAGTTCATAATAACTCGAGATGTTACAGCCAGAAGAGGACTCTTGGCATCTTCCAGGCCATTCAATAGCATCCCCTAGATGGGAATCGGATCTTCTGTGTATTGCTCTCTCCCCATATTTACTGAACTTAAACACACCCACCCACACCCAATAATTTTAAATGTACATCTGTGATCTGCATAGAAATGTGTTGTGTCTTGGACTAGCCTCGAGTTTTCTTAGCTTTGGGAGGCCCACTTCGTAAAACTCTCTCGGCACCTCTGTATACCCATGTTTATTACCTATATAACAACTTAGGTGACCCCTTGAGAGTATCTCCCGAAGTGGAGTCAACGAAGGGCTTGAGCAACAATGTCTTTTAAGGTGCTGCAGAATGGTGTTGCTTTGAATTGTACCAGAACTCACCTCACCTCCTACCGCATCCTAAGTGTCGCAATCCGGAGAAGAGTTGTAGGAAAGTGATCAATGGATGAAGCCAGAAACCATTCATTCTGAGGGCATCGAAGTGCGTACCAGAATCACCAGCACCAGGCACATTGGCTGCTGACTTCAAGGGAATATGGACGTCTAAAGAGTCAATGTACACAAATGAAGAAACTTTTAAAAAAATATTAAAAGGGCTTGGAATAAAGCGTCTGCTCAGGCGCACACACGCATTCTCCTATAGGTATATATGTTTGTCTGTCTCTGTTTGTCTCCATCCATCTATCTACCCTTCTATCCTTCCCCTAATAAAAGAGATACCTTAAGGACCAGGGTTCGAGGAAATCAAAAGATTTCTGCATCATGTTATGGTACCATTTTAGGTCCGTTTCCGCCATTACTTTTCTCAGGGCTGTATAAAGTTTACTTCCTCTTGTTCTCCTTCCTTCTCTAAACTTTAACAGGCACCTGTGATCGTAAAGAAGCACTCGTGTCTCTACAACCTTCACCATCTTTGGGGAGGCAGAATTGGTGAGGAAGAAGAGGAAGGTGAAAATATATTGTAAAAAGTGAAGCCTAGTCTCCGACAATCCTGCCAGTAAAATTGATCAGTGCTGTGGGCCTGGAACCTGTTAGTAATCTAATTAATGTACTTGCACCCCAGAATTCTCAACCTTTTGGGGGTGGGGAGTTAGGAGGCGGGGTTGTCAGTGGATTTCACAGACATGGAAGATGGTCTTGTTTTCCCTCTCCTTCCCATTTCTCCCTGAATTCACAGGGGCCGTCCACCGTCCACCTTGTGCTGAGTAAGTTTGTTGGTCGTTGGTGTTGGATGGGAACGCTATAACGTCACTGCTGGGCTAGCCTTGACCGTGACTATGCGGCCTATTTGACCTTGACATCACGAGCTTCGCGCATAATACTCAACAAGGCTAGAGCCTTGATCTTCCTGCAACAACTCAGGACTTGATCTTCTAGCAGCAACTCAGGGGCTGATATTCTCCAAAGTGTCCCTTGCTTCTGTTTACAGATAAACAAGGTGTCATTTCAAGTCTAGACAGACGGCCTAATGACCAACAATAAAGACTTGAAAAGGAAGCTTCCCAGGTTTAGCCTTTTCTTTCCTTTGTATTAAGTGCTTTGAGTAGCTTCTTAACTATGGCCTTTTATAGTAAAAGGCGCCCCCTCTTTCCGCCATTTTCCCATTTCCTAGTCATGTATCACTTGCACTTGAAGTTGTTGTTTTTTAAAGTTTTTAAAGTTGCTGTTTTGTGCGGAGGGAGGGGAAGCTTGCTCTCACACCAAGCTATAAGCTGAGGTAAGTTGCTAAATTGCTGTACTCTTCATCATATTCCTTCCTTCGTACCCTCAGTCCAGGAAATTACATTTAGAATTGTTTTATTAATAAAAGAGGATGAGATACGCACACCATACCAGTGAAGTAAAACGATCTGTTCCATAAATCCATAGATCTATTAGAGAGAGAGAATAAGAGAGAGAGAGTTGCCTTAGATTGCTTTATTTTGTCACCCTTTAACAAAAGTTTGAGAAAACTTTTGGACATTGAGATCCACAGTTTTCTGCTTGGAAGTGAGCCCAATTGAGAGCAATGAGATTTATTTCAATGTATTTAGAATTAAATTGATTTCTCTGCTCCATAAAAGCACATTGCACATCAAGGCAGGACGATATACAGATGTAGATAAACATCCCTGCAAACAAAGGAAACCCTTATAATTATTTTGTCTTCGCCTTCTATGGGATATACTTTTGCTTCACTGAAGATGCAGGCAGTTGTTTACCTAAATCCAGCAGGAGAATGATAGCCTCTGCTGGCAGTGTTGGGGAAATTGTAGCTGCATCATAAGCATTTAACTCTTCAATGCACAGAGAGACTCTATAGACGGAACTTCTAATTTGATTTCAAAGTCCATGCAAAACGCTTTTAAATCTAATTTTATACATGCTTTCCAAAGGATTTACTCTCTCTGCATTTCTTTTGCTTTATCTATTTCATTCTGTTATTCCCTTCCATCTTTTCTCCCCGTCTGCATTTCATAAGAACTATCCAATTTGATCTATTCAAGCTTTCACACTCAGATAGCTAAAATAGAATAATTTCCATAAACATTGGTGGTCCTTATCAACCTTTAGAGACCACTTGTAAGGTCCACTCTTAATAAATATATTATGTTAGTCTCAAAACGGACATTTTAAAGGATGGAATGAAATACATGCGATGTCAGTAGATGGTCTGAGGTGCTGTTTATTTTTTAATTTTAATTTTAGCCATTCAATTAAATTAGGATTGCAGGCGGAGTGTGGGTTTTGCCTGATAACAAAAGAGAAGTTGAGACTATGTCAATTGGGTGTTAAAAAGGAAGCGGGGGGGGGGGGAGAAGGCGGTATACTTTTTATGTTGGGGAAAGGAATTTTCCACTAGAAGGTTAAGTTCAATTGTATTTTCTTGCGGCAACTGCCAGGTCTTCCTAAGTCCATTTTTAATGTAATTTTAAACAACATTTTGAGGAATCAGGTATAGGATGGCACTATATGAACTTGCGAGGGTTTTAATAGGGAGAAGCTTAGGCGGTGGTAAAGAGCTGCTGGAAGCAGAAATCTAAAAATAAGGAAAGTGAAAAGTTGAGGGCATAGGGAGTATAATCAGTGTGTGTGTGTGTGAGAGAGAGAGAGAGAGAGAGAGAGAGAGAGAGAGAGAGAGAGAGAGAGAAATATATACTTTATTGCAGATCTTAGAATGTTGAAGATAACATTGGAACAAAGCTTTGGAAAGAGTCGAATGGGAAGAGCGAGCTGTCCCCCCCACCCCAGTGAGGGTCTTTTTTCTCTCTGTCTCCCTTTCTCTCTCTCTGGCAAGAGCTGGTGTTCTTTCAAGACAGTCATTTGCATAAGATGTAGAGCCCATTTAATACACTAGACAGTGACCTTGAACTGGCTCAAGCGCCATCTCGGCTCGGATTCGACTTTCTGTGAGCACCCCATTTTCAAAGGATCATTAAAGGAGCGTTCCGCTGGTTCTGCAGAAATATCCAAAATGCCTTTAGATCGAAGACAGGCGCCTCCAAAGACGATGGGGGGAAATTTCGTAAAGTAGGAGAAAGTAGGAGGAAACATTTCTCTCCTACTTAACGTTATGCCTTCATGGTAGATTTTCAGGCCTGTTAGTATTAATTTCCCCCCCTCGGTAGCTACTGCTGTTGTTGAATGTCTGTATGTCCTGGGGGGGGGGTTAGGGGGGAGGTCTAGGGTATTTGATGTGATAGTATTTTTTTAAAAAAAAAATAAATCCGATGTGAACATAGAAATGCATGGGTCTGGGTCCCTCTGGGGGGGGAAACGCATCCCTGAATCCCCCAAGAAAGAGTCTGGTATGTATATTCCCTCCAAAAGAATATATTCCCCCCCTTCCTCTTCTAAATTAGTAATATAAATTATTCATGAAGAAGCCTTAGCCGAGTCTTTAGAATGTTTTATTTTAAGGACCGCAGTAAAGTAATTACATTCTCTTGCTGCAAGTAAACCGGGTGGATTAAAAAAAAGAAAAGAAAAGACAACAATAACCGTCAGATTATTATTATCATCATTATTTTCCCACCGAAATGGGCATCCTTACTGGCAATAAATAGATTATCACAGAAAACCTGGAGACTTTAAACACCGTCAAAGAGACTCTCCCTCCCACCCACCCCCACCACCGCTGCCTCTTTTGGACCTCCGACATCATTTATTCCAGTGTGAACCGCTGCAAAGGGTGCAATGAGAAAGGGCGGTGTTTCCGAATAAAATAATACTAATAAAGCTTTATCATTGTTAAAGCGGCCAGAAATATATCAACGTGTCACGCTGTGTACCTGTGAACCTGCTTTCCCTGATGTTATGGGCTGCGGTCTTGACAGAGTCAACCGGCTGCTAGCCCACTGAATTCAACAAGAGTTGAAAAGGTCTAGCGGTGGACACGGATGCAGCCCGCAAATAGAGCTAAACCGAGAGATACCACCAAGGTTTTTATTCTTGGGTTTTAAGATGGTTCGAGACTTGCTGCCAACGAGAATAATCTGGGGTTCTTTCTCTCTCTCTTTATTCTTGAGAGGGTGGGGCGTTATCTCATAATATAGAAACGACACGGTGTTCTTGGATGGAAAACCTTGGTGCCTCTGCAACTATTGTTATCTCTTCCCCTCGCTGTTAGAGCGAGTGAAAGAAGGATTAAAATGTCTCCGCGAGGCTAAAGTTAATGTTCCGGTATCGATAAGAGAACAAAGCCACGAAGACTGCTAGAGAATGTAAGGTAGAATGATTAAAACAAAGAACGATCATTATTATTTTTCTAAAAGAGGTCCAAATTTATACTCGATCTGCAGCGATCAGGCGCTTGCTGGCTGTAAAACGGTTGACTCCGTCAAGAGATATGCACTATCTCCATTTAAAACCAAAGAAGTGCAAGGAACTGCACCTGATTTTTTAAAATAATAATAATAATAATGTACTAACCTTAAGTAATGACGGGTTTAACAGTGTTTAGCCGGGTACAAAGCTCTCACTTTAAGGTACGTATCTGCCCGAAAAGAATGCCAATTACACATAGGTGTATGAGGAGCATGTTGGAAGGGAAATTTGGGGTATTAGGAAGCTGGCCCTTTAATAGAACTAGGAAAGAAAAGTGTTTATTTGATTAACACGTGATTTCCCCCTTCCTACATAGCTGGCAGAGCTAAAGTACGGAGCGTGTCGGGAGAAGGGGGAGTAGCCATTAATGTAAAGGAAGACCCGGGGAATGTATTCCGAGGGATTTCAATAACACCGGGGTTTTGCGCATCAATATAGGGGGTAGGTTGCTATTGTTTAAATAAAAATTAAAATAAAGGTATGTAGCTTTCCATTCCTCATGTTGGTTTGCTTATATGGGGTAGGGTGTCGAGGGTTTGGTGCCTTTGACAAGACCTCCGATAAATCAGTTTTTACGTATACATGAGTATTTACGGTAATTTGTCGTCGGATTCTGTAGTCTTGGAAGTTGGTAACAGAGAAAATTCCTCCGATCTTCTTTTTGGGGGGGCGGCGTGGGATGGAGACCCCATAAATATATATACCCTCCCTTTCCCATAAGATAACCTCTCTCCCCTTTGTTCTCCACGAAGCTTAGTTCTGATCATTCCTAAATAGGGATTGCCTTTTAAGGTTCCTTTCTCAAAGCGAGATCTCTCTGACACAGTATATCGGATTTCTGAAGAGGACGCCCCCAGCAGTCTATTTTCTAGACAGAACCAGCTCTTATTTTCGGGGTGCTGCCCTCCCTCCTCTAGCTCAGAGCTTTAGAAAGGACCGATTCCTGCCACTTTGAGTGGGTACTAATTGAAGGTCCGCTAACGCGTTCTCCTCACTGTTATTTCAGGTGAGCGGAGCGGATAAAACGACGCCCCCCCCCCGCCAGTTCCCTTTGTTTTAATGTGTCTAATTTTCATAAGGGTGACCATTCCTTTTTAAAGCCCTCAGAAATTGGCCGTGGCAATGTTTGCACACCCACCCACCCCCCAGAAAAAAACACACACACAAATTCACCCTAATTAGGCTGTTGGATTGCTTTTAATAAATAAATAAATAAACAGATTTTGGGGGGGGGGAGGCGGTGCAGAAACAGAAGCGACCCGCACTCCGCCCTGTTAAAGGTGGAAATGTTGAAGAGATTTAAAAACTCTTTCGCCCGATCATCTGTAAATATGAGCCTGTTGCGGTTAGACTCATTCGTCTCCTTAAAGAGCCTGTAAACTTTATATGACACAATATCTAATAGTAATTTATTGAGAGATATTGTAAATTTCAACTGTTTTAGTTAATAAAGGAGCTAATTAATGAGAAAATTGCTTAATTTTGCCAGCTGTTGAAGGGACCCTAAAAGCAGCTGGGGGAGAAGGGTGTCATTTCTTTAAAGTGAGGGGGGGATAATATTTTTATTTTATTTTTTACAGTGCTTTGGGTTTCTCAGGCCAGTGCTTAAAGCCCGTTGTTTTATTTTATAAAATGTTTTATGATTTTTTAAAAAAGCATATAAAAAACCGAAAGGCAGAACTTAGTGTTTTGTTTTGTCTCAAATTGCTAAAGGTGGGTGGCACCCTTTCTCCAACGCAAGTTGGCGCCCACGTGACCCCTGCGGACCAATAGGGTGGACCTTTAGGTTTAACTATGTTTAATGTCAGATAGCAATAAACTAGAAGCTCTTGGTCAGGCCCGCGGAAATGGGCGAACATAATCTCCTTAATCCTGGGTTTGTGGGACCGTTGGTGAACATCCATACGGGAGACACCTTCTATTTCCCCAATTTCCGAGCCTCCGGAGGACAGCTGCCCGGCTTGCCGTCTCTCTCCTACCCAAGAAGGGACAATGTCTGTTCTTTGCCCTGGGCATCCTCAGAACCCTGCAACGGATACCCCCAGCCCTATCTCAGCAGCCCCGTGTCTATTAACCCTTCCTTCAGCCGAGCCTGCGACCTAGCTAGAGTGGAAGAGAGCAAGTGCTACTATAGGGAGGCGTGCTCCGAGAACGCTCCCCTCAAAAGGGAAGAGAGGGTTAGGGACAATGCCTTGATGCCTCTCGAATCGGGGATCCCCAATGGAATGAGCGGCAGTTTCGGCAAATTTGACTATCCGGCTCCCGAGGCGGTGCCCCACGATCCCCCCTCTTGTCAGTCTTTGGAGTCAGACTCCAGCTCCTCCTTACTCAATGAAGGCAATAAGGGCGCCACCAGCGAGCCGTCCACAATGGTTTCCCCTATCAACCAAGGAAGCAATCTTTCCGCTGGGGGTAAGAACGTGCGACCAGGAAATATATATATATATATATATACGAATAAGAAAAGCGAATTTATGCAATGCCTCTTCTTTATTTTATTCTTATTTTGTGTTCTCTCTCTCTCTCTCTATTTCTCTCTCTTACGCGCGCGCGCTCTCTTGCTTGAAAAAGTCTGCTCGCGACTCTTGCTGTTATAAATTCCATGAAATTAGCAGCTGGGAGTGAAGCATGTCTATTTGTGCCGAGGCCACTAGGGGTAGCACTCAAATGCCTCGTGCTTTATTAGGTGCTGCTTCTTTTAAAAGAAAAGCCTATAAACATGTAAATATCCCATAAAAGAGATCGCGATGGCCCAGATAGACAGATTTTCATGCCTCTCTTTCTCTCTCTCTCTCTCTCTCTCTCTCCACCCTCCTCCCGAATCCGAACAGGCACGCTACATGCAGGACAATTTGCCACTGGGCGCGTGAAGCTTTTGCAGCAGAAATGAAATGTAGAGGGGTGTGTGATTGTATTTGGAAGATTTCGTAGAAGTCTGACTGCAGGGCTGGGAGGGCAAAACTTCCATGGGTTTTCTGTCCCCGGTGAGATTAGCTGGTGTCAAGCTCTGCATTAAAAAAAACAAAAAACCCAACACCCTGGTTTTCAAAACCCAATTCTCGCCTTCCCGCCATCCCAGCCCATTCCCATACGAAACCGGGAAGGTTCTATAAAGAAAAGTATATATCTCCACGCAATGCTGAGACACCATTTGCCAAAATACCAAAAAACAAACAAACCCCCCAACCCAAACAAACTCTCTCTCATAAAGCTTCCCGTTATGTGCTGATCCTCTGGTGAGCAAACACTTCCAGGAACAAGAACCAGTTGGTTCTTGTCTCCTGTGAAGCGTCCCTGGCTGCTGGAGATGTTTCATTCCCTCTGCAGAATCTGGCTTTGGGACTCCGAAGACAGAGACTTCCTCGTCCTTAAACTTCAGATCTGACATCTCCCAAACCGGATACCTAAGGCATGCCAGCCCATCTGGTGCCTTGAGGTCTTACACGGTAACCACAGAGACACTCTAGCATTCATTCTAGCTGATGGTGCTGGTACTTTTTGGCTGTTCGGGATCTGTAAGAGCCAGCTTAGATTGCTTATTTTTCTGTAAGATAAATAAGCAAAAGTTGCCACCGGTTATAAAAGTCCAGTGGTCGGGGTGTGCGTGTGAGAGACAGAGAGGGAGAGAGAGAGAGAGAGAGAGAGAGAGAGAGAGAGAGAGAGAGAGAGAACCCTAACTAGCTTTTATCTCCGGTCTCTCCTTAAATCCTAATAGTTCCGAAAACCTGCAATGTATGACTTATGTGCTATGCGTGGTGACACAGGAGCCCAGGAGCTTGCAATCTAAAACGCAGATGTAAAGGTCTTCTTCCCACCCATCCTCCTTTCTCTCGAAGTTAAAGCATCTTTACTGGATTGGGCATTAGAAACGTGTGTCTGATATTATTAAATAACGAGCCGTGTGGGGGTCAAAAATGGAGTGGGGGGAAGCATTCCCTTTTTTAAAAGCGCTCCCCGCTCCCCTCTTTCTTTTCGTTTCTTTCTTTCTCTTTCTCTCTTCCCCTCCATGTGTTTAAATCTCCTTTCCATCACGCTGTTCTTAGGTGCTCCCTGGTACCCGATGCACACAAGGTCCCGGAAAAAGCGAAAACCCTATTCTAAACTACAGCTAGCGGAGCTGGAAGGGGAGTTTATGGTCAATGAATTCATTACTCGCCAAAGAAGGAGGGAGCTTTCAGATCGGTTAAACCTGAGTGACCAGCAGGTGAAGATCTGGTTCCAGAACCGGCGTATGAAAAAGAAAAGACTCCTCCTGAGAGAGCAAGCCCTATCCTTCTTTTAAAGTTCAGACAAGTCCGCTATCGGGTAAAAAAAAACCACAGAGACTATCCGGCCTTCTTCATCACAACTGGTGGTATCGGGACTCTTACCTGATCTGGTTTGAATAGCCAGTTTAGATTATTATTATTTTTTCCCCTTTAAGACAAAACAAACCAACAAAAGTCAGTATCCTTAAACGAAAGCCACCCAACAGCAGGCGTGTCTACGTTATAAGTGTGTGATTGAGAGAGTATGAGGGGGTGGAATGCTTCTCTTCCACTTCTGGACCTGTTGGGGAAGAACCAAATGTGAATACGCAGAAAGGAACCCCCCCCCCTTCATCAATCAGCGTGGCTTTTCTAATGTATGGTTCACAAAGATTTGTCAGTCATTGTTGTTGAGTATGTTCTGAATGTGAGTCTTGAGCCCGACACTCTCGCTCTTATTATACGTGTGCGAGCATTCACAGGTAGGGTTTCCCCTCTAAGCAACAGGGTTCCCCCTGTTTTGTGTGGGGCAGAGTGAGGGAGGGTCTCGATTGCCTTGGCCTTGGCTTTGTTTGGTCCGTAACCCGGTCCTCAGCAAGAGAGCATTCCAGGAAGCAAAGTCACTGTCCTATATATATCTCGGTTTAGTGTGTTGGGATTTTTCATTCTCTGGAGTAAAAGCTTAAGTGGATGTGGCATTCACCTTAAATCAACCGTAACCATTCTGATGGAGAATGGCGAGCCAGTGTTTTATGTTTGCCAGGGTTTATTTTCAGGGCACACTGGGCGGAAAATAGCCCCGTACCTAGATAGAGGTTTGCAGCGTATCTATCTCGATAATAATAGGGGTGTCCAATATTTGGAACGTCGAGGTTTCCCTGGCTGTCCCCCTTGCTTGGGGGGGGGGGGAAATATATGGGTGCTTTACTCGGATGCTCTTCTGGGGGATAGTCGAGCTGAGGATGGAATTTTGTAGACATCTACTCCCAAGGCTTTTCCAATGGCAGGCTGTGCCCACACACGCGCTTCTGAGGATGCCCACTGTACCTAGACCCAGTGTACCTAGTGGGAATACTTGCAAGTAAACAACGCCTATGATTGGGCTGCAAAACACCCAAAAAGGGAGGGGGAGTTAATCCAATACCCCATAAAGTGAGAAATGATTTGTCATGTTAAGGTATTATAAAAATGCAAGCTTTTCAGATGCTACAGCTGCAATCCTATACTCCTTGGCATGCTGGGGTTTAGCAGAAGGGCTTACTTCAGTGTAGACCTGTGTAGAATTGCGCGGTACCTCCTCTCGCGTCCCTAGTCCAGTCGCGCCGCCTGCATGGGTTTCCCCTGTCCACCACCCCATAAGCGGAACAGAACGCTTAACAATAATTTCAAATTGTGTTTTGATAATAGCTCCACTGAAGGAGACTTCGTCCCGCTTATTATGCTACTGTGTTTATTGATGATCAAGATGGTGGCGAGGGGCGGTGGGGGGATGCCCCCTTTTATACATTAACTATAGTGGCAGCCCCTTGGAGCTAATTAAGCTATTAATAGCTTCCCTCCTTCTAAGATAGAGAGATCTCTTCTGGCATTAAAAACGTTTTCTTTAATGGTGGCTATTTTCGAAATGAATGAGATGTTTCTCCTCTACCTCCACCACCCCTCCCCTCTCTTAATCTTCCTCATATTTAGTTAGATTTTTATTTTTATTTTTAATCACGGCAGTTCTTTAAGAATCAAGAATTCTCTCTCTCTCTCTCCTGTGTGTGTGTGTGTTCTCTCTCTCATACACATACACACACACTTATTTTCATTCCTGATTTTTCATAGGCAGCAGCTGATGACTCTTAACATTTATGGGGTGTGTCGCCTTATCTCTCCCCCCCACTACAGCCACACATACACCACGCATATACGGATATACGGTAATTTCTGCCCAACGCATCCATTCATCCTTCTAACTCCCACCCCCACCGCCGGTTCCCCTGTGTACTTTCCCCGGTATAGAACAGCCCCAGAGCAGGCAAGGGGAAGCGCAGAGCGGGTTGCCTTGTCGGTCAGACAACCATTAGATTTCCTAATAGCTCTGCCAGGCTTGGGCATTGCTTAAACTCCCATTCCTTAAATTCCCACTCAATGCGGGGAGGAAGGCGCGCGGGGAGGCGGGAGACAAGGGTTGCTGCAACCGTGAAAGTAACCCGACAGGAATCTCTCTTCCTCTCAGCCCGTTAAATGATTGACTTGGGAATAAGTTCCCTTGTTATTCCTGGTATTACTTATTCCATCGGGGTCCAGGAACCTATTCTCGTTCTGTTCTGCTGGTTTCCTAATTGCATACTTTAAAAAAAAAAATTGTCGCGGGGGGGGGGGGGGAGAGCGTCCGGTAACTGGACGAGGAGACAAATGAGCCACAACAGCAAAGTAGGGTGAGGGAGGGTCAAGACGGTCTAAGCGGCGAGTTTTGCTACGACAGGCTTTGCTTCATTCGTTTTTATATCGGAGGGGATTAATTTTATGACAAAGGCAGCGTTTTCCTGGGCCAGACTCAATTGTCACCACGTGGCTCCCCGTCCCGGCGTTCATGGTCATGGCCGGTGGCAGGAATGCTTTGCCTTTACGAGCTGCAAAGGATGCCGTCTAGTCCTTAAAATGCCTCTGTGTGTCCCCCCCACCCCACCCCGCTCATTCTCCGCCCTTGGCAGCCTTTTCTTTAGGTCTGCTTCCCATGGCTGTGCCATCGTTCCTTGTCTTTATTCCGCTTTCCCCCTGCCCCCCCAATATCCAGAGTTTTGAGAGGTCCCCCATCCCAGTTGGTATATCACCCTCCCCTTTACAAACTCTAACCTTTGTAAAAGAAGAGGCATTCTCCGCCCGTGAGCGGCTTTGAAACTAATAGGTACCCAATCGCAATTATGTGCAATAGATGGGGGGGGGGCGTGTGAGAGAGACATTCATATATTCCCCCCCCCCCAGTTATGTGCAATGAACGGAGCACATGTGGGTGTCTGTGTTGTTAGGCGGCTAAATGTGGAGGAAGCCTACCTATTTCCCCAAAAAGGTACTTTGAAGAACTGAAAACTATAAGCTTCAGTCTAACCCCATTCCCGTTGTTTCCTGCCTGTGCTTTGCGTCCTTTGGGCAGAGCAGTCCGTTGAAGGTAGCGCTGTCATCATCCATTTTGTCCCAGTTTTCTCAATAATAATAAGAAAGAAGCAGCATTTTCGGTCAAAATAACGACTTTCAGCCAACTGAAATGTAATGGGGTGTGTTGCATAAATATAGGAGGGAAGTCTTGGGTCTGTGAGGTAAAGGAGGAACATGTCCGAGGCATCAGACTTATCAGTATTGTACTTGGTTTGCTGCCGTCGCTTCCTCTTGAAGAGCTGTGACACGTTACTCGCTGGCTGTGTTGGCAAAAGGTTGCGTTTTGGAAGGGGTTGGGCGACTGGCTTACCAGGGTTTTGAGCGTTTAAGGGGCAATGTCATAACGCAGCGTTCGGTTTAAATTGTGGCAGGCGACAGAGAGAGAGAAAGAGACTGAGAGACCGTCTTGTTGTTAATACTTTACGCGCCGAGAGCGATTTCTTTCTACAGCGAAGGAGTTTTACGCTTAGAAATACAATACACAACCCACCAGCAAGAATCTTGAGTCCTGAGAATGGTCTCCTTGGTGTGTAACTGTACATAACAGGCGATTGTCAGTTGCCACTTCAACGATTTTTTTAAAGGGAGGGGGAGTGATAATTTAAAATTTGAAAATGAAGAAGCTTAAATATATGCAATATTCTCGTTCAGATTGCATTGAAGTATTATTATTCCGTGTGAATTCTGTTCGTCTTGTGTTAGTTCCCGGTGTCTGTGGCTCGGTCCTTCGCTTGTTATTCTCTAGTCTAGTTTCCTGCTGTTGTTAAATATGCATCGTTGGCAATATAGTCCATATGTAATGTTTCTTACCTCAAGCTATTATATGTAGGGCCTATGCAAATGTCTGTCCATAGCACGTTTCCCCGGCTTTATATAGTCATGTAAAAAGTTGTTTCACAATAATAATGATGATGATGATAATAGTAATGATAATAATAATTATAATAATAAATTGAATGTATTATTATGTGATTTCTGATAATAAATAAAATGTTTCAAACCTCTGGTTGGTGATTTACTATGGACTGTTGGAGGAGCGAGCAAGCTTAGTAAAAGAGTAACGCGCACACAGAAATAAGCCAATGAAACATTTGGAGGTACGGGTATATAGATCATGTTTCCCTTAAAAAAATAATTAAGTGGATATATAAAATAGGTTGTAAAGTAAGGGATGCCTCGAAGCACAATGATACCTATAATTAAAAAAAAATCCAAGAAGATAAGAGAGTAAATGAATCTGGGATGTTAACGTTTAATGCGAACATAAGGGTTTTTTTGAGGGGGGATCCTCTTGATGGCCTTGCTTATAAGCGGAATACAGTAATTACGGATATTTTGTTCTCTAGGAAAGAGAAGTGTCATCAGTCAATTTCTTTTTGTCCCCTTTCAGGAGCAACTGAGGCCAATACAAAGTTCCCCTAGATTAAAGGGGAAAGATATTTATTTATTTAAAATGACATGGATGGGTTTTTTAAAAAATTAAGATACACTTTAATTAAAATCTGCATCCCTTGTAATATAAACAAAAACAAAACAAATATCCCACCTCCAAAACAAAAAACCCACGAGCCTTGGATTCGATCCTCTTCGACAAGCCCATATTTAATTCCTCCCGTTGGCTTGGTGTTTTATTCTCTCTTCTGAATATCCAGCCAGGTGCCTTTATAGCAGTGATTCCACAGAGTCAATTTAAATTTCATGAATTGTGTAGATTGTATGAGTGGTAGGGGATGGGGGTGTATGTATGTATGTATGTATGTATGGAGAGAGAGAGAGAGAGAGAGAGAGAGAGAGATGGAATCTTCCTCTGGAAAGGAAGATTTACATGTAATGACTTTATCCACCTTTCAGGTCTTCGGTTCAACCATAAAGTTTAGTGGCGGCTGGAGCAATGCATTAATACACACACCGGCAGGCGCGCGCACGCCAAAAACCTTTTAAAAGATCAATAAGTGGATTGTGAAGGGGAGGAGGGAGAGACCATCTCCAAAAAGCGGATCAAGAACTGCTCATCCCCATGTAGAATCCTTTGCGCCTTCGACTCTTAGTAAGTGGGAATAGGATAGGTGTCAGCTTATACCAGTCTTTTCTCTCCGCTTTCTTTAGTCCTGTTATTAGAAGAAGGCACTTCGTTGCAAAGAGGTCCTGTGTCCTATAGCTGCGTTAAGGAAAGAAAGAGATTGCGCGAAGGCAATTGTTAGAGATTGGTGATGTAGTTTGCGAACTCCTCTCTTCTCCCCCCAACCCGCGACGCCCCCTTCTGAACATACATAATATTGACGCGCCAGAGAGGCTGCTTGGCTTGTGGTGTGCAGGAGCTGCAATTGTGACCAAACTACACTCATACACGTATCGGTAGCAGAGACGGATCATGGGGGATGCATTGATTTGTATATTGTGTGTGCATAATACTATTTAAAAGGTGAACATACCAGGTTTCGCCAGCCTCCTCTTCTTTGTCGGCAACAGCATCCGATTGAATTCAGCTCTGACCCCATGGCACGCATTTAAAATACTGGGTGGAGCAGCAGTTGTGTGTGTGTTTGCGCGCGCAAAATTAATAGGAAATCCTTCATAAAGTCCAGGAAGAAATTATAACAGCGGGCTATAAGTTAAAATTTAATGACTCGAAAGATATAAAACGTTGCTTCTTTGTTCATAGGGCTATAGTGCCTTTGTAGGTGAACATCCTACATTTGGAACTCGATACAGTTCAGTACCTGGGCTGGATATGAGCCAGGATGTAATATCAATTTCAAGGATGTAATATCAATTTAGGATGTAATATCAATTTCAAGGGAAACTATTTCTATCATACATCAAGAGTAATTGAGATCTATGGGAAGTTGCAAGACAACGGGGCCCTGATCCTTTAAACATTCACTGATTCCTCTAATATTCACACTGTTCCCCTATTCCCCTGAATCCGGTACAAATTCATTTAAATGCTAATAATGGCGGCTGTGGATGTCTCGGGGTATAGATAGGTAACTCTTGATTCCCCTAGCACAGAAAACTCTATGTGCGTTCTTTTCCTTGCAATAGTTCGAGCCTAAGGTGCTTATCTGGAAGCAAGTTTCGCTGAGGGCTAGTCCCTGGTACAAACCTCGCTGCGGCCCTTAAGAGTTCAATTCTCTACATGCCTACTCAGAAGTAAGCCCCATTAAGTTCAATGGAATTAACTCGCAGGTAAATTTGTGTAGCGTTACAGCCTAGCAGGCGCTAAGCAAGCTACTAACATGGCAACCTCACCCTGCTCACCTTTAATAACACTGGCCTACCGTACAGGGTTGTTGTACTGACCTACCGTACAAGGTTTGCTGCAGTTGTAGGAACTGAAGTGCTCTGAACGCTCAAAAGAGCTAGCAGCAGTAGTAATAATTATACCGTCTCTATGCACCCTTTACTAGGGAGTAAGCTGCATTCAACTAAGTGGGGCTTACTTCTGTGTAAGGACGCAGAGGACCTTGGTGTATCTCTGTAGGACTTTCTTTCAAGTGCATCTGTTTAGGGGTGCCCATCTCACTGAATCACTCCCCACCGTACTTTCAAGAGCTGTCATTCACCACCATTAAAATCAATTGGAGACTTGCCCTTGGCTTCAAAAGGATATAGATTTCACTCACAAGGTTTCTCTTTTCTTTTTTCACTCTCATTTCTTCGAAAGAAGTACCCACACAAATATCATTTCTGCCTCTTTTACTGGAGGTGTGCACGGAACGTTGGTTGTCATAAGAGGACTGTTAAGGGCTCCACAGAAGTGAGTTGGGTTCTGGATCATCTCCAACAAGCCTGGATTGTATATAGAGGCATAAATTGTGTAGAAAATTGTGGATCGGTTCACCTTGAAGAGGGAATGCTTGGTTCCAAAGACGCTTAAACACTCACCCAAATAGATAAAACTTATTTATTACCAGTGAGTGGCTAGGACAAATTGTTGCTCGCAGTAAAAGTGCGTATTGTTCCTCAGCTTGCTTGCTGCTTCTGCTGCTGCTATTTTTTATATAGGGGTGTATTTCATAGCTATGGCTTTAAAATGAATTCATTAAGAAGCGGAAAGTATATCCCCATCTCCTGAATTGCAAGGAATAATTCTGCCTTCAAGGGAATAAGGAAAAAAAACAAAACCCAACAACAGGCACACACCCAGTTAAGTTGTATTTCAGCAGTGCAAATTATTCCAAAATTATGGGAAATATGCAAAAGCGCATAGGCTTGATCCAAAAACAAGTAAAACTTTATCCTTATCATTATTATTACTGCATTATTATTTTACTATAGGTAAAAATAAATTTACTATTTATATCGAAAGGGTTGTGAGCAAATGTTTTATGTGTTATAGAGAATTTACCCTCTGGGGTTGAACATATGCACATAACAGTCATTGTTCAGTGCAGAAAGATGGTGCAAAGAGTAATTATATATTATAGATCTGAAGCGATCCATGCTAGTCCCAAGAAAAACCCAGCGATGTGTTTTGCGTGCTCGCCAGTATCAGGTAAGCTCCACACGCATCACCACCACAACTACCATCCAATATTCAGGATTGCTTTAACAGGATGTCCTTTTCCTTCTTATTACACCAACAACAACAGCAGCAGCATATCGCATTATGCATAGTTATTCCAATGGAACTTGCTCCCAAGTAGGAAGGCAGCTTTTATGATCCGGATAACAATGCTAACAAGTATTTGACACATTTCCTTCAAGTTACCAAGTAGGGAAATGTTAGCATGTTTTTTAAAAAATAAAAAAATAAAATGTGCAAGTCAGTGATTAAAAAATATTTTATTTTAAATTATTAGAACTCCATTGTCTCGCGCTAACGTGCAAATGTGGAATACTGGTTGACCTGCCCCCGCTTTCTGTCCATCCATCTTATCCATCTGTCTGTGTCTCTCTCTAATCCCTGTATCTATCTTATATTTCGGTAAGCTTAGCCTCTGCAGTGACTGCTACATATCTACTTCCTGGGAATTCATAATCGGTGCTATTTTGAAGCATATATAAGACAATTGAAATACTGTTTCTCGCGGTTTCCCGGACGCAGGGGATGTCTTCCCTCTTGACAAATGGTCCCTCGCTTGGGGGTCAGCAAGCCTTAGTCTTGGACTTCACGGAGGATCCGTGGCAAAGCTATCTGTCTGTCTCTTCTCTTCCCTTGCCTTGGCTTCCATCCCGTCAGCGGCTGCAGCCAAACATGTTTTGCAAACATTCCCATGCTCTTCTGGTATTTTGGAAAGACCCCGCAGATTGAAGAGAAAGCAAAAAAAGATAACATAACAAATCTGGTCGTGAAGGGCATTATAAAATGAAATTCCATTACTTAGGGTCATTCGCTCAAGTGTATGACACTGGGCGCCATTTGCCACGTACAAACTGTGTCTATTTTCGAAAAAGGATAGGCTTTGTTACGAATGCATATTCTTTTGGGACACCGAATAGCAAAGGGCGATCAGAAGATTGGGGTCAGGCATCGATAACCAAATGGGTCTCGGAGTAAATATTATCGCCACCATTATTAATCTCTCTAACTTTTTAAAAGGGAAGCTTAAAAATGAATATTTACATAATATTATGGAAATATAGCACCCTATATACGCTGTCATATAGGTGCAATGTGGGAGTAGTAGAGTTAGTTATACAAACAGGCACCATCTACTCAAAATTAAAAGCTATTTGAATTAATCAGGTGTTTAACTCTGATTACCCTACTGTAATCAACAGGACTTTAAAGTGGTTATCTTTTCTTGGATTCTTTATCATGATAATGATAGATCCTATCCAGTCAGAGTTAAGCACACTTTAAGTCCCATTGTTTTCCATTTGAGAGGGCTAACACATCAGATGAGCTTAAAACCACATCAGAGAGGACTCTTAGATGTTGCTTAATGAAAGCAACATCAGCTTACTAGTCCTCAGCCACACCAGAAGAGATATCCCTAGAGGGGGTAAATAAATACCTTAACAGCACTGATGTGGGCATACCTCTCTTCAGCAAATGCAAACACAGAGGATTAAATCCTTGCCATTGGTATTAAGGAAGTATCAGCCCAGGAGGTGTAACCATCAACTAGCTCCCCTGGCAAGTGGTCTGCCCTGCCCACTTGTTTGGAAGTGAGATTGCATTTGAAGCAATGTGCCAGTGCATTTACTCAGGGATTAGGCATGGGGTCAGCAACCTTTTTCAGCAGGGGGCCGGTCCACCATCCCTCAGACTGTGTGGTGGGCTGGACTATATTGGGGGGGTGAACGAATTCCTATGCCCCACAAATAACCCAGAGATGCATTTTAAATAAAAGGACACATTCTACTCATGTAAAAACACGCTGATTCTTGGACCATCCACGGGCCGGATTGTGAAGGCGATTGGGCCGCATCTGGCCCACGGGCCTTAGGTTGCCTGCCCCTGGATTAGGCAAACAGAGGTCCCTGAAATTCCCTAGAAGTCATGGCCCAAAAACAGTCCTTTCTGAATACACCTGGAGCACTGTAGACATTGTGCAGGGCTAGCCTATGCTTGCGCCTTCTTTTGTCATCCCAGTGTGCGATTCTGGTCCTCATTCCCTTCTTCCTCACCCTGAGACTGCAGTCCTATACACACCATGAATAGTCAACTGTGGTGTCCTGCAGATGTTGGACTCCAACTCCCATCATCCTTGACCATTGGACATGCTGCCTTGGGCTGATAGGCTTTGGCAGTCCACCACACCTGGAGGGCACCACGTTGCCTAACCTCAATGAGGCTCACTTCTGAGTAGGTGAGTATTGGAATGTGCTGTGAGTGAGTCCAATATTTTATTCTCAAAGTGGAAATCTGCTAAACAGAACCTCGGCTGATACATTATCATCTTACACTGTCCCTAGTGACATTGCACTCTTTTAAGTAACATGTGCCATTATCATCAATATGCCAGCGCACCTTTTACTGAGTATTTTCTCCCCCTTTTATATGGGTGGGTTCATAAATACACAATCAAGACAGAGTGGGAATAATTAGCAATGTTTACCAACATATGCCACCCACGCCACCTTTGAATCCATCGTACACTCCGGGATTGGGAAATGAAATAGAATACGAGTAATTAGTTTTAAAGCAAATCATTTCAAATGGAAACTTATAGGTAAAGCCTAATGAACTGCAGAGGGGGTAAAAAAAATAAACCCTGATTTTTATATGACTTGGTTGGTAGCAAGGAGACACAGCAATATTTTACTGTTGAGAGAATAAATTAATTAATATGTCTGTAGCAACCAACTGCAGTGGCTTCATGGTTGACTGCATTTAAACGAGATATATGTATCAAGCCTCGCTGGTGTTGTTAACAAGAGTGATAATAAAGATGAAAAGGATAGGAAATATACAAAGATGGATACATTTGTATTCCTTGCAGGAGCCATAAGAGTTTGCTTAGAATTTCTTACAGCCAGGCTTTGTTTCTGTGAGATTATGTTAACCAGCAGAGTTGATGAATCAATTAAAGAAAACCACTCACATAGCAACAAACAAACAACAACATGAGGTTATGTCTACGTGTATCTATTATTACTCCCAATAACCTAAATCTGAAAGGAAATGTGCACACAGTCTAGCTCGCGTTAAGGGCTATGGAGTTCGATAGATTTCAGAGAGATGTGCTCCCTCTCATCCTACCCCTGTTTACTTATTCCCAAGTAAATGTGTCTGCCTATAATGGCAACCTCAAAGCAGGTGTTTAAATCTCTTCCACTTGAAAGAGATACATTTTGCAGCCGGATCCGATCCAGTTTTACTCAGATGCAAGTTGATGCTTAACTTGGAATGAATCGTTTTCCTATATTTGGAAACACTAGGGCTTTCCCATAATTAAGAGTGTAGGTGGCTTTAAAAACTCTCCTTTTATGGCATGCCCAAAAGTTAGAAATCTCATTTGGCTTTCTAGAACCCAAATAAAACCACATTTTGTGGGAGATGAGAGGGAATGTGGATGAGGGAATATTGATTAATATTTCCTATCCCAGCTTGTGCTAACAAGCTCCAAACTAGCAGAGTTTCTCATCCCCAATAAAGCGCAGCAAAGCGTGGCGTTTAAGTTCCTATGAACTTCTAGAATAAGGCAGATCCTGGCACATATTTCCCCTGGTTCCCTCTTAAAAGAAAATACACGACACATAAGCTTATAAAAGTATAAAGGTTTTACTCACAGTCATTTCAAGCTTCTACAGTCTCAGAAAGGCAGGCTAGCTTAGATTAAATGTATTTACATGTGGAGATTCTCCTTAAGGGAGAAAGGCTCCATGTGGGCCTCTCTTGGCTGGAAGCCAAGAGAGCATCTCCTGAGATGTTGCATCCTCGGAGTCCTGGTGGGAAGAGAGGGAGAGTAGCAGCTCACCTGTATCTTTGAATAGCTACAGGTAAGGCCACTCCCACTTCTGGTCACACAAAGGAAGTGATTTCAGTCTTGGCACAGGAAACTCTACCTGGAGGACCAAGTCCCCTTTGTGTACACTCTAGGAATGTTGTGATTGACTGCACCAGTGTTATACATCCCACAAACCCCTTCTCAGTCTGAACAACATTTAACAAACATAAAACAACTTTATTCAACCACCCAGAGTCCCAGCTTGACACGCAGGTTCTGGAAACTCTCTCGTGGCAAGGGTTTCGTGAGAATGTCCGCAGTCATCTCCTGAGTATTACAGTAGGACATTTCTACTAGTCCATCTTGGATCATCTGGCGAATGAAGTGATACCTGACCCCAATGTGTTTTGAACGTGCAAGGAACTTTTCGGTTTGCGCTAGCTGCAGGCAGCCTTGATTGTCCTCCATCAAGCTGACAGGTCCTTTTCTCGGCAAACCAAAGTCTGTCAGGAGTTGATCCAGCCAGATGATCTCTCTGCATGCTTCCGAAGCTGAAATATATTCACTCTCTGTGGACGATAAGGCTACACATTTCTGTTTATAACTGCCCCAAATGATAGGTGCATTTCCAAACATAAAAACATAACCACTTGTGGATTTGTAATCCGCCTTATCCCCAGCCCAATCTGCATCACTGTACCCAACCAACTTAGGGTCCCTTACAGCTGGCAATCTTAATTTACAATTCATTGTACCCTTGAGGTAACGCACCACCCTCTTGACCCCACCCAAGTCATGTTCAGTGGGAGAACTCACTTTTCTGCTTAGGATCCCCACTGCACTTGCTATGTCAGGTCTGCTGGTAGTAACCAAATACAAAAGTTTACCAATCGCTGACCTGTATTCGCTGTTGTCTGGCAGCAGCTTCGAATCTTGCTGATTCTTTAGAAAATCTGTGGCCATGGGTGTCGCGACAGGGTGTGCACCTTGCATCTGCATGCTTTCTATCAGTTCTATTATCTTCTGCTTCTGGCTGAGAAGAAATGAGCCGTCTTCTTCTCTCTCAATTTGAATTCCCAAGTAATACTGGACAAGTCCCAATTCCTTTACTTCCACCTCTTTGTTGAGATGTCTGACTATGTCTTTATAGTCTCTGTCATTGGACGTTGATATTAATAAATCATCGACAAAAGCCAGAATGTAAGAGAATTGTCCATTTCTGTTCTTAGTGTACAGGCACTTGTCAGCTGTTGACTGCTTGTACCCAAGCTGAACCAGCATTTCATGTAATTTCTGGTTCCATGCTCTTGCAGCTTGTTTCAAACCGTAAATTCCTTTCTGAAGTTTACATACAAGATGTGCCTCATTTTGCTTGATAAAGCCTTTGGGCTGCTTCATATAAATCTGTTCAGAAATCGTCCCATGAAGAAAAGCTGTTGCTATGTCGACATGACGGACTGATAGGCCTTTAGATGCTGCAATACTTAGAAGTAATCTAACACTGCTGTATCGCACTGTAGGCGCAAATACTTGATCATAGTCTTCGCCATACTGTTGTGAAAATCCTTGTGCTACAAGCCTAGCTTTGTAGCGTTGCACCTCCCCTTCTGACCCCTTCTTAAGCTTGAACACCCACTTGGACCCAATTGCCTTCTTACCAGGAGGTAGCTCTGTCAGGGTCCAGGTCTTGTTGCGATGCAGTGCATCCATCTCTTCCTGCGCGGCTTGCTTCCAGAGACTGGCCTCAGCAGCTGGCAACCGTTGAACCTGTTCCCACGTGGAAGGTTCCTGTGGTGGCGCCGACCCTGCAAAGTAGGACAGTCGTAGTGGTGGAACGCCTCTGTTGGACCTGGAGGAACGTCTGACCTCTGGCTCTTGTTGAACCGCATCAGCTTCCTCATCTCCTTCCAATGGCGGCATCCCTGCATACGGGTCCTCTTCGTCTCTGGAGCCTTCTGACATCTGGTCCTCCGCGTCTTCTGGGGTGTCATCTGTAGGGGGTGCTACAACACTAGGAGGTACAATACTAGGAGGTGGATTAGTTTCTGGTATGGCTTCAAAAGGAAAACTTACAAACTCCTCTGTTGCTGGCTCATTGGAACAGTCAATTGCTGTGTTCCTTGTGTCAGCCTTTTCATACTCCTCAAAATGAATCACGTGATGTGAACTTGTTTTCCCTGTTTGTAAGTCCACAACTCTGTAGCCTTTTCCTCCAGAAGCATATCCAACTAGGATACCAGGCTTTGCTCTGGAGTCAAGTTTGTGTCTGTGCTCCTTGGGCACGTGGTAATAGCACAAACTTCCAAATACACGTATGTGTGACAAATTTGGGGCTCTTCCATGCCAAAGTTCAAATGGCGTGCGCTCTGTGCCTTTTGTTGGCAGTCTATTCTGTATATAAATCGCAGTATTTGCTGCCTCGCCCCAAAGTTTCTTCGACAAGTTGGATCCTTTTAGCATACACCTTGTCATCTCTAGGATGGACCTAAATTTCCTCTCAGCAATAGAGTTTTGTTGAGGTGTGTAGCTTACTGTGGTCACATGTGCTATGCCTTCCTGAGCCATGAAGGCTTCCATTTCACGTGAGCAAAACTCCCCACCATTATCGGACATTAGGGTGGTGGGTGCTCGATGGAATTTGTTCTTGACCATGCTTACGTATTGCTTGAACAATTCCACTGTTTCACTCTTCTCTTTGAGAAGGTATCCCACACAAAACCTTGAATAATCATCCAAAAATATCAAAATATACTTATTTCCTCCTAAGGAAGGTATATTCATAGGTCCAGCTAAATCAGTGTACACAATGTCCAGAACTTTTGTGCTTCTCTTTTCTGCACAACGTGGGAAAGAAGGTTTGACTCCTTTTTCACTTACACAAGTTATACACTTTGGTGTGGGTGTGTTACTTTTGTTTACCTGTAGACCTCTCACAAGATCTCCATTCTGCAGTTCCTGGATGACTCTGATATCCCGGTGACCCAGTCTTCGATGCCAGAGCTCCAGATCTGCTTCATGCTTCTGCTTGGATTGGGCGACTTGTGCTGATTGGTTTTCTGAAACGTTAATCTCATAAACACCATTGATTAGTTTCCCTTGAGCATAAACCTCATCATTTTTCGTTACATTGCATTCTCCATTGGCAAATGTAACCTTGAAACCTTTCTTGTCTAAAGCAGACACACTAAGCAAGTTACAATTCAATTCTGGGACATATTGAACATTAGGCACAGTTGTTTCAAGAGATTCATTGTTCACCTTGAATTTCAAACGCATTGAACCTGCACCTTGTGATTTTAGAACATTTCCATCAGCAATCTGGATTTCAGTCCATTCACTATCATTAATTTCTCTGAAATATTCTCTTTTATGCGCAAAATGGCTTGTAGCTCCCGAATCTAAAATAAATTGGTCACTTTTCCTTTCATTTCTTTGCACATTTAAACTCTTTTCTTGCAGTAGAAATGTACGCTCGTGACCCCCCTTCTTTTCACCTTTTGGTTGAAAGGGGCGGGACTTATTCTTGGGCTTCTGGCAACTCCTTGCAATGTGCCCTTTTAAATTGCAGTTATGGCATATTAATTCTTTGGACACTTCCTTAGACTTGGGAAATTGCTTAGAAACATAACTTGTGTCCCTCCTTGGATTCCTTTGTGGAGAATCAAGGTAATCTCTGCATTCCTCTCTTAAGTGATTTACTAGTTCATTAAAAGTCAAATCTCTGGTGTGATCCATTATACTCTTAAATGAAGTAAATTCTTTTCCTAATGATGCCAGCATAAAAGTCACTTTGGTTGCATCATCAAAAGCTCTGGGAGTTAGGGCAATCCTTTGAACAATTTCATTAAAGTCCTTAAAATGCCCTGTAAATTGTTCTCTGGAATTCATCTTTAACTTCAGCAGTTTATCCAATAAATGTCTATAAGAGTTCTCTGATGATTGTGCATAAACCCTCTCAATATCCTTTAGAATCTGAGATGCATCACTTTCATAGTCAATCAGAGATAAATGCTCATCTTTCAAACTGCTCAAAATTATGTGTTTAGCTTCTGCATCTTGCCTTTCCCAATCTGCTTTCTTGGTTAAATCAGCAAAATCAGGTTTGGGATCTTTCACCGCTTTAAGCACTTGTTTTGCACCAAGATGCACTAAAAGGCGCTGCTTCCATTGCACAAAGTTACGATCATTCAGCAGCATAAAGCTTGATCTTGCTTCACTATCAAATCCTGAGCTTGCCATCTTAATCCTCAAAAATTGAAAAATTTTCAAAATTCCCAAAAATGGCTAAAATTCAAAAATCAAAACTTAAAAATCTCAAAATGCAAACTAATCTTCACTGCCTCTGAGGTCTGTGAGCTCTGAGGGAGGGGAGGGGTCGCTAATCCCCCTTTTCACAGCACAATGGAGAACAAAGGACCATGTGCTTACCAGGAAGTACAAACAGAAAAATACTACTCTGCCAAAAATCACAATCCAAAGCAATCCTTTAAAAATACACAAAATACGCAGTTCTGGGCCCATAACCCTTTGTGGGAGATGAGAGGGAATGTGGATGAGGGAATATTGATTAATATTTCCTATCCCAGCTTGTGCTAACAAGCTCCAAACTAGCAGAGTTTCTCATCCCCAATAAAGCGCAGCAAAGCGTGGCGTTTAAGTTCCTATGAACTTCTAGAATAAGGCAGATCCTGGCACATATTTCCCCTGGTTCCCTCTTAAAAGAAAATACACGACACATAAGCTTATAAAAGTATAAAGGTTTTACTCACAGTCATTTCAAGCTTCTACAGTCTCAGAAAGGCAGGCTAGCTTAGATTAAATGTATTTACATGTGGAGATTCTCCTTAAGGGAGAAAGGCTCCATGTGGGCCTCTCTTGGCTGGAAGCCAAGAGAGCATCTCCTGAGATGTTGCATCCTCGGAGTCCTGGTGGGAAGAGAGGGAGAGTAGCAGCTCACCTGTATCTTTGAATAGCTACAGGTAAGGCCACTCCCACTTCTGGTCACACAAAGGAAGTGATTTCAGTCTTGGCACAGGAAACTCTACCTGGAGGACCAAGTCCCCTTTGTGTACACTCTAGGAATGTTGTGATTGACTGCACCAGTGTTATACATCCCACACATTTGCATTTAAGAATCTTTGTTTATGGTTGGCTGGATCTGAAACAGACAGGCTAAAAATACTTTCCCCCTTTAATAAAGTGATGTGATGAAGGCCTTGTGGTAGTTGATTGTTGTTATGCAAGCAGCCTGGGCTATATCTGAAGATCTTTTAAGAATCACAGCCAACATTAATCTTCCCAAGGGGGGGGGACCATCTTTGTAGTTGTATCCAAGACTCCCCTTTACCTTCTCCAAAACCAGTGTTCACTGGAGAGGAGATGATAATTAAAGGGCATGTGAAAATTCATCTCATTGTGATGAAGAACTATTAATCTATTATGAGGCTGTGTGAGGTTTTGAGAAAGAAAGAATCATTAGTATCATTTGTATTATTATATGAAATAGGGTGGGGTAGGAGGGAGTCCTAATAACAAACAGCGAGCGCCTTCCAGACTCACCATCAAAATCTGTGATAGCTTTGCTATTTACTTTAGTTGAGGAGTGAGTTCCACCGAATTGTCCTTTAAAGGTTGCACAATCAGCAAAGTCGCGCTGGCGGCACCCCTTGTGTCCCTCGAGAATTCCTGACTGAGTGGGGGCAAAATATTTGCACAGTCTGCATGCATTTGCGTGGTAGTGCAACTTTTGGGGGGCAGTGAGGGGCCATACGAAGCAGCAATAGGAATAAAGGAATAAATATTCAAAGAAACAAATCCAGAGCTCTGGATGTAAATTACAAAGGAGAATGCATGTACTCCGTCTCAGAGGTACACGTAAGGCCACCAAACGAAGGGCTTTAAACACCCACAAACACACCTCCCAGTAGCTGCTGCTAAAATCAAAGGCGACGATTAGCCAGCCAAGACCGGGCAATAGGTGGTTGTGTTTGCCGACAGAGACTTGAACGCGTTCACCCTTTTTCATGCTTATGATGAGTCTGATTAGAACGTTGTGTGTATCCACACACGCGCGCACTCACCAATAAACATACAAACAAGCAAACATGCTCTGCTCGCTATGCCAGTTATCTGCGTCAGAATGTAGGGATACAATATCAGCCTAACAATACCTATAGGTTACTGCCTCTTCTGTATTCCTGAAAGGGTCCAGTCAAAGTGAAGCCCTTGTTGTCGATTAAGCACGTGCTTAATTCTTCCTCATTGAAGTTAATTGGTCTTTGGTCGTGCCTTTCCTAATTACTCATCTATATAAACTACTGGCGGCGTTGCATCAGTGAAGTATGCAGCGCTGATTTTAAAAGTTCTGAGTTTGTGAAAGATGCAATAACTTGGTAGCCATTATTACTGGGTTGGTTTAAAAGGGAATAAAATTATTTAAATGGAGACGTTCGCCTAATACGTGCAGTGATCGGGATCCATGACCCGCCTATCGATAGCGCTCCATTATGTCTAGGTAACTGACAAGCAAAAAGATATATTAAATAAATTATATTATTTGATCAGGTACAGTCTCGATTCCGCCCCCCCCCTCAAACAGCCGCCACCACCATACAAGGCTGAACTCCCCGCACTGACAATCACGGATCGAGCGTTTTCCTGGGCCCAAACACAGCATTTCGAAAAGCAAAACTAAACCTGTTTTCTGCACTCTGATAAACTTTTTGCCACTGTTGTGATTTGGCTGCTGCGGAAATGGCGAGTCAGAAGACTCTCGTTGCCTTCCTTAAAGAAGAAAAGAAGGAAGGGTACACACGCTTTCTTTTAACACTTTCGATTTCAGATTGACGTAAACAAAACATTCTATAGATTTAAATAAAAGCAGAGGCGATTTTCTGCATTAAAATTAGAGTGAATTCGTAAATCGTCCGTCGTCATCATCATAAAGAAGAATTGCTGTTTTTTGTTGTTTTTTAAGAATCTCCACAGATAAATTCATTAAGAGAAGCGCCGGCCACCCGCACCCAGTCACCCAGCCACCCTAGCTCTACATCAAGGCCACATTCAACAACAGCAGCTCCGGACGCTGTAATCTATACGAAACCCAGCGTTGGAAGACCCCCTCTTAACAGCGCTTTAATACAGAAAACTAAAGATCTGGGGAGACCTTTGTTGATCTCCAATGATGAGGCCCGCCCCCCTTCTCCTTCTTCTTCTTCTTCTTCCTCCTCCTCCATCCCCCTCCTCCGTCCCCTACTGTAGTTCAGAGAATATTGTACCTCGTTTGCCGCAGCTTAAAAACCAGCAAATGTGTTAGCAATTCTGCGAGACCTTGCCTGCCCGGTGCTAATCTTTCTTTTTTTTCTTTTTTGGTCGGATGACTTCTGTTTACAACAGTCTGTCTGGGTGGGCGGGGGCCGCCATTACAAAGTGAAGGTCAAGTTAGCATCCTACCTTATATGGTATACGGCGGTCCTCCATTTTCATGGATTTGTCACAACAGAGCTAAATGGCCATCGCATTTCTTACCCAAGTAAACATATGGGTCTCTGTCTCTCTTTTTAAACACCCCCCCCGGCCCATTTCCCCCTCTCTTTTACATCACCATTCTTATTTTGGGGGAGGGGGGGCTATCTGAATGCAACGATCAAGAGGAAGGCTGTGGGGGTGCATGAAGGGTGAGACTTTGTGGGAATGAGACCAGAAGTCCGCATGACGACTGCTGCTTGGAAAGTTTTTTTTTCCACCCTCCCCCCCCCCTCCGGGATTGCAGACTTCAAACAACTCCTCTTTCAGCAAGATGCAAACACGTCTGCGATGGAGGAAATTAAACGTCATAAAGAAAAGCCCAATTAGGGTTTAATGTCTCAACATTACGGTTTCCTCCAGAAAACAATGAAGTTCTCTCGGTAAGGAGAGGGGGGAGAATGGGGGGGAGGGGATAAGGGAAAGGAGGGTTTAGATTTTCTTGTCTTAATCGTATAATCTTTAAATAAAGGAGGAGGTGGGAGGGATGGGGTGGATAGATCAGAGCGCCTGAAATTAATAAGAGCGGAAATGAGGGGAGATCCTGCAAAGTCTTGAGCAGCCTGCCTACTGTGGAGGGGCTGGATTATACTCATATCACAGGTTGTCCGTCCGAGGTCCCAGAACGGGCCTAATTGCGCACAGGAGATCTGCCAGTGATTCGGAGGTTAAAGAGGGGAGTGGGTGGGTGGTCTTTATATAGATTGAACCGATAAGGTGATATCGCGACTGGGATAAGGGCTGGAGGGTGGTGGAGGAGAGGGGAAGGGAAGGGAAAGGGAAGAAATAAAAAGAGAGAGAGGCGAAAGTGGGTGGCTAGTGGGTGAATAAAGAGGCTTTATTTATTTATTTATTCATTCATTCATTCATTCATTCCCCACCCACCCCCCAAAAGAAAGCGCCCCCTCCCTCTCAGTGGCAAAGCTGTTCTCATTATGGTGAAAGATAAGTCTTCCTCTCGAAGAAAACATATGAAAAATGGCTGGAGTCCTTGTTTTTGGCTGAGACGAAGAGCAGGTTCGCTTCCTTACTACCGCAAGATGGTGGAGGGAAGCATGAGAATTAAATCTCGATCGAGGTCAACCCATAATTTTAAGTTATCCAAGTAGCTCCCCCCCCCCCCCGCTTCCCATTTTCTTCTCGTGTTGGCAGCGACGTGGGAGAGTGCGGTGGGGACGGTGGGGGTAAGGGAGGGAAAGCAGCAAACCAAACAAAAACCCCACGCCCTTGCAAGAGAGTAGATTTCCAAGGGAATCAATGGGACTTTGTTCCCAAGTAATATCATAGCAAAATCATAACCGCAACGCCGGGGCTGCTATAAATTTCGCCTGGGTCTATGGCCCTCCTCCATAGCGGTAGCGGATACACGCCTCTGAACAAACAAAAATACAAACCCAATCGTTTATATTGTCTTGACACCCAGCGTTCGTGCGTGCTGTTTAGCAAGGATATTGTTGTGGGATGGGCCAGGAATATAACAACAATCTTGCTCCTAGTCCATTAGAGAAAATGAACAGATTTCCCAGTGACAGTTTGCAAAGCCGCTTAATCTATACAGCGTGCGCGCTTGCGCTTGTGTGGCTCTTCCCAGACTAATGCCAGATGTGCATTTGCAGCGCTATCTGCAGTTCTTCCCCGTTTTGAACTTCCAGTCCTGTTTATTTGTTTGTTTTCGGATTTCTGCGTGGCGCAGAAGGCACGGGAGAGCTTTTTTTTCATTCGTTTGCCCTGCGTGGCAGAGGAAATTGGTAAACAGGACTCCACCTCAAAAAAAGACGACCTCTGTTTGTATTTTAAAAAAAAAATCAACACGAAATATACTTGTCCTTTCCTTTCAATCCCACATTATCAATTAGCGTTGCTTTATTTTTGTTTTAAACAGCAGCCTACTTGCAATGTTACCTACGATACGAGTCACTATGAGGAGACATCCTTATGTGCACATCCTTGAAGTCAACGGGAACTCCGAGTTTAAAATATTTAGTATCGCGCTGCTAGCATTTAAAGGTATTTTAAGAACAAAGCCAAACAAATCTGCATCCTTTTCCAGCGTGCGGTGGACGCACAATTTTGGATTTGGTCTCCTGCTACAGCCACCTCTCTCGCTTACTGAAATGGACAATGCGACCATGTGAGTGTCTAAACTCCTTACTGTAAAAAAAAAATATCCTTTTGTATGCAGACACAGAATAGCAGATTTGAAGAAGTCCCAAAGGGAGTATGTCTGATAAAGAAAGCAGAATGATGGAATGTGCGCGTGAGGGAGAGAATAGAAGCATCAAACAGCACTTCAGACAAGCTGGTTCTGAATCCTAGTAGGATGAACTACTACTATATAACTAAAGCAATATAAAGTTACTAAGAAAACAGATATTTTAAATTTCTGTTTAGTAAGTCACTCTATATGTATATATGTATAAAGAGAGAGGGAGGGAGAGAGACAGAGAGAGAGAAGTGCAAGCAAATGTCTGGTGCTTAATAAAAAGAGGGCATATAAATGGGGGGGGCGACAGCTGTAATACAAGTAAATAGTCAAAGGCACGATCCAGTCAAAGACGGTCACTTTTAAATTAATTTCAGGGTGTTTGTGTGTGAATAAAGTATGTCCCTCAGTGACATTGGTAGGGTTTAACTGTGGCCGGATCGTGACCACAATTACTATTCGACTTCATAAGTGGAAGGACATACAGAGAAATACAGTATCTGAGTTTTGTTCCGAGTAATTTTTTTTCAACTACGTACCTCATTTTAGAAATATAATTTGAGATTTCAAAAAGGCTTTCCAAGGGAATGCACAGGATTGAAAGTTAAATGCATTACTGCACACTTTCCCCCCACCCCTTGCAACTTTATTGTTAAAGGACAGAATCTGGATCTTTACTGGATCATTTAGATCTTGTACCCCACTGAAAGTAACTCATCTACCGCTAATTTCTAGAAACCATGAGACATAATAATTCGCGAGATTTCAAAACAAAACAAAACAAAAAGCACATATAGAGACATGCGTTTGTAGTTGCATTTCATGCGAATTTCCAACAATTGATGTCTGGAGATGCACTTGTGGGCTATCAAGTTACTTTCAACTGTTCGCATATGCATATATTGAGGGACACTTAGATTTCAAGAGAGAGAGAGAGAGACTGCCTGCCTTGCGCACGCGCACACGTCCCCATGCAAACAAAGAAGCTGATATTTCATAGCATTGCCAAAAGGCGCTCTGAAGTAATGAGCATTCCTTATAGCTGGTTTCTATGTTTGCAGAATGTCACCACATAACTATCCCAGGCATTCTGTTTCATTTTATTCTGATAAATGTGGATACTGGGGTTGATTCCAGCACTACTGACTTACATCGGGGAGCGGGAGGGTAAGCTATTGAGGTTTCTTTCCGCCCCTCCCCTGTAAAAACGTTGAGATTTCACTTTGATCACGGTGTGTCTGATGGGAACAAGGCTGCCTGCTGGCTGAAATGAAAGAAATGTAGGTATCAAGGTAGACTAAAAAACTAAAAAACATCCAGCTCATACACACAACCAAAAGCAGAATGTTTCATATAAGTTAAAACCCTTTTGGCAAAATCTCACTCACAGTGGCTGCTATGTCTTCCTTCACACAATCTAATAAGAAGCTATCCCGTTACAATAAAGCTGATACCGTGCATACGGAGATATTTGCTAATAAAACTGAACTCTCACGTGAAACAAAATTTCCTTAGATGGGACTTGATGATCCACATCCCGAGAACCTCATCCAGACAATAAAGCATTTTTAATAAAAATCTATGCAAGTCTATTCACTCTCTGCGTGTTGTAGAATTTTATTATTTAAAACGTTGGGTGCTTTTAAAACGTTTGTGAATTATTTTGGTGAATGGCCCACTTTTCTTTGTTATTTTCTTTTGAACACAATTCAGTGCAGCTATTGTTTTTGAAAGGAACCTGAAACACACCGAAAATTGGCTTCTTGGGTGAATTACTAGGTCCCCTTTCATTTGGAAAGCGGAATAAGCCACTGGCAAACTCCAATGAACTTGGCTTTGTAGCATATATATTCAAGTGTGTCTGGGCTGGAGGGGTCGGCCAAATATGTTGGCGCAAGAGTTCCTTTTATTCGCTTCTAGCTTGCTAACTAGTGGAACTGACCTAACGATACTTACATGTATATTGATATGGCTGCAACCCAAGGCACGTTTTTCTTGGGAGTAAAGCCAAGCAACCCTCTATAGACAATGGGCCTCAATCGAACTTGCTTGTGTGCATAGGATCAGACCCCACTGAGCAGTCACTGCACTTTATTATTCATTGCAATATGCCAAGTATCATTTGCAAGCCTCCCAATTATGATGGTTTATATTACCCCAATAATGCGCAGAGGAGAATTCTGCGTGGGGCATCTAGTCAGGGCATCCCTCAGCGCAGCTATACTGCTCACTGTTGACTTTGCGTGTGGCTGGGAAGCATACCGCTTATCAGCTTTTATCTTTATTGGGTCCACATGATTTTGAACTTGCAACCCTGGCCTGTGGAAGATCTGAAACATTCTCCCCCTCCCCGCTTCCCCGCTTTGAATCGTTAGCAGCTTATGAAGTCGTCTTTAGTAGGCTGGCTTATATCCAATTAAATTTATCTTTGCCATTGGGGGACAATAATATTTTCCAAGAGCTTCCTACTTGTAGCTATTGTCTCTGGCCCCGGATTTCCTGAACACACAAGCAGTCGAGGATAATCTGCTTGCTGGCGAAGGTTTGTAGTACCCTTTGGCTTGATTTAAATACATCGGGGTATTTTATTTTTCCTTGGGAAGTGATTCCATTGCTGTTGCACGGAAAAAAAAATCATTCCTAGGCTGTGATCCCAAACACATTGACTTGTAAGTCACTTGCATAGGATTCAGTGGGGCTCAGTTGCTTCCAGTGAGCTGCATCGCTGAAGACTCACAGGTCACAATCCGAAAGCGTCAAAAGTTTGGGATTCTTTGGCCTAAAGAAGGCATGCGAAAACGGCTGCTTGAAATGTTTGGGTGGCTTCCCATCCCCAAACCTCACAAAAGTAATCCTTTATCCCCTGTACTGTATAGAGAACCTATCTTATTGTAGGCCGTAGAAATACCTTAGGGGCGTCCGCTTCATTCTGAAATTCGGGGGAAATCCGCCAAGAAAAGGCCAAAAGGCAAGATGTAAACAACATTTTCGTGACCCCATTTCTCCCTAGGAAAATCTTTAGGGTTGGGTAGTACATGTGCCTATGATTGAGATGCTGGGAGATGGAAAAATAGAGATTTAGATTAGAATATCTACATTTATGCATATTCTAGAAGGTAGTCTATGTGCCGTATGCACATTTCTAAAAGAGAGACCTGTATGGCGATCTCTGAATAAAAGCATTAATCGGTGTGGACCATGAAGTTAATCGAAATTTGCACTGATTTACATATGTTAATTTATCTCCCAAACTGATAAGAGAGCGATGAAACTAGTTTATATGAGATCCAAGGCGGGTTTGGACGCCACCTACAAATCTTTGCCGTCCATAGACTAGTTGGCAAATGTTTGTTAGTTATGCCCAAACCCGCCTTGGCCATCATGTACCGTTCAGTCTTGATTCGCTTAATGTACACAAACAAACCCAGAGACCAGAGTCCTGACCACGATGGGAACATTTCTTTAGCCAAACCCGCCACAACTATAATCGGAGCTGGGTTCTTTCAAAGTTCATTTAACCCACAGGAAAGTACGTTTCCTAGAAAGTCTTGTCCACGTGGATACAATTTACTGCCTAAATAATAATAACAATAACAAAATACTGGGATGTGTTTATAGTGTGATCTTGGTTCTGTCGGGCAAATGACCCGGCAACAGAAGAAGGGAATGTATTGCCTGATTAACACAGCAATGCCATGTTGAAGTACACTTGGCGAGCCACAACCAACCAGCCGGGTAAATATATACATATGTCTAATTACACCTAGGAAGCTCTGCCTGGCAATTGACATAATCCTGTTCTCTCTGCCTGCTCTGCTCTTTCTTATGCATCTTCATAGTGAGTCACACCATCACACAACTTGGGGGGACACTGTCACAACGCACCTACTTTGAAAGGTTTTTCCTTTTCTTACTTCTTCTCTCTCTCTCCCGTATATATTAAAGAGGGTTTTTAGGCAACTAATTATTTAAAAAAGAAAGTTTTTAAAAAGTATTTCTTGGCTGTGAAGATGAAATCTATCAACGACTAAAGCACTCAAAGAACTCTACGGTTTATTTGCCTTTATGCTCAATGGGCTGTTGGGTTTTTTTGTGTTGTTGTTGGGGTTTTTTTAGTGGAGACCAAAAGGAATGTGAGACTTCCAGCCTTCATTCTTCTGTTTTATGGTAGTCAGGGAATTGAATTTGGTGGTTCAAATTCAAGTGCTGTGGCTCCACAGCTGTCTTTTCTGTGCTTCTTCGCAGGAAGCCGACAAATCCTATACTTTAAACCGGGCTTTAAAAAACACAACGGCACTGGGGCTCGCTTGAGCTTATATCTACCTATTAAGAGCAATAAATTATTCGCACACCTAGAGGAGATATCCTGTGTGTTATACCCCACATGCTTTCAACAGCCACCCGCTTTAGACCCTTTCTGCTCGCCACCAATGCAGCCGGATGAGACACAGGAGAAATTTCTGCCCCACCAGGAAAAGTGGGAAGAAGGAATAAAGAAGAAGAGGTGTGGGGGGGGGAAATGGGCGGGCGCAACTCACTTTGCAAGAGATGTTGCAGCACTCTTCGGAACCAGCACCCAGCACTGCAAATTTCTTCCGTTCCCCACTCCACCTCGGGCAGGTTCAATAAATAGTGTTTGGTAAGAAGGAGTGGAGAAAAATAATGATCCCCGTAAACAATATTTTTATTAGTTTGTAGTTAGCATGAATATTGCTGCGTAAAAAGGGGTAGTTAAAGGCTCCCTGACACTTTAATTAAAAGTTTGTGTCTAAAGCAGCATCCAACTCATAAACGCCAGAGCGAAGGAGAGAGCCAAAACAGACCATCCCTGCAGAAGCCTTGCACTATTCCTGTCCCCCCCTCTCACACACAACACACACCCATCTCTTCTTCCCCATGCACAGAGGTGTGTATTTGGTAAGGAGGCTCAGAATGATCTGGAACCTGGAGGCGCGTTTATCTGAACCCTCTGCGGGGGAGGCATCCTACGTCCAAAGACGCAGAACAGTCGAAACTGAAGAACGTCGCCCGTAGGCTTATGAAATTAAAAGGACAGGTTGATCTTAGGGCTTCACGAGAAAGAGAGAGATAGAGAGAGCCGCCATGTTTTGTTTAGGTTTTGTCTGTAGGATCACTTAATAAAGACTCTGGATTCGAAACAAACCCACCCTATAAAAGTCCCACTGTGGTTTTTAAGGCTATGCTTCAGTCCCGAGTCACACACGACCTTTAAAGATTTTGATCTCCTGGTTTCCTCTCCGTGACCAAAAAGCATTTTTTGTTTCAGTCATTCTGTTCATTAATCTCATCTTCCCTTTTTGGTTTCAGCAGATGTCCCTTCCTTTCCTGGGGCGTCTTCGTCGCTGCAGACTGCTTAGGTGTCTGTTCTACCTGCTGACTAAACTCTACCTGGTGGCTTTAAAAGTAAAAAGAGCCTCTCAAATTAAAATGAATTATGGGGCAAATGAGGTCATCGCAGAGCGTCTCCTTTTGTATCACAAGTTTCTAGATTTTTCTTCTTAAGGATTTGTTCAAGGCTTACCCAAAGGAAAAGCTTCACAACCACAAAAATCATAGCGTTAAAGAACAACAACCCCTCAGTTCCCACATATTCTTATATACCAGCCCGCCATGTTCCTGGACTTTGTTATTTGTTCCTGAGAGTTTAATTTACTGCAACACGAATTGACAGGATATCACTAGTAAAGTCATTTTGCCCTCCTGATGCTGTGTGAATTTTGTTATGAGGCTTTTAAACTGTCCAAAACTGGAGCCAGCGATGGAGATTAAGGCGGGAGGATTCTATGTAAACAAAGCAAAGTTGTTGGGTCCTACACACACGCACGCAACCGCACACACTTCTTTGAAGAGAGCAAAGTGAATTAAAAACAGAAATAAAGGCAGAGATGAGAGCAAAAAGACAACAAAATATTGGAGATATTTTGCATCAGGTGGAAACTAAACATTTTTATTTATTTCTTTGCAGATCAATTACAGGACCTTTTGTTAAAAATTAAAAAAAAATGAAAAAGTTGTCAATTCAGGCGCAAAATCTGTTTGATGAGCCTGTGTGATGTGTGCTCCTGATCATCTGAAAGACAGAAGAGTTTTAAGCACGCATCCTTTGTTTAGGGGGACTTTACTGGATATGCCAGCAGCCTCTATCAACTGTCAATATTCTCTAAACGCCTTTATAGCATGGCTTTCTGGATCATGACTGAAAGAAGACACTTTAGGTTAACAATTGTCTGAAAGTCAGGAGGAATGTTCTACAAGACACCTTTTACAAATATTCCTTCTTCCAGCTTTTAAAATCTGAGGGAATTACAGGGTGGGCGGTGAGAGACTCCAAGAGCACCAAATACAAGGACAAATGACTTTAATAAGAATCCTATTTATTTATTTTTCAGTGCACCCCCCCTGCCTTTTCTTTCGCTGGCAGAATAAAGGTCGCAAGGCACCGTGAACATACATTGATTGACAATAAACAGCTGCATTAAATATTCAATATACCACTCTTACATAATAAATATTTAACCAAACGTTAAAGGGGGCTTTCGAATATTTATTAGTCCTATGTCCTGATGTATTCTCCCTAATTCCAATACTCTGAAGTCATTAAGCCCACGCCTCAGAGGGTTCAGGTTCGGGCTTAAATCCCTAGAAAAGTTTCGAAGTTTATTCTGCTCCTCGCATATTTGGGATACGCTGCAGGAGGTGTGCGTTCTCTTTGACAGATTAGGTGCCCTTATGCATACCTGAGATCCACACATAGGCACCTAAGTCATTAATAAACGTGAGAAACTTGCCAGTTGCTCCCCTATATACTGTTCCAAAGTTCCCACCCACACCCACTATAGGGAGATGTGCCCCGGACTCCTGGATAAATCTTGATAAATGTTTGAAAACTTACTGAAGAATCTTTATCCAGTCCCCTGGGCTTCTAACAGTTGAATCCACATTTTTTTAAAAAAAGAAAAGAAAAAAGACAGAGAGGAAGAAAAAGGGAAATAAAAGAATATGTCTGATCATGCCTAAAATGTGACTTGCATGGAAAGAACCCCCTAAAAAAAAAGTAAGAGAGGAAAAATTACAGTTAACACATCCTTTAGACCCTCCCTCGCCTCCTCCACCCCTGAGCTACCCCCACCCAACCCCATATCTGAATCCTCCTGAACAACTGAAAGCAAAATCCAAATAGGAGAGAGAGAGAGAGAGAGAGGGAGAGAGAGAGAGAGAGAGAGAGAGAGAGAGAGAGAGAGAGAGAGAGAGAACTTCACCAGCCATCCCCTCGCTATCTGCTTTGAATGCTTACAAGGGGTGTGCCTGGAAGAAAATGAATACAAATCTGCGATTGATTTTCATAATGTTTCTGCGGTGTTTGAAAACCAATCGTTTGAACCTCTGAGATCTTACCTAAGTGAACCACTCCTACGCTTCTAAGTGCTCCAAACTGATATATGACAATATCTACTTTGGATCACGTGTCCTGGAGAGAGCGACTAAGACGGATAGCGCGTCATCTCGCCTTCCCAAATTTTTCCCCCTCTGCACATCGGATCCAAAACATCTATCTATAGGAGCAAGAAAAGGAGAAAGATGTTTAACTCAGTGAACCTAGGAAACTTCTGCTCCCAGTCGCGCAAAGAGCGGAGTGCTGACTTTGGAGAGAGAGCAGGTTGCGCTTCCAATCTCTACCTCCCCAGCTGCACCTATTACGTCCCAGAATTTTCAACTGTGTCATCTTTCTTGCCACAGGCCCCCTCTCGCCAAATCTCCTACCCTTATTCCACTAACCTCTCTCAAGTGCAGCCAGTGCGAGAGGTCTCCTACGGGCTAGACCCCTCGAATAAATGGCACCATAGAAGCAATTACGCCTCGTGTTATTCCGCGGAAGATCTGATGCACAGGGATTGCCTCCCGCCTTCCACCATGACCGAAATGCTAATGAAAAACGAAAGCGTGTACAGCCACCACCACCACCCCAGCTCCAACCACCCGGCGTCCACGGGCTTCTACTCCAGCATGAACAAAAACAGTGTCCTCCCGCAAGGCTTCGACCGGTTCTTCGAAAACGCCTACTGCTCCACCGAGAACCCGCCCGAGACCTGTTTGCAGAAGACCGAGAGCAAGCTGGAGACCGACTCCCAGCCCACCGCGCTGTCATCCCGCGGCGACCAAGGCGTAGACCCGGAAGACGAGGAAGAAAACACCAACCCGGGCTCTTCAGCTTCATCCTCCTCTGTCAACAAGGAAGGGAGCAAAACCAGCAACTCGAGTAGGTAGAGAAAGCAGTAAATGGAAAGGTTAAGGGACTAGCCCGCTGTTTTGTCGGTCAAATTTTATGTGGAGTTTTATAAGCATTCAAAGGATTTTATTATAACCTACAAAGCTCTTTCTTGCAACGAGAAGAATTTTTACGATGGGAAAGGCTCTTTGAGAAAAATGGAGATGTTAGGCGCAGACACAGTATCTCAGAGTCTGTGAAATTTTAAAAGCACACCATGGTGACAAATATTAACTTTGATCATGAACTTACATGAGCATTTTAAAAGGATTTGGTCCCGGGCTTCTGAGGGTAAAAGGCAATTGGGCAGAACACTGCTCTTGCTTCCTGTCCTCGCGAGGAGGCACTGAGAGATGCACGCGAGCGAGCGAGGGGGGGCGGGTGGTGTTATTTTTTTCCCCTATTGAAAATGCATGCAGAAATTCAAATATATATCTATATTGCTATGAATGTGGGGAAAGGGAATGCAACGTTTTCACGTCCTCAGTGCATCCTGTGTTGTTGTTCTTGCTCTTGTTGTTGCTTTTCTTCCTGCAAATTGCATTGCTTAGGGGTAGTTCCTTGGGTGATTTCTTTTCAAATAGACAATGTTTATTTTGCTATTAAATGTGTTTATCACACACACACACAAACACTAAGTATATTTTAATATACTCAGATGCTATTAGATATTCATATATAAGTGGGTTTATTTTCATTTTTAAAGCAACAACAACAACCCTAAATCGAAGCAACTGATCAAGCAAATGCACCATGGATGTTTATTTATTTTTTCATTCATAGATGAATGGAACGCTAAGTCCTGCATGAACTTACACACAGACACACACACACACACACCCATCCAGGCGCACGCACACGTTGTATTTGCAATTCTGTTTGCTGCCTTGGGGAACTCATTGCTTCCCATTTTTGACTGCTCAGATATGTTGCTTTGATTCTCTCTCTGTGTATGTGTGTGCTGAATGTATTTGAAGAGTGGCGTTCCCGATAATCAAAAACTTATGCAGAGCAGAATTCTTAGCCCTCATAGTTCTAACGTTGCTCCTGCTGACTCTGTAAGAAAGGCGGCAGATTCGCAGTTTGAACGTGTATGCTTCCCAGCTGCTTCGCCGGCTTCCTTCCCCCAGCAGTTATTGTTGATTATTGCACTCAGGAATCCCTTTGGAAAAGCCCCCCAAAACAGGGGGGAAAGATCATGGGCTCGGAACAGGAAAGGCTGCCTTCATGGCTGTGTTGTGGTACACATGTCTGTTAGGATGTTACACATGGCCGTAGGATGTGCTTCCAGATGGGTGTGCGTGTGAGAGAGAAGCTATGCATTTGAGCTCTTGGTGATGGGGGGTTATTGGGGCTCTGTTGTGTCATTTGCTTAGTTATTTTCACTCCCTCCTGGTTATATTTTTCTCCCTCCCTCCCCCCTAAAGGTGCCCCCCGCACAAGAAAGAAGCGATGTCCCTATTCGAAATTCCAAATCAGAGAGCTAGAGAGAGAATTTTTCTTCAATGTCTACATAAACAAAGAAAAAAGGCTGCAGCTGTCCAGAATGTTGAATCTCACGGATCGACAAGTTAAAATTTGGTTTCAGAACAGAAGGATGAAAGAAAAAAAACTAAGCAGAGACCGCCTGCAGTATTTCTCTGGAAATCCCTTATTGTGAACCTCTTTTGTATATTATATATACGTACACACACATATATATATATAAATAAAAAAATAAAAAATAAATCCTCTGCTCGTTGAAGTATTCTGTGTATGAAGAAGGGACGTTGCAAGCACGGTTTGACTGTGGAGTCTTCAAGCAACCCTCAGAGTTTTCAACCTTCTCCGTCCTTCCTTATATTTGTATGTTTGGGACCTGGTTCAGGGTTTATACACTTTCCCCGATTACCTAAACGTTGAAAGGACTTGAATACTGTATGAACTTTTAATTTAACGTTTAGTCTTGAAGAAATGGAATTATTTTTTATCATCGGTGTTTTGTTTTGTTTTGTTCAGTTCATCATCATCATCATCATCATCATCATCATCATCACTTAAGTCATCTATGTTCGATGGAGGAAACTACAGTGCTGTGTTCACGACAGTATGCACCTACTTCTCCTTATTTTGATATGCAAGTTGATGATGCATCTACGCAAAAGCGCCTCCCAAAGACTCCCTGTCTTCGGTTGGGAGGAGGGCTTTGTCTGAGTTTGCGTGCAGATGAGTGTGTGTGTGTGTGTGTCTACCCACACGTGTTCATCCGTGCACACGCACTCCACTCCATCAGGGTTCCACTGCTGTACATGCCAAGGACTGTTGTTCATTGAAATCTAATTTAAATAACCTGCCCAAGAATTGGTATCACTATAAGGATGTGATTTCCATTGATTCCCTCATGTATCTTATATATATTCATATTCTATGCAGTCCCAGGTTTGATTTTTTTTTTCTTTCTTCCCCTCTTTGCATCTGGAGAGAGGGTAAGGGTGGGGGATGGGCGGGGGGGGAGGAATGGGGAATGGACTACAATAAATTCGCAATAACTGTCTCTTAAATGGTATGTAAATGCTTTTTTTCCTTTCTTTCCTGGACGTGGGAGACCAAACTGCAGCAGCAAGAACAAGAACAACAGTAACAACCAGAATTATAAATAAATCTTTGTGTATGTAAAGAAGTGAATCCCGGGAAACTCTGTGAAATTCTGTGGCAAATAAAGACATTTCAAGCTGTTCTACATTATGATTTTATTTGACCATTTTATTAGTATTTCCCTCTTAAAAGACTCATTGCGGTCAACGTGGTATGGACTTTCCTATGGCCAAATGGTTAAATTGTGTGTGTGTGTGTGTGTGCCTACGCATGCACGCATACATATATATATATACGCACACATACGTATGCGATATGATATAGCCAAATTAATATGAACCTTCTGCGTTTAACTAGACATTTGTTGTGGAGTTCATTGTTTTCATCATTGCATTCAAATTTATAGGAATTTCTTGGCCCAATAATACAGCTCTCTGCTTGGCTCCAGATGTCTTTGTCTGTTTTCCCAATGTAGTTAATATTTTTATTTCTTTTCCCTTTCCCCCCACCCCACCCTGGAAGAGAAATATATTGCAATATGCTGAAATTGGTGGTTAATGAGCAATATTGCGATATTGCAACGTGCTTTTTTTCCCTTTTCCTTTTTAAAAAGCACAACTAATGGGATGGCTGCTAATGAGCGCATCTCTGATTGCAAACACAAAAGAAGCGGAAATTTTCGTAATGTCAAGGATAAAGTACCTCCCCCTCCCCTTTTGCCTCTTGCAATGCACAAATGCAAAGTCAAGTACTTAATTCCTTCTCTTAAACAAAAACAAGTTCAACTCACAGACATAGGGACAGAAGCGCAATTTTACGTTTACAACTCCTCCCTCAGTTAAATAAATGTAATTTTCTTCACAGTGATAAGGAAATGGCGCAGGAAGATGCTTTCACTAGTTGCATGCATTTTTAAATTTTTGTGTGGTGGTGAAGAATATAACAATGCTGAATGGTCAGTCTGTCTCCTACTCTAAATCTACCAATTCATTCTTGACGAATCCTCGTGTTACTCACATTTGGAGTCTGAAGGTGTCTCTAGCTTAAAGGGCAAGCAGTAACAAAATTATATTCTTCCTTCACAGGCAATGTGAGTTCCTCTCGGGTTGCTTCTAAATGCAACCATTTGCAATGCAAATACTTTGATGTTGCCTTTTCGGTTTGATTTGTCAGCGGTGGGGAAACCCGCAAAAATGTGCTTCGTTTGCAAGAAAAGAGGCAGAGAGAAAAGAAACTTTAGCTTCATTGATAGATCCATCTTCCAGTTCGCCATGATGCTATCTGAAAGGGTTATGTTAACAGGAATGTTTCTCATTAGAAGAGATGAGGGGGAAAGATTATGTATAATAATAGGGGTATGTGCCTGTTTGTATATATAAACAGACATACATACGTATACATACACGGGATGGAAACTGCTTTATTTTTGCATTTATTAGTCTTTCTCCCTTCTTCCTCCTGGTGCGTGAGTGTGGTGTTGTGGTTGTTTCCTGAAGAGTCTGGCGAATACGGATGTAGGGCCTACAACCTCCCTCTTCCTTGGATTAGACACTCAAGGTCTACTGTAAATATGTCCTTGTCATGGGCGATTCTTTGGTTTGTGGTGCCCAGAGCACAGAAGGGTGCCATGGAACCCAAGGTGGATCAGAGAAGGTCCGAAACAGCCCTCAGGAGAAAAGTGGAGCCAACCACCCCACTCACACGCGGGGATACAACCAACGGTCAGAGGAAACAAAATGGCGCATCTTTCTGATGGGGGAGAAAGGCGCCCGCCTCTCTTTAAGGGGCGACTTCTAAACTTTTCCAAGGTTAGGGGGAAACTTAAAACGTAGGTGCAATAAGGTGCACATCGCCAGGTCAGAAAGTCCAGTCAATACCCCGTGACTGCGGCGGTTGTCTGGACAAAGGGGGCGACTAGTCTAGACATTGTAATAAAGACTGCAGCACTAAACAGCTTAATTTTTCCTTAATTACCACCGTCTGGCCATAGAAAAAGACTTCCGCAGTAAATAGTAAACAAATAAGGGTGTCTTTGCTTAGCTTTCTTCCAGTTTCCCCCCCCCCTTTGCACACACACACACACACACACACACACACACACACACACACACGCTCCGACTCCTAACTTTCCCCCTCTCCTCTCCTCTCGGCCCCCCCCCCATCCCACCTCCTTTTCCACGTCTTTGGCTGGGGCTGCGACACAATGAAACTGGAGGCCTAGTTCAAAGTTTTCTCGAGCTAAAATGGAATGCCAGTTGTAAAATCCAAGTTTATAGACCATGTGGGACTTTACAAGGGTATTAAGCAGCAGTGCGAGGTAGGGATAACCCGTTAATGTTCTTCGGGGTTTTTCCTTTTTCTTTTGGAAGGGGACTATTTAGCTAGGGGAGTGAGGGGGTACCATTTAGGAGCAGGGGTGTAATTTTTTTAGCCTTGAGATGCACTTCTGCCTCCCTTCCCTCCCCAAAGTCGAGGCATCTAGCGGCTATATAGCCTAATAGCCAAGTGTACTTTATACGCTAGCGTTATGCTGGTTGCATTGTGTTTAAGGGGGGAAGAGACGAAGGAGACCACAAGAACAACAACAAAAAATGTGAATATATGATGTCTTTGAACTTCAATGGAGTCAAGTCCATCACCTTTAACCCTTTTGTAATAAACCGGAATCAGAAAGGCCCTCAGATTCTTTTTTCGGTTTTTTTTTAATGTTCCCGCCTACTGAGTTAAGAGTCCAGCAGCAGGCGGCGATACGTGGGTGTGGGTTTGTGGGTGTGGGATACACACGCACGCACACACACACATGACATCTATTTGAATATATATGGACTCGCGCATTACAAATACCGATTTCGAACCATGCCTGGTGTTTATGGTGCTTAATATTTACCTCAGTTGCTCAACGATTTAATATTGCTAGAATATTAGCATTCTCTCCCTCTCTCCCCCCCCTCTCTCTCACACACACCAGCACACATTCAAGCTTTATTATTGTTATAAACCTTTTGATATCTTAACGCATGGAAAGTTTTTATAACTTTGTTTGGCATAAAAGTTTTACAAGTGCCCCCCTTCTCTCTCCCTCTTCCTCTCCCCCCCCTCCTTCTTTTCCTCCTCCCTCTAAATTCCTAGCACGCATTTGGGGCTTTGCATAAGACAACTTTATTTCTCGCTCGGAAGGTCTATCAGGATAAGGTCCTCTCCCTCATAGGCTGGGGATCTCGGTGTAAAGCCACGTTAATGGCACACAGGCTAATTGCGAAGGACCTCTCGGTGTGACGTGCAAACACACAGCTAAGCGAACCTGTTTCCTGTCCCCCTGCCTGGAATCCCTCCTTAACGTATTGGAAGCTGCTAGGAGGTGACATTGTTGGGAGATATAGCTCAGAGTGAGGAAGGTGAGGGCCGAGTCTTTTAATTGGATTCTGGGCAGGACTTCTTCTGTTTTTAGATGTTAATTGGAGTGCAAGGAATAAGTTCTCCCGTTTTGTTGTTGTTGCTGTTTGCTGTTTGTTTGCGAAGTGCAAGCTGGTCCCCCCACCACAACCATCAATGGGCACTAGAGCTGGGGGAGATGGAGATGTGTGCGCGTCCGGGTGTATTTCTGCGTGTGCCTGGTGTGGTTTGTGCAGGCTACAGCTTGTATGTTGAACATGGCTGTTCACGGGCATGCAGACCCATGCACCTTTCGGCAACTGGTCCCAGCAGCCCAGAGAACACTCCTCCTCTGAGTTCTGGAGTTGAGAAACATAAACTTGACTGTGCAGCCTGCTCGCCGGTGGCATCATGTAAATAAAGCAACCCTGTTAAGCAACCCAGCAAAGAGCCGCCAGACCAATCGCCCTGGGCAAAGCTTTCCACCACCACTGGAGGTCCGCAAAGAGTTTGGACTTTGGGGCTCGGAAGCTTGGCCTCGATGGACCCTGGAGAAGCCTGTCGAGGAGAGAAAAGGGGCAGTGGCTTTGGCAAGTGGACTTGAAGCTCCTATCGCCTTGAGCCGGTCTTCTTCGCCTGGTTGTGGATTCGGGGAGAGGAGGGGAGGGGAGGGGGATGACTTTCGTCGCTGTGCTTGCAAGTAACTTCTGCGGGAGGCACCTCCGAGCCCCCGAAGAAGAGAACCAGCCATGCCTGCGTGCCTGTAAATAAAATGCCCCCGCGATTCCCCATTTTGCTAGGGCGAGAGACTCTTGTGGGTCGTTAAGAGCAACCTCCCTCCCCTCCCCTCCAAAAGCATAATTGAATGTACGATTAATTTTGTCCCCTGCCTTTCTTTGCACATCTGATGGGCACAAAATTGGATAAAGGGGAGGTGGACTATGAGAAGGCCTATTTTCTCTCTCTTTTTAATATGGATTTGTGCGTGGATGCATTGGAGAATGGCATTGACAGGAATACAGCAAAAAAGCTCCCCACACCCTTCCATACTTTCAATCCCCCCATTTTGATTATCCTTATATGAATCTGAAGTTTACTTTGAGAGCAAAATTGATCAGGCTTTCACATTGCTATCCTGCACCATCATTCTTGTTATATATTTTTCACAAAAAAACCACCCTTAAAATGGCGTCTCATTAAGGCCTCGTTTATACTCTTTTAATAAAGTTGCGAACTGTACGGATGTTCAACATATGTTAGACCTAAGCGGGTCTCTCTGCTTTTGATAACCACCGAATTACAACATGAAACCACAAGAATGTGGTTTGCAGCCTCGGAAGACTTTCGAATCTCTGCTGCAGCGAATGAAAATTGATCACGCTGTTGATAGGAGCCGTACCAAAAAAAATAATAATGTATATATATGTTTATTCTGGCGAAAAATAAAATAATAAAATGAACAATCGATGTTGTTTATGGACTGAAAGCAGAACCAAAAAAAAAAAAGATGCTTCTCTACGTGGTTAAAATTAAGTCGACAACATTTTAAAAGACCCGATCTAAGCAATACATGTACAGACCCATCTGCAGCCATTCTTTTCAAACGTTTTTAATGTAAACCTTATGTCTCGGTTCAAACGATTGCTAAAATAATTGGATACCCTTGTGCCGATCGAGGTTTTTTTTCACAGAAATTGCACCTTAAAAAATGAGCAGCGGCTGCGGCTGATATCAACATTACAACTAAGGATATGGTAGTGTGGGCTCTTGCATATATAACTAAACTCCCTGAAGCACTTATCGCTTCCTATTGAAAACACCTATGCTGAAATGTTAACTAATTGAATGAAATAGCATCCACACATCGTGCCACAGATCTTCGGAACATAGCGACGCAGGATACAGACTTTAGGTGGACTTATAGCCGAGGTTTTATTTGAACCGACGGCTTCTCGCTTTGGAGAAAGGATTCCAACACCTGTATCACTATTAATGAAATTTAACAGCCGAGGGCAAAACTAGGGAAAGAATACATATTTCGAAATAATCGGGAAATGTGTTTTTGCACATCTTACGCGATAGCCTGCCCGGTTATATGCTGCCATTGGAGGAAAGGCAGTTTCTGAGGTCTTTTGTCGTTAGTTTGTCTTTGGGTTGCTTTAAAAACAGGTAATTAACTAATTCTGTGTATCCTAAAATTCTCTTTCCGTGCGTTTTTCTTTTTTCTTCCCCCCTAAGAATATAACATTGTTCTCTTCCCTGGGAAAAATACTCTTTCTTTTATTCGTATTTTTAAAATTTTCTTAGAAAAAGAGGTAGCACCGGTGTAAATGAGCACGTATTTTTGAAAACCATTGAACCACACTTTAACCCAATAATAGAGCTAAGTCAGAAAATCCTTCGAAAATACCAGGCATAATACGATGGTTTCTCTCCTAATAAACGCAGCTTTGAATGATATGACCCCTTCAGCCTTCTCTGCTTCTTTGTCAACTTATCAAGCTAATTGCACGAAGTAGTTTGCAATAATAAAGTATTCATAAGTCAGATAGGTATAAAGATAGATATCCCTCATCTATCAGGACCAGAGCCCCAAACCCCAAATTCGAAGCTTTTTTCACATCACCCTTCAAGCTGAAATTAGAGCGGTATCAGGAAAAATCAAATGCTAACAAATAGTAGGCAATATATTCACATTATTGCTTCTCTTCTCAGTGTGTGATTTTAGTTAAGAAGAGCCTGTCGGATAAGGCCAGTGGCCCAGCGACGTTGATGTTCCCAATGCAACCTTTAACATTAAACTCCTTTTTCCCCCTTTTCTTGTTTTGCATTCTGTGTGCGTTGGGGGTATGTGTAACTGTATACACACACACGTAGAAAGAGAAAGGGAGAGAGAGGGGCGCAGCAGCTTGAATACTGTCACTGGTGTGTGTGAACGCCACGAAGTAACTCTGGACAACTTTGGTCTCCAGCATCCAGAACAAAGAAAAGGTGGCCAACCTCAGGCCGGTCTTTTGGTGACTGAAGATTCTATGTTGGAGGTAGAAATAACTTGAGCACTTTTCAATACCACCTCAAGGAACATAATATCATTCCATAATTCTTTGACTTAAGTTACTCCGAAAGAAGGAAGCAGTATAAGAGGGATTGTAAAGTTTGATAGATTTCTTGTGGTGATAGTTTACAGTTTCTAAGCCAACATCTAAAGGCGTGGGTTTTATTTTTGCATCACTGTTATTGTACTCTAGTGTACTTTGCCATAAATCAGAATTATTTCCTCCACAACACGGGGCATAATACCAGCCAGGAGGAAAAAAAAAAAATACAAATTTAAGGTAATCATTAAAGTGTTGCCACCAAATACTTCCTAGAAGCGAAAATGAATGCTCGCTATAAAAATGTTAAGGGGGGAAGTTGGTTAAAAAATACAATGGACGTAAGAGACACTTTCCACGCATAACTCACGGTTAAATAATTAGAAAGAAAAGGGAACAGGTAAAATATTATGTGCAAGTTTGAGATGTGCTTTTACGTGAGTTATTCGACACGTGCATCTTTTTTCTTCCTTGCTTGCTTTTTTTTCTTGGAGGGGGGGGGAATTCTTTGGTTTTTTTATGGGAAATGTGGCGCTCTGGCAGCGCGCCTGTGTGCGCGCGTGTTTGTGTTTCCCACCCACCCCATAACCCCTCGCAGCCGCGTGCCCTCCGTCTCCAGCCCAGAGCAGAGCTCTAGGAAGGCAAAGGGAGACGGGTTTCAAGTCTCCTCTCCCCCTCTTTTGGGTCAACTGAACTGTCTGCCTTTGGCATTCACAGAAAGAGCAATCAGACACCAAAGACAATAGCAGGACCGTCTGCAGTTTGCCTCATATGTCCAGACACTGGGAAGAAAGGAAGGAAGAAATCCCCTAATTTATTTATTTTTTTACTCCTCTTTGACTTTTTTAAAAAATCACTTCCTGGCTTTTACTCCCGCGAAACCATACCGAAGTAGCCACAAAGCAAGAGAATAAGGCACCCCACTCCACACGTGAGCCAACTTAAAGTCCACATATGTATAATTTCCCCCACCCACCCCAATCTTTCTTACCCTCTTCCCCCCCTCCATTCTTTTTTTTTTAATAAAGGGCATTGCATGTTTCATTTCCACCCTGATTTCCAAAGGAGTTTTAAAAACCCAAAGCAGGCTGTTATAGGTCTTTATTCCACACACAGGCTTTCTCCTTTTTAAGTTTTAATAGCATTTGTTGGTATTTATTTTCTGCAATTAGACTAAAGCATTTTTCCCAACGGGGGTTCTACTTAGGCTGATGGATTTTATTTCTCTCCCCATTAATGACCCATGTTTATCATACTTCTAATTATTTTTAACTTTAAACAATATTCGGTCTCCGGGAGACATTCCCCAGCATTCCTTCAGCGCCAGATCCGCCAGATATCAAAAGACCTAGAATGATGTCAGGAAATATGCATTTCGCTGTTTGTGATGAAGCGGGTTCTCCCCCACGTCCCTCCATCTACTATGACCATCTCTCGCTCCTTCTCTCTGGCTGTTGTTTTATTTTGGGTAAGACTTTGACTGTCAAAACCCACAAGATACGCCTGGAATAAAATAACTCTATGGGTTTACATTTTAAAAAATGACTTCCGAGACACCAACGCTCCTTAAAATACATATGTATGAATATGTCAATAATCCTCAGTGAAAACAATGACAGTCAAAACCACCAGCTTTTCTTACACGTATATACACACATGTATATATATGTATGTGTGTATATACACACACACACAAAACAACAACCCCACACATTTTATTTTATCTTCATCATCTTCACACATTTAAAACGCCCTCTATCTTGTCTTCAGAGATATGGGTACAACATCTCATCCACTGAAAATTCCTTGGCAGTATGTGAATCTGTGAAGAGGATAAAAATCAAATTATTTGACAGGTTTCACCACAGTGCGGTTTGTAAATTCCTCTTCCTGCTTCCTCGTGTGCGTGTGTGAGAGAGAAAGAGAGAATATAACACACAGCAAGAATGCACAGCAGTAAATAAGGATATAAAAGACTTGGAAACACATTTTCATTTTCACTCACAGGGAAGGAAACGGGGTCAAATGTTGGTCTCCCCCCCCCCCGCCATAAAATGCACATATGAAGACGTGTAGGGCTTCAGAGCCTAAAAATATTGAGTCAGCCACATGATCTGCAAAAAAATAAAGAAGGAAAGGGTGGGGGAGGGGTGGGTGGGGGTGGAGAGAGAGAACGGGAAAAAAGCCATATAATGCCAAACTGCATTGGTCTTTAATTTCATCACCTATAAATGAGGAAGTATTGGTTCCCATGCTAAAGTTTTATTCTTTGCTTATAAATATTATGTGGAATTTTCGTTGGATATCATAAAACTGAACGATTTCTATCAAACTGTTTTAAAAAGACCTATGCAGATAACACAAATAGAGGCTATAAAGTCTCAAATAGCTTTCCAGAGGAAGCAAACGGCGTTTAAAGTGCAGGAAAAAGCTCTTAGCGTGGCTGTATTTCGGGGTGGAGGTGGATTGTGGGGCGGTCGGGGGGTGGGGGTGGGGGTTGAGACAAATAGAATGATGTGGTTTAAGACTTCCTTGGCCTAAGATATTAAAACTTCTCACCCTTGAAGATGTGGAGGGGGCTGGTTTTGAAGGTGGGGGCCAGCAGGCTGCAAGTCCTTCCGAAGCAACAGTCGAGTGGAATTGTAAAACAGTTGTTGTAGAAAACATTTTCGACAAGGTCTGGTGGCTTTAGATAGCCAGCACTGCATTTAAAACAAAAACACCAAAATATACATTACTGAAATTGGTCAAGTTCCTTCTCTCCACGTACCCCCACACTCTACCAAACTTTCTGGCTCAATTTTCTTCACCGTTTTCCTCTTCTATTTGAAAAGGCTTCCCTCCCACTCCTTGAGAATGACTATGAACTCTTTAAAAGGTTTCAGATCCGTCGTAATGATCTTGAGATTCCCGCCGTTTAGCTAATTCTGTTCCAGCTGCCATTATAAAGTATTGGTAGTATTAATATTCTCATTGTCTAGTACTATTCCTCTCTTTTTCATGGATTTAGCCACAAAGTGTCAGATTCCTTAAAATAAAATAAAAAAAACTCCACCCAAAACTATAGACATCATTGTCAAAGCGGGATTCTAACAGTGTAGTCAATTTGATATACACTAAATAATAATTTGGCTTAATTGCTAACCCTGTTTAGAAAACGTCTAATAAAGGAAGCAGCACAATGAAAGCACCTCGTTCAACATATCTTTATATCTGTAATACCAGTTATTATTCTGAGATCGTTAAGTTAAAAGAGAGAAAGCGAGGAGAGGGGAGTCAGGATCATAAAGACTGAAACGAGACTGGAGTAGGGAAATTAACTAAGAAGAAATAAACACACATAGACATTTGCTTGGAGTGTAATCAATGAAAATAAGGTCAAATTAAAAACCGTGTTTGATCGGACAACCTTTCTGCTGAATAAAGCACCCCTAAAATATCCAATAATTTAAAATTTCTTTCTATTTAACTGTCGTAATTTCCTGAAGAGGGGTGGGGGATGTCCAGACTTGTACCCTAAGAGTAGAGGATACTTCTGTGCTCTCTCCCATTGATATATTTATTTTGATGCAATTTTGGGAAGTTTATTAACAAACCTGGGCAGAGCTTCTGACTCAATGAAAGCAGGAATGATGAAAGTTTGCGGGATTGGGGGTTGTTAGAAAGGAGAATAACGTTTCATTCAGTATTTGCAGGGGAAATATTTTTTACAAAAGTACTCCAGAGAGAAACCAACGGAGAGAACAATTTTATAATAGACTAGAAAGAACGATTCGCATGAAACAAAATGCTAAAATGTCGCCATTTCAATTATTAAGCTGGTTCCTCAGGCGAGAAACACCTGAACTTAATATAAAGTGACCCTAACGACACTGCTTCAGATTTCTCAAGGTGCTTTGACCTACGTCTTTAGGGAATTGCATTCAATACCGCGAGGTTTGTTTGCTTGTTTTCCAAATTAAAATGAATCTACCAAAGTAGTTCTGAAACAAGAAAAAAAAATATGTCAGGAGGAACAGTTTTCATGCATTTCAAGTTTAGCTATTGGGGTGGGGAGGGGGGGTTGAAAGAGGGAGAGAACGAAAAAGAAAGAGAAATTCGATATAAGGAGAAGGGATGGCGGGGGAGTTCTTTTGGGGTTTGGGGTTGATTAATTATTTGCCCACAAGAAATTAGACTTATCTTAAGGGGTTAGGCGAGAAAAAGAAAGGGTAAGAATGAAAGAAAAGAGTGGGAGATGAAGGTGGATTTTTTTTGCTGACCTTTTAATTTGAATTTGACTTTGCTTCTATTTACGCGTTCGCTTCCTTTATTTCCCCCCCACTCCGCTGTAGACACGCGTTCGTTCATTGGTAAACAAACTGGAGGAAAAGGGGGTCTCTCTCCTTTGTTCAACGTGAAGGTCCTGGGTTCTCTACCCTTCAGAAACTGATAGATGTCGCTGTTGCTCCACGCTGGTTTTCTCCTCTCTCAACAACTTGACCCCGGTGACGTCACCGGCGTCTGAATCATCAAGGCCATTTTCAATCCTCATTGGCCTGACAGTCACGTGGTTGGGACCAATGCGTGGATAATTATGGTGCTGATATTTTTCCCTAAAAAAAAGATGTCAGCCCCTGGCTGTAGTATTCCTCTTTAAAATCCCTCTCTGAAAATGTCATGTCCCAACAATGTGACTTCTAACTCGTTTTTGATGGACTCGTTAGCCGGTACCTGCAGAGGGGAGAATTATTCCTCTAACCAAGGAATGTATATGCAATCTGGGAACGACTTCAACTGTGGAATGATGAGGAACTGTGGAATTATCCCGTCTCTTTCCAAAAGAGACGAGGTGAATAACGCCAGCCTGTCTCTCAACACCTATCCATCTTACCTTTCTCAGCTAGACACCTGGTGTGACCCCAAAAATACTTACCGAATCGAACAACCTGTTGCGAGACAACTCCCCTCCTGCTCTTTCCCAACCAATGTCAAGGAAGAAAATGCTTGCTGTATGTACAATGCTGACAAAAGAGCCAAAAACGCCACTGAGGCGACCCTCTACCCCAATCAGATGCCTGAACCTTGCCTAAATGACCATGAAGTCCCCGTGCCCAGCTACTACCGAGCCAGCCAAGGTTATTCCTCCATGGAAAAGGCGTCAAACTGCAGCAACCCAAGTGAGTTTGAGGCAAGTTTTGAACCCAGGGCGAGCCTCAGCCAAAGGAGTGAGCATCTTGAACAACCACCACAACCACCACCACCTCCTCCACCACCACCACCTCCACCACCACCACAGCAACCACAGCAGCAGCAACCGCCACCGCCGACACTGTCCCAACCAGGAGCTAAAGTCAGCTTCCCTGACAACACAAAGTCTGAAAACCCTCAGAACACGTCCGCCAACGAAATTAAAACAGAAAAAAGTCTCCCCGCTGCCAAAATCAGTTCGTCGGAAACTGAGAAGGACATGAATAAATGCACAGACACCAGCACTGACAATTCTGACAACGAAGCAAAAGGTAAGGGGACTCTTCTGCACCTTAGGCAACAGACTTTATAATTACAATATTTATCGTGAAAGTTGTTAGTTCTGTTATTATTGTTGTTGTTATTATTATTAAGAAAGCAATGGCCCTGGCATTGTGGTTCATTAGATGCATTAACTTTTCTCTCTGCCCTTTTTAATGCAGTCGTTTCTAAACAGCTTACGCTTTCTGCTCACTTTCCTAAAGAAGAGTAGTATAATAATAACAACAATAATAACAACAACAACAATCGAAATAAACGGAGTTGAGAATGAAGCATTTAAATGAGTGCAAATGCAAAAAAAGCATTAGAAGTCGATGTTGCTGTGTGTGTGTGTGTTTGTGTGTGTGTTTTATTCCTTCCTTTGGAGAGGATTGTGTTTTTGGGGGGTGGTAGGTACTCAGGGTAGGTACTCAGGGTGAAGTTGCGAGCAACGCCGTGGTTTTTATATTTGCTAAGTTGCTAAGTCTGTGGTAGGGAGGTTGTGAAATAATCTGAGTATGGACGAATGCCTTTTTGGGCTTGCAGGAAATTCTACCAAGGCTATTTCCGCTAGAAATGTGTGTGTGTTTTCCCCTCCTTTTCTTTTCTCCGTGGTTGATGCTTCTGGTTCTCCCATCGTCTTTCTTTCCTCTTTCCCCCTGGGTAACAATTTGCTATCTCTTTCTCTTTACTTGCGAAGTCTGGGTTGCTTGTTAAAGGTGCGGCGGGGGTGGGGGGGAGGGGGGGAGATGGGCAGTAGAGATGGTTTGCCAAACACTTCAGAGTGGACTTGATTGTTGAGTTTCATTATCATTGCTGCATTCCTCATTGATAACCGCGGTTCCCGGCATCTAGAGTCTTGTTTGTACAGAAAACAGCTTCCCTCACCTCATCCCCAGCATTTACGTGCGTGGAGCATCTGTTTCAAGTTTAGGTATTCTAGGAAAATGAGCCTTCCAGTTAAGATGAGGTGTGTTACATTGGTGGTGGTTTGTGCGTTTAAAATAAACAATCCTGAAGGCGAAGATCTGCCTGGCTTTTATTAGATCCATTTGGAAAAGAGGGGATCTAAGTATTTGTTTAAGGAGAAAGAAAGATGAAAGAAAGAGGGGGCACATAAACGTCTTCTGTTGTAAAAAGGGAATGAAATGTGTGTAGACCAAAAATGCAACTGGGAGCGGTTTCAGATAAGAACAACGCCTTTTATGAGTTTGGCTTTGCTGTGCGGATTCAAATCCTCTCAGAGCCTAAGCATTGGGGATTTGCTTAGAAAACAAGCAGAAGAGAGATGTATTATCGGGTTATATGTAGCCCCGTGTAAGCACGTGCATACGACACATACATGGATACCTGTGGTACATACATATGTATGCACGTATGTATGCCTCCATCAATACATATGCATACGCACATTGCCTGCTGGGGTACCACAAAAGGAAGCAGGCTTTCCATCCCTTCTTGTTTCTCTCACCTGATATAGTATTTCATATATATATATATATCGAGATTATATATATATATGTATATATATATATATCCCCACACGTTCCTTTTCGGGGCACCGAGGAATGAATTATTTTAATCCGCCAGTTCAACTGCCTTAGTGAAGGGAGAGAGAAATTGCAAAGTCAAGGTTATGGGGCAAAAAAATCGCCACAAAGGTATCAGCCAAAGGTGTTTTCTTCGCTACAAAAGTCCTATATTTTCGTGTAAGTCAAATTAGCAGAAATAAATAAACATGATTGGCGTTTTGATTTGGAATGAGAGAAGCGTTAGAATAAAATATTTTTCCTTTCATGATGATTTGTCTAGGCGAAATGTCCCGCCTAGATTTTCAAACTTCCCTTTCCTATTTTTTCCCCCTGCGAGAAGGAACGAATGGTTTGCCATTGAATACAATATTTCATACTGTGCCATTTAGATATGGATATTATTATTTTATTGTTGTTGTTGTTGTTGTTGTTGTTATTATTTATTTATTTTAAAAGTCTTCACCCTTTCTTTTGTTGGAAATGGTCTCTTAATGTCCGCTTATGTTTCATCAGCCCTGCCCAAGCCGGGATTTGGAAATGTGAGTTTTAGAGCTTAGAAAAATGGAAAGTTTTCGAAGGAATTTACAGGGTCCAATGGCAGTGGTGGTGAATGTGTGAGATGCATTGCAATGCAACCACAACATGGGTTTGCGTCTTCGTGTTGTTTTTTAAGGAAATGTTATTTGTCTTTCAAGGTTCTGACCAGAATTCCAAGTAAGTGATTGTGTGAATCTGGCACACACACAAATGAAGAAAGGGGAAAAAATTAGACCCGTAGGCTGCTATAATTGCAAAACACCTCCCCTCCATTCACACACTCACACCTTGGATAAATGTTAGAGTGTTACTACTGCCAACATTCCAGCATATCCAAATTCAAATCCGAGGTGTTTATGTATGTGTATGCGGCTCTGAAGTGTGCTGCAATGGCTGCCTCTATGGAAATTGTATGTGCCTGCATGAGGGTTACTAGGAGAACGTCAGTACAGTATTTTGGGGTGGAAAACAAACAAGTGTAGGTTTCGTTTTTGTTTTAAGAAAGTTATTCTTTGCCAATAATAAAATGATGCATTTCACAGAGCCTTAACGTCAAAGAAAAATTGAGTCTAGTCCATTGGTGGGTAGGGCGAGGACACAAAACACCCACAGCCAGTTAAACAAACATACAAACAGAAAAGTCTCCCCGTAATGTAATTTTCAGAATAGTGTTTTGTGTTTTGTCCCGTTTTAAATATAAGCTGGTGCATTTCGAGTCAAGGGGTGAGCTTGCGTGGTGTTGTGGCATAAGCGCTACAGCTAGCTCCAGCAATTATTAAAGTGCTACTGTGGATTTTCAAAATAGAAAAGAAAAGAAAAAAAGAGGGGAGGGGGAGCCTCCATGGCGTGCTCAAGGTGCAGGAATAATTTCACAAAATTATATCCTGTTGACATGTTTGACACGTGGAAAAACTCTACACCCGAGAAGAGTGCAAACAGCCTCAACGCCATTTGTGCATCACTAAGAGTTATTCCTTACGTGAACTATGCATAGTTCTTCAAACCATAAGTTAAGATCTGGCGTTGTGTAAGTTAAGATCTGGTGTTATGCATCTGACGCCCAGGTGAATATTGTGAATGGGAGGCTTAATCCACTCCTTTTTGAGAGACATTGGGTTCCATTAGCTTGAAGCGATGGTTTAATTAGAATGCTAACATCTGTAAATAATAAACAAGGGAGACGGAGGCATTTATTTGAGTATAGTATAGTGATTATTGTATTACTAAAAGAAGATGCTCTTTTTGTTATTGTTTTTTCTTTTAAAAAAATGCAGTCTTAAGCCTAGGAAACTCTCTTTGCTATTCCACAGATACTTATTTAATAATATTATTTTTAACAGAGGATATAAAGGCAGAAAACACTACAGGAAATTGGCTGACAGCAAAGAGCGGAAGAAAGAAAAGATGTCCTTACACTAAACACCAGACGTTGGAACTGGAGAAAGAATTCTTATTCAATATGTACTTGACCCGTGAGCGCCGCCTGGAGATTAGCAAGAGTATTAATCTAACAGACAGACAAGTCAAAATCTGGTTTCAGAACCGCAGGATGAAACTCAAGAAAATGAACAGAGAGAATCGAATTCGCGAACTGACTTCCAATTTTAATTTCACTTGAAAGTGTTCAATAAAGGGAAGGGACAGGGGTGGGAATCATTACAAATCTTGTGCAGTATTCTTTTTTAATTTTTTTCCCTGGGTATAAATGCAATGCGTATGGGAGGGAGGGGGAGAAAGAGAGAGAGAGAGAGAGATAGAGAGAGAGATAATAATAATAATAATAATAATCAAGACCTCAGGCTAGTGTGCAGTTCTATGATTTGGGTATTTACAGTTTGTAGAGCGAAGGCGCATCCATCGGTATAAGCATGAGAATATATATATATATTGCATCAATGTTTCTATGTAAAATAAAGAGTAAGGCGGTTGCTTTAAAAAAACAGCTTCTAAGATGTTTAAGTTATTCACGAGCAGCACAAAGGGAAGGAAAAGGGAAAACACGGAAGGACCTATTTCTATTGCCTTTTTATGTTTAGGGGACTAGGTGCGTCTGAAAGTTTGCTTTTCATATCCTAGGTGTAGCCTGCCTATTGTATAATAAAGATAATGGCTAAAATGAATTGCATTATGTGTCTGTACATGGAAGTGGCAGTGGGAACATGCTCACATTGTGTAGTAATGCAGTCTCCTTCCAATGAGGTGGTACTATCGCCCATTATATTTAAGAAAAGAAAATAATAAAGCAGTATTGATATCTTATAATGGGGGGGACGTCTGGGGTTTTTCCTTTTGTGACTGTTATTTAAATATATTCTGTATGTGGTATCCTTTGCATGTATCTTCCTTTATGGAGCCAAATAAATTTCTTAGAACCGTGTACAACTGGGTATTTTTCAAAGTGACCCCACCACCACCAAAAGAAGCACGCTCCCCCCCCCTCTTCTATTTCTCTATGTAGAGTATTTTTTCCCCAGGACTCATCCTTTTAAGGCTTTCAGGAGAGTATCCTAGCGGGTTTAATATAAGTGAGAGACCATAACGTTGATTTAAATATTATCCAGGTGACCACAATAAGTCAAGGTCATAAAACAGTAATGTCAGGACAGTCTTGGTAAGCGCTGGAGGTGGATTTTATGATCTGCAAATATAATGTGCTGCAGCAGTAAAAGATGCATTTAAAGGTGACTGTGGAGGAGGGAAGCAAGTCAGAAGCAGAGCAGCATTCTTGGGATACAGACTCCTCATGGCTTTGGGTCTTTTTTCTTTTTTTCTTTTTTTCTTTTTAAAGGAAAGGCACGCTCCTTTTGCCTCCTCTGGAAGAAATCCCTCTATTAAAAAAAAAAAAGGAATACACTTTTTTTTTTAATTAAAACAAAACAAAACAAAACACCAGCCTCTCACATAACCTCATCAACAACAAGCACCGAGAATGGGATGTCACGGTGGAAGACGTGCAAAGGTAAGACAGACGATTTCTTGGCTAAGATGCATGTCTGAGGTGCAAGTGGTACTGTGCTTCTGTATGTATACCCAAGGCAAAGGCGGAATGGATGTGAACTCCACTTTGAAGCGACTGAGCTTTTACACGGATGGGGCGTTCGGTTGGGTTTCTTCGGAGTTGTCTTTTCGGTTCGAGTTTTCCTTATTCCTGTGTGACAGCTCATTTTAGAGCAGAATTTGCATGGCTTGAGGAACGGTGGTGCCTAGATTTCCATTTTGATCCTCACAATCACCAGCACCCTACCCCACCCTCCCCACCTACCCACCCGCTCTCTCTTTCTTTTTTTAAAACTTACTGGTGAAGAAGTCGGGCTCTTGCTAAGAGGTAGACAGCATAGAGTCTGATGTCTTTGGTTGGTTTGTTTATATGGTGGCGGAACTATGGCTATCCCGAGCATGTTTTATTTGCGGGTATTCACTTTAACATGCCTTTGGATTTCAGAATTTGGCTGGCATGGGCTTCTAAAGGCAGTGGAAGACTGAAACATTTGGTGGTATTTCGGAATGTTGTAGACACACACACGCATACTTCCACCCCCCCTTTCCTTTGTGGATTTTCTCTTCCCGCCCCCCCCCTTTTTCCCCGTTCCTTGGGAAAAGCTGCAATAGCAGTTACATATGCAATTGAAAATGGATAATGTCAGAACAGAGCCACTTTGCCAATGAAGGATAGCGGAGTGTGCTATAATTCAGGATTTTCAAGCAGCTCAGTTAAACGTTTCAACCGCAGAGACACAGACAACTAGCAGGGAGAGTTGACTGCAGATTGTATTAAAAGGGGAGGAGGAGGGGGAGGAGGGGGAAGGGGGAGGAAAAGGGGGGATCTTAATGAAGAGATTAAAGATGTTGCCTTAATTTGAAGAATGTTTTCTTGGGGATGATGGCTTGGCTCTGGCGTTGCTTGGCTCCTGACTTTGGAGTGCGAAGAGGCAGCCGTGACACTACACCAGAGTCCACAAAGGGCTTGGATTTCTTCTCTCTCTCTCTTTCCCTCTCTCTCTCTCTTTCTCTTCCCCCCTCCCTCCCCCTTTTTTTGTCTTTCTTCCTTTCTGACAGAAATGAGTGTGGATCTTCCGCCCTTTCATGCAGCTGATCCGTGGTTTAGGTAGTTTCATGTTGTTGGGGTTGGCTTTTAACTCGGCAACAAGAAACTGCCTTAATTACGTCAGTTAGTCTTCATCAAGGGCAATCTTCCCTTTTCCCTTTTCTTCTTCTTCTCCTCCTCCTCCTCCCTCTCCTTCTCCTTCTCCGTTACTCACACGCAACGAGATCAGAGCTGAGAAACAATTTTTTAATAAATAAATAAATATAGCAAATAAAAAAACAAAACGCAGGGAATCCAAAAGAGCAAAATGTTTCCTGCAGATTTTTTTTTTCATTCCAAAAATAGAAAGAGGGAGGGGGAGACAAAAAAAGGGGGGGCATGACTGGGTAGAAGGAAGCAGGTTCTCACTAAAGTCCCCCCCCCCATTTCATCTTCCCCAAGAGTCTCCCACTCCAATTCCCTTAACCACATACGGCTACTTATGGACTTAGATGAATTTTGCCGGCTGCTATTGTTTCTGGCCGACGTTGTTGTCAAGGCGGACAAAACGGGGTCCCTCCTTGAGAATTCCTCATCGAATTATTGAGTTGGCTCAAGTTAAGGCCTCGAGAGTTGTCCGAGTGTCACCCGCGAGTGTTCCGGGTGCCCTCTATCTCTTTCTTTCTGTGTCTTCAGTATGCGCTGTCTTTGGTTCTTTCGTATGCTTCAGATTTCTGAGAGGATCTAAGAGAAGAATATCTCCAAAGAATATGTGTGGTGACTGATGCTAATATATATGTGTGTGCGCGCTCAATAAACCGGCACGTTGACGGTGATTGGAAGGCTAAAATTACAGCCTAGTAACTTCTATGGCAATCTCCTGTTGCCATATCCTGGCCAGTACTCTGAGTATTAAATCAGATAAGTTATAGCATATTATGTTCCTTGAAGGTGCATTGAAGAACAAAGCAGTAAACGGGGAGCCAAGGCTCGCTCTGTCTCCTTAAGAATCCAAACAGCTCAGGTTTAAAATTTAATAGCCATTTTACATGCTAAAATCCAGGGTGGGCTATCACTTGCAAGAGCTCAAGTCACACTGTAGCTTTCTGAACATTGACTGGAATAGAATCTGCTTTATTTTTACCCTACTGAGGAGATCTGTGAAAGCTAAGTAACTGTTGACTAAAAAACATTGACTCTGCTCAGTTATGTGATTAACAAGTTGTTGCGCTGGTGGTTGATGTTGGGGTGGGGTAGTGGTGGTGGAGAATAAGGATTAAATTTTGGAAGGAAAAAGAATAGCTGTGAGAAGATCACACTTTCGAGATAAAGGTGTGTTGTTGTTGTTGTTGTTGTTGTTGTTGTTGTTTTTGCCAATGGAGAGCATAAATTTTGATTTGAGATCAGCAATGCGAAGGTGGCAGTTCCACGAGAAAGGCGCTGTTTTCTTTTGCTTTGTTTATCTATTGCGAAAATGAATGTTGAGCTGAGATTCCTCCAGTTTTATCCTTCTGTATGAGGTTCAGGGTTATCCTCGAAGAAGTAAGGGAGAGGCACCCCCCCTCCCGCTCTCAAGCAACGCGAAGGAGGCATCCTGAACAAGGAACACAAAGTCATCACATTTTCTGTAATATTTCAGAAGGAATGAATGACTCTTTTATAATATGCTGATTGTAGGTCATTATATAAGTTTCCCCTAATCTTGATGAAGAAGGGTTATGAAGACCAGTACAGTATTGTCTTTCTAGGGAGGCAAGATGGCAGACCGTATGACTTATCCCTCCTCCCAAATTCGGTTTCGAGTAGGAAACATTTATTTTCAAAAGAGGGCTTTCCCTCACCTTGCTGCATCTTTCAATTGCAAAGTTGTTGCACTGTTGTTTCCCCTTTCTCGTTCCTGCTTTTTAATTTTGATGCTTCAATCTCCTTAGCAAACTTTCTGCAGGAGAGATGAGAGGATCTGATGTTCCTTCGACTTAAGCTCAACCAGCCTTAGAATAAGCAAGACAGAAATTAACGTGGTGGCCTTGCAAAGGCGCTTGCATAAGGAAATAAACAAGCTGGCTTTCGGCTTTTATTAGATGACTGTCTTGGTTTATTGTGTTAGATATCCGCCTTTTTAAAAGCATGCAAACGCGCTTGGCTTTGGCTCAAAGTACTGTAAACATGGTATGGACAGCGGCTATATTCGATATCCCCCTAAGGTTGAATACGCACAGACATTCCTTCGGAGCTTTAAACGTTTTAATAAGCAAACGTAATACATAAATGCAAAGATTCATCCTTTGCGCTTTGTTACTGTAAATTAGTATTTCAACAGATAAATATGCCTGATCACAGAGACCATAATTATGCGCAATAGTCCTGGGGTAATTGATCGGTCTCACTATTCATTATGTACGGGAAAGTTTCCCCTTCTCTCCATATTAACAATTCTCAGATCAGCCCCTTTTTATTTTATAACAGTATGAAGAAGGGTAGGGGGGAATCTATCATGCAGTTATGAAGTTTAATTTAACCACCAGCACCCCAATGTACAGAGGGAAGTCTAAAGTAATATATGTTTAATCGACCCAAGTCAAGAAATGTAATAAAAGTTAAATCCTCCCCTACTGTGTTTTTTCTCCTTTAAACGATACTATTAGATCTGGATGAAAGCGGAGAATTTACAGACTTAAGCATTATTGCACCGAGTTCCTTTATCTCTTATGTGAGAGCATGTGTAATTATGACGATCTCGTGCTGTTTCCTGTACATCTCTCCCTTGACAAAATATTGTTTTGCTCGCTTGCTAAAACGTGCTTGTCCTTTCTGGGGTTTGTTGTTGTTATGCATATAAAATATTAGCAGGTTTCCAATGTGGGCTTCCAGTGCCGCTTCATTTTTCTTGTGTATGTTGCTGTTATTCTGCGTTTCACAGCAGGTGTAACTTCAAAAGGCTTCTGTCTTTGTGTTTAGACCTACATGCTGCTGTTCCTTGCAATTTAATCGTTTAGTTTCTGAGAGTTTGGAAGGTGCTGGGAACGATGCAACGATACACCCACCCACATCAGTAGATCAATACATCTGTTAGTATATCTATCAACGTATCTATTTATCCACACAACACATTAACTGGCCACAATCCAACAACTGAACATACACCTATTGATTTCAATTATTTTCAGTGCTCATAGCCTGTGTTGAATTATATTTGTGTATAATTCGAATGTTTGCACACATATATGGTGTGTGCGCTTGCATTTCTTTTAAGTATGTGTGCATATGCATGCTCTCTGTATATGTGTATAGGTATGTTTGCATATACAGACAAGGAGTATTGAATAGGAGGTGTATATTTTTAACTGGGGGGGGAGCCATTAGTTTGGTAAAGATAATTTAGTTCACCATGTTCGAATATTCCTTCAGTCTGATGGAGATTTGGAACTCTTTCATTGCTATCTGTATGTACTTATTATTTAATCCTCAACAGCCTTCTAGTGATAAATGCAAAGGAATCTGTCCTAGATGTTATGTTTTCTTTTTCCCCAGCCCCTGTATTCTTTCGCATAATTACTGCCTCATTTAATTAGTTCCTCGAAAGTCCAAAGAACGGTCCAAATTGTTTCATGGATTACAAGGAAGGATTACAAGGAAGGATTACATGGTGTGTGTGTGTGTGTGTGTGTCTGTGTCTGTGTGTCTGTGCGATGTTTTGTTGGCATGTGACTCTGTGTGTGCGTGGGTTTGTCAAGAGAAAGTTCTTTTTTTGCTCAGCCCTAGGGGAGACTGCTGTGCCGAAGGCAGGTATAATGAGGCCTAGCGAAGGAGCTGGTGCGTGGAGCTGCAGCTTGGGGTTGGAATGCGTCCGCCTTCAGTTGAAACTTGCCCTTGTTTGTAAATGCTGCCTTCGCTGCTTAAAGTGCATCTAACACCTTCCAGTCCTAGCCGGCTCTGCAGCTCCTCGACAGCTCCTCGACAGCCGCTCTTAAAAGCAGACGACGCAACTTTGCATCCTGGAAGTAGCCTTATCTTGTGATGGATATAATTACAGCCTGTCTCGATAGAAAGGAAGACAATCGTAGTGGGGGAGGTATAGAAATATGTTGAGGTGTTGGTTATGTGGTTATTTTCTCCAGGCACTGGGCTTGGTGAGTCTAGGCTGTCTGTCTGTTTGTATTCGCTTGATTTTGGAAATCTCTTGGCCGTGTGTGTGTGTTACCCCAAAGATATGGCTCAGGGGACCAACCATTTTATGTCTCGTTTAAATGTTGTTGCCCCCTTGTTGACTCCCGAGATCCTGCATTATTATCATTTCTTCTTCTTCTTCTTCTTCTTCTTCTTCTTCTTCTTCTTCTTCTTCTTCTTCTTCTTCTTCTCTTCTCCTGATTTTTTTTTAAGACACCACAACACAGTGACATAAATTGGTCCTGAGGTTTAATTGCACTTCGGAATTTATTGTCTTCTGCCTCCACCTCCAAGCACTAAAGAGTCTGGAATCCAAAGTCATAACATCTGACAAAATTCTTAGCAACAAGCAAGGGGGTTGGCTGGGGGGGGGGGAGGCCATTAAACAGGTACAAACTCCTCCAGTGTAAGTTTAAATTGAATGTGCAGTTTAAGCGGCCTGCTTCTTTCTGTCTTCCTTTACTCTTTACCCTGGGGTTGAATTTAAAGATCATGCCCATAGGAAATAAAGTTAAATACATAATTCCCATCAGTTTACTGGGGGGGGGGAGGCTGAGGCGGGACACACACGACCCTGACCCTTATATATTTAAGAAATCAAAAGGAAATCTAATTTTTGCACAGTTAGAGACCTATTATTATTATTATTATTATCATCATCATCATCGATTGTAGTGTGTGGCAGAAATTTGTTAACTTGGGAGGACATAGGATTTAGGGCTAAAGAGAATCAGGTAGTCAACATATTAATTGGCAACAGTTTCTCTACAAGGAAAGGCTAAGCAAGAAGGTGCCGGGGAGATGAAGGGGCAGAGGGTGACTTTAAAGCAGGACAGAAACGATCATCTCCAGGAGCAGGAGGACAAAACTGAGGCCACACCCCGATCCGAAGTGCTTCTACTTAGAAGTAAGCTTCGTTGATTTCACTGCCACTTCCTTCCCAACCAGCCAGCGGAGGATCGCAATCCCTTCAAAGCTTGGGAAGGGAAGGGAGGGGAGAAAAAAAGGGGGTCTCTCCACATGGGGAAACTTCAAGGCTTGACTTTATGCTTAGTTTGCTTTCGCTTATGAAGGGCTGTCAACGCTGCGACGCCTTCAGCCTACAGCTGTGGGGGCCTGCAGGGGATGCGAAACCGGTGCGCCGGGAGTTCCCAAGAAGAGGAGAAAAGTGGATTTTTTAATCCGAACTTGACGGTGTTTATTGAACCAAGTGGAAACTCGGAGCGAAGGAATGCGATTTAAGAGACGCCGCTGGTCTGCGTGTCAAGGGTGGCGTGTTTGGTCTGCTAATTCCAGGACCCTCGCTGGAAGTTTGTTGTTCCAAACCTCCCGTCCTCGGGTTAGCCAGCGACACTATGGGGAACTATTTATAAAAAGCTACGCGGTGGCTTGCCTGCCCCACTTCTTCACAGCTTCCTGGTGCGAATCCAGCAGCTGCTCACTCGGGAGTCCGTGTGTGTGTGTGTGTGTGTGTGTGTGGCGTTGAAGCCTTGGGTGCCTTAGGCCAGGAGTCGGTCTATGGAAAGGGAAGCGTGGAGTTATGAAGAATACGCCAAGGCAGCTAGTGCTTCTGTTGGGGTGAGCCAAGCTGGTGGGAAACTTAACGATTTAAACAGGGCTATATAGGGGTTTTAGGCGTGCAGCCATCCTTTGATGGCTGGATTCTCATTACGGAGGCCTTAAGAGGGAGATGGGAGTCGTACTGAGTTCCAGTAATCCAGTTATGTGCAGATAAAAACTGGAGAGGGGGAGAGCCTCATGGACAGGAGGAGGGGGTGTTAGGTGATAGTTCTTCAAATTTTCTTACATACACTACCAAAATGGCGGAAGTAGTCTAGAATATAATGATTTTTTAGTGTCAGGTCTATACTGAGGATCAATAAAACACCAGTCGGGGTCACTCCCCCCTCCCTCTTCATTCACATCACAAATGACGACCTGGGATTTTTATATCTACTATATAAATATATATGCATGCTGCGTATATAAGTACAACTTTTATAATGCATTTTCATCATCATCATCATCATTCAGCGACCCCCTTTCCATAGTTAGCTTCTTTCGTCATAAAGGAGACTGAAGAAGCAGACGTGGACCACATTACTGCAGGACTGATTGTCTTCCATCAAAAGGACACGATTTTGATAGAGAGACACTCACTCGTCTGTCGCTGAGATTGAGACGCTGGGTAGAACGCGTAGAAACGTAGCCATTTAATCTTCTAGGTAAAACTATACCTTCGATGCCAATATGATCAACTTCTCCGGCTGGGATTCCATCTCCGAAAGGAGAAATGTTTCACAACAATCATTTCTTCGCCACAAAGGTCAGCCTAAGTTTTCCCGTGTAGACAGAGCCATGGGGGTAGAAGTATGCAAACAGCAGTCTATTTCAGAGTCTCTGGTTATGTCCTGCGGTTACGCATGCAGTTAAAATCTGATCTGATCCTTCAGTATTAAGGACATGTCTTCATTTTGTCTGTAGACAAACTGCTCCCTTCCCTCGACTTCTAGTTCGACTCACAGGCACAGGACTCCTTGAACGAGGAAGGCATTGCACTACAAGTCCTAGAGGATCATTGGCGATGAACAACCTGCAACACTGGGGAAAGTTGATTTTAAAAGCGGGTGTGTGTGTGTGGTTTGAAGTCCTCCTTATAAATAAAGAAATCCTTGGCTGTTAGAATTCATTTTGTGTAAACATTAAAATGCTCCATCCAAGAATATTTTAATGACCTTCCTTGTATTAAGGTTAACTACCGTGTTTACTTTTCCACGCCCTTTCTTTTATAATCCACTATTCTTGATGTGTTAATTACATGTTAGATCTTCTGTCTTTTTGCGGTGGGGAACGCCGTTGCTCTTTCTATCATTATTTTTCCTCTGAGCAGAAAGTGTATATTTTTGTGTGTGTGAGAGAGAGAGAGAGAGAGACGAAAGAAAGAAAGAAAGAAAGAAAGAAAGAAAGAAAGAAAGAAAGAAAGAAAGAAAGAAAAAAAGAGGGAGGGAGAGGGTAGGTCTAAGGAAGCTAACATTCCTTTGCAATATTTATTTTTGTAAAGAAAATTATATTTTCAGTGCAACCCAAGTGAATATTTCATCTTCTCGGCGCATTTCCCTGCACATACTCCCCTCCCCTCTTCTTAATTTCTGCATAGAGGACGCCTCGAGAAAGGATTAGAAGATGGCTCGGTATTAGCTTTCCTTCGAACGTTCAGAATAAGGAGAAATGAAGTCACTGGAGACTTGTGATTGACAGATAAAATGAACTCAGGAAAGGCCAAAGGACATATTATTCTCCTATAGGAATATTTCCCTTCAAGAAAGTGCTAGGCTGAAAACGGTATGAGCATAGTGGGCAGAAGATGACTGGTTCAGGTTTCACAGCAAGACTGTTTTCAAATTTGGATTTCTTGGATACACACACACACACACACACACAGAGAGAGAGAGAGAGAGAGAGAGAGAGAGAGAGAGAGAGAGAGAGAGAGAGACGAGTACATTTCTATTTAAAGTGTGCTCCTTATAAAATAAAAAACACTATTTTCTCTACATCAACTATGGCAGGCTGGTGCACAAATGATCAAGAACTCGTGAATTAAGATGCAGTCTGGAATATTTAATCAGCTCCTTCAAGCAACTTCTCCAGAGTCTTTTTTTCAACGGGAGAGGAGGAGGAAAAGGAGAGATTTCTGCAAGGATTTGACTGTGTCTCCTTCCTTCTCCCTACTCTTCAGATTTCCTAAGCAAGGTGCCTAAAACAAACCCACTCCTGCTCGTGTGTGTGTGTGTGTGTGTGTGTGTGTGTGTGTGTGTAGGGGGACCTGCACACTCTGTGTCGAGTGTAATGTCACTGATGGATACTGCATCCCTCAGGGGCACATGCCCCCTCATCTCTCCTTCTCTGCCCTCTGCCTTTCTCTCTCTCTCTCTCTCCCTGGAACCTCCATAACCTTCCCTGCATACACTTTTCTTGTGCCTTCCCCCCCTTTTGTTGCAAATTTACCGCACCTCCAAGCCGCCTCTGCTGCTATTACATGGGAAATCTTGAGTCCTCTCTGACAATGTAAAAAAAAAAAAAAATCCACCTCTTCTTGTTGTTGTTGTTGTTGCTGCTGCTGTTATTGATGATGTTGCTATTCTTGTTGCAGTTTTTTTTCCGGGGTGTGTGTGTGTGTGTAATCCTTTTGCAGATTTCTTCTCCCAGAACAAGCAACCAGCGCCATCCTTCCAGACCTCTAAGGGCACAAGCTCTTTTACCTACTGCTCACTCTCCCAAGCAAAGGTTATTATTAAAGCACAAGCACATATCACACACGTCTTCCAGTGAAGTTCTGCAGACGGTTTGGTAAACAAAAAAAGTTCCAATGACATTGTTTAAATACTAATAAGTGCAGCAATAAAACCAAGAAACCAGACCATACTTTAAAAAAAGAAAGCAAGCACCCCACACCCTGGCTTGGTCTCTGAACATGCAAAAGGTCCCTCACTCCCAGCTATGCCTTATAAGTGAAACTTACTCGTACAGTTTTATTTAATGAACGACACATTTATGAACAATCAAATGATCCTCGTAAAAATTTTATTGAAGGACATAAAAACATCCACGGCTACTTGCCGAATAATGTAGCCTCTCAGTGAGTACAAAGATGAGAGACACCTTTTTTGTTATTATTTTCCACTCATGCTTTACAAGGTCATCTTCTCCCTCCCAGAAGATAGTTATCTCCTGTGTGTATACACACACACACACACACACACACACAAATATATATATATACACACGCAAACTTACAAATACATGCACACTCACACATATATACACACACAGAGAGATATACATATACATGGAAATATCTGTCTATATTTAGCTATCTATTTATATCTAGATAGATGTAAAGTCAGAGTACATGACCCCCAAGATTTCTTGCTGCTAAATAAGCTGACGAATATGCCTCCTAGTACAAATGACAAAAGGTCCTGTAATCAGGCAAAAAAGGAAAATATATATATATAATGCTCATAGCCATTCATGGGCTGGCGCTGAAGAGGGGGTGAGCCGGCAGTGCAACTCTGCTAGGACCTTGAACCGACCCCCTCCCCCTTTAAAGATATTCCATGTAATGTATCCATTATAGAATACAAGCTGTAGAAGCAAAGAGACCAGACAGAGACAAATTGCGTCAAGAAATAGTTCCTGTGATACCTTGCTACACCAGATACCTTGCAGACTCATTAATAGCAGGGCTATGGAAAAGCCAAGTCGCAGAGCGAGCGAGCCGGCGAGCGAGGGAGTCGCCTTTCAGCTAATGGCACGTAAGAACCAACCGCTGCTAATAACTGCATTATTTCAAGAGTTTTATGAAAACCCAAGACGCATAGGCGCTATTTAAGAAAAAAAATAGTAAGAGGGGAAGGGGAAAGGGGAAAAAAAAGACCTGCGGATTGATCTACACTGTATTTTTGGGTAAATACAATCACGTGAGAGCTGGGAGCCAATGACAAACTAGGAAAGGCTGAAAAAATAATTACCTGCCCTGATTGTTCTATGAGAAGATAAAAAGTACACATACAGTTCATACAATAATCTTATGAATGTAAAAGAGGGGGGAACAATGTCGGCTTCTGGTCCCATAAGCAACTATTATGTAGATTCCTTGATTAGTCATGAAAGCGAAGAACTGTTGGCATCAAGGTTCCCAGCTACTGGCTCTCACCCTGCAGCAGCTAGACCTTCAGGACTAGTACCGGAGTGTGCAGATTTTCCATCCTGCAGCTTTGCCCCCAAACCGGCCGTTTTTACTACTTCGTGGGCTCCCGTGCATTCCCAGTCGTCCGTGGTCTACCACCCGTACACCCACCAGCCTCACATTGGAACTGACACCAGATATATGCGCACTTGGCTGGAGCCTATCTCCGGCGCTGTCTCTTTCCCAGGTTTTCCAACCAGCAGCCGGCACTACGGGCTTAAGCCCGACGCCTTCCACGGCCGCAGGGACTGCGGACCGGTGGATGGACGTAGTTATCCGGATTATATGTACGGATCCCCGGGAGATCTCAGGGACAGAACCCCGCAGACTATTCCCTCCCCGGAATCTGAGGCCATCGCTTCCAACAAACACAAAGAAGAAAAGACCGAATTGGACCCTAGTAAGTCGAAGTCATTCTTGTTTACAACCGGGAAGGCATTACAGCCCTCCTGCACAGTACTCAATAAAAAGGAATTACCTTGCTGTTTAGAATTCTTGGCATCCATGCCTTGAAAACTCCAACTGGACAGGCTTAAAAACCTGACTTAGAAGATCATAAGGGCAGCTTGTAGTTTGTTTGGTTTAGGGGAAAGAGGGGCGGGAGGAGAAGGGAGTTGGGGGGGAATCTCTTCTGTGGTGATGGTGATGATGATCGTTATTATTTTGTTTCCTCACTTTGGAGAATCCACTTGTTTGATAAAATATTCATAACCTCTCCCATGCCCTCCCTTCTTTGCCCTCCCTCGTTCGTACTTTTCGAGGAACGGGTCTGGCTAGCGAAATAGTTTGGGCATGTGGGAGGGAAAAAATAACATGGATATGTATTTATTTATTTTCAAAGGGAGGTCGGTAGGCATGATTCATAAAATCTTTGCATCAAGGCAAAAGAGCATGCCCTGGCTAGTAGTGGTGGGAGAGAAGGAGAAAATGAGTGCAGATTAATGAAAAGCGAAAGATTTGGACTATGGGAAGTGTAAATAGCCAGCTATAATTTAATAAATGGAGGAGGGGGATCTTTAGAAAGAAGAGTGGACCACGTACATATTTTGGTGAGGGTTATACAGTTCAACGTGCTAGGGAAAGGAGTAAAAGCATAAACGCCCTTGAACACTGACAAAAGAGCAGATCTAGGGCAACCCAAGGATTTGTGCATTGCTAGTTTAAAAAGTAATAATTCTTCTGCACAGTAAAATGCTCACTTCCTAGTGGCCATATGCCATTTAAGTGTGGGTGATTGTTTCTGGGCAATGAGGAGTCAAGGCACAGCATGCAAAATATATGGATCTCCAGCCAGGAATTAATACCCATTTGTGTGTATATTCTGGATGTCTCTGTGTGCATTTTTTTGTGTTCGTATACACAGAGACGCTCACATGCACACACAGCACAATATCATACCCATGCCAGGTGTTTACAAAGCCTCCAGGCCTAACAATCTGATCAAATGCTGGTACACTTTAATCCTGGTAACTTCTGTGTCTTTGTGCCATGTCAGCACAGAGGCAGAAGTATGTGCGCTTTGTGTGTGCATATGTGTGTGTATACACACACATACACAGTGCTATGGAGAGAATGCAGCTAAGGAATTTGTTTAAATAGCCTTGAATCAGGAGCATATTTACTGACTCCAAATCTCACAAAAAGAGGAAGTCTAAGTTATGACTTCCCCCTAACAACGATAGAAGGAGGTTTAGTATAAAATAAGGTGCTTTGGGATTGAGAGGGGGAAATATTTTTCTTGGAGTCAGTAGGCTTATCCTGGGGCATTCTCAAGATATTAAAATAAAATAAAATGCCAGCAGTTCCATCAGTGGGAAGGTTATAGAGAGGGGATTGGAGAGTAATGGTTGTAAACAGAGTTTATGGGCCTGTGAAGTGGTGTGAATTTTGACTCTTTATGACTGTGTTCTTGGATTACTCCTACTAGTGTTCATGTGCTGGAGTATAGTATTATTGTTGTTATTATTAAACTCATTGCTCCAGTTTTTCTTTTAAACTGCAACATGCTGGAGACAATGATCGCTTAGCTGAAAACAGTATAACAGTCGGAAGCAGAATGCAAAGCTGTTCCACCAGAAATCATTGAGAATTGTCTCATTGCCGTTAACGTTGATGTGCAGTGCACCTTCACGTTCTATAAAAGAATACACACGCCCTTAAACTATCCTGAAGGTCACTTCAGATTTGGTCGGATCCTGCTGCCAAACAGAGGGGACTTTTTTAAAAAACAAAACAAACCCCCGGAAGAAGAATAAATGGTTGGATCTGGATCTGTGGGGTCCACCAACTTCAGTTAATGATGTATATTTACACATACACACAAACATATGTTTAAACTGCCGAACTGTTTCTTTTCCAGATAATCCCGTGGCAAATTGGATTCATGCGCGTTCTACAAGGAAGAAACGATGTCCCTACACGAAGTATCAAACGCTGGAATTGGAAAAGGAGTTTTTGTTCAATATGTACCTAACACGGGACCGCCGTTATGAAGTGGCCAGGGTTCTTAATCTCACGGAGCGCCAGGTCAAAATCTGGTTTCAGAACAGGCGAATGAAAATGAAGAAAATGAACAAGGAGAAAACCGATACTACTAGTAAAGAGCAGCAGCAGTGAAATTGGCCGAGTCTCTCCAAGTCAATGGAGAAACCGAGGCGCTGGCTCTTCCTTGGGGTTCGAAGTGTTTCTGACTTTTTTCCGTGTGCTGATGAGTGTTTAGAATTAGTTAAACACAGCAACCATTCTGGAGCAAAAGACATAAAAGAGTGCTTTTATAAGAAAAAAAATTCAAAAAAATTCTAAAAAATTACGACTAAAAACAAACATTTTCTTTTCTTTTCAGAAAACAACAAAGTACTTGAAATTTTTTAAAAAGTATTTTATTTCGTAAGTTAAATTTATCCAGTGGTTTTTGTTTTTTGTTTTAATTATTATTATTATTTCATGACGTCGTGGCTGCATATTTTGTACAAAAGGAAAGGAAAGGTGGGGGGAAAGAAGAAGAAGAAAGGGAAAAAAAGAGGGGATGGTCGCTCAAACAATGTTTCTGTCATCGTGTTGAACGTTTCTGGTGTACTTATTTGTGTCTTCTATGATTGTCACAGAACCGTTCTGTAATGCTGTTATGTTTTGCTATAGTAGAGCAGCTCTCTGTAAATATATACCTAACGTCACAAAAAAAGAGGAAAAAAACCAACCTTTGATAGTCGAGGCGTCTTTTTTTTTACTATTATGATCATCTTTTAAACTCTCTTGAAGAAATCACACCTTACCCACCCACCCCAAACTTGCACATGGATTGCTGGGGTGGGAGGTAGAGAAAACCTTGCCTTGGATTCTTAAAGACATAACTTCGGAAAATATGCCCCTGGAATTAACAGTCTCTTAGAGATAGAGGGAGAAAACTGTTGGGAAAATGCCCTCTTTCAGGAAGTCCGATAGGATAGTAAAATAATAGAGCTTCCGCTCACAACATACTCTCTCCCCCCCATCTCTTTCTCTCTCTCTCTCTCTCTCCCCTCCCGCCCCCAATTCCATATATCTATATCTGTGTGTCTATATAGTGGTAGGCTCATAAAAAGAGACATTTGGGTAAGGGTGAGTGTGTACTGCACATTTTAGTCTAGGGTAATTAATTGTACTAATTTATGGCCTCGGGCAATCAAACTATATGTACGAGATTAAATACGTGTGAGCAGCATTTCCTCATGCAACATTCTTACCTTTTGTTATCTATCCGAGACAAGACTATTAGAACTCTTTGGGAGTATCAATTAAGTGCCAAAAAATACGTTACTGTGTTGCTTGGGGGCCCAGTCATCTTATTACTTTCGGGTGTAATGTATCAAGAAAACAACAGTCAATGGTTTGTTCGCATTAGCGCAGATGGGAAAGGATGGAAATTAGGAGATGGTAATAGTTTACACCAAAATAAGTTTTTTGTTTTTTTTAAAAGGGATTAAGGAAGTGCAGTTGAGGACTGGAAGATTCTTCTTCCAGCCCCTCTGTAAAGAAACAAGTTTCCGGACAAAACGCTTTCCTTCACTTCCACAGGCTAGCAGAAGGCAAATCTGTGAGTGTTAAAAAAAATCAGATTGTTTGCACTGCGTAAGGACGAGTTAAGTGACACGAGGTGGATGGAGGGCGGGGGGAGGCCAGGGATTTTCGTTTTGCTTTTTTTTTTTATGGGTCCATTTTATCCTTCCCTACGAATGGATGTTTCCGAAGGTCCTTTCCAAAGCTTGCTAAATGAAAGACCAAGGGATAACAAATGAGGAGGCAGGAGATGTCTCAGCATAACAACTTGTTATGAGGTCTCTTTCTTTAATGAAATGAGTCCAGCACTGTTTTAATCTTTCTAATGATAAACAGATCGTTGGGGAGGGGGTGGGTGGGAGGGAGGGAGGCCGGGGAGGGAAATCGCGGCTTGGGGTTTGCCCAGCCGGATCCAACCTTCTCAAGGAACGAACGAACGAATAAATAAATAAATACAAATCTGGAAGCCATTATCCCCGCTGATGTCATAAAACATTTCTTTCGCAAAGCTTCTGCCTTTTCGTTTCATTAGATACCGGTTTGTGGCTTTATTATTTATTTATTTATTTATTTGCTTACAAGGCGAAATGAGCTTTCACACACACACACACACACACACACACACACACACACACACACACACACATGCCCCTGGTGGGCGGGAGACAATCGCTAACAAAATCTGTTTTAGCCTTCATCCGCTGATGTTCTTCAAGGTACAGCCGGGGGTGGGGTGGGGGGGGGACACAGACATTCAGGAGGAGCAAGAACATTTCTAAAAGCCAACCTTCCACCCAGTGATGATCCTCTATTATTTCCCCACTTTTTAAGCTTCCCGAGCAGTAATCATGATAACAATAACGATAACTACTATGGCAATTGTTTTTAGATTTGTGCGTTTGTGGTGAGAGAGAACAAAAATGAAACAATCTCCACAATCTCTCTCTCTCTCTTCATTTCTTTCTCTCTTTCTGTCTACCACCACCTCGGTGACAGACTTGCGGCCCACCGAGAGGCCGTTTTTATTAACTTTGATCCTTCACCATGCTTGTAGAACCTTCCAATTCCACCAGACCTCATTTTCAAGATTACTAAAGATGCCGTCTCAGTCTTTCACCTTTCTCTCCCCCTCTCCCACCTCTCCCTCCCTCACCCCACCCCTACCCTGACAGACTTCAGCAGGGCTGAACTCCCATTGGAGCTAATGGGGACGAAAAGAATGTAAGTTATGCTTCCTTTGTCTCCATAAGACTGTTGTTCTCTCTCCCCCTCCCCGCCTCCCAGTGCTTTCTTCTGACTTGCTTTGTGTGCGGTTTTAATGGAGGAATACAGTTATAGTTCATGTGCAAGTCTTCTGCCCAAAATCCAGGATGATGCTCGTTGTGTGTGTGTGTGTGTGTAATATATGTATGTGTGTAAATACACACAAGCACATTTCAGAGTCAGATAGAGTCCGGCTCTTTGCAAGTTAACTCAAAAGTCAGCTCCCACTGAACACAATGACGCTTGCTCTCAAGTAAAAGTGCATAGGATTGTGGCCTTAGCAGTGGAGAAGAGCAAATCGTTGATTTGTATTTCAAACGCGGTCCAGGCTTCCAGTCCGAAAGAGTCGCTTCGCCAGGCGTGGTTAGCGCATTATTTTTTAAACAAAGACAAGATTCCAGCAACACCACCTTTTCCCTGCAGATACCTTCTCTGTGGATTCTTCATATTTGCGTGTTTATGCACACTCTATCTATCTATCTATCTATCCATCCATCCATCCATCCTGTAATGTATATGTGTGTGAAACAGAAAGTCCTCTCATTTTCAGCTTAAAAAACGTCTCCTTTGTAGTCGACACAGAAAGGACAGGATACAGCAGCTTTGAAAGCAACCCATAGGTACATTTCCGCAGCCCAAAAATGCCAGTTTTACAACTCTGTTTGTCTCACTGCTCGGTGCACTGAATAGAATTGAACAAAACAGGACCACAGAACCGGCTAGACGTCTGGCCTTAATTGTTTTATGGTTTAAATAAGGTGGGTGCTCTTCTCTTTGAAACCGGATTATTGGAATGTTTTGTCTACCAGCAACAAACAACAGACGCGCACACACACACACATACACCCTATTATAGCCCCCCCCCCTCCTTGGCAGAGGAAGGAGAGATAGGGGGCATGCGGGGGGGGGTGTCTTTTAAAACAAGGAGCGTTGTGAGGTGGGGGAGGTTAGCAGGAGAGGTGATAGAAGCTGCTGCATTTTGTGTGTCCATGTGCACGCGCATGTGTGTGCACTGTTGTCGTTGTTATGGTGATGGGTATTTTTAGGGTTTGTGGAGGGAGGGGGAAACATGGAAAATGGGGGGATAAATGGGGGGATGTGCTGCCATTATTACAACACACACACGATTATATATAATCACCAAAATCTGATTTCGGTCCTTTATTGACTGAATGATGGGTGCAGATCTTGATCATCACATTCGATATGTTTTTATTCACCCCCATATTATGTAAAATCAGATTTTGTTTCGTTTTTGTTTCCTTTTGGGCATAAGTGGATGCATGTGCTGGAGGGGAATGGGAGGTTGTAAAAAGAGCACGGTGATTGATGACGGGAGATCTTTCTCCATTTCTGTTTTGTTTTTGTTTGTATTTTTTTGTAACTGAAAGGTTATGTTTTGAAGACGCGTGCCTTGGGGAGAGCTGGCGCAAGATGGCGCTGTTGCTCAATCTTAGAAGCGATTAGCTGATTTACTTACAAAGCCTGCAGTTCGCACCTTTAGGCCCTCTCTTAGAGACTGTAAGAAAAACAGACCTCAACAAATAAGTATATACAACGCCTCTCACCTGCGACTCCCGGCTACGGTTTGCAAAATAATGTCAGTTCTGGGTTGGAGCAGAAACACGCTTTTTCTTATTTAACCGAATCTTTTAGATAAAATAAATGTTGGAATTGGATTTGCATAGCTCTCCACAATCATGGGCGCAATACATATATATGCAGCGAGAAAAGGAATATTCAGTTCACCGACAGCTTGTCAAATATATCAATCCTCTGCCAGAAAAATCTATTTTATGTGTTTTTCTTTATTAAAGTCAAGGTACAGTTGAATTAAGAAAAGCGATCGCATTTTAAGTAGCAGAAGCTCTGTGTACAGTACGTTTTGAAAATAAAGATAAAAACCACAATGGACAATACAATCGGTTATACCAAGCTAGTTATGAAATATTGTAGTTTGCACGCGCACACACATATACATGTAAAACTCCACCATGAACAAGAAGCTTGGCGTTTTCTATGCATCTTATATGACATCTTATATGATGATTTTCTTCCAATAAAAGAACTGCATCTAGCGGTATTGTATCAAAATACTTTTCTACCTGAAGATTATCGATCTCTTCGCTGCATTTTCCTCTGTTAACTCTCAGAACATCACAAACACCTCTATTTTCTTCCTTTATGCCCTAGTTCAGTTGCAAATGCTATTTTTTTAAATTCTTTTTTTAAAAAAATTGAAAAGATCTGCATGGTGGATGATGTTGGAAAACATTTCCCCAACTTTCTGCCTTCCCATCAGCTGCTTAAAAATGCTCAAGAACATGTACCGTAAAACCTGAATTTACATACCCTGACACTGAACACATTTCAATAAGGGGAAGGTTTGGCCACTGGAATTTTAAAACTCGAAAGCAATATTGATCACTGTCCTTGAGCAAGAATCCTATTGACTCTGAGCCGTATCTGCCAATTAAGCTAAGGTCTAACCCATTCAGTTGTTACATGTATTGGAAAGAAAGGAAGAATCTATTTATTTTATTTGGTAAGCCTTGGTTAAGTCTTGCCCTCCTCATAGTAAGCCTTTGTTGGGAGAGGGGAGAAATTACAACCTGGCGACAGACTTTTGTTGTTGAAATTAGACAAAGGAAAGTAAGAAGTAAGGCTATATAAGTTAACAGAAAGGGGGGGGAAGGCAAAATATGTCCATGGATTTATTTCCAAGAGTGTTTTACGGTTTTGTACGCATTAGAACAGTTGGGATTTCCTCAATTCTGGTTTTCTCCACCCTCTGAAATCCATTTACTTCCCATTTTGTGGGGAAAGGGAGGGGGAGGGAGAAAGAGAAACCCAAGAAGAGATTTTGAGAGGGGAGAAGGGGGTTGCTGATGAGTTTATGAAAGGGCCATGGGAACAGCTAATTTATAGAAGTGTCCCTGATTCTTGTCTTATTTAAGAAGCTCGCCGCCCCCACGCCAGTCTCGCAAAGAAAGAAAGAAACCAGTCTAGGAAATATTAATTTGCAAAGTTTAGAAGGAGAGAAAAGCTGTTGGTTTTATGCTTCTGTTTAATAGCCTGGGTTTCTTTAATGCAGTCGTAAAAAAAAAATATGCAGCCTCCCAACCGAAAGTATTCAGCCAATGGTCACTCTGGAGCGGAAAAAGTACGGGGGGGGGGCAGGAGAGATGTTTGCAATACATGGCTACTACATACGACTACATGCATAAGACATGCGAACAATTACCCACCATTTGGTAAAAGCGACGGGGGTAAGTAAATAGATCCTACATTCTGCCACACCAAAAAAACAACCCAGGAAACCCTTCATATCCTGTGGACCTTCTGTCTCCCTCCGCCCCACTTTCCCAAATACTTGGAGGAGACGTTTCCTGTGGGCAGGGTATACTTATTTCCTTCAAGTGACGCCTTCCAGTTATTTTCAGATGGGAAGATTCAACCATTGGTCCAAAGACAAAAAGAAAATATAATCATATTATTTCTACAATCTTTATTTGTTTAAAAGGCACACACACACACAAAAAGAAATACATACAAAGAGCTGAGATACTCTTTCCCTCAGTCTCTCCCTCTGTGTTTTAAAAGAGGGGTTTGCTCTCCACCCCCCCCCGGCTAATCATAACACCCCCTAAGAGTGACAGACACATAAATAAGGACAGTTCCATTGCTAGAGTTGGGGAGGGGGTTGAGTTTTGGAGGGGGGGTTCCCCCTTGATTGTCATCATAATATGGCCTCCTAAAGCTATCTGGTGTTGATTTCTGCCCCTCCCCCCAAAATTGATCCGGGTTGGCGTTTTATACCTATTACCTGTTGAAGTAACCTAAATTGACCTCGCCGGCGCATGTATTTGCTCAGATAAGTGAAGAGGCTCCGTAGCATGGGGTGGGGGGGGGGAAGAGAAGGAGCACCTAAGGGTATTACTGCGCACCTTTCATAACCCTGCTCCATTCACTAGATATGAGGGTGTATGTGTGTGTGTGTGTGTTTTCTCTCTCCCCCTATCCTCCTTCTGAGGGCTGATTATTTCACCTCCCCGTCACCCCACGAACCCCCCGATTTCCTTGTCATTTTCTTCCTAGCCTGTCTTGGTGTGGTGGATTGATGAATCTAGATCGCGTGTGAGAGCAAGCGAAAGAGAGAGAGAGAGAAACAGAGAGAGAGCGCCTCACCACCGGGATTTTGAGGAATTTGCCTGTGGTGTTAAAGGGAAGGGAAGAAGTAAGAGAAACTGAGAGAGAGCTCTACCTATCGACGGATATAAGAGAAGTCAAGAGCATTAGGCATAAGCAGCCATACCCACTCAGGCACTATGAAACGTCTTTGAGAGAGCGAGAGAGCGCGCGCATTAAAAAAAAAAAAAAAAAAAAAAAAGCCACAACCAGCCACTAACCAGGACTTTGCAGAGTCCAGAGAGAGCGAGAGCGAGAGTCCTTAGCACTGATCTCTTTATAGAATTAAAGACTTTTTTTTTTTTTTTTGGTGTTGGTGTTGGTGGTGGTAAAAGGTTGGTTTCCTTCTTCCTTTCATGCGAGAGCCATGAGTTCCTACTTTGTAAATCCTCTCTTCTCCAAGTACAAAGGCGGCGAGTCTCTGGAACCAACTTACTACGATTGCAGATTTCCACAAAGTGTAAGCAGAAGCCATGCTCTCGTGTACGGTCCGGGCACCACGGCTCCCAGCTTCCAACACCCTTCACACCACGTCCAAGAGTTCTTCCACCACGGAACCTCCAGCATCTCCAACTCGGGATACCAACAAAATCCTTGCGCCCTGGCGTGCCACGGAGACGCTTCTAAATTCTATGGATACGAAGCCCTACCAAGGCAGTCGCTTTATGGTGCCCAGCAAGAGGCGGCCGTGGTACAATATCCTGACTGTAAATCCTCTTCCAACAGTAACTCTAGCGAGGGACAAGGGCATTTAAATCAAAATTCTTCTCCCAGTCTCATGTTCCCATGGATGAGACCTCACGGTTAGGACCATTTTTTTTCTCCTTCCTCCTTAAATGTGTTCTTTTCTATTTAAGCAGAGAAAGAAAGAAAGGGTTTTAGGGAACGGGGGGGTGGGGATCTGTATTTTGGAGAGACAGGCAAAGGCAGATAGATAAATAGTAGGGTTGGTTGCAAGAATGTTTCTTCTTCCTGTTTCGGGAGGGGGTTTATATACATACATACATATATATATATATATAGTGAACAAGACTGTAGCTGGCTTTAAAAGGCAATAAGGTGATTTCTGGGTTTAAATCACAATAAAGTAAAACTTTTTTTAAAATAGCTTGCCTCGAGGAGAGCAGTAAGATACAGCTCCCACGAGGTTATTAGCATGTTGATAATACGCTGGGTCCACCACCACCCCTTCCTAAAAATGTCATATAGCTTTTCCTAACTGCTTGACGTCTTGGGCTAAAAGGTGAGCTTTAATAATAATAAAATATGGCTGCAGATCATTTGAATATTTCGAGAGATCTTTAATATTTAAAGTGTAAACTTTGAAGGGCAACTTTGTTCACAAATTTTTGTTTTAAGGAAATGACTTAAGAACACTTAGAGATGATGGTGGTGATAATAATAATAATAACAACAACAATAATAATAATGGTGACAGTAGAAGTAACGACTCTACAAATTGCTGTATTAAAAGTAACTTTGCTGAAAGGAGCTGTGCCAAAATGCACACAGAATTCTCTAATACTCTGCTCAGCATAAGTTTCACCCTCTTAGAATGTGGCTCAGAAGGCTTTTTAATTCAAAACACATGAAGGCTCATTTGTTTGTTTTTAACTGGGAAATTAAAGGACAGCTTTAGCTATAACCCCCCCTTCTTTAAAACACAGTTGTGTAAAGATGTCTCAGAAAGGCTTAAAATCAGACATATAACAAGGAACAGAAGATTAGAAGTTATTGTTATGATTGACGATTCTGACTTCCAGGCAAGCCTCTAATAAAAATCTTGATAATAAAAAAATGGGGGAGGGATGGTTGTTGTTGTTTAAAAAAACAACAACAACAATCTCGTATGTAAAAAATAACAATATATACACACTGTGGTATTTTACTATAATTATTGTTGTTGGGTTGGCTTTGAGTGCCTTTTCAACGTTTGTATATATGTTGCTACAGCCATGCATATGGATGCCTAAGTAGACACACAGAAAGCAGCAGCAGAGTCCAACCCACCCACCCACCCACCAAAAAATAAAACTAAAAGAAACTGTAGTGGAATACCTATCCTGAGGGTTACTAAGGAAAACCGAGAAACAAGGAAGTATTTTTTTTTAAAGTGCATTTGCACTAGGAAGTCAAAAGTAAATTTTACACACAGACAGGGGGGGAGGAGGGGGAGGAATGGATGGCAGGAGGTCTGCCTTGGAACTCCGATTCCTAAGGTAATTTTATTTCAATATATGTTTTCTTTCATTTGACTGTTGGAATGCTAGAAGGGGCTGTAGGAGGTGGGAGACAGACAGTGGCGAGGGGAGTGGGTGGGTGGAAAGTGGTCTGTTGTCATTAGGCAGAATCAAAGCGAAGAGAAGAGACCCTAACAAGTTATTTGTTGTTGTTGTTGTTGCCTGTTCAACAGCTCCCGGAAGGCGCAGTGGCAGGCAGACTTACAGCCGGTATCAGACCTTGGAGCTAGAGAAGGAGTTCCTCTTCAACCCCTATTTGACACGGAAGCGGCGTATAGAGGTCTCTCACGCCCTGGGACTGACAGAGAGGCAAGTCAAGATCTGGTTCCAGAACAGGAGGATGAAATGGAAGAAAGAGAACAACAAGGATAAACTCCCCGGAGCCAGGGACGAGGAGAAGACGGAGGAGGAAACTAACGAGGAAGAGGAAAAAGAAGAAGAGGAAAAAGAAGAAAGCAAGGACTGATCTCTCTCAGCTCCTTGAAGTCCTCGTTTTATGGCAGATGATAAATCGAGATGTTTACGACGGTCATTCGCTTTTATAGAGTATAGAATGGAGAGACTCACACACAACAGTAACTACCTGTCAAAAGAGTTGTAGCTCCCCCTTTTTATTGTCATAGGACTTCCCTTAGTACCCCCCCTTCCTTATAGCAGCATTTTTTAAAAATAATAATAATAATTTTAACTTTTTAAAAACAAAAACATTTTTTTGGTGTTTGGCTTCCAGTGAAATAACTATAGAACAGGACTGACTTACAGATCCAGTCCTAAACCCAGCACTATGTATTTCCAGACGAATGGACCTCCTCGCCATCACCACCAGCAGCAGTGACCCCACCCCCTTGTACTCCTTGCTTTATTCTAGTTGTCAGCAAATACAAGGATCTTATATATTTATTTGGGATAGGAAGGACTCCTATTTCTTCTCGACCAGGTTTAACCACCTCCCCAAGTTTAATAATATAAAAGGTAAAGGGAGGGAGGGAGGGAATGTATGAAAACGCTTTATGCTTAGTCTTAACTTTAAAACAAACAAGCATCCCTATCTACCTATGTGCCCTTCCATGCCAAGGTCCATTTATTATTTTTAACTTTTAGCTGTGTCAATCAGTAGCTACTAAAGGACAATTTCTTCTTGGAAGATGGAGGCTTGACACATGCCTGAAGACAGCACCACATGCTTATTAGTTATCTATGAATATATCTGTATGTTGTGTCTACCTATATACGCCCTGCGGTTTGGCAGGAAAAAGCTATAGCATTAGGCATTTTGGCTTGGAAGGAAGCCCCAGCCAAATCAATGGGACTTACGTTTGAGGAAACATGCTTAGGATAGCTGTGAAGGACACGGAACCACCTAATGATTTCTCTGGGTGTTGTTTACTATATTACTCGTGTGAGCACTCGAAATTCTTAACATACTACCTAATGGGAAACCTGCAATAATCATCTATTAGCAACAAGGTGGGGGCTTGCACATACTTAAAATAAAAACAAAAAACTTGTTCGAATCATTTTAAAGAGGAGTTGTGTATTGCCCTAATGCAAGCTACTAAGTAGCAGAAAATAATAATAATAATAATAATGAAAAAGAAAAAGAAAAAAAGAAAAATACAAAAAAACACATTGTAATGTATCTTATCACTACCTATAGAAGGAGTCATGCTTTGAAAGTATTTGTAACGCGGTTTTGTTGTCGTATGTTGCTGCTTATTTTCTCTTGGAAAAAAAAAATAATTCCCAACAACTGAAACTGCCTAGATAAGAACGCACAGTATTGTATTATTTTATTGTGCTTATAATGTAGTTTAGGACTTAAATTGCACTGAATGTATAGTTATCTATTTGTCTTGACTTATCTGTTAATGCAACATGCTCGAATTACACACACACACACTCACATACAAAAAACATACACACTTGTCATTGTTTTATGTAAACCATCGTTCGCTGCGTGTTCAAAACTCTGAATGTAGCAATTTCTGCCAGAAATCCAATTCTGGTGACCGTGGATTTGTATTGTATACGTGAGTCATTACGTAAATAAACAATAAAAATTGAGGGGAAGAAAAGGATTGTGGCTTCTTAAGCAGTTTGCCAATTCTTTAAATCCACACCCACTGACTCAGGAGGTCTTGGCAGAAGCCACTGGACGATTCATACGTTCAAGTTACTTAACAGTTCAAAACCAAGACCCAGGCTTTTCACTTCCAAAGAAACGAGGCGTTACGTTAACACGTTCACAGACTAGGGTTAAGAGCCTTAAGTACGTTGGCTTGGAATGCCACGGAGATCCGTGGAACTTGGTGTCACTTAAGGATTAGCATCAAGACAGCAACTGGGTAAACAAAGAGAGGAGGCGAAACTCCTTCTGTCATGACCATCAGTTCACTGCTGGTGCTATGAATCCACACGAGAAGATCTCTTAGGCTGAACTCCTCAAGACACCTACTGGGGAGTAAGTCCCATTAAATATACAAAGGCTCGCCCTGCACCTAACAGACGCGTTACAAAGATTCAAGCCCCACCTTCGTCTAAATAGAGCTTTGCGTTCTGTTGCTAGCCTCCAAATTTATTCCTCTACTAGTATATTGCTTCTTGCTTTGCTATAAAGTATAACAATGGTTTTCTTTAGCTTCTTACGTTTTTAAAGCATATCAACAGCGACACTCTTCCTTCCACTGGCATTCATGGGGGGGGGGGTTCGAGTGTTTGTCCACTGAAAATGTCATAGTTTTCCATTTCACACCTAATATTTTGTGGTGTATGTGTGTGGAAGTGTGCAAAGACGGAAATAGCTGGAAGGAATCCGTGTGTCTCACGTCCCTGTCCATATCTACATTATGAAACGACTGGAAGGAGACATAATGGAGACATTAAAAGGGGGCTTTGCGACGGGCTGTACTTATTTATTTATAAGAAATACTTTGCTCAGGAGCACAATCAGCAAACTGGAGGAATACCCTGAATATTTTTCCATTGTGTGAATGTACGCAAAACACACTTTGCTTGACAAAATAATACTGGCAAACATGTTTATTCTCTCTCTTTCTTACTCACACATGCAGAGAGATTGTGTATACATATACAGACACACACAATATTGAGAGGGCGAGTAGGTATTCCTAGAATATTATTATATCTGGCCTGCGGTGAAATGGACTTCATCCCACAATGGCATTTGGTATGAAAGTGGACAGGTTGTTTACACTGATACCCCAGATAAGGCATTGCAAGATTCCTAAAATACATCCTGGCTTAGTAAACTGAATCTGGAAAAGATACTGGGAGGCTGAGAACATTCTTAACTTCCAAAAACTAACACTGAAGTCTTTAAATATTTAAATAACTGAAGTGTGTGTGTGTGTGTGTGTGTGTGTGTGTGAAGTGCTGGACATGGCAGAAAACAATTGTACAAGGGGGAAGACAGTGTGATGTCTATTTACGTCGCATCCATGAATCCCTACTTCAGCGTTTTTGATTATTTCATTGGAGTGTTGCATATTTGTGTTCTGGAAAAGATAGTGGCTATGCAGGAATATTCAGTGCATTATCCGAAGGTGCTTGTTTGGATGCTACAAAGAACTGTTGAACCTGACATAATATTAGAAGTCGACTGCAGGTTGGGTCCAGGGGAACAATCTTCTGCAAACATAAAAGCACCGTCCTTTATAGCATAATGCAGACTTCCGCGGTGATAAATGTAGGGTGCCTATGATTCTTTTCAAAATTCTAGTTAGGAGTGTGTTTGGGGGGGGGAGGACCATTTGATTGACTGTGTACAGTACTACACACATGCATAGCAAAGACAGACTTTTGCACCAGCTAATAGAATTCAAATCCACAATACCAAGTCGCCGCTCTTGCCCAGGCATAGATGTGTACACGCCTATTATTATTAAATGGCGTATTCTTGAGTGGACACTCTCCAGACTTCATCAATTCCGCCTGCTCATTGCAAGGGACCGACAATAAAGCTTTGCCATTGTGTAGACTTTATGAGGCTGCAGAATAGAAAGGTAAGTCCATTGTGTTACTCATCATAACTAAGGGAAGGCCAGACCTGCCTTAAGGCGAGATTTAGATGTCTATCTATCTATCTATCTATCTATCTATCTATCTATCTATCTATCTATCTATCTATCTATCTATCTATCATCTTCTGAGTTGTCTCGTGGTAATATCTAATATAATGGCGACTTTTCCTACAGCGGATTACAGAAGTTTAAAGTGTGGTGGATCCACACATTTTAAAGCAAAGCTTGGGAGCATCTTATGGTTCACCTTTCGAGAATCATTCTCTGCGCAACCCGAACCAACCCATCTCTTGTCCCCAAAGGGGAAGTGGCCGGATAAACTATTCTTACAGAGATTTGAAGTAGATTCAAGAAGAGGCCAGAAAACTTAATTTCAAAATAAGGGAATTAAAAGGGCGCGGGGGGGGGGGAGAGAGAGAGAGAGAGAGAGTGAGAGAGAACAAAAAAGAAAAAGAAAAGAAAAGAAAAAAGAGCTGTATCTGCACTCTATCCATCATATTTAAGTCCATGTTCTTAAGTGGTTTGATTTGAAGGAATCTCCCAAAGATACTTATCTATCATAGGGTTAGAAGTTAAATTATGGGAATTGCTAGGCAAAGCTGTTACATTTGGGGTGGGGTGGTGGTGGAAATGATTATGGCTTATAGTCAATACACAACAAAGTCGCATCTTTAGATGACATGCATTTACTATAGATATATATAGTAATCACTTCATAATTTCCAAAGGGAGACAAAAAAGAGACAGGGAAAAGGCCATTTTTACGAGGCGAAGTAATTTGAAAGAAGATAACGCTCTTCACAAAGTGGCTGATTCGGAAATGATCATTACTTCAATATTACCGAAATGAGTTTCACCCACCCGCCTGGAGTAAGAAATATCATCCTATTCTGCATTTTTTTTTATTAGCCAATCAAAATTCCTTCAAATCTCCATTTGTGATTTGTGAAAAATAGAAATCCACGAAAAAGCTGCACTGGAGCATATTGCTCATTTTCTCTTAATTTATTATTCTAATCACAGCAGCCGTTACATGATAATGTATCCATTAAGCGGGCGGGGGTATATGTGTTGGAGGTGGGTGGGGTTTAGAATACTTTTTCCATTCGAGACTTGGAAATGTACACAAATGATATTTCACACACGTACCCAAAAGTTTGGAGGCCTAAGTTTTCAGGCAGAGGTTGAGAATAACCTGAATGAATGAAAGAAAAAAGTTCCCAAGGTAAAGTCGGGGAAGTGATTTTGCTTTCTCTATCTTTCCTCGCATTGCCTCTCTCTCTCTTTCCCCGCTTTCTCCTTCCTTCCTTCCTTCCTTCCTTCCTTCCTTCCTTCCTTCCTTCCTTCCTTCCTTTTATCATTCCCTCTCAATTTCAAGTTACTAATTTAGGGTGCCCTCCCTCCTAGGAAAAGTTCGGAGAGCTTTCCCTCCACCTCTGGCAACCCGATGCGAGGTAAAATCCGCAGAGCACCTTAAGCAATGAAACGTGCCTCCAGTATCAGGAGAGTCGGAATGCGGAATAAGATACAAAAGGGAGGGAGGGAAGGAAATCTCTTTCTCTGCAACACCCGAAAACGTGCAGCACAGGTTATGCTTTTGCGGCAAGATAAAATTTCCTGTCCCCTTTATGGACCCTTTTCTCCCGAGAAAACGGGGAGCCCATTGTCTCCCGAGCCACTGTTGTGACGGTTCCTTCCTCGTCGTAACTTTTAACTACCTGTTATAAAATTTATTGGCGGTTTGTAAAGTGAAAAAAGAAATTTCCCTTCCGTCCGGTTGGATTACATCCTATAATGTGGGGTTTCAGGGAGCCCCCCCGCCGCCGCAGACAGACACGCACTCGCACATAGACTGGAGAAACGCGTTCCACACAACTCTTCCCCACCCCTGAAAATTTCCGAAATACAAAAAAGAGAGAAGCGAAAAGTTAGCTGCCATGCGGAATAAAAATTTATACGTGGGTGCAATCCTATCCCATTAAAATCCATTGGAATGCAGGTAAAGCCTGACATATATTAGGATAGGAGGTAGCTTTCGGAAATATCTCTCCACCCCAAATTTCCATTTCGCCCCAAGGTTATGACTTATTTCTATGGGGCAGCATGTTCAGACAGCAATGCTAATATCTTTCAGACTTTATCTATCTATATCTATCTATCTATCTATCTATCTATCTATCTATATCTATCATCTATCTATCTATCATCTATCTAGCATCTATCTATCTAAATCTCTATCTATCTATCTATCTATCTATCTATCTATCTATCTATCTATCCAATCTGTCTCTATCATGTATCTATGTATAACTATATTATGGCTTATTCTATACGTATTAAGAAGGAAAAATTATTCTTTGCGGTTTCTCAGATTTCCCCCCAGAATTATTATTTTTCTCTAACTATATGGCCCCATAATCTCCATCTCGTAATACTAATATTAATGCGCGTCTGGGAGAGTGAAACTGAAAAAGGGCGTCGAACTCTGTGATCAAATATTAAGAAATTCTGCCGGTCCTTGGGTGGATTGATGCGTTTAAGGTATACCCTTATTTTAAGTCAGATTCCGCTAATTTTGAAAAGGTCAGTTTCGGGAGCCTCTCTTTATAGATTTGAAGTGCACCAAGAAGACCAGTTGTCCCATTAAAAACCAAAACGGGGGGAGGAAGGCTGTTTGTTGATTTATTTATAGTTAAGGGAAGAAAACCCAGATCTATCTTCCAGTTAAGACTTTAGCCCCAAAACCCTTGAGGTCCCACTGAATGTGGATTGGGGTTGGAGCCGGGGAGACAAGACCCTTGGACTGATTCAGATGATATCTAGGTTCTAGAACAGTGAAAAGGTGGGTGTTATGGAAATGGAAAGGATGGAGTTTGCAAGTATCAAAAAGGAGTCACCTTTTGCTTTCGGGAAAAGGGTCCGCTAGAAGTTAAACACAGGTCTAGGGAAGGGACCGGGGTTGTAAATAAACTCCTCTTGGATACACACACATACGTGTGTGTGAGGGAGACTGTGAGGGAGTGTGTGTACTCACACATTTATCGCCTTAAAATTTTTTTTTGTATATTCAAGTTGCATTTCCCACCATTGAACTGGCTTGATTAAAGGTGCAATCCGGGAACTGGAAAATCAGTGGTAGCGTGGTCATATGGGTTGCCCCTTGAATAAGCAAATAAGAGCCAGAAGCGAAACAAGAAGCAAATTAGCAGCAATAACAGAAAGAGTAGCATTGCCCGATGAACGCCAGCGTTGTAGTCTTCCCCTGTCTCCGCCCCTTCTGCATATTAGCTGGTTCTCGTGTGTATGTCTGTGGGGGGGTGGTTTTGTTTTTTAAAAAAGAAATGAATAAATAGGCTTAAAACAAAGCTGTTACTCCTCCTCCGTCAGATCTCTCCAAATGAATTCGGGTTTGAATATATTTTAATGAGTGTGTGTGTGTATGTGTGTGTGTATATATATCTCCACACGCAGACATATATATACACACATGTAAATATATGGAAAGAGTAATTCTATAAACATGGCGACAGAGAAGAGCATTTGCACTCGTCACAAAAATGCAACGCATTCTTGGTTGTTTGCAGAAAATTTACAGCTGAGCAATAAAAGTTTACGACTGAATCACAAGTTGGATTGGCCACAGGAAGTCATGTGGACTCCATCCATGAACGTGAACTTTTTATTGTGGTTTCTCTTATGACTCTTTCGCAGTAGTCCTTCCTTTAACAGTCCAAGCAGTGCCAGTGAAACGGGGGTACGATGGTATCTGTATTTTTTTCCTTTTAATTATTATTAGTATTTTTTTCTGGTGGTGGTAGTGGAGGGGGTGGGGGAAGGAATCTCGAATTGTCTCTGTTCTTTCCCCCTCCCTCCCTCCCTTCTTTTTTTTCTTTCTTTCTCCCTTTCTTTCCTTTGGGGTTGGAATTGTTGGTTGCTCTGGGCATTTTAGGAATAATGAGTTTACTGCTGCGGCTGGTTGCCTCCTCCCATTCCCCACCCCTAGGGGCAAAACGCAACACATTTCCTTGGGAGGATGCAATGACGAGGGGGACAAGGAGTTGTAAATACCTTTATTTTATTTTATTTTTAAGGGGGGAGGGAGGGGGAAGCGATGCTAGCCCCGTCTTCTCTCCTGACCCCCAAGTTTAAAAAAGAAGACTATTTTATTTTCTGTTTTATTTTCTTTCTATCCCTCCCCCACCCCCACTCTTTTTGTTGTTTTGTTTTGTTTCTCTTTTTTAATATTTCTGTGGAGCTGAGCACAGCGTCAGCGGAACAGAAAAGAGGCAGAAGAGAGAGAGAGGAAGGGGAGAGAGAGAGAAGGAAAGAGAGAGAGAGAGAGAGAGAGAGGAAGGGAAAAGAGAATCTGGTAAGTGTTCCCTTATTGGCTAAAATGTGTAACTAATGATCCATGGCGATGGGTGTTAAAGATAATGATGCATCGTTTTCGCGAAGCAGACGGAAAGAGGGGTGTAGCCTGGTTATGACAGAATATGATCAGGAAGGATCGGCGCAAATGTGGTTAATTCGGGGGAGGAGGGAGGGGGGGTGAACGGTTTGCTAGCGGTGATGTCACTGCGGTCTGGTTTGCTGGAGACAGAGGATGCCGGCTGCAGTCTGCCTCCCCTTTACAATGGTGCAGTGTTTACTGGGGTGGGGAGGATGGCGGCAGTGCTGGGATGGAAGCGCCCTCGCGGGGGGGTTGGGGGAGGAACACAGCGTCGAGAAAGCGCCTGTGGTCGTAGAGTCCAGTAGTTAAAGTCAATGAGAGTATCCGGATCGAGCATCAGAATGGGGCCAAAGGCCATTGAATCCATTTAATTATTATCATAATTATTTAAAAAAAGTTTTTAGCGTGCGTGGTTTTTGTTTTTGGTTGTTGTTTTTTTAAAAGATAAACAACAGTGACAACTTTTCTTAAGAGCAATTGAGCTCAGTGAGTACTTCAAGCACATGCGCAGTGTGCGCTCTCATCCAGGAAACAGGGGAGGATGATCCCCCCTGGTGTACAGCAAGAAAGTAGCCAAGCAAGCAGGAGTGCCATTTTTAATGAGCAATTATGAGCTAGCTGTGTTTGTTGTGAAGCAGGAGGTGCCTTACCTTTCCACTCTCTTCCCCCAACACATGGTTCCCATCGGCTCTTCGGAAAGCTTCTATTTTTTTAAGACTATATTTAGGAGTTGACCGTCCGCCCCATTTCAGAGTGTGTTTCTCTGTGTCAGTCTCATGCCTCCCCCGCCCCTCCGGGAAAGGTGCAGTTCAATCTAGCAAAGCATGAATCCTGACTTTATTTCTCTCTCGATATCCTTTGATGGCTGTTTAAAAGAGTTTAAGAAATAAACTGCTTTGTTTGGATATGCCGTGTCAACCTTTTACGATGTGGAGCGTGTATTCCAGTGCTTCTTTGCTGTGTTATAACGTTGATGAAGAGGTTTTCCTTCCAACATGTTAGCAGAGAACATGGGATTTATTTACATGTTTCCCTTTCTAGAGTCCACACACACACACACACACAATCACTCAGTCACTCACTTACTACACCGGCCCAACAAGATGCGTTATACCCCTATCAATATGATTATGGGTGTATATCCTCCTGAGATTTTCCTTAGTTAATGTGGGTGCAAACTGCATTCCAATTAGTAAATAATAATAATAATAATAATAATAATAATAATAATAATAACAAAACGGACGACGAGGCTTTCGACAAAAGGGTGGGGGGAGGGAACAAAGACCCAGGCCTGAATTTATTCTAAATCCATTCCCCCTTTGCCCATGCTAATAAACATATAGCAATTCAAATCCTTGGGAAGGGCACCCTGCTCGTCTCCCGCTTGTAAGGCCCTTCAGCTGGATTCCTCAATGAAATATTTAACACATTCTGCATCCAGGTTTATAAAAGGCCTCGCCCGCGATAGCGTTTTGCCACTGAGCGCACACACTGCTTTTTGAGGGGACTTCTAATGAAACGCGTTCTAATTGGATTGCTTGCTGCAATATGTGTGCTGCAATGAATGGCTATTGTTTATAAAAGTGGCACACACACGAAAAAAAAACCAAATAACATCTGTGGGGTGGTGTTAAATCTGATCAAATACATCCGATCGCGCCAGCCATTTTATTCTTAAGGAAAGGAAGAGCGAGGGCAGCCCATCCACGAGCCTTCCTGGGGGTTCTGTAAACAAAAGAAGCCCAGAACTGGTAAGTGGGACGTGCATATGTCATGTCTGTGCGTAGATGGAGCCGCACATTCTAGACGCCTGTGTCCCCCATTTTGCTTTGGGGAGTTGGATTTCTGGGGGGTGATGGGGCGGGGCGGGGATACAGTTTGGGATACGGTTGCTGGACTGTGCGGGCTGCGCGTTTACTCGGGAGTCAGTCAGTTTAGTCTGCAATCGCACCTCGAGGGGCCAGTAAACTCCACCGTAGTCCATAGGAATGCGTTGCTCGCTTTCTAAATGCGCTTCCTATTGGGCGTGTGGAAGAAAGCCAGGTGGCTTACTTGCAGGTAAATGGGTTTAGGAGTGGCGGTAACGAACAAAGGTGCGCCCTCCCTCCGATTAGCTTGGGTGAATATTTATATATGCGGTGGGTTCCATTACTGACTGCAAAGGAGGTCGCAAGAAGGACCTTTAAAAAAAAAAGACCAGGCAATGGTTATTTAAACCACATGGTTGCCGGACTGTCGTTGTCGCTTCCCCCCTTCCTTTCCTCCTCTCGTTGTTTCTGGAGTTAGGACGTGTTTTGTGCTGGTTGAAGTGATATGAATCCCTTTCGATATGTGTCTGTTGTCCAGTGTTATTTGCTGTGCCTTTTCCTTTAGCCTTCTGCAACAATCACCCTCTCCTCTCTCCCAGGATTGCCCATACAATACACATTTTAATGTATTGATTTAGTCTTTAAACTGACATATTGCCGTTGTTCATAAACTCAGAACGTTGGAGCTGATCTAAAAGGAGGGAATACAAGAAAAACTGATTTATATTCCCTGCACTTTACAGACCAAACGAGAAGAAATGAATGGCTCCTTTTATCTATAACATCACCATAGACGAGGGATCATAGTGAACATTCCCAGGCATTATTGACACACTGGTCCAGGGAAGGGGGCGGGGGGAGACAGACTACATCCAGGAGCAAAATCCGATACTGTGATAGTTAACGTTGGCCCCCGCACGTAGCTTTTAATCCTTGGTGCGTGTCATAAACAGGGCAGTAAATGTGAAAATTGAAAACCACAAATGTGACACGGTAATATAAATCACACACACATATATTTATTAAGGGGAACGAGTGCCATAATAAAAACAATTGGAAGAACATTACAATTTTACAACAACTGCAATATCAATAATACGTTTCTTTACAGCAGCAAAACCGTATCAACAACAATAAAAGCAGCCACCACTATCTATGTACCTATTTTTCAACATAGAAAGAGAGAAACGGGGGGGGGGGGAGCAGCGGCTGGGGGTGGGGTGAGAGTGGGGAATGAAAAAACATAATGAGCAAAACTTTTTTTTTTAATGACAACCTCAGTAACTGTCGTAATAATGCACCCTGAAATCGTGTAATATATACCAATTTACATTTCATATAGGAGAGAGAGCAGGGAGCCTGGCGGTGTGCGCATGAGCAGCTGGGAGTTGGGTGGGGGATACGTACAATTAGGATTGCTTAAATCAGTGTTCAAAGTTTAAAAATAAATAAATAGCAGAAGTCGGCGGCCACGTTGCTTAGAATAAATAAGGTCTGGCTGCAAAGCAGTAGCGGCTAAGCCCTGACCTTGTTTATGAAAAGGATAGGGCGAGTTGGGACAGAACTTCGCTTTTCAATGGTTTTGTTGTATGTGCTTCTGGTTTTTAATTTTTATTTTAATTGCGTCTGGGACTTAGCTTCCTACATTTTACATTTTAGCACGCTTTGCATTGTATTGGCCTGCGGAAGTGAGAGGCTGCATTGGGCCTACGCTGATGCGGATATTTTCCGGTCTTTCCCTTAAGTGGCAAACATATTTAAGCTCCATGAGTTACAATGAGAGATTATTTACGCACGTGCTTAATTAACTCTTGCTTTGAAATCAGTAGGTGTTGAACGTTCCTCACTTTCCCAGGATCGTGTCCATACATTTGTGTGATGCATTTTTTTATTTGTAAAAATGGGGCTGGCTGAAATAAACAAAAAACTTTACACAAGTTTAAAGAAAAGGAAAAAAAGACTCGGTCTTAAGGCCAAAGCTAAAAAGAAAAGAAAAGATCAAGTCCCAGAAGCAAAAGGGAGAGAAAGTTACATTTTGAAGGGGGAAATGCGGGGGGGGGGCATTGATGGACGGAAGAATGGTACCTGTGAGTCAAACAATTAAGTGGTCTAATATATTGTATAATATGTGATATAATATGTTATTATATGTCTCACGTACATATGAGATATGGGGCGTTTGTGTGCGTGCATGTACATTTCAACATTGCAGACACCGGTCTCTTGCAGAGTGCAACGAAATATCATAATTTCAGCGTTACATCCAGTTATTTGGTTGAATTGAAATGTGCAGCCCTGAGGATGGGTTATCTTCAATCGGATGCCAGTGAATCTGGGGGAGCGTTTGTTTCTGTGTTAATATTTTATATGCTGTTCTGCATAACTGTTCGTGTACCGTGGAAGGAAGTTGTGGATATAGAGGATTAAAAAAACGAGAAAGCACGTGACAGTTTTGATTCCTGGAATTGCTGATCGGATCAACTGGATCCACTGGCGTTTCTTGAGGTTCATCTAATGAACACAGGGCAATTTACAGTTGTTGTGGGTGAGGTTGTGCAGTACACGCCGCTGTCCTGACTGTATAAAATTAGAGTGTCATGAGAAAGGGAACCCACAAAGCAATAAAACGTAGGGGGTGCAATCCAGCTCCGTGAAAACCCACTGGATTTCTACCGTTGATTTCCATGAGATCTGTGCGTTTGCCCCCAGACACAAGCTGAACTGCGTTTAGCGTGACGCCAACTTTGGCGCAAGGCTGCCTCCTGTTTTCCCAATAAATTAACAGCAGGTAATAAGTTTAGACCGTCCGGATTTATATCGAAACAGAAAGGCCTATAAGGCAATTCAGACCTTCCTAAAACGTAGTGCAGTAAATAGGAAAGACGTTCTGCTGGTTTTAACTGCAGTGGATTTCATGAAACGTGGAGAGGATCGGAGTTTTCCTCCAGCAAAAGACCACGGCGGTGTTCAGCCCTTGAAAGTAAGATCCGCCGGTACTAATGAGACTTTACTACCTAGTCTATCATGTTGTTCGGGCAGAGCAGGGTTCAGGTTTTTACATTCCATGTTTTCCTTGAATTAAGCAATCACGGACGTTGCCTGAGCGTGTGCGCGCGCTCACCTTTCTCTCTACATAGCCTTTTTAATAGGGGTGCTATTTTTCTCTCCGTCCCTTTCTTTTAATTGCTGCTTTCTTTTTGTTTACTTGTTTTGTATACTGCCACCAAGTGACTGAAACTTGGCAAGCCAACAATTTTGCAGTTTGGTCTCTGTCTCTCCCCCCCCCCCCGCTCCCCCTCGCACTTTTGTAGGATGGGTGCGAGAAAGATAAGGGGGCACACGCGCGCACACAAAAATAATAACGCTATTTCACGACTGGAGAGTCAAAATGCTTGGGAGAAAGGGGGGGGAGAGGACGACTGTTGTGCCATAAAGGCCGGAATCGCAGGGTCTTTTACTACTTCCAAGCGACGACAGTCTCCTCCCCTCCGTTCCTGTTGCTGCCTCGTAAACAAGCCCCCCCTTTGCCCCTATTAAGGCGCTGGTTGGACAGTTTAGAACTTTTAAAAAGTTTGGTCTCTTCAAAGCTGTTTGGAAGCAGGCTGTTTGAGGGGTTTGAATTGGACATTCGGTGGAAGTTCCTCAGTGGCTTGTTAGGTTGCTGTTTGAGGCGGCAATCTCCCCCCCCCCTCTTTCCCCCTCCCCCCCCCTCATTTGAGAAGGCTGCGTTTTAAATCACTTCCAGTGTTCATGCATTCATAAAAATAGATAAGGCCCGTCAGCTGGAGGACGCCACTCCCGCCCCCACTCCGGGGGGGGGGGGGGAGAGAGAATGAGTGCATTTAAGCAGATCCAAAAATACTAAACTGTCGCCCCATTAAAAGTTACGCAAATGGATTGCATTTCCCAAAGTGCTACAAATATTGCCTCTCCAAATACGTAGCTTAATAGTAAGCGATCAGCTTTTTAAACACACACACACACACACACACACACACACACACACACACACTCCATTAAGGCAACTAATACTGTGTCCTGACTTATTATTTATTTTATTTTCTTCTCCCCCTTCTTGTTCTTCTTCCTGGCGTCCTGAGATTAATTTTTCCTTCTCCCCCCACCCCCATGTGCAAACAATAAAATAAAATAAGAACTCATAGATAATGACAACCATTCCTCATCATTGAATTATTCTTCCTGAACGTATTAAAATCGTATTCTTCTTTGTTTAATCTCTTCGCGGGCGTAAGCAGTTGCTTATATCCATATTTTATGTTGCTCTATAATATCACGCTTTATAATTTTTAAGCCGGTAGCTATTCTCCATGACAACTCGACGTGACGTCACGACCGCAACTCTCTTGAATGTCAAAAAGGAAGGAGGGGGTGGGTCATTTTGGGAACGTTTCCGTGCCATAAAACGGAGTAATCCAAGTCAACCATAAAAGTTCTCTAAACTGAACATCCTTTGGTGAAGTTTGCAGGGCTATCCGACCGTAATAGACATTACACAGTAGCAAGCGGAGAAGAAAAGCTGGGGGGGGGGGAGAGACTCTTAATTGGCCCAATCACCCAATAATATTTTTACCTCCTGTACTGTCAGCATAGGGACACCTCATATAGTTTCAAAAATCCCATTGAATATTACAGAGAATAAACAGGGATAAAGGAAAGGAGAATTCGAAATAACTTTTAAGTTGGACAAGCTGTCAGATTTCGCCGCTGCCTCCTAACCCCGTTACCTTGGATCTTTGCTGATTCAGGGGGAAAAAACCTCTTTAATTGGCCAAGACTTAACTTATAGAACTATAGCGGTGGTGCGGGGCGTGGGGTGCGGGCAGATACAGAAGCATCGTAGTTACTTGAAAATGATTGACCAACGTGAAGTGCCGTTTATAGGAGGCCGGGAGGTTTCCAGTGCTGGAAAGGGGGGCTCCACCAAGACATCTAGAATGAAAGAAAAATAGACAGATAAATAAGTGTACATACAGCAACCTATCAACAACGAAATAAATAAGAGAGACACATAACACAGCGTGTATAAGTTAAGGTGTCCACAACAGGTTGACTTGGGGGAGAGGGCGGGGTCTACGTAAATATCAATAACGTCAGAAAAGAACTTGAATCTTAATAAAGTGCGGGCCCCCATTTATTTCAAACGATATTGAGCCCATTCCTCTCTCCACCTCCCACCCCAGTTATTTTGCCTATCTTAGACGTGTGTTTTGACACTCTCCAGAATTCCCACCAACACCACCCCATGATGTGTGAAATACCTAAATCGTAGCCCTCCATTCACCCCCAAACCCTACACACTGCACCCCAGTTTGAAGCCATTAGAATTCCTTTCCAGCGATATCATTTGGGTTATGACATTTCCAGTATAAAACGTTGCCAGCTTTATACACACACACACACACACACACACACACACACACACACGTATATATATATATATATATATATATATATATATATAAACATCCCATTGGGCTTTTGTTTGTTTGTTTGATGGGATTCCTCAGCTCCCCCACCCCACATGCGACAGATCATACGGAGTGGGGTGGCTGGGTGGGGCAACAGAAAGTTATAAACTGCTTTTTCATTAGACATGGAGCCATAGCAATAAGACCACAAACAAATCAGGACTTGCACTTTTTCTTCCTTGCAGCCAAGAATATTGCAGGCCGAACCGCAGAAGCGGTGCTTATGTGACAAGACGTAGGGGGGCGGATGTTTTTTTGAAGGATGCAGGGCAAAAGCAAGACAAAATGCAGAAAGGGAGAAACCCCCGATTGCTATTATTGCGAATTATTGACAGTTTAGAATTATTTCTATGGAAGGTAAATTTCTCCAACTCTTCCCGTTCTGCGTATTTTAAAATTATTATTTTTTTGTCGGCCACTTTAGTATAAAGTTTAAGTAACATCATGACATAAACTGGGTGAAAACTCTGAGCGAAACTAGCAGTCCTAGAGTTAAGATTATCAAGATGTGATTACTGTAACAGAAAGGACGACTCAAAACAATGCAAACGCATCGGTCAGGCGCATTTGACTTGCGCCACATATATTGCTTTTTTCTTTTCTTTTCTGTCTTCTTCTTCTCATCATCATCATCATCATCATCATTATTTAGTTATTTACGGGCAAAGGGAACATTTGATTAAGAAGGTTATTCTGTAGGAGCAGGGATAACCGGAGTGCAAGCGCTCTAAATAAATAATTACAAGGCAAGAAGCTCTAGCCTGCAATAACTGTCAAGCCTAAAAAGACCGAGATAACATATATAAGGTGAGATCAGCTGAAATTAGGTATCCAGTTAAAGGTGCCACGTGGATTTAAGTACAACACTTTAAAAAATACGTGTTTCTTGCGCGCAAAATTACTGGCCTCGTTGTCTGATTATGTTGTTCCGCTTATCTCTGTTTTCCATAATGTTCCATACACAAATACTTTAAAAAACAAAACAAAGGTAAAAGCTAATCGCCAAGTGTGGCTGTCTTACTGTTGAAATGCATGCGTTGCACGAAAAACACATACGCTCCATCTACACAGATCCAAGACCAATTTGCCTCTTCATCCTATAAATGGTACACAAATGAGGACATAGCTGTAGAGTCTGGAAGTCTATACATAGATATGGCTACACGTTATAAACAAGCCCGCGCGTGTTTGCTGAGCGGTGTGTGTGTTTAGGGGGGTGGGGGAGAGATCTTATCAATCTATCAGGGAATAATAAACTATTCCAGACAAGAGCGCAAGCTAATCCAACACATGAACAGTAAACAAACGTATTTGACCCAGGGCAACTTTGGTTGCATATTTAAAGCTAAGCAGACACAACCTGCATTTATGAATAAGCAGTTTTCTACACCTAGGCAACAGACTGGGTGAGAATTTGTGAAGCTCTCTCTCCCCCCTCCACTTGCATTAACAGTCTCCGCTGAAGACCCTTGCCATTAACGCCCAAGAAAAATCCACTCTCCTCTCGAAACAAAAAACAAACAAACAAGTAAACAAACGCTTCTGAATTTGCATTCCGAATCACACGACAGAATCAGAATCTGACAACATTTCACTTGGGCTGCAAGAGAGAGGGGAGCCAACGATAGCTCTCGTTTCCTTTCCACAATTAGTGGGGATGGAAAACACATGTGTGGACTGTGCATTTTTGAAGCTTTCCTCTAAATCAGTTCATCAATTCGCTAATTAAAACGGAGAGAGAGAATGAGAGAGAGAGAGAGAGAGAGAGTGTTCTAACGAAGCGTATTTTTCTTCTTTAACCTCGGTGTGGGGGTAAAATCCGGGGGTAAAAACACAAATAAGAGAAAACAGCCTTATGAGCGAATGGATGTTATTGCAGCTTTCTGTGAGCTCTTTAACTCCAGGGGGTGGGGAGGGGGGCTGAAAGAGACCCCAACTGCTATACAAGAACTACTCCAGGACCTGCGCATATTTTCACTGCTGTGTAGCAGTTTTAATAAAACATCTGTTCTTGCTTCTGCTGATGAGTTTACATAATTGTTTGCAGACCAATTTAACCAGAAAAAGTCCTACACATTTCCCTGTGTGTTTTTTTTTAAGGGGGGGGGAGGGAAGAGTCGTCTCCTTTGATCAAATACATTATAAGAACCTTAATAATAACTTCTCCCCATATATATATATATATATATATATATATATATATATATATATATATATATATATACACACACACACACATATATATATAGTTACATTCCTAATATTTTAGTGATATATATCACTAAAATATTAGGAATGTAACTACTAGAACGCTGAGTCTGGCGTGTATATATACAAATTTTCCAGCGTCTTCTTTTCCCCCATCCAACCAACACTTAAGAAAGGTTCTATGTTGGGTTTCTTCACGCCAGCTGTTTTCTCTTCCCTATAATTCGACCAGACTTCTAGGTCTTCTCTTCTGTTTAGAAAAGTAATAAAACACTTCACTTTCTCCACTCGAAATCACTTGGTACTCACCAGATCCCTCCAAAACTGCTCTCTAGGACTTCTGCAGGTCACCCCTCAAAACCCCAGCCCCCTTTGCATTTGCAACCATCCCAGAAATTTTAAGGGTCTGAGATAAGGATTATTATAACACTAGAACAATGAATATACTTTTGGTGAATCGAACCTACCAAGAAAGAGGGTCTTCTTCTTTTTCTCTTTCTCATTCCCACACACCTTGAAGTTCTGTTACTTTTAATGTAGTCTTAATCTACACTGAAGTATTTTTTAAAGATATTATCCAATCTAAACACAAACACACGAGGGGGGGAGGAGTCTCTCTGTGTTTGTGGGTATTATCTAACTCCCATTAAAGGAGAAAGGAAAATATCTACCTTCTATCAGTTCAGATTGATTGTGCATGGAAACACACACACACACACACACACACACACACACACACACACACACACACACAGAATGACTTTGAAAACTAGTGATATTAATTGCTTGCAGTTACCATGAGCTTCACTGAGCTCTGCTTGTCTGTCTGTCTCTGTTTATCTACTGACCTACCAACCTACCTACATGTACAGACACATTAGTTGCATTGTTATGTATATCTCTAAGTGTGTGTGTAGTGGGGTAATGTTTGGGCCCCTTTCTTTCCTCTCCCATTCTCCTAGTGATTGTATCTTTCTATGGATTATCCGGTATAATGTGCTAAATAGCAGGGAAGCCTCAGGAAAGCAAATGCTATTTTCAAAATCGGCATGCTAGTAAATTTGCCATGTGTACCAGCCTTAAATGTGTACACGTTTGGATGAGAACTGCTGCAGGATGGAAAAGCCATGACCATTTAATAGGGAGGGATACAGGCTAGAAGCTTAATGACAAGCTACACACTCTCTTGCTTTCTTTCTATGCTCCCTGTTTTCTTTTTTTAAGAAACTTTATTTTTTTTCATACTGACACTCAAGGAACGCTTAACGTTATACAAGATGAATACTTCAGTCCTCTTTTTGTCAGTTGCAGTCTCGTTTATGGTTTTATTACTACCATTGATTACTTTGCTTTGTTGCACAGAGGAAAAAGATCATAAAATCCTTTGGCATCCGGGTTCCATTTAGAGCAGGGGTGTGTGTGTGTAGAGGGGGGGGTATGTGCTCCCCTTCTTTCTCAACTAAAACCTTCATCCAAAAGAGGAATGTTAGAAGTATTGATTCATTACGACCAAACACAATGAGAAATATTCCAAGCTTTCCAGAAAATCGACTAGTTCTTCCTTTAAAACCACTAAACAAAAGCTTCCTAACATGCCCATGGAAATAAGGCCAATGTTTCCTAGCCCTAATTGAATTTTTAAATAGCAAGCCAATGGAATGATGTAGGAGTCTTGCTATATTTACAGATCAGCAGGTATATTTTACTTTTAAGGAACAATTTATGGCACTGGATTGAAATTAAAATTAGATTAGCTGTCTTCATTTCAATTAGTGTGTCGGTGCAAATCCACCAGAGGAGTAGAATGTAATCCACTCTCTAATCTAACTAAATATTTCAAGGGAAGTTTTCCAATCAGCTACAAATATCTGGAGTCGTAAATTTTTTTCTTCCTTTCTCTACCTCTTTCTGTTTTTGCAAACGTAAACACGAGGGGCTCTTTCTAGCAACACCATTCCAAATGCAAAGGTAATGCTTTGGGGGATGTTGATATTGCAAATGTAAACATTGCCATAGCAGTCTTCAGCTCTGAAAAATGACAAAGCAAATATTCAATAGAGAAACATACAAATGTGCTGCTGCTTCTTCTTTTTAATTCTAACCTGGACTCTGAATTTTGATTATATATATATATATATATATATATATATATATATATCAACAACCCACCATCCTGGAAAGTTCTTCAAATTCCAGAGTACAGGAATGCTCTAAAAGATACAGTATCTGCTCAGCTGTCACCTGGTCTCCTCTCCCTGCTTTCAAGATTGTATTATAAAGAGCACAAGCACTTGATTCCACATTTATTGACCAACAGTAAATTAGTGGAGGAAAAGAAAATTTATGGTTTAATATTTTATGCACACTTGAGATTTATGACTATAATTTCTGAGCTATTTGGTTGCTAGGTATTAAGGAAGCATTTTCAATAGAATAAATATTCTGATTCCTGATCTCCATAACCATTTGCCTTTTAAAAAAAAAAATCACCTAAAGCCCTATTTAGGTTGTGAAATTTAAAGAAGAAGTCTTTCTTTCTTTCTTTCTTTCTTTCTTTCTTTCTTTCTTTCTTTCTTTCTTTCTTTCTTTCTTTCTTCTTTCTTTCTTTCTGTGCCCCTCCCTCTTCATCCCTCTCCCACTCCCTCCCCCGAGCCATACTTACTATTTCCCCCCTCTTCTTCCAAACCATCTTATATTTAGAATTTCGAGACTTACTTTCAATGCATACTTAGTTTCAACTGGGGAATCAACACAAGCAAAAGCAATTTTTCCGTGTCTTGACATCTAGCTTCCTATTGGCTCACAACGGGTCAGCTGACTTTGTCATTTTGTCTGTCCTGGAGTGGAGCCGTCCCTATAACAATCTAGTTCAGACTACAAACTGGAGACAGAAATAAATATTAAAGAAATCATACAAGCCAGGTATAGGGGGGAAGATATGAATTCCTATTTCACAAACCCGTCGTTGTCTTGCCACCTCACCAGTGGTCAAGAGGTCCTGCCCAACGTGGCGATCAATTCCTCTGCTTATGACCCTGTAAGGCATTTTTCAACTTATGGAGCAGCGGTTGCTCAAAACAGGATCTATTCATCTCCTTTTTATTCACCGCAAGATAATGTTGTGTTTAGCTCCAGTCGGGGACCATATGATTACGGATCTAATGCGTTTTATCAAGAAAAAGACATGCTCTCTAGCTGCAGGCAAAATTCTATGGGACACAATACACAAACTTCCATTGCACAGGATTTTACAAGTGACCAAAACAGGAGCACATCCCAGGAACAGAAAACTAGCATTCAAATATACCCGTGGATGCAGCGCATGAACTCCCACAGTGGTAAGTTTTACAGCTTGCAGAGATAAATTAAATAAACTGAACCATCTTTACGACCGTCTCCCTAGCAGAACAGGCTCAGCTACTTTTTATGGCCCCATAAAAACAATAATATAGCTTCCTCACAGTTGCCGCTACAGGCCTTTTATTTGTTAAGTTGTTGCAAGCGAATATGGCTTGTTATGCTCTTTCTAATTAAAAGACTTCGAGAGTGTAAAATATCTATAATAAAGTGCAATCAGCTCTGATTTTTTTTCCCTTGGAGGGGGTGGTGGAAATAAGGTGTAGAATAGAAGTGATGTTTTTTTGTTGTTTTCTTAAAAATGTATTTTCCCTGATAGGTGAGACAGGGCATTTTTATTAATGCAAAAAATTGCAAAGTGTCTTGTCCAATAACAGGTCCAATAACAGCTGGGGGATTTATGAAGTAGCTTGACTTCATAATATATGGAAGGAGTGTCTATTCCTAGTAATTAAAGCAGCATTGGAGTAAAATCTAATTGGATTTTTTTTCAAGTTTGCAGAAATAATTAAAACAACACATTCTGAATCTTTGCAAATAAGATAGGAACATGCTTTCAATTAGACACCCCCCATCCTCCATGTGTGTTGCATGATTTTAATGGGTAGTAAGACTAAGGCACAGAATTAAATTGTGCAGTGGGGGGGGGGGAGTTGGTCGGTGGGTGACAATGAAGACAGAGTATGGAGGGTGGGGTTGGGGAAAGCCTGGCTGACGGGCTTCGTTGTGTTTGTTTTCTTTTATTTTACGCATTTTATTTTCAAATCTGTTAACTAATCGTTTTTAGTTTGTTTCGTTTCCGAATCCATAGGGGTCGGCTACGGAGCAGATCGGAGGAGGGGGCGTCAGATCTACTCGCGTTACCAGACCCTGGAGCTGGAGAAGGAATTCCATTTCAATCGCTACTTGACGCGGCGGAGGAGGATTGAGATAGCCAACGCTCTTTGCCTAACTGAACGCCAGATCAAGATCTGGTTTCAAAACAGGAGGATGAAATGGAAAAAGGAAAGCAATTTGAGTTCCACCCTGTCTGGGGGAGGTGGCGCTGGAGCAGCTGCAGATAGCTTGGGCGCAAAGGAGGAGAAAAGGGGAAGAAACAGAAGAGGAGAAACCAAAGGATTGAAAACACTGACGGTGCTGCCAGCTCCCTCTCCCTTCCCCAACACACACACATTCGCACACGCTTCCCCTTCTTTCTCGGTCTCTTTCTCTCTCGCCCCCACTCCCGATTTCTCCCTTCCATTCTCTATTACCACTGGCACAATCTATACATTTGGTTGTATGAGAGAGAGAGAGAGAGAGAGAGAGAGAGAGATGTGGACGTGGGAGACCTCCCCTCCCCCATCTCCTCCATCTCTCCAGCAGTGATGCACCCACTTTCATAACTTTCTTCCTAAGGAGCTCATCAACCCCCCCCCTCCAACCTCACCAACCCACCCCCCTCTGCCTTTGCATCCGAGCCCAGTTATCTACCTTTGCAAACAGACTGTATTTAATGCAAACCCCTCCACCACTACCACCACCACCCGCCATTCCTTCTCCTCTTCTTCCCAAGACAGAATAGTTTTGCTTGCAAAAAGGCAGGTCCCCCTGTAGGGGCTGCTTTGGGTTGCGTTGGGATCAACCATGTCAAAAAGGCACTCTATGCAGTTTCGCTTCCAAAATGATGATGATAATTATTGTGGTGGTGGCGGTGATGTAAGTGGGGGGGGGGAATTGAATTGCCTACCCCTGTGAAAATATTTCCTTCCATGCCCACCTTCTCCCACACCTCCAAGCTATGTCTACCTAAATATAGCATTTTCCAGAGTAAACTAATTGTATTTAAACACTACCTGAGGTCATTATGCATTCTACAAACTGTGACAGTTTCTGTGTGAATATTTTTAGCTGTATTTGTGGTCTCTGTATTTATATTTATGTTTAGTACTGTAATGTTCAAGCAGTATAAACGTGAATGGAATTCTATAGCAAGTAGGAGGAAATAAATAAATAAATCTTGTGTTACACTCTCTAACATCATGTATAAAGGTCACGTCCAGAGGACTATGGTTGAGTATTTAATAAAAACTGGATATTATTTTTAAAAGTTACTGAATGCTTTCTGGAATTCAATTGGGGGGAGATCTCAGGTGAAAGCGTTTTGCATCAGCCTCCACGGATTCCGTGCGTGAGAATGCTCCATTTTTAGATGCCAGTATTCATGATCGCCTGTCAGCACGACTCTCGGCATATTTAGTCGGAAGTAAACAGGATGGTGGGCGGATATAATCTACTCCCAGTTAGGTATCCTTAAGTATATATATATATATATATATATATATATATATATATATATATATATATATATATATATATAATGAATATCTCTATCCCATCTTGCTGCGTTTCATTTCGCGCTTTCATCCCCTGAAAACTGCATGAAACCCCCAACTCTCAGAGTGTTAAAAAGCTCAGACAGATTTCATTCCCTAATTCTCGAGGCCAAATAATTGCTTAAAAACAAATGCATTTATTTATTTATTCTTAAATTAAAGCTAACAATGGAAACTAGACTCCCAGGTCACCCCTCCCTAGATATATTTATTTCGAGGTAACAGAGCAGTGGGCAGAAATATTTTTATTTTTTATTGCAGACGCTTAGAAAGCGCCAAGGCGCGATTGACAATAGCCTAGTTTGCAATGAGCACATCAACATTACATTGTAGCTTAGGCTCAGGAATTGCCCTCTGCTTTCATGTTTAGCTCAGAGGCATCTTTTCAACCAGGTACAAACGTTCGAGAAAGTAATCCTGGAGGCATTCAATGCCTTGAGAACCTCTGCTACTCTTTGAACGTTTTGCACTAAACTATCAGGTTCCGGTTAAACAAAAGAAAATACCAGCAAACCCCCAACAAGACGATTTCTTACCCCCCGCTTGTCCGTAAAATTTGGAAGGCTTTAAGAACATCTCTCTTTAGATACGCCACAAAAGCCTAGCACATGTAGTAAGTAGAGAGATCATATAAATTTCAAATGCAAATATATGCAACATAGAGGAGAGCAATGCAGGTAACAATATTTAAGAGATTTGCTCCCGTATTTCCAAATGTCCCTCTGCCATAATTGAGCTAAACATTAAAATAAGTATCAAACATAAGCGAAGGACTTTTAAAAGGGCCGCTGAAATTAGAAGTTTATGTTTTATGTTAAAGTTGCCCCCTCCAAGAAGACCACGTAAAACTGAGGTGGTAAAAAGATGAAATAATATATTTATAACTCACATAGGTATTCCAGTGTTATTTATTTTATCCTATTCTTTTAAAAAGTTTAATAAGTGGGAAGGAAAATCTTCTCTGTTTCCAACTGTTTCGCTAAACACCCCGGCGGAAGGGAATGTATTTCTCAAGAGAAACCAGCAGATCCAACCTCATGTTTGCAAGCAGGGATTTGCAGTGAGGAAGGGGAGCCTTGCCACATACCTTCACCTGCCTGATATCCCCCTCTCCAAGCTTTTTAAAGAGGCTTCTCACGTGCCCACAGACATACAGACATACAGACACCAAAAAACAAGGTGAATGTTTATTCATTCGCCCAAGGTACAAGGCTGATTTATGGGGAGGCTGCGTTGATTCATAACCTCCAGTGAACACACACACAGACACCAACTCCCAAAGATACTACACTCCACATATACAGAGAGATATACAAAGAACAGAAGATTAACACAACGTAGATTTCCATCTGCTGCACACGCCTAGTCATAAAAGCAGTTCCATGCGACCAGTTATATATGCATCCATGTCAACAATGCAGGAGATATGTGCATAAAGCATACGATCTGAGAACCCGTACGGAGCACACTGACTTTTACTTCCTGCAGCATATCCCACGTACACACCTACATATGTATTCTCTGGTGTACCGAGTAACGCTAACCAAGGGAATTCGAATCCAGGACTTTGTCTCCCTGGTTGCACTCAGTGCAGATGCAATCTCGATTGCATTAATTGAGAATATGCGTCTGTCTACACTGAATCAAGCGAACAGGCTTATATGATGCTGCTGCGCGGTGCGTGCGCGCACACACATGTGCATACAACACGGAATATCCGGCCTACACAGAAGGAAATGTTTTTACACGAGGACGCGTCCCAAGGCCATATTTTACTCCATCCCACATCAAGGGCTGAAAATTTCCTATGAATCGCTGTGGACGGGAAATTAGCTCTTGTCTTCCATCCCAACGAAAGCTTAGGGGCTATTTGTGCGCGTTGTTTCACACCCATAAGCCTCGAGCGTTAGGGAAGGGTAGTATTTTATGAGACGTCATACCCCAGACCCCAGCACCAGGTGACGCTATAGTCTCATTGTCTCGGTGTTTTGAGTGTGGGGCCTTTTTTTTTTTTTTGTTTGTCGTTATGCCAACATATCACATACGTTTCTCGGGCTTCCATCAATAACCCTCCTGGGGGTCATCAAGCCAAATTTATGACTGGCCAACACCGTCACGTGATTCTATTTAAACATCCCATATTTGGGCAGCGCACATAGAATAAAGAAAAGAAGAATCTCCACCTATAAATTCTGCACTTTAGAGAACAAAAAAACCCTGAACTTCAAAAGGGCCACAAATCAAGCCTAATCAAAGGGGTGTGAGAGGGAGAGAGAGAGGGATGAGAGAGAGAGAAAGTGGGGAGGAAAAAAAAATATAATTCCTGACATGAGTTCCTACGTAGCCAATTCGTTTTATAAGCAAAATCAAAATGTTCATGCCTATTCCATGCAAAGTTATGGGAATTATGGATCTGTGTCTGAGGTTCAGCCTTCCAGGTATTGCTACAGTGGGCTGGATCTGAGCATTACATTCCCTTCATCTGGGGCTTCCAACTCTGTGAACGGTGTGGACATGTCTTCAACCCCAGATCTAACCCCGACAGACCTTCCTGTACAGTCATGGGATCTTCAGGGCACACTTTAGGCAGAGACGACCAGACCTCTCTAAACCCAGGAATTTACAGTCAGAAAGCTTGTGGCACCACCACAGCCACCACCAGCAGCAACAACAACAGTACGCCGTTGGAAGATAGATCTAAGAGCAGTGGGGAAATCAAGAGTGAACCGGTGCAAACAGCCCAGCAAAGCGGGCAGTCAATGCACCAACAGCAGCAGCAGCACCACCAGCAACAGCAACAGCAGCAGCCAGCAGCCACCACAAATATATCCGTGGATGACCAAACTACACATGAGCCACGGTAAACTTTCGCTTCTCGATTTTGTTTCACAGGATTTGCCTTGGTTTTATAGGCCATACGGGGCAAATAATAAGGGGGAAAAAACCTGGGGTCGTAAATTTTACGACTAAGGCATCAATTGCTCGTAAAACTGTCCACTAAAAGGCTTAGAGGCTATATACGCCCAAATTTATGACGGCATAATTGGATCATAGAAACAAAACGGGTATAAAGGCAATATTCCATTTTTTTGTTGGGGGGGAATGAAGGAAAGAATTTTTTTAAGGGGGAGAAATAACTTGGAAAGGCTCGCGTTCTTTAATAGGAAGGAGAGAAGGGCTTAGGAGTTTTTTCAGACCTTACCACATCATTCCATAAAGTCCAGAAGTTTTGCCTCCTTCCTAACCTAGGGAAATGGGCGACTTGATCTATTTCCCCCCTTCTTATAGATACACTTCTTCGTGGTTTAAAGGGAGAACACTTCATTAGGGACTAACCTTAGCTTGAACCCAAAACTTTAATGAGAAAGTGTTGCAAAATGCCCCTCCTCTATTTAGCATTAAATATATTAAAAATGTTTTCCTGGGTAGAACCAAGAAATCTCTCCCGGTCCTCCTCCCTTTTATACCTTTTGCTTTTCTATTCCCTTCTTTTTCTATTATTATTATTATTATTATTGTTGTTATTGTTATTGTTATTATTTTAGCGGGTTTTTTATCCGATGTCTTTTGTCTTCCAGAAGCAGATGGCAAACGTTCCAGAACCAGCTACACTCGCTACCAAACTCTGGAACTAGAGAAAGAATTTCATTTTAACAGATATCTCACCCGCCGGAGGCGCATAGAGATCGCCAACAACCTATGTTTGAATGAGAGGCAAATCAAAATATGGTTTCAAAACCGGAGGATGAAATGGAAGAAAGATTCCAAATTGAAAAGCAAAGAGTCTCTCTAGGTAGAAACCCGGGCTAGGGGTTGGGCGGGGAAAGTCAGTTCACACTGACAAGAGTTGCTGTTGTTGTTGTAGCCTACCTTGAGAAAAGTTTTCTTTGGGAGGTGGGGAGAGGAAAAGGGCGGGTGGGGGGGAAGGGTCGCAGACTGGACTGAACTACATACTCTAACAAATCTATCAGACAAAGGCGTTCTCTTATTAGTATGCAAACAGACCCTTTAGCTTTTCAGCTAGAATTCAGTGTACAGCTCGCTGGAGGGTTGGTGGGTTTCGTTTTGTTTTCCACCACACCACTCTAACCTGTGTCCCCTTAAATTGGGAGGAAATATGTCGGTCAAATGAAAACCAAGCCAATGGGCGACATTTGAGAGGTCCTTTATCTATAACCTATATCTATGTCTATAAAAGATTGCGCTGAAGATCAGAATAATACGCTTAGGAAATCAAACCCAAGTCCAAGTTTTGCATAAAAGAGGGAATCCTCGGGACTTTTGGAAAGTCCCGAGGCCCCGATCCTTAAACGTCAGACTTGGAAGTAAATCCCGTTGTGAAAGGCGTGTGAGTTTACCTCTGTGTCCAACGCGGTGGACGGGCGACAAACCTGTTGTGAGCACTTATTTATCAGCAAGTCCCACTGAAATCCGTGGGGGGGACTTCCTTCCGAGTAAACGTGCATAGGATCGGGCTGCACGGTCTAGGTGTGTGAGAATGTTTACTTCTGGTGTGGATGGTGAGTTTCCACACAATGTATGTAGTTTCCTAGATGCACTTAACCTGAAACGTGGTGGGGGGTGGGGTGGTTTGTTATTGTGTTTGTTTGGTTTTTTAAAAGAAAAATATGCTCGCTTTGAGGTGTGTTCTTCTGGGGTGGGGTTGTTTCATTTTATTATTCAACCCCCCTCCTCCCCATTGACTTATTTTTGTATTATTTGCATATGAATGAAAAGTGAATGGACTATGAACGAATCTGCTTGACCATCTCTCCTAGGAGATATTTGTGCAAAAACATTAAAGCACTGTTGGGGTGGGGGCTGGTAAGGGTGTGTGTGTGTGAATTCTCCCGACTTAAATATTCCTGTGTATTTATTGGTTGCGTAATTAATGTAGCTTTGCAAAATAATAATAACGATAAGAACAACGCTGAACTCTTTTACAAATGTATACTTTTGTTTACATGTAGCCCATTTTATTCACCTCCCCCCTTCCTTCTCCCCGATGTTGTATTCCATATATTTATTGGTTGTAATATCATATGTGAAAGGCCATGGAACATATACAGTATATTTTGTCATATTGAATAAATGCTAAAATAATAAATAAATCAACACCTAAGGCCAATTTTGGAGTGCGGGAGAAAAACGTATATGAGGTGCCTTTCCTTGAGCGCTTTCTCCAGACCCGCACTTCCACTGTTATTTTGCTGTCAATTGTTTTCAAAAATATAAATATGTAAAGCGAGAACAAATCCCCGTCAGTCTGAGGCACGAACCATCCAAAGTTCAGCACTTGTGAAGTCATATTGATTTCAGTGGGAGAGCTTAGCACAAACCTCTTGCAATGAAATCGATGGGACTTCACAAGCGCTAAACTTTGGATGGAAAAAGCCTCTGGACGGAAGCTCAGAATCCCATTCAACGCAATGAGGTTTACTTCAAACGCAAGTTGGAAGTAAGCCCCATTGAGGCGGGGGAACAATTTCAAGCAAGGGTTGCAGTGGAAATCGGTCAAGCCCTAGTGTTTAACTTCGGATGGGCTATGGGATGGGTTTTTATGTATCTTATGTCGCCCCTGCTGCGTCCCCAATAAAAGAACTTTGGGTGATGTGTACTCAGTTGCAGGTCTCGTCACAAGCTTTCTTGAGTGAATGCCTCTTTTCTGAACTGTTGAACAATTCTTGACCTGTCCTAGTGTTTGAACAACATAGTTCTGGGTTCTTCAAAAGTCCTCCAAAGGTCTTAGTATGATCGCTTTGTTCCTTTCCCTGATAATTCCTTCCTTCAGTTTACAATAATTTAATAGTCCAGATGCAGGCAAGATTACCTTTCTAAATAAGATTGCCTTTTTAACCCTGTAGAAGAGAATTACCGGGCTAGGCTCTCGGCCCCTCCCTTCAGACAACTTTCCATCGACATTAAGTGAAAGTTGTGCAAGAACTGGGCGATTTATGAAGGTAGTAGGTCTTTCTGAGACGCTGTGTGTGTGTGTGTGTGTGTGTGTGTGTGTGTGTGTGAACACTAGAACAAGTACGGTTGAGTTGGGCAGAGAATGGTAGGATTTAACCCTGGGCTGCGCAAAACTTCAACGTGTGGTTTATAAAGCACGATATTTGCGAAAGTTTCTCCGGTTTAGGTGCAATATAAGAAAGATAATAGTCCTCTACTCCTTTTGAAACCTGCAATCTTTTTCTATGCGTTTAAAGATGACTTCTATGCCTATCTATGACTTCTTCGTCTTCTTCATATAGTAGTGTTATTGGGTTCAGTAATGTAGGAGTTTGGGGCTATGCATGTACAGGCCTGTGGAGATTTGGGAGGGATAAAACTGTGCATATATATTTCACGTATGTGTGTGTTTCACCAGACACACACCAACTATCTCTCACACAGACACACACACACACACCGGAGGTCATGCCTGAGGTGTTTTCGGAGCTATTTACAGTACAAACGCTTGGGAGAGACCCTCAATGGCTCAATAAACCTTTATAGTATTTCCTTTACACATTTCAAACAATGGAGCCATTTCCTGGACCTGAAAACAAAAGTTTATTTTAATGACAGTGGAAGCTCTTAAGGATAAAACTGGCTTTACCTCCTAAGATTCCCAGCTTTTCATGGAGTCCCTCTGACTTAAATAGTGCTCTAATTCTGAAGTTTATTGATATTTTATTATTGTAGTTATTATTTAGTGTCCTCTTTGAGAAGATCAAATAATACTGTCACGAAGGCGATGACAATTTATGTTATGGCAATTTTACAGTCCACTTGAAAGTTTCCTTTCCCTCCCCTTTCCAGGCTTAACTTGTCATATGATTTGATTTTACGCAAATATCAGTCAAATCATGTAACGGAGATCAAAGCACTGGGGTTTACTCTATTCCATTTTTGTGTGATCCAAGAGAAGCCTTCCTTATTGTCTTGTGTTACCTTTGCAAATAATGTGTGCCTTCCAATGAGTATCATCAGCAGCAAAAACAACAACAACAACAACAACAACAACAATAACAAACATTGGAACATTCTCTGAGCATTTAAATGTATATATTTCATGTTGATGTTTGAAAATAATAAGCTACCCTGTGTAAATCTATGGAGTGTTTATTGAGGCACCGAAACAGACTTGGCAGATCTTGATACCGGTAGCTGTGTGCACTGAAACCAAAGGTGGTTGTTTTTACATCTGTTTCGTTCTATTTGGTCTTCTCTGCTCACCCCACCCCCTAAACCGTGGTGTTTCCTTTCCCTGTAATCGGAAGTCTGCCAGGGAATAATTGGGTTTGACAGGTTAGAATTAACAAAATCAGATGTTCTATTGTTTTATCTTAAGGCGGGGAGAAAGAAGCCTTTACTCACATAGCAGTCCAAAACTTTTCCATTATCATAACGCAAACCAGTCGGTTATATATACAGCCATATATATACATACAGCCTTGTGAATAATTGTGCGTTTATCCAGCGAACAACGTGGGTCTATTTGGGCCTCTTCCCTGTCTTTTTAAAAAGTAATTTTTCAGGACTGATTAATATTTGGTTGTTGGGCTTGTCATTGACTTTTGCTATTCAATATCTAACAGCCCCCCTCCTTTTCCTCTTCCCCCTGCTTTTCAGTACGTTCCTAAAGAAGTCTTGCAAAGCCAAGAAGGAAATGAAACATCGCTTACCTTTCACTGTCATCCGTGTCAACACAGTGGGGACTTTTAAAAGGCCTCCAAACAAGAAAGGGAGGGTGAGGGAAGGGGGAAAAAAATGACAGACCCAAAGTTCCAGTGTGTGTGTGCGCGCGTGTGTGCTTTAAAAGAGAGGATGAAAAATAATAATAATAATAATAATAATAATCCAGGATTTTTGAGCCAAGGCTTTGACTATCCCTGAGAACATTAGCAGAAATACCCATGGCTTCTAAGTGAATTTAGTAGTTTAAAACTTTTGAAGGTTATTTATGTGGATAGCCCAAAGCAAAAGCCCTGAATGGCTCTCGGTGAGCACGTGATGTCATTAAACTAAGTTTTATGGTTTGGGGGAGCTGACATACCCACAATATATTTACATCATATATAATCTTAACTGTCCACCATCGCAGCTGCTGGAGCTGTTTAATGCTGGGACAGTGGGACAAGGCAGTTAGTGCGGATTACGACGTCTTGGGCTGCTGTTAGGGAAGGCACATCTTCCCAAATGGATCCCTGGCGAGATCAGTAAGTTAATTTCTTTCCCCCCGCTTTTTTTTTTTTAAACGCGCTCCTCTCCCCACGCCATCCCCTCCCAGCTTCTAACATGGTATCCAGCTTTCTTGTGGAGGTGCGGGGGGTGGGGTGGGGGGAAGGAATTCAGTTGCACCTTGGCTACGAAGTTGGGGGAGGGGTGAAAGTGTGGAGTGTAAGGCTTTTTCCTCCAGGGTGATGGAGGTGATGGTGTGTGGGGAAGCTTTCTGGAGCGCACGTCGAGAGTGGCTGTTATCAGGAAGCAAGATCAGACCTTTGTTCCCCTTCCTGGCTTCCTCGGGGCTTGTGGAAAATTAGATAAGGACCCAAACTTAGTTAGGCAGAGGTTGATTCATTCCCTTATTCTCCCACCCGCTTCCTACACCTCTCCGAAGACGCTCGAGATCTGATGGGGTGGTGGGAGTCCCCCCGCCCCCAACAGAAACTTTCGGTCAAGACGTTTGGACTGCCTCTTGCAGCTGGGTTGAGAGATACTTTTAAATGTCCCCGGGTACAATACTTGCTTCAAGGGTAGAAGAAAAAAAGAAGTTTGTGTGGTGGTGGCGGCGGCGGCGGCGGGGTAAAGTGCATGCGCGCTGGGGTTGGGCTGAGACGTTGGCTGCTCTGTACGCATCGCGGGTGGTGGCAGGTGGAGTGGAAGAAGGTTGAAGCTAGGCCGGAAAGTCTGGCCAGATCTTTGTCGTAGGGAGAAATGAAGGGAGGGGAAGGAAGAGAACGTTGGAGTAGACCGTGAGAGGAGTGTGTATATGGGTGTGAGAGAAATATATGTCCCATCAGCGTTACATAAGTCCGTGTATATATTATTTGTACGTGTGTGTGAGTCTCATTAACGTAACTGCCACTACGATTCAAGGGACAGTTTTTTTTCTATCCAGTGAATCATTTTTTCCCCTGGTGGTGAACTGGATGATCCGGTTGAAATTTGGCCTCTGTCAGAAACTACATCAGTGGCCTTAGGCAAGGCACTAGATCTAGCAGTCCACCTGCAGTCTGGGGATAAGAGCAGCGACGTTGGAATTGCAGTGACGTTGAGCTCCTTGCACGCTCAAAAAGCGCTGTGCAAATGCTGTTATAATAATTCGATATATCCTTGCATTGTCCTCAGTTTAACCCCGAAGATGTTCTTTCTCAGTTCCGTTGTTGCATTGATGGAATTCACTTATAATGGCAGGCTGGTGCCTAGGAAAGATTATCGCAATAAAACAGTTAAGTTTCCTCGGAGTGCCACATAGCTTTGGGTGCTTCTCCATAATTCCATACTGATAGGCCAAATCTTGCTCGGATGGTGTCTTCCTGCATGGACTTTCTGGGAAGTTTCTGGTTTATTTTGATAGCTACTGGCCTGGCAATCAGTCGCAATTTACCTAGTGTACTGTTCCTGTCTTAGCCTTACCAATTTGGTGATGTAGGTCTGGAGCAGATCTTTGTGATTTGCTTCCAGACTAACTGTGTTTAAAACTCAGGTGCAACTGACACATTGCTGTCATGCCCAATGAGCAGAGAAACTATCGTTGGGATATCATCCAACCGATCCCTTACACAGTTCCGGATCTTCAGCCCCAACTAACAGCACCGAAGGCAAAAAGGAGTTACATTGTGGCTTTAAAAAAGTTTCTTTGGCTGGTTGGTTCGTGACATTGTGGCCCAGTTATCCAAGCAACTCCACACCAGACAGAAAGCATCCTGTATTTTGTGCCAGTCGCCTCGCTTGGTTTCCAAAGAGTTGGTGTTGGTGACAGTCATCAGCAAAAGTTGAACTGGGAAGCTGACTAGGGTGTTCAATGGGATGATGGGAAGGTCACAGAGGGGAGAGGAAAGCAGCATTTTGTAAGCCTCAGAGAAAGCTTGAACACAAGCTACCCAAAAGGACGTCGGCACAATCCACTTAGGCAGTGTAGCGGATAGACAGACCTTCATAAATGTCAACCACTCCGAGGTTCTCAGTAGAACTATTGAAGGACACGGCATCCTTCGCCTTCCAACAACATCTTCAGGACAATGAAAAAAGTCTCTTCTGAACACATGGGAATGAATAAGGAAAGCACACCCTTTCCCTGTACAAACAACGGGACGATTGCCATTTCTAGAATATCTCCCTCTCCTCCCCTTTCTATCTTCCATCTTTCTCTAGGAAAGTGGGAAAATCAAATTTCACTCAGGAAGGTCCCTAATAGGATGTTGCTGAAGCTGTCCCGAAAAGAGAACAGCTGTCCTTTGTATGGGCCTACACATCCCACAATAAGGTCAGGGCGGTGTGAAGGGGGATGATCTGAGGGAGAAGATTCTGCTTTCCAAAGGTATGATTGACAGTCCTGTTCTGACGCTGGCTTTCTGGAGACACTTTTCTTAGATGAAAACGTTCTATGGTGACTGCGTTTCCTTTCTTCATGGTTCTTCTAACCGAGGGGAGGGCATACTTCAGGTTGGACGGATCTACTAGAACATTTTTACTAGAACATCGAGATCCACAAAATGCAAAATGTTGGCATGCAGGCGGGGGGGGGGGTGCTAGTGTGCCTCCAGGATGCTTCTGAGCACACACTCAATCTAAGAGATAGCATTCAGAAGGTCCATAACTGATCTTACAGTCCTTTCGCACACGACTTAATTCCTGATTCCTCCCTCCCTCGCCTTCCGTTTCAGACACCTAATTTAAGGGAGGGGGGAGCCTTTTTAACAAAATTGTTACTATTGTTAAACCATTTGGAGTAAAAACAAAAAACAAACAAACAAACAAAAAAACTTGCCGGTCTACTGCAAACCATCCCGAGAGAGATCCATGCATAGATCCTGATTTACCATCTGCCCAGTCCTGTCCTAACCGATAGATCTTCATCACGAAACATGGAAGATCCTCCCCTTTCCTCAGAGCTGAGTATGTCCTTACAGTCTGGATAGGCTGACTGAGAGAGATCAGAAAAGAGGAAGTTAGCAGCAGTGCACACACACTCACAAACACGCAGGCATAAAAGCAAGCAAGCAAGCAAGCAAGCAAACAAACAAACAAACAAACAAACAAACACTTCATTGAGTTCCCAAAGCCTTCATATTCTTCCACAGCAGTCTTAAACACTTCTTCAGTCTTCAAAGGCTTTTAATATTCTCTCCCCCACCTCAAATATCCTGATTATTATTGGGTCACCTGAAAAAAACAAGGAGGCCAAGTTTCCCTCACTGAGTTTAAGGGGACGTTGAAATTTGCGAGCTCTAGGATATGTATTGGAAACTGAGACCAGTTGAAATGAAGGAGACGGACTTCTGAGTAAACATGTTTATTGGGGTGTAAAGATGTGTAAAACCAGTCATTTAAATTATATAGCGTTGTGGCCTAAACTGATAGTAAACTGACAATAATGTTTGAAGACAGAATCTTCAAACATGGGCCAGACACAAATTCTCTGTTCCTCCCCCTCCCCCTCCCCCTCTCTCACACAGCGTGACTTTTGCCTTTAATCTGATGTGAATTGTATCTGAGAACTTTCTGACACACACACACACACACACACACACACACACACACACACACAGAGCATTGGGCTATCAGCATTGTGCAGCCCTGCTTTCATAGCAAGAATTAGGAATCCCAGTTATTGGGACTGGGTTTACAGTACTGGTAACATGGGGTCAAAGGATGGAATCCATCCAGCCAGACACTGCAAGTCCTCAAGGTGCCAGAATACCCTTTCTTGTTGGAAGATGCTTCCATAAGGTTACCATTTGTGGGTGTTCAGCACATTTCTCTTTGTGTCCACATACCTTCCACTATACAGGTCTGAAGTTTCTTGTATTTTAAAGTTGCTGTTCTGTGATCTTGTGCTAGTGCAAGGCAGGTCTGAACATTAAAGCTGCCTTATACCAAGTCAAATTATTGGCCCATCTAATCCAGCTGGCAGCAGTCTTCCACCAGAGGTCTTTTCCATGAGCTGATACCAAATATTTTAAACTGATATAACCAGCAACTGAAGCTGGGCTATTCTGTGTGCAGAAATATGTTCTACCATTTAACTTTTGTCCCGTTCACTGAAAATGACATTAAAATCCAGGCAGGAGCTTCTAGGCGGGAGGACACTTGGGTTCAATTTTTCTTGCATACTGTTTCTTGTATATTGTGCAATCATATAATTTACTTAGACTACATGCTAGAACTTTCACTGTCTTATTAAGACTTAGGGATGCCAATACGTCAGTGGGAGGATGCTCACAGGCCTAAAGTAAACACACACTCTGCTCCTACTCAGTATTTAGCTAGTGGAACCAAGACCATCCCTATTGCATACAGCCAAGCCAAACGTTCTGGAAGGCCCATTATAACAGCAGTGACTCCTTCTTGTGAAAGAAAAACAGGTTGTTCCTATTTAGAAACCTACAAAAATCCTCTGGCCCTTACCAGTTTGGACCACATTAACCACAGGGGGCACACTCAACATCCTGACCACCCAGCTCTTTTTTTGAAGGGAGAGTGGGGTGATTGTCAGGGGTCCCTTTACCTTTCCTTCACCTGGGTGCATCTTATTTGGCCACAGCAAACCGAGGTTGCAAAGCCTCTTAGGACAAAGTCTACTCCAGAAGCAGCTTCCTTGAGAAAGACCACACACAACTTTAATGAGCCAGTGGAACGAGCCTTAAATAAAATAAATAAAAACAAAAAGAAGCAAGCAATGAAGGAATTTACAAGGAGCAGTAGAATGCTATCTCTCAAACTATAACTCCTTCTGAAGGAGTCCATTGGGTGTTGGTCTTCTGTGACATGAACCTGCGCAGGAAAATGCTGCCTGACGGTGTTGGGGTGGGGGTGGGGAGGTTGTAATACAAAGAGAAGGAGAGAGGGAGGAGGAGGAACACTACTACTACCACTACTAGTAGTAGTTCGGTACCTTTGCACTCTTTAACACAGTAATGTGGAGCATAAGATGGTAGTTCACTGTATAATTAAACGGTTCCCATCTGAGGTGAGCCCATTAAAAACAAAATACAAGGACTTGGCATTCCCTCCAACCAATGCACAGCTGAAGCGTTGGAAATCTGACTCAGGTCATAGTGCTTTTGCGCAAAGGAGATCCAGCCTTGCCCCAGGGCGCTTACGTAGGTCGACAGATGAGCTCCTTTAACGTTTGTTGAACTGGTCAATTCAGCTATTCGATGTGGTTCTGCTGGGAGTGTTGCGAATCCCTCCTTTATCGCTAGACGGAAAAAAGATGGTTGCTGTTGTCCTGCTGACTCATGTCCAGCTTTATCTGAAAAAAAGACGCTGTTTTGTGGCATCCCACACTTGGACCTGAAACAGGTTCCCCCCATACGTTGTAGTTAAGGATTATATGGAATGCATGGATGCATACAGGGGGAGAGACTTGCTTTTGGCAATTGATAGGAAGCTTGTGCTGCAAAGCGAGTTTCTTACTTAGATGGGCAGGAGGAGGAGCGGAAATCAAGAGTTACGAGAGGTCAGCCCCTAAGGTTTAGGTTGGAATCAGTGGCTTTATCACAGTTTACTTTCCCACGGCTTTGAAACGTGCCTTCATTGGCCAAACCCACGAAGAGAAATGCTGGTCCCACAAAGTAAACAGATACCATCAGCTTGGATTCTAATTCGTGCTCATAGGTCTTCACACAGGGCGTCTGGCATTCACTACTGCCAGAAGAAGTAGTGGCGGCTGCTCTCTTCGACAGCTCCGTATAAGAATTCAGTTCACGCTGGAAAGAACTCTGTGGGTTGCACTTAGCCACGATTCCTAAATGGTACCTCCACAGAGGCTTATAAGGGTACCTCCCTCGATACCAGGTACTGGAGGACAAACTTTAGGAGACAATCATAGCGCCTCATTTTATGCTTGTGCTGCCTCAATTGTTCGGGAAAGGGTATGGTGGGCTTGATGAGCAGTGGTCTGATCCATTAAGAAACGGATGGAGAACCTGTGGCTTTCCATGTGTTACTATACTACAACTCCCATCATCCTCAGTCAGCATAGTGCGTGGTTGGAACTGATGGGAGTTGTAGTCTTACAATGTCTGGAGCGCCACAGGCTCCCTATCTTTGGATATTGTAGTAACCTATTATACAGGGTGAGTCCTTTAAAAGAGGCCCCGTCGAACATGGGTACTCTGTATCCACGGAGCCTCTTTTAAAGGACTCGCCCTGTACATTATTGATTTCAGACAGACAGACAGAGATCCACCCACCCACCCACCCACCTGCCTATTGGATTTATCTATCATATTTATATCATGTTTTTCCTCCAGGAAGCTCAAGGGGGCGTAGATGTTCCTCCCTACACTTTTACCCTCACAACATCCCTGTGAGGAAGGTTAGGCTGAGGGTGACTGGTATTTTCTTGGCCCTGTGGGAATTAGGGCATTGCACTAAACAGATATGCTATCTATATATCCATATTTACCTATAACCACAGACGTTCTGTTTGGATTTCAATTCATATACAGTATATATACAGTATTTAAATTATTGATCTCTGATGCAATACACATGGATCTTCATGGGTCTGCCCCCACCGGGAGGTGGAAGGGGGAGAGAAGTTCAGCACCCCATCTCAGAGAAGCATTCCCAAAGCAGTCTTTCATCTGCAGAATGGGAAATTACTCTGAGGAGTTATGATTACAGGAAGCTTTGAGTCCCCCACCCCCATCAATTCTCTCGACTATTTCTTGGTTTTTGTTTTCTTTCCCCATAATGGATATTTGGGGGTGGCTGATACTTTCAAACTGACCTTTCTACTACCGAAAGATGGAAAGGTGCCTGCAAGATTTGTGTCCTTCTGTGAAATCAAAACTATTTCCAGAATGACAAGGAGCATGCCCGGAATGGGATCACGTGGTCCTTGTCCTCCACTCAACAAGAGGAAATAACATATAGGCAATGATATATACCGTATGTGTGAAAGCCAAACAGAAGAAAACATGTTGTGACTGACAGAGGCGATGTGACATTCACACGTCTGCCACATTCCCATTCTCCCCACCCCCACCCCGCCCTCCCTGACACCATCACCTCGATTAATTCTGTCAAATTTCATTAGTCGGAGCTTGATATTTTATTTTATTTTACTTAGAAATTGTGTCTCCGTGTGGATTTTTTTTAAAGAATAGAAATATGACTATAGACCATGTTCTGCCACAGGTAGAGAAGATAGATCACACGTGCTTTATTATTAATCTTGGGAGCTCTCACTTGGAAATATTTGTAACTCATGGATACTTTCTTTAAATTTATTTCCGAATAACTGAGAATAAAAATTGAACGCCATAGTAAACGAGCTCAGTTTTTTTAAAAAAACAACAACAACCAACGAACACATGAGTTTGTGATGTATATAAAACAATAAAATTAAAGTTGGAGTGTTCTGGGAGGAGGCAGGTGCTATCGTTGAAACAACAGCAGTTTCCTACATTGTAGTGAACTAGACGCTGCTTTTTAATGGGAAGAGGAACTCTTTCTCTATCTGTCTGCTATGAGTCTCAACCAGGACTTATTCTTGTTTGAGTAAAAAGAAAAGAAAAGAAAGGTGGCGGAATGGAAGAGTGCTGTTGATTTGTTTAGACACCTATCCCTCCCTATCTCACTGCCTCAAGCCGATTAACAGTCGGTCACAGAGCAGACGGCAAGCAGAGGGCTGGCGTTCCCTTGCAAGTTGAATTGCAAAAGATTTTTTTAAAAAATAAATAAATAAATAAATCAAAACCCATCAATGTTTGAATAGCTGAGCAGAGCTGGCCGGCGAGGGATCATCGGACTGTGTCCACTTTGTAAGACCCGAGAGTTCTTCCTAGATGTTTATCCTTGAGGGTTCCAATAAGGAAGTGAGAGGGGCGCTCAGCGCCTGGCCAAAAGCTGCAGAAAGTCCTTTCAGAGCGCAGGTTATATTGAAATCCCTTTGGGTGGGTGGATGGAAGGGAAGAGTAAGAAGAGAAAGAAATTGACCAGGTACAGGGTTTATTTGGCGAGCTTTTGGAGAGGAGGATCCTAGAGGTTTGAAACCTCATGTCTTAGCATCTGGGACAACCTTCTTCCATTCCCTTGACGCCCACCATACATGCGTTCAAGTTTGTAAACATGGGAATAATAACAATTCTCGAGGTTGAAAGGGTATGTCCAACACATACCAATAGGACCCACCTCCACTGTATATGAACACACCCAGCAACTGGCTGTCAGACAATGCCATCCAATGCGTGTCTTCTCAAAAAGTCAACCCCGTTGAGTTCAGTGGGTCTTACTCCTAGGTCAGTGTGTGCCTAGGACTCCAGCCAAAGTATACAGTATTTGCTTTTAAGGCGCTGCAAACACACCGACGGCACATCCCGTGCAAATATTTGCTGGGAGCAAAGTTTTAGATCAATCGCGATTGCCTAAAGGACCCCAAAAGGGTTATCCCCGCCCCTCCACACACACCTCGTGAAAGAAGTACCTAGATGAATTTTATTGCCTTCATATTCTTATCAAGAAAGGGAACTTTCATGTAGTTCTTTCGTTTGGACAATTCTTCACAACACACAAACACACCGTTTATTTCCATTTCCTCTTCTCTCCCGTCAAGTCTTTGGTTTCCATTTGAGGGTATTGTGAATGGAGTTCTATTTGTATATCTCCCGTGGGAGCCTTATAAATTAGAACACTTTAAAACGGCTAACAGTAAAGAACAAGAAACCCATTGAGAATATTAATTAATTTGTAGGAGAGTGTTTAGGAAAATATATATATTCTCCTTGAGAATAGTGTGATATGTTTAGCAATTCAGTAGAGACGTGGGGGATGGGGCATTTTCGTCTTTGGGAAAGTATTCCTAATACCAGGCTTCTGCTGGTTGTCACTC